>OY747709.1:17564899-18164899 GCA_963556495.2 Valencia hispanica | reverse complement strand
ATGCTCAGTGATCATAGCCTGCCACCAGGGGCGTCTAGATTTCTAGGCTACAGTGATCAAGCTGCGTCAGGGAAATTTATATCCTCCACTTTTTGAAATAATAAAACTATCTTTAATGTTGAAATGCACTCATAGCTGTGGAGCACTGGCACAAGAAACATAGGCTAATAGTAGAGAAGGAAAAGATATATATTATTGTAGTACACATTTAAGTTTTCCACACATCTGCACAAGTTTACATATAAAAAACATCAACCACCCTGTGGCATTTCACAGATATCAAGGAAACAGATGTAATTGAACTCAGCTGAACCTCATCCAGAGAGGCTTCACCTGCTACTCTATATAAAGGCGTTGCCAAAGTCCGCGTGTGTGAGAAACCATGGCTGCAATACAGCACATTCTCGCTGCTTATCAACAGCGTCGCCGAGCGCGGAGCCAGGCGGTTTGTATAAATGTTTGTGCGTCAGCACTTCTCCCCACTCGACGTACTGTCAGACTGGGCTGACAGTACGTTAAAATTACAAATTGCCTCGGACTTTTTGTTGCTAGGTTTAATACTCATTTCAATGCAAAATTATACACACAATACATGGTTAAAAAGGAAACCAAAGTTTATTGAAAGCATAATGGGGGAGGAGGGGTGGCGTCTCCGGCTTCACTGGGCCATCTGCATCACTTGCAATGAAGGGGGATTGATTAATGAAATTGAATGGTATACATTGCGTAATGCTAAAAAAACAAAATAGAATTGTCCCGTACCTGAATCCTGGGTAAGGATGATTGGAACGGAGATGGAGGGACGGTTGAACTGTGCCTCGGACAGCGCCAGCTGTCTCCGGTGCAGCTCCAACCTCTCCTGCTTCATCCAGACCATCTCTTCCTGGAGAGCAGTTTGTCTCAGGAGCTGGTCCTCTATCCCCCGCAGCACCACCAGCTTCTCCCTCTCCAGGCGCACCAGCGTCTCGCTGCAGGTGGTTATTGCAGACCGCCTGGTTAAGCCTCCCCGCATGTGGACACTGGGCCGTGCTGGTTGGCGCACGGGGACAGGGCACGGCTGTGTGGGGTCGTCCTTGTCTGTGGGCGTGCACGCCCCTACTCTGCTCCCGGATGGCTCCTCTTCCTCACTTTCTTTGAGGCCCTCGTCCCCCTCATCGTCGATGCCCCCTGTGATGCCTTCAGAGGCCGTCTTCCTTATGATGGAGAGGACTTTCTCTTCATCAGGAGTGAGGGTCGTCCCACCCGGTGCTCCACCACCCGTGCCCATGGCTTCCCTTCTCACCTTGGTATTCTTCTTTTTGGTCAGGCTCTGAAACTCCTGCCACTTCTTTCTGACAGCACCCCGGTCACGCAGGCCACATGGGCTGGAGGGGGACATCTTCTCCGCTATTGCCTGCCATACACGGTTCTTCACCGTGATGTTTTTTTTCCCCTTTTGTTCCTCCATATAAAACCTCACGGTGCTGCCACACCTCGTCCACTAGGACGCCCATCTCCTCCGCGGTAAACAACGGTGCCCGCTTTCTCTTTTTGCTGCCAGTTTTGTCCATTATCACATGTGTGTGCCAATATTTATGGGGGTATATATGCGCTAATGGGCTTGATTACTACTTGGATACACCTGATGGCACAAAAACACTGAAAAAAAAAATTAGCTTAATTCTATATCCACGTGCAAACACTTTGTTTGAGCAGGAGAGACACGCGTAGGCACGCAACTAGGCTTCTTGTTTTCTTTTTATTATTTTTTCTTTTCTTTTCTTTTTATTTTATCTATATATGGTTATCAGCACACAATGTGAAGCTAATTCACTAACTCTGTACTCATCATGAATATCACAAGTTCTTATAAACAACGCTGTGTGTGACTGCGCGCTGCGCTCAGCGCTGATAAAGGACTGGGTGATCGATTAGCCTGGCATCGATTGATTCAGTTTCAGCACCACAGCGGTTGACGGCTCCCATTAAGAGCTTCTTAAGAAGCTTCTTAGGCTTGATCTTAAGGTTCTCCTAAGAAGGCAGTACGAACGCTTCTGGGAAACAACCGTATCTTGCCGCTCCTTCTTAGCCGAACCCTTCTTAGGAGCCTTCTTAAGTCCTTAAGAACGATCGCATTTGGGAAACGTGGCCCCTATCAGTATTTAATACTAAATCAGATAAAAAATGTGAAATCTGATCCAAGAATTGAGAGTAAGGGCCTGGTGGACGATACTAAACCACAAACAAAAATGGTCTCAATGTTTTGCAACTTGGATGAGGAAAATTAAGGGTTAGATGTTCAAAAGAACTGTAGCTATCAATTGGGCTGGGACTAATTAGTAAATCAGAACGAAAAATGGTTGCAACTCCTCCTCGCCCAGTATTTCTAGGAATATGAAAATTTAAATGACTGGAAGGAGTTTACTCATTTATACTGACATAATCCTCCTGCTTCAACCAGGTTTCTGTGAGACAAAGCAAATCAATGTGATTATCACAAATCAAGTCATTTACTAACCAAGTATTTTAGGAAGGGGTTCTTATGTTAAATAAACCACATTTAATAGATTCATTTTTCTGTTCAGTCAAAGTCGTATTTATCTTAATGAGATTTCCATAATTTGCTTTTGTTGGCTTAACTTTTAATCCATTTAATTTTGGCCGTGGGCAAGACACTGTTTCTATAGGGTAATGGGTGGGTAACAGTACAGAAGCAGCAGAGAGGTGGGTTAAACTACGACTCTGCTTCCTGGTCCAGTCCCTGGGTTGTCACTGTTTTGTTCAGAGATATAAGAAGGCCCAAGACCATTAAGACACTTAAAAACCATTAAAAGAACCTTACAATCGAAGAACCTAAAACGTATGGGGAGCCATTGCAATGAATTTAAAACAGGTGTAATGTGTTCCGGCCTCCTGGTCTTTGTCAGGACACATGCTGCTGAATTTTGTAGTAGTTGTGAACCTGAGATACTCTTTTTGGGAAGACCAGAAAGCAGAGCATTACAGTAATCAATTCTACTGGAGATTAAAGCATGCATCATTGTCTCCGTATTGGCCCGAGAGAGAATGGGGCGGACTCTGGCAATGTTCTTTAGTTGATAAAAACCTGTTTTAGTAATATTTTTAATGTGAGGGATAAAAGTCAGCTCAGAGTCAAAAATCACGCCCAGGTTCTTCACTTGTAAAGAAGGGAAGGTTTTACCATAGGTTAATAGGTTTAGCCATAAAATTACAAAGCAATTAAAACTTTGTGGTGATGTGAATTACATGTATATATTTTCCAAAACTAATGTAAAAAAAACTGTTTGTTTTCCCATTCTATGCTTTGTGTGCCTGGTTGCTGAGTTACAGGACATTTTAAGGTAACCCACTAAAATTCTGTTTGGTTTGTTGTAGATCTTCATGGACCCCAGATGAAGACTTTTATTCAAACCTGTCACTATTGCAGGTACATTTTCAGAGCTCATATAGTATAATATTCAATGGGTAAACACACTGGATTGAAGTCATCTTTTGGTCTTTTTTGTGGTTTCACAGGATTATTTCATCCTGCTCTGATGTTTGGACCTTCTAAGCAGCCCCCTTCATTTATGTTTAAGCTATGCCAAACAAATACTTTCTTGCTATTGGCCTTGATGTATCAAATAAAAGTCCTGCATTTGATACATCAGTGAAACCAGTTTGCTTTTGCAACAGAGCAAACGTCGCACTGAAAACTCAAACCAGTTATTCAAAGCATACTCTGCAACAGCTGGGAAGGGTTTACATTCCAATACAATCATGACGCACAATACGTCAGCATCAGTCATACATATGGATGCTGACACAGTAAGCAGCAAACTTTAAATACCAGTGAATGGAAGCGAATGCTTTCAAAGCTATACATTTGCAGAGCTTTTTTGGCTGCTGCAGCACCTCCTGCTGTGATAGTGCTGTGGTCTCGTGAAGGGCAATGGAAAATGAGTTTTCTTCACACACCGCATTTGTGGGTAGGCTGCTCACTGCCCAGTGGGCTCCTGGGTCCTTCTCTGCAGCCATTAGACATTTCCATTACATGGAAACCATTAAAACTGCTCTTCGGGGTGCACTGATATCCTATTGAAAGGGTGGTAATAATTTATATTTCTTTATTTATATTCATAATGTACATTGAGGGAATGGCATACAGTAGGGGATTTAATCGTTATGTTCACAGTAAATCATGACATAAGAACAGAGATGACCAAACAAATAGTTCAGCTCTTGATTAAAGAGATTTTCAGTTTAAACAAACAGAATTTATGAAGTAAACTACTGTTAAAACATAAGGAGTTATTATCATACAGGTAAACTCTCTTATTCATCACTTGGTATTCACCTTATTCCTTGCAGTGTTGCTGACTGTGTGTCCATCTCCTAGCCAAGGTTACAGTAAAGCGGTTTGTTTAGATGGCTAATTGTGTGCGGGGAAGCTTGCCTTCAAACCCCCTGAGTAAAATTCACACTGCATTGCTGAAACGCTAGCTGCCGCCGTTATGTTTCTGCCTGTCCGTTTCTTAAAATGTATGGGCTGCAAACCAAACTTTTTTTTTTTTTTTTGAACAACGGCAAACTCGACAGCGTCATTTTACTGTGTCCAGCCAAAAATAACACATAACCAGATCCCAAAGATCATTAAACTGGTCAACGGGGGGCAGGGTTAAAATTTTTCATGGGGTTCAGTTCCACTTTAAGCCAGCACTTACTAATCATTTTTCTTGCCAATAAGAGTAATATCTAAATCAGTTTAGTGTACTGTTTGTTAAAACCCCCTTTTGGGGCTACTGCTATTACACAGTGTACAAATTCTAATGACAGGTTACATTTTAACATGACTTGAATTTCCCGTGTATCCTAGTTTTTTTTCCCTGCCACACAAATGTAGAAATCATCTTATCCAGATTTTTAAACACAGATGGAGGTATCCATATAGGCAAGGCCTGGAAAACCTACAAAAGACGAGGAAGAATTTTCATCTTTACAACTTTTATTATGCCTATTAAAGACGGAGGGAGAATATCTCAATGCCCCACATCCACTTTGATTTTGGACATTAGTTTACCATAATTCTCATTATACAATTGGGATGCATGAGGTGTAACAACCACACCCAAATATCTGAAGCCCCGAGTTGGCCAATTAATGAAACTATTTTGTCCAGTTCTTTTGGTTTGTTCCCTACCAACCACAAAGCTTGTGACTTGGTCTCGTTAACCTTATAACCCGAAACTAGTCCAAATTATCTCAGGCACTCTAACAATGCTGGAACAGAAGTCAATGGTTTAGAAATATATAGGATAACATTGTCAGCATACAATGACAGTTTGAACTCTGTGCCTCTGACAATTACTCCTTGTACTCTATGATCTTCCCTTGTCAACTTTGCCATGGATTCTATACTAATTGCAAACAATTGCTGAGGAGACAAACCTGTCTGGTTCCTCTTTTAAGCAAGTCAGAAGTAAAGCCATTTACCCTGACTTTGGAAGTAGGATTCAAGTACATCACCCCAATCCAATTTATACATTTAGAATGAAATCCCAATTTCTTTAAAGTATATTTTAAAAACAACCAATCCACCCTATCGAATGCTTTCTCAGCATCAAGACTGAGACGCATTGATGGGTCAGTTTTTTTCAGCTGCTGTCATTATGTTTACTGTTCTCCTGATGTCATTAATTCCTAAGTGACCTGGTATAAAACCAGTTTGGTCAATACCAATTACATGTTTTATACACTCCTGCAATCTTTTGACCAATATAGATGTTAATATTTTCATGATGCAACATAACAGACTTATATGAGGAACAACTTGTTGGATCTTTGCCTTCTTTGTGGATTACGGATATTGTTGCTTGAGACCAGGATTTAGGTGGATCATTTTGAGTGAGAGCATAGTTAAAGGTTCGTTGTAATAGAGGGACAAATTGATCTTTGAAACATTTATAAAACTCACCGGGATAGCCATCCACCCCTGGTGACTTCTTATTTTTTTAATTCTTAATGGCACATTCAATTTCTTTTATTGAGATTGGTTTTACTAATGCTTCAGATTAAGTGTCAGTTAATGAAGGTAGATTATTATTTTCCATAAATCTTTCAATTTAATTACCTTGTCAGTGGTTTCCGGTGAGCTATACAATGCACCATAGTAAGTGGCGAATGGATCGGCAATATCTTTTGTATTAGATACTACTTTTTTGGAATTAGGATGTAGAATTTTTGCTACTGTACGACTGGCCTGAGCTTTGTGTAATTGAAAAACTAGTAATCGACTAGCTCGATTTCCCGATTTATAATATCAAATCGTAGAGCACCCTCCGCTTTATTTATTAACAGGTAGTTAAGCTCTTGTCTGCACTTCTTTAAAGCTTGAAGAGTGTTTTCTTGATTAGCCTTAATATGTTCCTTTTCTAAATCTAAAATATTTTCTTCCAATTTTTGTTGTTCCTTAATCCTTTCTCTCTAAATTTTAGATGACAGTGCAATCAGTTTTCCTCTTACAACTACTTTTGCTGCCTCCCATAACGTAGAGGCCAATACCTCTCTGTTATAATTATGGTCTAAATAATCTTTACATTCTTGTTTAATCTTTTGTACAACACTCAAATTATTGAGGGAAACATTTAATCGCCACTGTTTTAAACGGTATACATCTCCTTTTAACATACAAAACATATCTATTCTGGAGTAGCTACCATGTACTCTAGAAAAACATGTGTAGTCTCGTTCTTTAGGATGCTTTTGGTGCCATACATCTACTAAACCCATCTCCTCCATCATACTCTGCAGAACCCTAGTTTTTCTTGGTATTGGACCAGACTCAAAAGGTTGTTTATCTAACTGCGGCTTCAACACGCAGTTGAAATCCCCACCTAATATGAGCAACCCCTCAACTAGTGAAGTTAGGACAACTGAAATATCTTTGAAAAAAAACAATGTCGTCTTCAATTGGGGCATAAAAATTTAAAATGGATATTTTAATCTCTGCTATTGACCCAGCAATCAGAATGTACCGACCTGCTTTGTCCGCATGCGTTTTCTCAACAGTGATGCTCAGAGCTTTGTGCATTGATACGGCAACCCCTCGTTTTCTTCCCTCTTTACATGCTGAGCTAAAAACCTGTCCCACCCATTCCCTCTGCAATTTTTGGTGCTCTTTATCATTAAGATGAGTTTCTTGAAGTAGATCAATTGAACAGTTGAGTTTTTTTAATTGGGACAGTATTTTTTTCTTTTGATGGGATGATTAAAACCATTTATGTTATAACTATCTACATTTGTTCATTCCATGTATTTATAAACAGAAAAAAAATATCACAGCACATGAAGCTGTCGAGTGCCAAAACAAAAACAACAAAGATAGTAACAGTGCAAATAGCTATGATGAACAAGTCTTTATGAACTTCCAGAAAACCAGTGGTTATCCCTTGAAATAAGAACAACTGAAGAACAAATAAAGGGGATCCCTATTTCGGTCAACTTGGTCTCCATTGTGGTGAAAGAGGATTATAGATCTCGAAATGAGTCCGTGTTTTCTCGTCTGAATTTTCATAGTTTTGCTAACACATCGTCAGCCCCCGTGCCACCCATGTTGTTAGCATGTCCGCTGGTTTTCAGTGGAGTAGCTTCAGATATCATTAGCTGTTTGGAGCCGGGTCTTCCCTTGTCTGCTTTACTCCCTTTTCCTATTTTTTTCCTGCCCATGTTTTCGATCGGCATGCCCGCTAGGCTTTCTTTTTCACGTAGTCTTGTTTTCATTTATCAATAAACTCTTTCAAAGGCTATTTTTAATAGGTCTGTCGGAAATGAGGAGTCTACCTGCCGCTCTCGGCCATGATGTATTCAGAAGTCCGCACGCCAAACTTTTATGTTCCTGTCATTTATTATGCAACATAAGAGACTTTAAACACTTAAGAATCGCTATCGATTTGACACGTTTCAGATTGCAACTAATCAATTAAATAGTGAATGGGCTAACCCCTAATATTGAGACATAATTTTTTTCAGGTCATCGAGACTGTAAGGATACAAGGACCGTTTTTTAAAATACATACAATACTCACAATTAATTAGGGATATCGTGAGAGACTCAGTGGATGTCATACATATGGTGTTTGTTTCACTTCAGAGATGTTTGGGATAGGGAGGCAATTGTATTGGGGTGATAGTCACTCCTTATTTTGTGTTTTCCACGTAATGGTCTGACTGTGTGTAGTGTGCCTTATATATTGGGGCCAACACCAAAAAATACTAAAGACAACCCTTTTCAATGTGGCATCAATTTTAACATTCTGTGGGTTTCAAAAGTTGGTATTGTTAACGGACAAGCAGCGCCACCTGGCCTTAGCGCTCCTTCGGGTCGGTGGCAGGCAGTCAGATGTTGCACGTGAGCTTTGTGTATCTCATCTGCGTGTCATCAGCAGACTTGCATCAAGACATAGAACTACTGGCAGAGTTCATGACAGACCTAGGAGTAGAGCCCTACAAGTGACAGACTGCAACAATGACCACTGCCTAACGACCTATGCACTCAGACATCGTCATGCAACTTTCACACAGCTGCAGGTCCATTTATGAGATGTGAGGGGTACTAGGGTTTCCAGACAAACCATTCACAACTGACTCCACTGCTTTGGCTTGAATGCCAGACGACCATTGCAGGTGACTCCACTGACTCCACTGACACCAAGACACCGCCGTGAATGTTTGCAGTGGGCACAAGACCATGTGACCTGGACAATGCAGCAGTGGTCTACTGTCCTGTTCACTGATGAGTGTCGGGTCACCTTGCACAGAAATGATGGTCGTCAGTGTTGCTGGAAAAGGCGAGGTGAGCGAAACGGCGAGGTCAACATGGTCCCAAGCTTAGGTGGGGGAGGTGTAACAGTCTGGTCAGGCATCACCAGTCAGCGCAAAACTGATTTGGTTATTGTAGATTTCTCAGTCACTGCACGTTCTTATCTCAGAGACATCATAGAACCCATCATCATCCCCCAATTCCACCAGCACACCCCCAACTTTCTGTTCATGGATGATAATGCTCCACCACATCATGCCAGAATTGTCCCAGCTCGACTTCAGGAAGTCGGAGTGCATCATATGGTATGGCCAGCAATGTCCCCTGACCTGAACCCCATAGAGCACGTTTGGGACCAGCTGAAGCAGAGACTGGATGATCGTACCACACCCCCACGTGACCTGGCAGAACTGCGTGTAGCACTTGTGGAAGAATGCAATGCATTGCCTTCAGGACAACATCATGAGGCTAGTGAGGAGCATGAGAGGTCACAGTCTAGCTGTCATTGCGGCAAATGGTGGAAACACCTACTACTTACATTGTCAATTTGTGTTATTTGGGACTACCCTTGATACTGTCTACATTTTTAGGGTAATAAATATTACACAAATGAAAATAGGTTTTTTTTCTCATTCATTATTAGTAATATCAAAGGATACTTTTACTTGTTTCATTAAAATTCAGACTAAATAGGGACAACACTCATGTAAATAACAAAATCCCTAACTTATTGTGAGTAGTGTATGTTAGCATGCTTGTCCCGACGTAATACACACATTTCATGAGTTAAAGGAATAAAATGGATAAATCATGATTAATTGGTTCTGGAGGCTGAAGCTAATGGCTAGTCTAAAAGGTCCAGATCAAAACTAAGTTCTACCCTTTTAAAAGAACTCTGACCTAAAAATGTCCTAGTGGTCTATGTAGCTACTATTTTATGAACCTTTAAACGATTGTTATCTTTGCACTGGAAAGTTGGACACACAGAAGCTAAAGCATATTTACACAGGAAACAGAGGAAGGAGATGGTGCATTACCAATGATCTTCCTCTGTTCAACACATACTTATAAGACATAAAAACATTTCTGGTCAGAGTAACTGCCTCCTAGAGAAGTGAAAGTAAAAATAAATTCTGTTCACCTAAACCGCTATATTATTTTTGATTATTACCGCGCTCTACTGTTTTATATCAACCAACCAATCAACCAACCAACCAAACAAACTGTATTTATGAAGTGCTTTTCATACAAAATTTGCAACTCAGTGCTTTACAGAATTAAAATGACCCCATAAAGACCACATTCCCTTCGCTCCCCCTCATAATTAAAAGCATGATCAGTTATACCCCCCCTCCCTCAGACCCAAACTTCATGCACTCACACAGTTAACAGCAGCAATAAAAAGGACATTGGGCCAAGTACAGATGACCCATCCAAGGAGCCATCTGCACCGGAGCAGTAGATCGACAGCAGCAGCCAAGGCGCTGACCCAGGGTGCCCAGAGGAGGCAAGGCCGAGACCCCCACCTCCACCAAGTGCTACCTGGAGAGCACCCATGCAGTCACAGCCCACCACCACTCCCAAGGCAGAGGGCTCCCATTGAGGAAACACTGGAAGGAAATTCAAAATAACAGATTAAAATATAAAAATAAACAGTGGATAAATATAAGATAAAATAGTAAAACACTGATAAAATGTGTTGAGGTAAAACATGTAGAGGAGTTAAACAGACTATAATAAATAATAATCAGTTAAAAGCTAGGCTAAAAAGGTGAGTCTTGAGATTGCTCTTAAAAACATGAATGTTCTCTGCGGCCCTGAGGTCCTCGGGCAGCCTGTTCTAGAGGTGAGGGCCATAATAATGGAAAGACGCCTCGCTGTGAGTGTGTGTCCTGACTTCAGGAATGACACGGAGACGGCTGCCAGAGAAGCGCAGAGACCGTGAAGGTTCATGTGGTAAAAGCAGTTCTGAAAGATGTGAAGGCCCAAGACAATTAAGACACTTAAAAAGCATTAAAGGAACCTTAAAATTAATCCTAAAACATACTGGGACCCAATGCAGTGAATTTAAGATGGATGTAATATACTCCCGCCTCCTGGTCTTGGTCAAGACATGTGCCGCTGAATTTTGTAGAAATTGTAAACTGGATATACTCTTTTTGGGAAGACCAAAAAGCAGGGCATAACAGTTATCAATTCTACTGGTGATAAAAGCATGCATCAGTAGCTCCGTATTGGCCCGAGAGAGAATGGGGCGGACCCTGACAATGTTCTTTAGATTATAAAAACCTATTTTAGTAATGTTTTTAATGGGAGGAATAAAAATATTATATATCTAAGATTATTACTTTGATTGAAATTGCTTCACAATTTCCGTTCTGAGTTTTTGTCTCACACAGGAAAATAATCGGTGCTGCATGTCCAGATTTCGTTTTTTGTGTAAGTAATCAGCAGCTGCTTTGTCAAAGCCCAAAGCAAATGTGAACTGTTTTTAAAGGTTCACAAAACGACATTTGCAAAAACCGTGATGATGTCTTTGAGATTGGAGTTGTTTAAAAAGTCCAATTTGATCTTGGCCTCTCTGAATAGTTGTTAGCTTCATCATCTGGGACCAACTAATCTGATTTTATTGTAAATAAATGTTGCCTTACTGTAGGTAAGTTATTCCCTGCTTATAACCTTATAACACAACCACACTTAAAAACTTTAGGAATGACGAACAACTGTAAAGGATGTCTATAGCAATCCTCTTGTTTTACATGTCCTTGAATAGTTTCTGACCCTTCCTTCCATCTGTGTTATTAACTGTGTTATCAGGATTATAAACTAAGACTAAACTGAAAGTGCAAATTAGCTCAAGTTTAAAAGAAAAGGGCACATCACAGAAGGAGGTAAGCAAAACTGAAAGCTGTAGCAGAAATATTGATTTTTGTCCCCTCCCTTCTCTGGCTTTAAGGCCATAGTTCTGTTGGAAAGTAACAATGTCCATTACCAGCTGCTTGCTTTAGATGCTGGAAAACATAATTCCTGTGGCCATAAAATGTGGCCTATGTTATGATAAACCAATATAACACTGTGGGGGCCAGCACGACTTTAAAGATTTTATGACAGACGCAATTACACAAAGTACACGATGATGATCGATGAAGGACTGGGTAATCATTCTTTGAGTTTGCATGCGAATTTTGGCTGCAGAGGTTTAAATATATACATCTCACTGCATCCATGTAGGAATTCAGACACATTGGGGTAGACTGCCACAGTACAGATCGGTGTTGCAGCAGTAAGTCTGAAAGGGTAAAAAAATTAATAAATATGGAATATATTTCTGAAATGGAAAATATGCTCTTTGGAATATCAATTTTCGAAGCTTGCAATGGTAACTCAGTTTTTAACCGAATGGTTACAGCTCCTACCAAACGACATATTTCTCCCTAATTCAGCCCCCCCCCCCTCCCCATAATTTCCAGTTTTAGATTATGCATCCAGGATGTGATCCAATCAATATAGGCCCATAATTTGAAATGACACCAATAAATGCAAAGATTTAACAGAAATTTATTTTAAACTATAAAAACAAATCCAATAAGTTTGTGAAAAAAATCTTACAGAGGGGCTTTTAGGCTCTGCTGGTGTATTCTGGGGTTGTGTTTCAACTCTTAACATAGGATGTACACTGAACTAAGTGGAGCTCAGTAGACAAAGTCCAACAAGGACACAGCTATTTATAAAAATTAAAAAAAAAGACTCGTGTAGTTTAGAAATATTGAGGAGCTACAGTCATCTATTTACAGTCGAGAAGTGCCAATGTTTTTAATGAGCACTGTACATTTAATTATTTGCTATGAAAGTGAAGCTTTAATAATGCAGCCAAGTCCACAAATAACGACTCGACTGTAGCACAAACACACAGAAATGCAGACAGTGGAATAAATTTGCAGCTGAAATAAACCCCTACTGAGGCACATCCCATGTTTGCTCTTTTTGTGAAGTGTCACGAAGTAAATAAAACCTCTTGAAGCAAACAGACATTTAAAAAAACAAAGCTTTCTTGTAATGGTAATGCACTGTTACTTTTTAAGTTCGTGAATTTTAAACATGTTAAATGTCAGACAATAATTGTTTCATGTACCAAAGTGCGGCCACCCTACTGAGTGACTGCTTGGTAACCCTGTTTTGGCAAAAGGTCTCAGATAGTGTTCGCTCTGTATTTTGTGAATTTGCATAGTCTCATTTTTGTGCATTACTTTAACTTCTGAAATATGCCAAGGCTTTCAATTTCTTTTGACTCTTAATGAAGTCTTCTTAAAGCCAAAGTATTTAGGTTTGTTTATTGACTGCATACTTTATGCATTTAAACTTAGTTAGGCTAAAGTTAATAGAATTCACTTCTTTCTCTGCAACCTTTTTTTCCTCAGATAGTGTGTTTGCCAAACAAGAATAAGGAGTTGTACGGAGTCCCAGTTCTATGTTTTTAAATCACAGCCATGTATAGGTTTGAAAAATCAACAGCTGTAGCATTCAGTAAAAATACACACTACATTTCATCACTGTATTAGATTAATGCATATATCATCTTGCAAGCATTTTAAGCTTTGCTGCCACCGAAGCATGCAGCAAATATGGACAGATTTGTAAATATCAGTTGCACAGATGTGTCCATTCCATTGTCGGAAACCAGTGCACAAATAAGGAAGAAAGAACATTTACAGGAATGGCGAGGTTCTTTCAACCTTCTACATTTCCTTGCTGGGAAGTATCCACATAACTCATCCTGTGGCACAATAATGTTTCCGCAGCTTTTACTGTGATGGCAGTTGTGAGAGCCCATAAACAATCTAAACTATAAATGTAACTGTGTTTGATGGCAGCTGTGCAGGGGAATGAGATGGCTACAATTTGTTTGCTCAAATGTAAAAGTTTATTGTAAGGGAAGTATTGTAAACAACTAAAGAAGATTCACACAGACTGTGGTTTAAATGTAAGACTTCCCTGTTGTAAGGCAAAAGTTCTAACCACCACCACATTGCAACGCTGCTTCCTCTGCTCTGCATTTTCCCTTAAACATATTGTTGTTTTTGGTGAACTGGAAATCCGATTTGAGGTTCGAAACTGTATATTTTCTAAATGATCTAACTGCCTTGTGTGTTTATTGGGTATGGCATCTTATGGGTGGTGCTGCACTAGTACAGGATGGGGATAAAACCAATATGCAGATAACAAAGTTAATACAGGGCAAAAAAATAAAAATATAAAAAATATAATAAATAAAACATGTACAATCTACATCCTCTGTCGCAAGAGTCTGATTGTTGTGGGGGGGGGGGGGAAGCTGTAATGTCCTTGACTTTGTGCTCCTGTATCTTTTTCTGAGTGGCAGGCGGGTGAACCTACCGGGGGAGGGGTGTGTGCTGTCGTTTAAAATGTCGTCTGCTCTGTGCATACAGCGCTCCCTGTAGATCTCTGCAGATGTGGCAGAGAAACACCAATTATGTTTGCAGGATTTCTCACTACCCCTCTTGTGCTATTACCAAACCAAGATGTGACACAAAATGTGGGAATGCTTTAATTGGTTCTTCTCTACGACATTGTTATGGAAGGTTGGAAACATTCGCATTCCTCATTCTGTTAACAAAGTGCAAATGTTGAAGTTCTCTCTTATTTGGCATGATGTTGTCTCTTTATGTTGTCTCATATGCCAAATGGATCCCCTGGAACCATGTGGGGGTGACCCTCTCCACCTCTGTGTTAATGATGGTTGGATTATGGAAACCTTGCAGTCTTCGCTTTTTGTAGATGCTTTGGTTCTGTTGGGCTGCAGGAAACCGAAGCGGTTCGCAAACAAGTGTGAAGTGGCCCGGATCTCTGAACTGGAGGAGGGTGGACTGCTCCCTCTAGGTCAGGCCTCAAACCCAGGAGTTCAAGTGTCTTGTTCACCAGTGATAGTAGGACAGAGGGATGGATCTGTGCTTAGCCCTAGAGATGAGGTGAGGAGCTTCAATATGAGGTCGGACTTTAAAGGATGGGCTCCTCTGCATCAAAAGAAAGCATTTTATCAAAGTGGCTCCCAAGTGCTTCTCTTTGGAGGTGTTAAAGGCTTTACTGGGAAGGACCAATAACTTGCTAGAGATATTATATATCCCTTATGGACTGAGAACACCTTGGTGATCGCCAAGAATGAGCTGGAGAGTGTTGCTGGGGAAATGTGATATCTTGGGTACCCCCTCCTAAACCCTAAAAAGCAATATATGATTGGAAGTGCAATTTACATTAGGTTTGGATTCCAAAACAAATTGTGGAGAAACTGGAACTGATTACATACTTACAGACATAAAATATTAACTGAAATAGGTGGTGGAAGCAGCTTTTCATATGCAATGAGAACAACATTTTGATTGTGTCTCATATGGAGCCCCTTTTTAAATTAGAGCAACCAGGAGGGTCAAGCAAAATTGAATTACAAGCAGCTGTACATTTTGGAGCCTTGTGTTTCGACTGCCAAACCTTTTAGCGAAAACACACCCACAAGCATCCTCCCACCAAGTTTGCTTGCTATCAAATTGAAATGAAATGTATTGATGTAGTTAAGGAGAAATTATTCAATCTGATGCAGATCCAAGCTGCTCGAGCGGTGGAGGGGATTTAAATTACTCAAGTGCTAGCCTGTTATGAATTTTAAAAGGCAAATCATGTCCCATTTCCTGGATTTAATCAAGTCTTTTTGAAAATCAGCCACAGGATTTATAGTTTAATATACCGACTGTTAAAAGGGATGGAGAGGGGAAATGAAATATGGAGCCCTGACTAGGTGCTCTCTCTGTCAGCAGCGGGGCCATGGCATAATTAGGAACAGCGGTACAATAGAAACAGGGAGCACTTGTGTTCGCAGCCAAGAACTTGGTTGATTTTTTATTTTTTTTATTTTTTCTGCCTCAATCTTTTCTTTGGCTCTATATTGGAGATATTTCTGCCTGGCTTTTTACCACAGCCTATCAGAGCTACTTAGCGAGGTTGGGATGTACACCCAGACAGTCTCTAGCTGTGCCTTTTACTTTTTTATATTCTCTGCATTTAAAGTCGAAGTAGTATGTATAAGAGACATGCAATGTCCCCCTTAGTCTTCCTAGTATTCATATTTCTTACGACCAGCAACAAATGGAAGTTTCCCCTTAATCAAATTGCCTATAAAACAAACTAAATTGCGGTTATTAACCTGCGCCTTGAAGTCAACTACAGAGGGTACTCCTGTTGACCTAAGTGCATTGCTTGGAAATACTGTAAATATTCATGAGTTAACAGCCGGTCTCTGAGAGATAAATTGGGTCTTCACCTGTGTGTCCACCTTATCGAGCTAAGGGTCAGTGCTCAGGCAATTTCTTATGGGAGAGAAGCAGAAGCCTAAACTCTTTCTTTATTAAAGCCAACTCTCCATCAGAAGCTTTTATCCCTTTCTGTATTTCTGGCTGTCTGTGAGGTCTGATTATAGAGAAAATTAGACCCCTTCAATTGTCTTTACTGAGGCAGTCCTGCAGGACCTTCAGCTGTCAATAACAATCTGCTGGTGATGTGTTTGTCGGCTCAATTGGCTGGCCGTTTCTGCCTTTTGTCAGAGTTGATCTGACTCTGGGGATCAATCTTTATTCTGCTCATTTAATGAGGACCAGGAAAATATTTATAGAAGTGGGGTGATATGACATAATTTAGCTTTTAGGTTTTGCATTAGTTAAATTTTAGAGAAGGTAGTCTTTTAAGTCTAGCTATTTAAAAGTGATGTTCTGTCAAGTTGCTTTGAATAATCAACCCATACCTGTCATAGATGAATGTCGTCTTACAGTGTATTTGTAATCCAGTCGCAGCCCTCATTTTAGCTGACTTTAGTACTCAAAACAACTAGAACTGAAAATGTTCATATGCATGAGATATTTGTTGTATATTTTTTGTTTGTTTCATATGAGATATAATATATAAGACTATACAATGTTAAGAGTTATTAGGCACCACATAGGTCAGTGTTAGACAAGGCACACCATATGCAGAAGCTACGGTCCTCAATGCATTTGACCCCAGTACGATTCCTGGCCGTGGGCTATTTGCTGCTAACTTCACCTTGTTTTTCTGCCCTTCTTTCTGTCCAGCTACTAATAAAGGCCACTAGTACTACAAAAACTTTAAAAAAGAGATATTAATAATGACAAGAAGATCTTGGATTGGTAACCGGGTCAGGCTTTGTGTTGGTAATAACGCTGTTTAAAAAAACGGCATTATCAGTAATCTAACTAATTACTGTTTCCGTCGTTACAACGCTGTTACCGCTACGAACGTGAAATGCGGTGCATTACTATGAATTGATAGAATAAACTGCGTACTTCGAATGCACCCATCGCTCCAGACACAAACTGCTTGTGGGGAGGCTGGATGGGTTAACAACGGGATAAGCGATTATGATTTGCTAAGGGAGAGTCATGTTTCATGGTAGCCGTCGGTGCCAGTTTTTTTAGATACAAGCTAGCATACGCGTGCAACATACACAAATGCCAAACTGATTTGATGAAGCAGCAGAAATGGCAAGTCCCAGTTGTCTGAGATTGTGAGTTTGATTTTTTTAAGTAGGACTACAGAGTAAAGAACACCTTAAATTGTTTAACTGTTTAACTTTTGTTGTGAACAAAATACTTGGAAGTACTGGTTGTTTACTTGACCAGCTGTCTTAGGTTCTGAGAGTTTTATTTAATTTGCTCTAGAGTTACGAACTTTACATTAACTGCTTACTTATGTTATAAAGATATTACTTGAAGTGCAGGATAAACCTATTGCTGTCTGTAGAAAGTTATGTACAAGTATGCTACCTGTCTTCCACTAATTTTAACTTACTTTTAAAAAGTGGTCAGAAAAATACAATTTCTTAGATATATAGCAACTGTTTTATTTTGCAGTAAGGCAAACAGTTACTTTCCCTGGTAACTAATTACTTTTATTATAGAGTAATTCAGTTTCTAACTCTAACTCAACTTTTTGGAACAAGTAGTGAGTTACTATAACTAATTACTTTTTAAAATAATGTTCCCAACACTGGCCAGGGTATCCATTAAGTTGGCATACTGCATGTCACTTCTGGATTAAATACTGGAGTTGTTCAGGGAAGAAAACGGGGACAAACTTAACAACAGTCTCTTGTGAAAGTCCACTATTGTACAGTATATCCCAGGAATATACATGTGTTGAGTTTAAGTTTATGAAAATCAAAATCAGCAACATCAGAGATTGGTCTAAGTAGCTGTTTGACTCAACCGCTCTGAGGAACCATTAACTCTTCAACAAACTCACTGAGTAATGACATCTATCTGCTTCTGTCTTCTTCTCTGAATTTGTTGAGTTACTCTGAGAGCTTAACTCGCTTAGAGTGACAACAACTGTGTTCAATATAATAGCAGTTTGTTTAAATAGGAAGCAAGACTCAAAATCTTTCTAATAGTTTATTTTCATGCTCACAAAAACACTAGGGGCACCGTCCATTATTTTCCAAAATATTAGGAAAAATTAATAACTTTGTCAATCTACAGAAAGTGATGTGAAATCATTATTGGACCATTAAAAAAGCAGTTTCAGCATTTTTATTTCCAGACTCGAACATTTACTACAAATGTGTGAGGTTTTAGCTTTCCTGCGAATCACTGAACTTGCAGTTTTCTAACCGCTGCATCATTACTGTGTTGAACTGAGTTAAACAGCTTCTTGCACATGTGAATAGACACTTGAACCACAATTTTCTCTGCATTCTTCATTTTGCCCCAGAAATGGCAGGTTTATTGTCACCCCATAAGGTCCTCAGAGAGAACTGACTAATCCACAACATCACATTTGCCGGTCTGGAACCAAGATGCTGCTTGCTTACTTGTGTGTTTAAAGTCGGGTTCTTGTTGAAGAACCCGATTTCGAAGGAAATTCCTTATTGGAAATAAGGCAACATGATCACCTTAAGTATTGTGATGTTTTCAAACTGATTATTGATCTCTGGTTTGTGAATGACAATATGACACCCATTAATAAAATGTTTCACAATTACTCTTTAAAGTCAGTCAATGTTGGCAATTTCTAACTACTTTAGCCAATGAAAGTTTATGACCAAGGAGACTGCTCCAGGGGCTTGTTATCAATAGCTTCACATAGGTATCTACTGATTGTTCCAGTACTGAAATAACTACAGACCAGTAGTTTGCAAACTGTATGCACCACAGGCCAAAATTGCCAGTTGAAAGTCCTCAGAGGCCTTTTTTTACATTTTAAAGCACAAATAATTGTATTGCTACTTATTTTCTTTCTACCTATGCAGCAATAAATTACCCATGCAATATTTCAATGATATAACAGAGGACAAATGATCGTTGGTTCAAAAAGGGTTTCACACTTTTGCCTCATTAAAAGAAAGGTGTATAGTTTCATAACATTTTTTAGTCAAATGTTTTCTATTTCATTGGTCTAAAAATGCTTTTTGTCAGTTCCCAGTAACAAAAACAAGAGATAAAAAAAACTTTTTATACATTATGTGTAATGATTGTGTCCTAGAGGACCCAAGTCTGTTTCGAGTAAAATTTATCTGGATGTTTGTGGCCCTACTTACTATGGTATTACATGGATAATAAAAAAATACTATGTATTGTAGCTAACATCAAAATGCATTTTGGGGCCACACAAAATTATTCCAAAGGGCCACAAGTAACCCCTGGGCCACACTTTTGAAACTCCTGCCTTCGAACACTTTCACCGTGAATCTGATCACTGCTTGAGTCATTTTAGCTCTTCTTTCATCTGCTGAAATTGTAGTTTTCTGTTTTTTCTGAACTTATGTCTGTGTTTCTAATTCAAAGCATCTAAAAACACTTTAGCAGACCAGCCTATTATTTTCTGCACTTGCTTATGTATAGATTGACTCATTTTAGTGTCTGCCAGAGAGGAATGTACTTTACCCAGTATGATGTACAGCCTTTGCTGCCTTTATCCCTACATAAGGACCACCTGTCTGAAACCTGTGATATTACAGAATGAATGACCTTACTGGTTGAACTCCACGTTGTTAATCTGTTGAACACACATGCTATCACTTAATAATTTGATCACACAGAATCAGCAACATGCATGTCATGACTCTATGGTCAGTTGGTTTTCTCTTACTCTACTGCATCCAATAAATTAGTTGCCATGGAGAAATGTGATTTCTCCCAACCACAGTGATTGATCCTTTTATTTGTGTTGGACCTACAGTATATGGTTTTTCAACACAACGGTATCTGATGCAAAAACAAAGCATTGTTTTTGCATCAGATACATTTGCAAAATAACCTTTTTGGCTTTTAAACTAACACTGTTTTATTGACTTTTTCACTATTTGACCAGTTATGTGTTAACTTCTATGAAAATATCTATGCAATTCAAACTTTACAGTTTTATAAAATTGTGTGTTTATAAACAGGTATAGATCTCTTGAGATAAAAAATGTTTTACAATGGCAGAAATCCACTCAGGATGTAATCCCACACTGTTTAGCTAATGGCTGACGTTCTTCTTGTTTCTCCTCCGGGATAATTCTACAGGTAAGTAACATTATTGATAATTCCACAGTATCCTGCTTGAGGAAAAGCAAACTAGCCTTTTAATTTTACCTATTGTGTTCGTATATAACTTTTTTGCTCATAGGAACAGCACACCACCTTGCCTTTCTGCATATTATTTCTGCATATGTGAAGCTCTTGGCAAGGCCTTTTTACACCATTTGAACCACCAGTCAAATGTTAAGGAGTAGGGCATGTGTTCCTATCCAGCAGCCTTTAAAACTGCGTTCATTTCATTCTTGCACTTTGCTCTCTTAATGAAGATAAAAGTCAGAGTTTTATCTGTTTGCACAGTAGAGACTGCTGTTAGTTTGAGGTTATTCTGCTCTTGCTGCCCTGTCTCCACAGAGACTGTATGTCCCACTTCTAGACAGCAAGCCAAACATTATTATTCACCCCCCACCAGTCACCCTCCAGAGCCTGTGGTCAATGGAGGTTTACCCACTCTTCAGAGGGAAAGTGATCAGATGTGTTTGGACAAGCTTACAGTTCTTAAAACAGCAGGATTTTACACAGTGGAATCACACAAGCTTCAACGATCAGTATGGGCTAATGCATTTCATGTTTTCGTGTACTTTTGTTCCCCAGATTAGGATGACATAAAACACGTTCACATGTATCCCTTTCGCACTACAAACATCTTCATTATTTTCTTACTTGGATTTAATGGAGGGTTTTAATGCCACATGATCTAAATGCTAATTCAGGGCCTTTTTCAAATTAATGGAGAATCTTAGTGAAACACATAAAAGCCCACTTTGTAAAGGGTTCTCCAGTGGTCTAATGTTCCACCTCCATAAAGCTGAAGGACTCACAAGAGACAGATTAAAATGGAATGGTCAGATTCAAAGCAGCAATTTAGTTGCCATGTCCTCTTTTAGTTTGCAGTACAGGTGGATCTTCATTTTAAACTCAACAGCAACTTTTAGGAAGCTTTAAGAAAATTGAAAAAGGGAAAAGAAATGAAAGAGTTCTCCCTGAAAAAGTTTGCGTCTCTTCCCTATGATCTGATACTTTGGTTGAAAGAAATTTTTTGTACATTTCTTTGTGTGCACAGCTTTAGGCGTAAAGCTTCATACATGTAAGTTCAGCTTTTAAAGCATCCAGAAATCCACTGTGGACAACACAACTGACTTTTTATGTATCAGCTGAGTGGGTGCTTAAACACACTTCCTGTCTGTCACCTTCTTGTTCTACAGTGGAAGTGACTGAGGACTTTTAAAATAAGTATGTTATGATTGCTAGGTGGGAGATGGTGTGATGTGTTCAGAACTCTTGTGTTTCTCTTGGGCCCACTTGGCTGTTGCAGTGGTGCTAAAAGTCACAGAGCAGTAAAACCTCTTCAGATGCACATTGCTCCTGCTTCCATTCTAAGAGTTGGACAGTTAAATAACATGAAAAAATATCTATAACCAAGCTTCAGCTTTCTGAGGGAAATTTGGGATTAACTACATTGCCGCTAATCATATTTTTCTTTGTTTGTGTACTTTCAAATTGGAATCACATGAATATTGTTGATGCATCAATGGGTAGAAACACATTGTAGCCTTGATCTGATGCTCTTCTACAAACAATGGGAAATATTTGAAAATGTTTGGATTTCTTTCTTGTATTTGAGTTATTCCTAAATCTTTACATTTTGCCTCCAAGGAGCCAGACCTTACTGTAAATATTAAAGTTGGCATGATCAATATTTCTTTGCTTCTCAATGGTTTTTGGGGATGAATTTAGCTGACTTTTTCTCATTGTAAATTTGTTTCCTACTATTTGCTGAGAAATTTGTCAAAGAGTATGTTTGACCATAAATATGTATAGAGCATGGAAGAAAAATTTATAAAACACAAACCAGCTAAAACGTTGGCAAAGAATGATGCCATTTGTAGGAAACACCAAACGTATACATCAATGCATACCACAATGGCTACCCATGAAAAAGGCAGTGATAGAAAGTTTCCTGCTTGGATGAGTGTTTATAATTCAAATATTTCTATTATGATTATGGAGAAAGTTTGTCTAAGAGGAGTGATTTGGAGACTTGACAAAGCTGCACTCTACCATTTCAAATGTGCTCAGGGATAAATCTGCACTGTTTGTAATTCACCACAGTGCTAAATTACCTTTTTCTAAACAAAAAATGTAATTAAAATTCAAAACGTCTGTCAGCACTCAAACAGATTTAGTAGTTCTTCTCCAGTTCTGATGGGCATTGTTACTCTGAAGCTGACAGGCATTAACAAACACTTCCATTTGTCCCAACAACTGAGTCAACAGAATACTTTTAGGGCTTTAAACAGGGTATTTTTGAATGGAGGTAGCTGAAAGTCTCACCTTTTTTTTTACACATAATCATTCCACTTTTTTTTTACTCTGATAACTGTATCACTGCAATATACTTGTCAAAATGTAATTCTAGGGCGTTGATTTTATTTTCTGGAAACGACTGATAATCTCTCTTTGCTGTTACACACAACACCCCATCCTACATATACAGTAGTGCACTTTGTGTTTTATAATTGCTGACCGCCAAAGTCTCTAATTGTGTCACAAAAAATGTATTAACAATTACTCAGCGAGGTTCTGGTTGGAAACCCTGCTCTGTCTGTCTTGGTCGTTGTGTCCTTGAGCAAGACACTTTTTCAGAGTGATGGCAGACTTCTGTCTGTCTGCCCCAGGCTATGATGTAGTTTACCACCATCAGTGTTTGGGTGAATGACTAAAGCACTTTCGAGTCCTCTGGACTAGATAAAGTGCTCTACAAGTACAGGCCATTTAACAAAGTAGATTGTGAGTTATACTTATAAGTACTGCAAAGATTTGTGGGTTTTGTTGCAATAAGTATGATAAAGTATAAGCAACATGACTCTGACCTGTGACTCTTACAGGGATAAAAAGTCTCACAGGATGAATTGGTGTTGAAATTCAACATAACAGCTTAGACATAAATAGTGTTTTAACATCAACAAGGGAATTCCCATACAACTTCTAGCTAAAAACTTATGGTAGATACAGTAGATGAATAAAAGGGGGAGGATGTATGTCTCACCTCCTGTCTTGGATTCTTAAGGAACCTTTTCTTTTCGTAAAGATATGACTTTAAGATGATTATCTGCTGTTTTAGGCCTGATTTTCTTTGCCTTCCTCTTGTCAACTTTCCAAAATTTTTCATCCACAATCTGCGCAATGAATGATATGGCAATGTTAGCAACATGGAAAAGGCTTAAAATGAGTGAAAAAGGAGCCAACAGCCACAGTAGAAATTACCCTCAGACAGCCTGGAGAGCTATTGATGAACACCACCTCCCCCATTCAAAGTGGGGGGAATGAAAAATAAAGAAATGAGGAATGACTCAATACTTTTGCACAGTAATGCTCCCTCTTGGGCTTCTCTGTACATTACATTTTACTTAATGAGTCCAGACTTTGCTGGTCAGTCGTAAACATTAGCATAAATAATGTTAGAAACAGAGATAAGGGACAGAAAGCATTCTGCTACCCAGCCGTTTAATGAGCAATGTTATAAGTCATTTAAGATTTTAGTGTAACTGATGCAGCATATGGCAAGACACCTGCCTCTGAGACATAGAAGGTGATACAGGCCATTACAGGCTCCTATAAGGCCTTAAACATGAACAGTTTAATGAAGAGTCTTCGTTAAACATCTGCAGGAGGTCCAGATACATTAACAGGTTTTGGTTTGTCACTGCTGGAGCACCTGCTGGATGATTAGGTATTATGTTTCCTCTTTTCTTTATTGTTCTCACTGTCATAAAGTAGATTACGTTTATTTGGTGCATTAATATACATGATTATATTTGCATTGTTTAACACTGTGAAAATGACAGTGCTGTTAATGAGCAGAATTGGCTTCATTGTTTGACTGACTCATATATTCTTGGATCCCTGCTGCTTCTATAAGACACATTATTGCCAATGTAAATAATTGAAATTCAAACAGCCAAACCTGCGAATGATATATTCAGCGTTACCATTTAAGTTTTAAAACAGTCCCGGTTTGAGTTTAAACAAAAGTACTAAATGGACCGACGCCAAGTTTAAAGCTCCCAGTTAGAGAGCACTCTCATCATGATAAAGTGTGTGGCTCTGATTCCAGAATGCTAAAAGCAGCAATTATAAAGACAACTGGCAGTGTATTGGCATGCTCATCCAACTCTGAATTAATTAATACTAATATATACGCAGTTCTGATGAAAGAGTAGGCTGGGTGGTGGAGGGTTGCAGCACAGCAGGAGTGAGTGTTTGCCATGTTGTGGCTCTATGTGACTGATGGATGACTCCGGTAAAGATACAGGACTTATGTCGACTGCATATCAAGCACTGAACTCTTTAAATTAGCAACAGAAAGAAAGTAATGGTGATTAGAAACCATGCAGGAATACATTTGTTTTATACTAATTTTGAGCCTTAGAAGGTGATACTTAATCCATCCTAAACCTTTGTTGTATTTTGGCCTGTTGTTTGGTCAACATTTTGATGATGCATAGATAAGTACAGAATGTAACTACAGCATAAGGTTATAAAAAGTACAAATTAACAGAAAAAGAAAAATCTATTGAGGATAGTGAAAAAGGAGGGTAATTAAACTGAAGATCCTCAGGGCCTAATATCTCCTGTCAATATAAACACATCAGTTGTATGGTGCACATTTAAGACCTTTTTGATCTGTCTTTTAAAAGGCACCATTTCCTTTGTTAAACGTTAAGCCACTAATTAAGTGATAGCTTCATGTTTTCAAATTTCTCTAATTTAGCTCTGAAACTGCCCCAGGGTCTCTTCCCAGTGGGGTGTGCCTCCAAAGGAAGATGTCCAGGATGCATCTTGATCAGATGCACGAAGCAGCTAGATTTATTTTTCTTTCTGAAAGATGGATCTCTTCACCTCCTTGGCTTAACCCAGTCACTGAATGGAGGAAGTTCATTTTAGCGTCTTGTAACTGGATCTTTCAGTCATGATCGGTATCTCATTCCTGGGTTGTTGGCTCTGCTATTTCTTCACCAAAACAGACCAAAGCACTGCCCATGTGACTGCAGACAGGAATCCATTCCAGTTATTTATTCCCTGGTCCATTATGAACAAATCATCAAGACACTTTAACCCCGATGCTAATTCTTAAACTGATCCCCTACCTAGAGGGAGCATTTTAACTTTTTCCAGCTGAGAAGCTAGCTCTCAGATTGAGAGGAGCTGGGTCTCCTCCTGGTTGCTTTTTTGTTTTTTCACAAATACAATAAATACAAATACAATACATTTTAATATAAAAATAATGTTTAAAGAATCTCTGTTAAGTGTAGAAAGCAATCCAGTTTAGGTTTGAAAAATCTAAATTCAGAACTGAAGATGATTAAATTCAGGCCAGATTATTTAACAGACAGTGAGACCTTTTAATTGTGTGCCAACTAAACCTCCAAATCAGACACCAGCTTCAGCACCATCACCCCACCATGGTGTACAGCCATATTTTGTTACAGTGCTTACAGTGTGCAAAAGACTGAAAAGCACAACACCACAGTGTCTGGACATGCAGTGAAGCAGTATAAAACCCGTTAACTTTAAATTAGTTATCTTAACAGAAATGGTCACAATAGGAATGAGAATGCAGAGTCAGATTATTTAAAAATGGATGGGCTACCTTTAACTTTCAATCATGGAGGTTGGATTGTTTACTATCTTCTTGTCTTTGATTTAAAAACCCTGCCAAAAGTATGGTGCTGGCAACCTTGTTAGGACTTTTAAATCCATCCTATGAACGGATTCAGCAAAATCTGTTATAGCTTTGTTAAGCATCAGCTTCTTGTTTAAAAAGTGATTATTAGCACTAAGAGTATACTGCTATAGTGTTTATGCTTTTTCAATCAGTGTCACAGCTGGAAATAATGATGTTGTCAAACTGCTGTTGGCTGTTGTCAGGTTTTGTGCAAATATGCTAATTGAACATAGCCACTGATGTGACTGTTTCTTCAATTTCTTCACCTAAAGCTCTGTGAAAACATGTTTTAATGGCTACCTAAGTCTATCTGATATGGTGACAAATTCAGGCTGACAAACTAATATTTGGTTATGTCGGTGTATCTGAGTATGTCTCAGGCTGTGCCGTATCCAAAAAAACAAATTCACAAGGCTGTATTTGACAGGTATGGCCAGTTTCTTTAATTTCCTTAAGATTACCTCACTCTTTAGAGATACTCTTAATTACTTCTCAGCCATTAGAAATGACTTATGATGCTTATGTGCAGAGAGTGTTAGCCTGACATAAACATTTTGAAGCATCCCTATAAATTGTATGTGGATCAAATCTAGGTCAAACCCACACACTATGCTGAGAACATTTGGGAGAGGTGCAGCTAAAAATAAACAGCTGATCTTGATAAAAATAGGCACAGCTCTGTCCCAAGGCCAGTATGGAAACTTAGACTAAATGATGTAGAGTTTGAAAATTTTGCCTCAACTAAAATTCACTGAAGAGTATTTTAATCCATCAGTTTTAATCCCATAGCCCCAAATATGGAAATAAGGGAAATCATTTGTTAACCCTCAATGTGGCTAAAATTGATAATTTACAACATTTGTTTTTTTGTTCCAATGAAACACAATATATTGGATGGTTACAAGGAATTACACATTTAATTTGTGGAGAAGCTTTGAACAGCTGAGCTATTATCTGTTGATAATAAAAAACTAAGCCTTCAGCTCATTACATTTGGAAGAATTTATGCTCTTTTTTTTGTCTTTTGACAACTAACGTGATGGCTCTAAAATTACTAGCAATAGCAAGTGATTTCTTTAAATCAGTAAAGTATAAAATGAGTTCAAAACAAATGGAAATAAGCACAGAGGCAAGAATGATACAGATCTAATATTTTCAATGGAGAAAATAGATTTTCATTGAGTTGCCGGAAATCTTAGATCTTCAATACTGGGAAATATCTGTGGAAAAGCAATACTGAACCCAGAGGTCTGGAACAGGTTAAAATGCTTGTGTTTGAAGGCAGTCTGTAAAAACTGACATCTGACATGCTGTCAACAAAAGACAAGACTTTATAACCTTTATTATTTGCATAAAACAAAAACAATGAAAACTGATTTTATTGTGTTTTCATCCCCAGTGATTTAAAATAGCATCATTACTGGGTTGCACATCATTCACTTCTCTGTTCATCTTAATGGTCAAGGTGTTACTGTGCTTGATTGGCAAGCATACTTGCCTGAACCCCATAGAAAATAAATGGGATATTGTAAAGAAGAAGATGATAGATACCAGACCCAACTATGCTTGATGCACCTCAGCAGTGCAACATGTTGATCACCTCCATGCCACACTGCAATGATGCAGTAATTCACGCAAAAGAAGACCCAATCAAGTATTGAATGCATGTACTTTACAGCACATGGGTTGGCTTTTCACATCTTGGTATTAAAATCGTTTTCATTGTTTATTTGGATATATTTTCTATGAAAAACTAAAAAAATAAATGCTCAGACCATATATGAACTTTTTTAGTTGAAAAAAGTGTTTACAGAAATGCATGTGGATAACAAAAAGCAATCACTGTGTAGCTCAACGAGTTGAGTAGGTGCGCAGCGTAAATAAGCTCAGTTTCCTGGTCACAGCTGGACTAGGTTCAAGTATGTCATTCTCTACTTTCCTGTTCACCAACTTTCTATTAAAAGCTGCTTGTTTCACAGAAAATCAGAAAAAAGGACATCAGTTTTTCTGACATGCCAAGACCTCGAGATTCTTCAAGCAGAGGGCGGCCTCACAGATGTGCTGTCAAGTGATACGCGAGTAAGTCATATATCCTTCAAGATCATAAAGTCCTTCAGTTCTTCTTTTTATAATGAAACAAGGACGCTAGCCAGGCTGGGTGCCAACTATGCCAACAATTTTGTCCAGGTAGTCTCCTTTTTCAAAGACCTTGACACATGACGTATGTCGCCGGTCATGGGACCCCCCACTCAAAGGCAGAGTAAAATATTGTACCTTCTATTACTCTATGTAAGATAGTATTTAGGTAAAAAGAGAAGGCTCATGACGTGATCGGAAAACATGTTTTGAACGTGGAATTCATTTGATTAGTCAAACATTTTTATTGGTTGCATGAATCTTCATTTCTATACCAGTGACTAACTTTGTGCATGGGTTAAAATCTGCATCTGTTGTCATTTCTACTTCCTGCAAGCAGTGGTATACTAGCAAATACTGAAGATAACTGAAATGTCTGTTTAACTTAAGGGACTAAAACTAGAAGATTATTGAAAATCTAGATTACAGAGAGCGTCTGAGACCAAAAAGGAAGGTTGATGAAGCGTGATGGAGATTGTGTGTTTACACAGCAGAGGTCCCCAGTCCTGGTCCTTAGGGCATTTTATCCTGCACATTTCAGATGTTTTCCTGCTTCACACCTGATAATAACTTATCGTTCATTAACAGGCTTTTACTGCAACAGCAATTCTTTCAATCAAGTGAGTTAGAGCAGACATGCATAATTGAAAGCTCAAAATTTATATAACATTCATGCCCATGTAAAGTGTATGTAAACTTCCGACTGGGACTGTTTGCCTAAGGTAACTGCTATAATACAAAACTTTATTGAATAAGTGAATATATAAGCATGTTTTGTTCTGTTAAACTCAAATGCTCAATTCTTCAATTTACCGTTTGTGCTGTTTATGAAGGTGAATCACATTAAATATCCACCGCTAAAACACTTTTCTTCCTCTTATTTTTCTGTCTCCATAAGAGCAGCAGCCTTGTTAGATGTCATATTTTCAGACTCACCATCCAACTTTTCATCTGTCTTGAATATCACCTGAATACCCTGGGGAAATTTCTTTATAATTGAAATTAAGGATCACCTGTGACCTGGGAGAAATCTTTTGTGGCCCTGATTTAATAATTGAGATGCTGAATATGAAAAAATATGCATATAAATATTAAAGATAATAAATTAAAGGATCTTAGGTCACTTTAAATTTTAAATTAAGAACCATGCCACTGTTAATTATTTAACCGTATGTGGTACAGGACAGAATCTATATTTATGTTATATATTCTACCTGCAGTTATTCTCCCCCCTGATAAAGATCTTTACTAAAAAATAAATCATTGGTGTGGAGACTTGGTAAACCCCCATATGGACGGTTTTACTGCAACTCTGTAACAATGCATTTTTGAATTTTGTTTTACCTCCCTTATCATCCTATCCGCTTGTGGTTGCAAAATAAACTAACTTCCTTAAACTTGTTTTCAGCTGTTACTGACTCCCCAGGTTTATGCTCATAGTTGTCTAATATGAAGTAGAGTGAGTGCGCATGCGTCCATCTCAAACGAGAAACCTGCCAACTCCGGCTTCCTAATTAACATGGTTTTAACTGGTTTTTAATCCTTTTTTTAATTTTATTTTTTTCGAGTAGTTTTGACCGTAATGCCCTGCTTTCTGGTCATCCCAAAAAGTATATCTCAGGTTTACAGCTTTTACAAAATTCAGCAGCACGTGTCCTGACTAAGACCAGGAGGCGGGAACACATTACACCAGTCTTAGAATCACTGCATTGGCTCCCCGTTTGTTTTAGGATCGATTTTAAGATTCTTTTAATAATTTTTAAGTGTCTTAATTGTCCTGGGCCTTCTTATCTTTCGGAATTGCTTTTACTATATGAACCTTCGCGGTCTCTGCGCTCCTCTGGCAGCCATCTCCTTGTCACCCCCAAAGTCAGGACACACACTCATGGTGAGGCGTCTTTCTGTTATTATGGCCCTCAGCTCTGGAACAGGCTGCCAGAGAACCTCAGGGCCACAGAGAACTTTCATGTTTTTAAGAGCAGGCTCAAGAGTCACCTTTTTAATATAGCTTTTAACTGATTATTATTTATTAAAATCTGTTTAATTGCTCTGCATGTTTTATTTGATTGAATTACCTTTTAGCTGGATATTTATCAAATATTGTTTATCTGCTTTGCATTTTTATTTGATCATATCTTATAATTGTTTACATTTTAATATTTTAACTTATTATAGCCTTTTATGTGTGAGCATGCATGGGAGATGGGGGGGGAGGTGGTTTAGTTGTGGTGATGTTTTTTACTTTTGGGTTTTGGGAAGGGGGGGGTGGGATTGTGGGTCATTTTAATCTGTAAAGGACTTTGAGAAACTTTTTTGTGGTTTGAAAAGCGCTTTATAAATAAAGTTTGTTTGATTGATTGATTGATTAATTTTAGCCAGTTATGAGGATCAATCTGCCTTTCCTGAAAACAATGTTCAATATTCTCTTTTCAGTTTTGAAGAGTAGTGAATTAAAACAGACCTCTGTGTCCCATCATATTCCATGAGGGGTGAAAAAAAGTTGTAAATTATACATTAAAATATCCTACTCACTTTACAACTTTAAATAAATACATTTCAAAATGAAAAGTGACATTTTAGTTTTAATTTTTAGTGTAAGACTATGCTACAGTAATAAAAGGTAGGCGCTGCTGTCTTACAGTAAGAAGGTCTTGGTGCGAATCCCAGCCTAGGGTCTTTCTGCATGGAGTGTACATGTTCTACCTGTGTGTGGGTTTTTAATGGATACATTGACTTCTTTTCACAGTCCAAAACCATAACTAAGCCCAGGATATACCCCGTTTCTCACCCAACGAGCGCTGGAGATAAGAGCCAAGGATAAGCAGGTATGAAGAATGAACTAATTTTAGTTTATTATTTTTCCAGCAGTGCCTGATGTTTAGAATGAGTGCCTTATCTATAGCAAATTGAACTGGTTTTTGGACCTCATCCGTCAAGTTTCATTCACAGTTTTCATGGGAACCAAGTAATATTTCTAAAGAGGCATCTTGAATGAATCACAAAGTCTACATGTTTCCATTTATGAGCCTTTATATAGACTCTTCTTTGAAAGCTTTACTTATTTTTTTAATATTCACAATTCAGAAAATACTTTTTTCTTCTTCCTCCAGAGATACTGAAAGGCTGATGTGTTGCAAAGCAGATTATTCAGATAGTTGCTGTGAGGCTCACTATTTTAATACTTAAGGGCCAGGTTTTGTAAAAGTACAACAATTCTTGTTAAAGAAATTTAAAACAAAATATTGTAATTTAGTTGCAAAACATTTCTCCATTGTGTCATCCAAGACTTTTACTATCTCAGCAAATCCAGCTGAGTTCTGGTGAATCAAAGCACTGAATCAGAGCAAATCTTGGTTGAGTGGTGAAACAAATTATGTCAAATCTGTGTTTGCTCCTCATCTCTGAAATGTATCGGATTGTGGGCGATGTATCGAGATAAGTAATCTCAGCCAGCCCTGTAACCACACAAACAAAAAGACGTTTTTCTAGTTTCCTGGTTTAGTCATTCTCTGCTCCAGGGACATGACATCTTTTTCCTCCTTCTCTGTACGACTATCAAATATTTCACATCTCCAGTAAAGCCCAGTCTGAAAAGCTCTACACAAATATTATAAAGTCTTTACACTAATGTCTCTGAATGAGTAGTTATAATTAAATAAAATGGTCCATCACCAAAGATCACATACTGTATTTTATATTACAGATAAGCAGAGAGGACGATCATTACAAAAATACTGACAAACATAAAAGTTGCAACGTGCATCTGATGAATGCACCACTGGGAGTGCTGTAGAAAGTGACCAGCATTTTTCCTAATGCACCAACACACATGGCAGGAAGTATTTACTGTCCATAGAGGAGTTGCAAATGATATTTAGGAAACATAATCTTCAATACTGCAGCTGCTTTGACTTTAATGTTATTTGTAAAACGGAGAGGAAAACAAACTCCCGTTGACAAACCCAAAGCTGGTGCTGTTATCCATTATTCAGGAGGAAACTTGACTAATGCGGCGTTGAATCCAAGAAACTGCTCAGTTTCAGTATCACTTTGTCATGAGGAAAACAAGCTGGAGGGCATTTCAGTCCTCTATTATAGATCAGTTATACTGTGGTAATTCCTGTTAAAGATTACAAAGTGACTTTGAGCTGCTGGGGAGGGAAAAAAACACTGGCTAGATTGAATTTGCCTCTTTTTCTTGGAGTCTATCAGCACTTTTAACCACACCATTAACAGTGAATTATATTTTATTCATGAATCTGCAGTCCGATTCATTACGACTGTTTGGGTTGAAACAATCAATATCCGTGAGATGAATTTTATCTGCCAAAGACTTGGATAACAATAATACAGAAGCCTTGAGTTTATTGTTTATCTGCAGCTTGTTATCCTCAAACTTTACTTTTTTTCAGAGGTGTCAAAAGTATTCACATTCAATACTCAAGTGGAAGTATAGATACTAGGGTTTAAAAAGACTTCTGTAGAAGTATGAAGTCAAGTTTTTTAAGTAAAAGTAAAAAAAAGTACTGGATTTAAAACTACTTAAAGTATAAAAGTAAAAGTAATGTAATTTAAAAAATGACATTAAAGAATAAAGCTTAAGCCACACCTCCCCCCAAAAAAGGCCATAATTTCATGTTATGTAAAAATGTTAATATTGAAACATTTCGGATATACTAGGCTATCTGTTTCAGCTGCATATATATGTCCAATAAAATGTATTCATTTTAGTACATTGCAATTACCTTAAAGTACCATATGTGGATGACTGAGGATTAATACTTGTTTCATGGAGTGGAAGATATGATGACAAGCTGCCTATCAATATTGTAATACTGCATTTGCCTGAGTCTGTACCACCGACATGTTGAACTCAGCATCATATGTCTGCTTTGTCCTGGCTAGACTGTGAAGTGGTTTGTGTGTGTGTATATATATATATATAAATTAAGAATAGTATCACCAAAGGACTTACAACCTCAGCACAGACAAGATTGTGCAGACCCCTGCAATCTCTAGGGACCCCCTTGTGGCACATGGACCCCATGTTGGGAACCACAGTTCTAGAGGCTGAATCCGTGCCAACGCACTGGAGACTGGAACTAAAAGCTCCACTTCAGCCAAAGTTTTGAAATCATGGAACATTTCTCTGATTCAAGTGATCAGAGGTCGGAAAGACTTTCTGAACCCAGCTTCATATCGCTTCAGGAGCAGAAAATGTCGGAGCATGCGCTCTTTCGCTCTGGTGTTTGGCACGACACGCGCTCTTTGAAGTGCGTCTTTAACCAGCCGCACCGGTAACAGTCACGTTCCAAAGCCTCCCGGTCTGAGATGATGACGCTCAGATGGCTTCATGGGAATCTTCATATTATTAATTTATTGATTCAGTTACTTGTACTCCGCGCTTTAACTCCAACCTAAAAATTTCTGCGCGTCTGCACCAAATGGTCAGGGGTGTGAATTATAATCTGTCAAAATGACAAGTGGCCATCGGATTTTCCGTCACCGTTGTAAAAAAAACAAAAAACGGACTAATATGGGAAATATTCGGTTAACAGGACCCCTGTGTGCACAGTATACAATGGATCGCATACAAGCAGGGTGTCAGAATGGTAGATTATGATCAAACAACTGTCAAATTCTATCCACTTGGCGCATTTTTTGTGTCTTCTTCATAAAAGACTTAATGAAACAGGAGTAACGAGGCTATTTTTAAAATGTAAGGAGTAGAAAGTACAGCTAATTGCGTGAAAATGTAAGGAGTAGAAGTAAAAAGTAGGCCCATAGATAATTATTTCAGTAAAGTATAAATACCCAAAATTTCTACTTAAGGTAACGAAGTATTTGTACTTCGTTACTTGACACCTTTGCCTTTTATTATCTCAAAAGTGCTACTATAGATCTTTGAAACTATTTCTATTACTATTTATTGCTGTGGACTTCATGTTGAAATTTCCAATTTGAAGTCCTTATGCTTAAATGCTTAGATCACTGTTACCTTGTCTTATCAATCATGTGATCCAGTCAAATTGCTAGTTTAATCAAAAATACACATAAGATCTTATGACTAGTTCATGAAATAAATACCAAAACAACCCTATTATAATGCAGAGAAAATAGCTACATTTGCTTCTCCTTCATCTACAGCTAACGCATCTGAAACAAGGGTCTAATCATAAAGAAGTTAGGAGTGTACAAACTGTAAAGTGCCTTGAGGGACATTTGTAATAATGTGTTATGCAGATTCAGTAAAGTAGACTGCGTTTAACTTCAGTTTCACCATATTTTTTGTCTTAAAGTGTAAGGGCAGTGGCATATATTACTAAGTAAATTAAACCATAATAACCTATAACCATCCATCCATCCATCCATCCATCCATCCATCCATCTGTTGTGCCACAGATAGGTAGGTTTTGGCTATAAATAATTATGAATAATTGCTTAGGGGAATTATTAATAAGATTAATATTTATAATATATAATAAAACTAGCACCCAAAGTAAACATTAAAAGTGATAAATATGCTCAGAAATAGAAACAATAATCAATAAATTGATAATGATGTCACAGTTCAGAATGAATATGTTGATCTAATTTAGTATTTCAACTTACCAAGAAGGCGGTTTCAAAAATGACTTAAAAGATTAGTTTTAGTGTTTAAACTATCTGTTTTAAAGCCAATCTCAATTTTGAATCCTATTAATGGCTGTCTTTATTGTTAATGAGCAGTCAAAGGCAGGCCCACGTGGTTCGCTAGCGCATGTAGCCTTCAGTTAACTAACGTGGAGCTGCTTAAAGCTGCTGTGGTTCATTTATTAAACACCAAACAAAGGAAAACTGTCGGATTGAGTAACTCAGGTTGAAGGATATAAAACGACTTTCCTTTGGAAACCTAAAAAATCACTGTTTAAACCTCCAGGCCGACCGACCTGTTTGTACCCAAACAATAAATGAAATCTTACACAAAGTAACAAATCACAGATAAAATAAACAACCCTTAAGTCTTGTTTATCCTAAACTAATCTCGCCTAATCTGCCCAGACAGACCTTATTGAATGGTTAAAGTTCTCCAGGTTGCTCCGTGGATGATGGGGGGAGCTAAACAACGTTAGCCGGTAGGCTAACAATAGCTGCGGTCGGTTAGCAGTGGGAGGCCTTATGGCTGTTGGATCGCGGGCAGAAGCCTTTAGCTGGGACGGCGTGCCGTCCTCTGCAGCTTGGCTAACAGTGATCAGCTCCACCTTCCTTCACTGACAGTACCTTTTTCTGCAGCTTTCCAGCACACCATTCATCCCAGGCTTTGTCGCGGTGGGTGTAATAGCTTCAGTCTGGATGCGGCTCTAGCATGCAGTAGCTTGTTAGCGGTCCCTTCGACACGGCAGCGTTTGTTCAGAAAGTTTCAGCAGGGCTCAGGGCAGAACAGTGGAGTTTCTTCCAGAAACTCGCTTCCTTTTCCCTCGCCAGTGAAGGAAGGATGGGGTCTCTCCTGGCACTGTCTGGCCGAAAGCCCAAACAGAAGAGAGTGAGTAGGCTGGCGGGGGGGTGCCTTATAAAACCTCTGGTTCTCTTCTTCTTCTCCTGTTGGAGATAGAATGTGGGTTAGCGCCACCCAATGGCTGTGTGTGTCTCAACACATCCATCCATCCATTTTCTTCCTCTTATCCAAGGTTGGGTCATGGGGGCAGCAGCTTAAGCAGAGAGACTCAGACTTCCCTCTCCCCAGCCACGTGGGCCAGTTCCTCAGGGGGAATCCCAAGGCATTCCCAAGCCAACTGTTACGACCCTTGATGGTAAATATGAAGGTCAGGGGTAACATAAGAGACGGTGTGCGAGGATGTAAAATTAAACGACTTAATTTGCCATGTGGGCAGTACAGGGCAAAAGGAGGTGGATTGTTAAAAAAAGTATTCTTAAAACAGAAATAATGTTATACAATTCAAGGTCTAGTTCTAAAGTGAAAACAAAGGCTGAGCCCTTAAAACCAAAACAACATGATTAACGTAAAAAAGTGGGGCAATGGTACACCAGCAAATGCACAACAATTAATCTTAAAAGTAAAAATGATCCTAAAATAGGCAGCTCAGTTAATGAAACAAAAAAATAATCATACTCAAAGTGAACATTTAAAGTTGGCAAACAGAGTCAAAAAGAGAGTTAAAGCGAGTCAATCACTAAACAAGAGGTTCACTAGAGCCAGATAACCATGAGGGGATCACAGCACAGATCTGCGCCCCACCTGAATGAATGGTAACTGGAGCTTGCAGAGAAGGCACTACCGTTTTCCCGCTATAGAGCATGGTCTTGGATTTGGAGGTGCTGATTCTCATCCTAGCCACTTCACACTCGGTTGTTAAGTGCTCCAGCGAAAGCTGTAGATCACGGTCTGATGAAGCCAGCAGGACCACATCATCTACAAAAAGGAGAGACCCGATCCCCTCAACACCTTGGCTGCATCTAGAAATCTTGTCCATAAAAGTTATGAACAGAATTGGTGACAAAGGGCAACCTTAGCAGAGTCCCACTCTCACCGGGAACAGGTGCGACTTACTTCCCGCAATGCAAACCAAGCTCTGACACCGGTCATACAGGGACCAACCAGCCCGTATCAAGGGGCCTGGTACTCCCGGAGTACCCTCCACAGGACTCCCCGAGGGACATGGTCGAACACCTTCTCCAAGTCCACAAAACACATGTAGACCGGTTGGGCGAACTCCCGTGCACCCTCCAGGACCCAGCTTAGGGTGTAGAGCTGGTCCAGTGTTTCACGGCCACGATGAAAACCGCATCATTCCTCCTGGATCTGAGGTTAGACTATCTGTCGGACCCTCCTCTCCAAAACCCCTGAATAGACCTTACCAGTGAGGCTCAGAAGTGTGACCCAACTGTAGTTGGAACATACTCTATTGTCCCCCTTTTTAAATTGGGGGACCACAACCCCAGTCTGCCAATCCAAGGGAATCCACCCCTGGAGCCTTGCCCCCGAGGAGCTTTTTAACCACCTCAGTGACCTCAGCACCAGAGATTGGAGAACCTGACCAAAAGTCCACAGACTGTTCTTCCAGATTGAATTGGCGGTGGGATTGAGGAGGTCTTCTAAGTATTCCATCCACTGATTTAGGATGTCCTGAATCGAGATCAGCAGCACACCATCCCCACAGTGTTGGTAACGCACCGCTTCCCCCTCTAGAGATGTCAGATGGTGGACCAGAATCACCTCAAAGCCATACGGAAGTTGTTCTCCATGGCCTCACCGAACTCCTCCCACGCCTCAGCGACCATCCGAGCTGCACTCCGCTTGACCTGCTAGTACCTATCAGCTGCTTTAGGGGTCCCATGGGCCAAAAAGACCCGATAGGACTCTTTCTTCAGCTTGACAATATTCCTCCCCATTGGTGTCCACTAGGGGGTTTGAGGGTTGCCACCGCAACAGGCACCAGCCACCTTGTGGCCACAGCTGCAACAGAGGGACAACAACAGAGGAATAGAACATGGCCCACTCGGGCTCAATGTCCCCCGCCTCCCCTGGGATGTGTTAAATTCCTGCTGGAGGTGAGAGTGGAAGCTCCCTCTGACAGGAGACTGCCAGATGTTCTCAGCAGACCCTCACAATATGTTTCGGCCTGCCAAGTCTGTCCGGCATCCCCCCCACCGTTGGAGCCAACTCACCACCAGGTAGTGGTCAGTGGACAGCTCTGCCCCTCTCTTAACCAGAGTGTCCAAAACATGCGGCCGCAGAACAGATGAAACGGCAACAAAGTTGATAATCGAGCTGCGGCCTAAGGTGTCCTGGTGCCCAGTGCATGGGCACCTTTATGCTTGAACATGGTGTTCGTTATGGACAATCCATAAAGAGCACAGAAGTTCAATAACAAAACACTGTTCTGGTTCATAACTGGGAGCCATTCCTCCCAATCACACCACTCCAGGTCTCCCTCTCATTGCCCATGCGAGCATTGAACTCCTTCAGCAGAACAAGGGAGTCACTGGGAGGAGTGCATGAGCGCAATCAACAGTCAGAACTCATTCCCCCCGCTGCAGGTGGAGGGAGGGTACCCCAGCTGAATAGAAACAAAACTGAAGTGATTATTTTTGGACCCAAGGAGGAACGATCAAGAGTCAGCACATAGCTTCAATTAATACAGCTAGAAACTACTGATCAGGCTCGAAACCTAGGTGTAGTAATGGACTCAGACCTGAACCTCCAGGGTCACATAAAGGCAATAACAAGGTCAGCCTTCTATCACCTGAAGAACATCTCTAGGATTTAAGGACTGATTTTGCAACACGACTTAGAAAAACTCATCCATGCGTTTATCTTTAGTCGGATTGATTACTGCAACGGCATCTTCACAGGTCTGCCTAAAAAGTCAATCAGACAGCTGCAGCTGATCCAGAAAGCTGCCGCTCGCGTCCTCACTAGAACCAGGAAAGTAGAGCACATCACCCCAGTTCTAAAGTCCTTACACTGGCTCCCTGTAGCTCAGAGAATAGACTTCAAAATGCTCCTACTAGTTTATAAATCATTAGATGGCTTAGCACCAAAATATGTTGAAGACCTGTTGTCACGGTACCAACCACCAAGACCACTCAGGTCCTCCAACTCTAGCCTAGTAAACATCCCTAGACTCAGAACTAAACATGGAGAAGCAGCTTTCAGTTTTTATGCTCCCCTTATCTGGAACAGAGTTCCTGACGAGTGTAGAGCTGCTGAAACTCTGAACTGCTTTAAATCGAGACTAAAAACCCATCTGTTTAGAATTGCCTTCGAGTAAATGCTTGATGTCATATGTATGAAATGTGTTCATGTTCTCTTGCTTTTTTAGATCTTTCTCTTGCTTTATTGTGTATCATGTGTAATGTGTGTTTCTTTTATGTGTTTTTTTTTAAATCACCAAATCATTCAATTCAATTCAATTCAGTTTATTTATATAGCGCCAATTCACAACAGATGTCATCTCAAGGCACTTAACAAGAAGTCATTTCAATACATTTATACAAACATTCCAATCAGTTAAAAAGTTTCCTATTTAAGGAATCCCAGCAGATTGCATCAGTCATTGGCTTGAGGTTGGGCCCCGTTGATGCAGACTTTCCAACCACAGCAATCCTTCAGCAATCCCTCATACTGAGCAAGCATGTAGCAACGGTGGAGAGGAAAAACTCCCCTTTAACAGGAAGAAACTTCCAACAGAACCAGGCTCAGTAGGAGCGGCCATCTGCCACGACCGTCTGGGGGTTTGAGAAGACAGAGCAGAAACACAGAAGGAACAGAAGGTCTGATATAAGAGAACTTTTTATGTTACAGAAAGTAAAAAGTTGATAACAGGACACAGTGGATGTTCAGTTACTGGGAGGATCATCCCAGTCGATGCCCCCCGTCCAACAGGGCATTGCAGCCAAGCAGGATACCAGACCAGGTATATCTTCTATGGAGAGAAAAACACTGAGAGAAAACAAAGTTAGCAGTCGAAATAACAGAATGTACTGTAATGCAACTGGAGAGTCGTAGGAGAAAAGGAAGTAGCAGAGTGAAGAAAATTCGTAAGTCTGTCCTCCAGCAGTCTAAGCCTATAGCAGCATAACTACAGAGATAGCTCAGGATGACCGTAGCCACTCTAACTATAAGCTTTATCAAAAAGGAAAGTTTTAAGCCTTAAAAGTAAAAGAGTGTCTGCCTCACGGACTAAAGCTGGGAGCTGGTTCCACAGGAGAGGAGCCTGATAACTAAAAGATCTGCCTCCCATTCTACTTTTAGAAATCCTAGGAACTACAAGTAAACCTGCAGTCTGAGAGCGAAGGGCTCTGTTAGGAACATAAGGAACAATTAGATATCTGATGTATGATGGAGCTTGATTATTAAGGGCTTTGTATGTAAGAAGAAGGATCTTAAATTCTATTCTGGATTTAACAGGGAGCCAATGAAGGGAAGCTAAAACAGGAGAAATGTGATCTCTCTTTATAATATTCATCAGATCTCTTGCTGCCGCATTTTGGATCAACTGAAGGCTTTTAATGGCATTTTGTGGACTACCTGATAGTAAAGAATTACAGTAGTCCAGCCTTGAGGTAACAAATGCATGGACTAGTTTCTCAGCATCACTCCTGGACAGGATGTTTCTAATTTTAGCAATATTCCGGAGTTGAAAGAAAGAAATCCTAGAAACCTGTTTAATATGGGATTTAAATGTCAAGTCTCGGTCAAAAATAACGCCGAGGATCTTTACGTAATTACTGGGGCCCAATTTAATACCGTCCAGATGAAGTGATTGACTAATCAGTTTCTGTTTAAGAACTTCTGGTCCAAAGACAGCAACTTCTGTTTTGTCAGAATTTAAAAGCAAAAAGTTTAGGGTCATCCATGTTTTTATGTCTTCCAGACATGCCTGTAATCTACCTAACTGACTGGGTTCATCAGGATTTATGGATCAATATAGTTGTGTATCATCTGCAAAGCTGTGGAAATTTATCCCATGCTGTCTAATGATTCTACCAATGGGAAGCATATATATGGTGAAAAGAATTGGTCCAAGCACAGAACCCTGTGGAACTCCACAAGTAACACTTGAGAGTGAAGAAGATTGATCATTTAGATGAACAAACTGGAATCTATCAGACAAATATGATTTAAGCCAGCCTAGTGCTGTTCCTTTGATCCCTGCAACATGTTCAAGCCTTTCTAAGAGAATATTGTGATCGACTGTGTCAAAAGCAGCACTGAGATCTAACAAAACCAGAACAGACACCAGTCCATTATCTGAGGCCATGAGAATATCATTAGTAACCTTCACCAGTGCTGTTTCAGTGCTATGATGAGCTCTAAAACCTGACTGAAACTCTTCAAAGAGCTCGTTACTGTTTAGATCCTCACAGACTTGATTAGCAACAATTTTCTCAAGGATTTTGGATAAGAAAGGAAAGTTAGATATAGGTATGTAATTTACTAAGTCATCTTGATCAAGGGAAGGTTTCTTGAGCAAAGGTTTAATTAAAGCTATTTTAAATTCTTGTGGTACGTATCCGTTTACTAAGGATAGATTAATCATATCCAAAATGGGGCCAGGAACCAAATGTAACACTTCTTTAAATAATTTGGTTGGGATTGGGTCCAACATACAAGTTGAAGGTTTAGATGAGGCCAATATGTTTGTTAATTCCAAAAGCTCGACTGAATCAAAACAGCCTAAGCAAAAATTAGGCTCTACAGTTCTTTCCGATACTGCCTCATTTACTGAGGAATAAGTAATCATGTTTGGGAGGATGCCAATGATTTTATTTTTAATAGAATTAATTTTATTTATGAAGAATCCCACAAAATCATCACTGCTAAGAGCTGGGGGAATAGTTGGCTCAACAGAGCTATGACTCTGTGTAAGTTTGGCAACTGTCCTAAGAAGAAACCTAGGCTTGTTTTTATTCGCCTCTATTAATGATAAAAAATATGCTGTTCTAGCTTGTCGAAGGTTCTTTTTATACAGCAGTAGACTGTTTTTCCAGGTTAAATAGGAATCCTCTAGATGTGTAGAGCGCCATTTTCTCTCCAACTTCCTAGTATTCTGCTTTAAAGTATGCAACTCTGCGTTGAACCAAGGAGTCAGCCTCCTATGGCTAGCCACTTTCTTTTTTAAGGGGGCTACACTATCTAATGCCAAACGCAATGAGGACGTAACGCTGTGAACCAGACCATCAATTTCTGAAGGGTTAGAGATGGAATTGCTGCCATCCACTGTGTTACCCTGAGACACTAAGGAAAGTAAGAATGGAACAGATTCTTTAAAAATTGTTACAGCATTGTCTGATAAAGCTCTACTATAATGAAATTTTCTTTCAGATTTAAGATGGTCAGTTAAAGTAAATTCAAAAGTTATTAAGAAGTGGTCAGACAGGACCGGGTTATGTGGGTGGACTGTTATTTCCTCACACTCAATACCGTATGTCAGTACAAGGTCCAAAGTGTGTTTACCCAAGTGGGTCGATCCCTGTACTTTTTGAGTAAAGCCAATTGAGTCTAAAATAGCATTAAAGGCTGCATTTAGGCTATCACTTTCAGTATCCACATGAATATTAAAGTCCCCCACTATAATAACCCTATTAGTATTTAATACTAAATCAGATAAAAAATGTGAGATCTGATCCAAGAATTGAGAGTAAGGGCCTGGTGGACGATACAAAACCACAAACAAAAATGGTCTTAATGTTTTGCAACTTGGATGAGGAAAATTAAGGGTTAGATGTTCAAAAGAACTGTAGCTATCAATTGGTCTGGGACTAATTAGTAAATCAGAACGAAAAATGGTTGCAACTCCTCCTCCTCGCCCAGTATTTCTAGGAATGTGAAAATTTAAATGACTGGAAGGAGTTGACTCATTTATACTGACATAATCCTCCTGCTGCAACCAGGTTTCTGTGAGACAAAGGAATTCAATGTGTTTATCACAAATCAAGTCATTTACTAACAAATCTTTGAGGAGAGAGATCTTATGTTTAATAAACCACATTTAATAGATTTATTTTTCTGTTCAGTCAAAGTTGTATTTATTTTTACGAGATTTCCATAATTTGCTTTTGTTGGCTTAATTTTTAATCCATTTAATTTTGGCCGTGGGCAAGACACTGTTTCTATAGGGTAATGGGTGGGTAACAGTACAGAAGCAGCAGAGAGGTGGGTTAAACTAGGACTCTGCTTCCTGGTCTGGACCCTGGGTTGTCAGTGTTTTGGAGGACTAATAAATTCGGCCATATTCCTAGAAAGAAAAGCTGCTCCATCCAAAGTGGGATGGATGCCGTCTCTCCGGATCAGACCAGGTTTTCCCCAAAATGTTCTCCAGTTATCAATGTAGCCCACATCGTTTGCAGGACACCACCCAGACAACCATTGATGGACAACCAAATCATGTAAAGCACCTTGAATTACCCTGCTGTTGAAAGTGTGCTATACAAATAAAATTGCCTTGCCTTGCCTCTCTTTCACCGGTGTGAACCACAATCACAATGTACAGGCACCAAGATGGGGGGCAACAAGTACAGGTCCTTCTAAAAAATTAGCATATTGTGATAAAGTTCATTCTTTTCCATAATGTAATGATAAAAATTTAACTTTCATATATTTTAGATTCATTGCACACCAACTGAAATATTTCAGGTATTTTATTGTTTTAAAACTGATGACTTTGGCATACAGCTCATGAAAACCCAAAATTCCTATCTTAAAAAATTAGCATATTCCATCCGACCAATAAAAGAAAAGTGTTTTTAATACAAAAAAGTCAACCTTCAAATAATTATGTTCAGTTATGCACTCAATACTTGGTCGGGAATCCTTTTGCAGAAATGACTGCTTCAATGCGGCGTGGCATGGAGGCAATCAGCCTGTGGCACTGCTGAGGTGTTATGGAGGGCCAGGATGCTTCGATAGCGGCCTTAAGCTCATCCAGAGTGTTGGGTCTTGCTTCTCTCAACTTCCTCTTCACAATATCCCACAGATTCTCTATGGGGTTCAGGTCAGGAGAGTTGGCAGGCCAATTGAGCACAGTAATACCATGGTCAGTAAACCATTTACCAGTGGTTTTGGCACTGTGAGCAGGTGCCAGGTCGTGCTGAAAAATGAAATCTTCATCCCCATAAAGCTTTTCAGCAGATGGAAGCATGAAGTGCTCCAAAATCTCCTGATAGCGAGGTGTATTGACCCTGCCCTTGATAAAACACAGTGGACCAACACCAGCAGCTGAAATGGCACCTCAGACCATCACTGACTGTGGGTACTTGACACTGGACTTCAGGCATTTTGGCATTTCCTTCTCCCCAGTCTTCCTCCAGACTCTGGCACCTTGATTTCCGAATGACATGCAAAATTTGCTTTCATCCGAAAAAAGTACTTTGGACCACTGAGCAACAGTCCAGTGCTGCTTCTCTGTAGCCCAGGTCAGGCGCTTCTGCCGCTGTTTCTGGTTCAAAAGTGGCTTGTAGCCCATTTCCTGCACACGCCTGTGCACGGTGGCTCTGGAAGTTTCTACTCCAGATTCAGTCCACTGCTTCCGCAGGTCCCCCAAGGTCTGGAATCGGTCCTTCTCCACAATCTTCCTCAGGGTCCGGTCACCTCTTGTCGTTGTCCAGCGTTTTCTGCCACACTTTTTCCTTCCCACAGACTTCCCACTGAGGTGCCTTGATACAGCACTCTGGGAACACCCTATTCGTTCAGAAATTTCTTTCTGTGTCTTACCCTCTTGCTTGAGGGTGTCAATGATGGCCTTCTGGGCAGCAGTCAGGTCGGCAGTCTTACCCATGATTGCGGTTTTGAGTAATGAACCAGGCTGGGAGTTTTTAAAAGCCTCAGGAATCTTTTGCAGGTGTTTAGAGTTAATTAGTTGATTCAGATGATTAGGTTAATAGCTCGTTTAGAGAACCTTTTCATGATATGCTAATTTTTTGAGATAGGAATTTTGGGTTTTCATGAGCTGTATGCCAAAATCATCAGTTTTAAAACAATAAAAGACCTGAAATATTTCAGTTGGTGTGGAATGAATCTAAAATATATGAAAGTTTATTTTTTATCATTACATTATGGAAAAGAATGAACTTTATCACAATATGCTAATTTTTTGAGAAGGACCTGTATGTCCACACCCGCTCAGCACCTCTCAACAGGGCAACTCCGGAGTGGATTGAGTTTCATTGCCCTCATTGTCCAAAAGCTTCAATCAATCGAACTTTATTTATAAAGCGCTTTTCATACAAAGATTGCAACTCAAAGCGCTTTACAGATTAAAATGACCCCACATAAACCACGTTCCCATCCCTCCCCAACATATTTTAAAGCATGATCACATTTATACCCCCCAACCAAATTGCCATGCGCACACACACACTCAAGAGCAACATTAATAAGGCACAGCAAGGTAATTTTATTTGTAAAGCACACTTTCAACAACAACGTAATTCAAGGTGCTTTACATGATTAGGGGGTAAAATAAGAATAGCAGTAAAACACAGACAAAGTATATAAAGTAAAAACAGCAATAAAGCAAAAGCACACACATGTGACGAAGCAGCCTCGTCACTGACAGCTGCCCTCTGGATGCTGAACACTTATACACACACCTACATACACTCTGGTATACGTACCTCGTGGGGACCACACTCGCGCTAAAAGTCTGACAGTCACATTACAGCAGCAACACACACAACTCCACCTGCCTAGTGAAATATGAAGGGTGCACATTTTGTTTTGGCTAGGTTTCCTCTGTATGTGGCGTGTTGTAACTAACCATTTTTCTCCCGTTCGCACCAGTGCTTGGTCCAAACCCGAGCTGACGCCCAAACAGCTGTTAAAATGTCAAGCCTGTCATCATGAGGAAATGACGTCACCATCACATGACTACTCCAGTACTCCAGTTCATTAAAAAAAAATTATTATTTCATGATTAGGCAAACATGATGACTGTGTTTATTCTGAAATTAAGTGTGAATTTATGTGAATTGTATCTATTTTTCATTGGAGGTAATTATGTAGCTCTTGAGTTAGGTTGAAATTGGTGATTATTGAACCCAAGGGGAGGGGCTTAGAGTATTTAAAGAGACCTCTGTGAAGTGAAGAGGGGAAGAGGGGTGGCATCTGTCATTGAGCTGCATGGCTGGCAACTGGAAGGAACTCAGAGAAATTAGGTGGGAAAATTATAGCTTGTTTTTTTTGATAAGACAAACTGAAAAAGTGTTTTGACTTTGTCCTCGTACCTGTGTAAATAGTTTTGCTCTGGAATTTTTGGACACTTTTTCACTGTTTTGCACTGTTGAGCATAAGTCTGGGAGCATCGAGCACAATAAAGCACCAACAACTGCAACACGACTAAGTCATTAAGTGGGACAAAGAACCCTATCACAACACAAAACATAGGATATATGAAAACATTACTCAAAGGCAGCTCTAAACAGATTAGTTTTTAGTTGTGATTTAAAAGAACTCAGTGTTTCAGCAGTTTTGCAGTTATCTAGAAGTTTGTTCCAGATTAGAGGAGCATATAATCAGAAAGCTGCTTCTCCATGTTTTGTTCTAAATCTAGGGATGTTGAGTAGACTGAAATTTGAGAACCTGAGGTACTCTACTTTCCTGGTTCCAGAGATGGGGACTCGAGTTTGAGACTCCGACTCGAGTGCGACTTACGTCGCACACACAGTGACTTCAGACTTGACTTGAGACTCGTCCTCGAAAGATTTCAGACTCGACTCGGACTCGAGCTGCGGGACTCGTGAACAATGTTTATTTTTAGGAAACAACTGATGAGCTTGCTGTTATTCCCCTCCCTCCATTACCTATAACCTGCACAAGTCAGTGTTTCCCACATATAGACGAATCTGTGGCGGTGCGCCACAGATTAAACTCTGACCGCCACAGATTCAACACCGACCCCAAAAAAAGAAAATAAATCAAAACCGACCGTGACATATTGCATTTTGTTGTTATTTTTTATGCTATTCAAAACACTCAGCGTATTGGTTCAGCTGCATTTATTTTCCCTGCTCTCACTTTGTCTCTCTGTCACTCACTCACACACACACTCACACTCACACACACATACACACATACAGCCCCTTCCCTCCGTGCACAGCACGTCTGTCTGGATCACCTGTGGAAGACGGCTGGCGAAAGGTTAGTATCTGGTGAACACTTTTAACACACACACACAATCACAGATTAAAAAGTGCTATAAAATATTCTATATTCTGAATACAATAGTTTCAGTGTGTTGATGTTACTGTACGTAGGTCCTGACCCTTAGCAAACAAGCGATTGCGCCTTCTTTAGAAAGTTAACTATAGTCGCAAGTTTGCGGTAAAATATAGGGTGTTAAAATTAATGTAATGCAGTCTGTGTAACCAATTAACTATTTTTTTACTTATTAATCTTTAGGAATTAGGATATCCCTTTAGGAATCCCCTAAAGGTCTGTACTGTAGTGTGTTCATGCTACAAGGTAGTATACAGATATTAACTTAAGAGTAAAGCATTCTTGGTGTTTTGGTCATGTTGCAAAACTAATTATATATCAAAATCAAAGCTGATACTGTATGCTAATAGATAAAGGAGTCATAATAACATATTACATGCTTTGAATTCCTTATATATAGCTATGCAGTGTTGGATGGGTCGCTGTAGGTGATGATGCAACACTTATAACCAGAGATTTAATATAATAAAGAGACTTGAGACTTGACTTGGACTCTAGCTCAGAGACTTGAGACTTGACTTGGACTGTAGCTCGAAGACTTGAGACTTGACTTGGACTCTAGCTCAGAGACGTGAGACTTGACTTGGACTTTAGCTCGAAGACTCGAGACTTGACCTAGACTCTGCCTCATAGACTTGAGACTCGACTTGGACTCTAGCTCAGAGACTTGTGAGCATCTCTGCCCTGTTCTAATGAGGACATAGGCAGCAGCGTTCTGGATCAGCTGCAGCTGTCTAATTTACTTTTTTAGGCAGACCTGTGAGGATGCCGTAGCAGTAATCAATCCGACTAAAAATAAAAGCATGGATGAGTTTTTCGAGGCCCTATTGCGACATCAGTCCTGTAATCCTAGAATGTTCAGGGGCTACTTTCACTGGAGCATTAGTTAGTCTTTTCAATGTTGCAAACAGAATACGAGCATAATTAATGTTTCTGTTAATGATTTCAGAGAAGAAAGTTTCCCTAGCATCTTTTAAAGTTAACTGATATCTGTTAAGTCTCTCTTTGTAGATCTCACAGTAAACCTGGAGTCGAGTTTTCTGCCGTTTTCTCTCGGCTCATCGACAGTCCCTTTTTTCATTACCTACCAGTGGATCGCTTGTCCACAGAGACTTCTTTCTACCTAAGACTACCTTCACTTTAGTTGGAGCAATAGAATCAATGATGTCTGAGATTTTTGCGAGGAAATTATCTACCAGCTTATTTACTGAGTTGGAGTTGGGAGATGCGGGGAATGTGGTGGTAGGGTAAATACTTTGAAAGGTTTCAACTGAACTGTCCCAGAGAAAATGTTTTTTTACAGTAGTCTCACTGTGGCTAGATATTTTAGCAGAGATGGAACTTTCAAAGAAAATTCAGAAATGGTCAGATAATATCAATTACTGAGATGTCAGATATATTTAAACCTTTGCTGATAATTAAGTCCAGAGCGTGTGCTCGATTGTGTGTTAGTTGTTTGACATGCTGGGTCAGGCTGAAGTTATGAAGAGTGTCACTTAATGTCTTTTCAAGTCTATCCTGGGGGTTGTTTGTTTGGATGTTGAAATCCACCACAATGATTAATTGGTCATAATCGATACATATTACGGAAAGAAGGTAGCTGAAATCATTAAAGAAGTTAGAGTTAAGTTTGGGGGTTTATATAAACTTAGAAATAAAGCTGTTAGGTCCATTTATTTGGGTGGCTAGGTATTCAAAAGAGTCAAATGTCCCCATACCTTTTTAAAGTTCATCGAGGCATGAAAAATTGTGGCTACGCCTCCACCTCGTCTGTGTTTCCTGCTAAAGACCTAATATTTAATGAAGCTAATTTTAGTGGTTTGATGATGGGTAGCTACACCTTTTGACAGGTGATCAATTTGAGATTTGGTTTAATATGAGAGCGTTTGGTTTGAGTTTTTTGTTTTCTGCTGCTTACAATGACTTACATGATTCTTTCTTGGGGGGCCGGACAACTTTTGGGAGACTCTGGGAGTAGAATTGCTGTCCGGTTCACTTCTTTATCAGATGTCTGTTATTACCAGTTGGGGCATATGTGGAATACATCCCTTGTTAGTCCCAGAGGCTTGATGTAGTCCAAGTTTTGGTGTTAGTTGTGACCCAATTCTAATTTTTGCTTTCAGTCTATCTGAGAAATCTCTAAACGGAAAGTCATTAAGTCTTGATGAGACTGATGACATCAGAATACTTGAAGAACGCTTTGGTGAGCGATGTAAGTCTTTGCTCGCTGCTTTGTTGGTCTCTGAGGGTTGTACAGCTGTCTGTGCTGATGATGTAATCTTCACTTGAAATGTTTGCTCTCTGATAGTATCCACAGGCCGTGCTTCAATGTCAGCTCTCAAGTGTTTTATGAAGTGTTTATTCAGATGACAGAAAATATTAGAGGTCAACATTCTAAGTCCAGCTCTGTTAAGATAACGTTGGTTTACCTTGAACAAGTTATTACTAAATGGGATCGATTTTTCAACAGATTGTTTCTTTAACAATTTATGGAGCATGTGAAGTCTACTGTACCTTTAATCATTTCCTTCAGGGACTGGTCTGCTGATAAAATATGTTTATGTTAAGTCCAACAAGTCTCTCTGTAGCAGATCAGAGAAGTCTCCTTTCAGAATCTGATTGATCCGTCATGTATGATGAGAAACTTTGCTGGGGGGTTCTTACTTTCTTATGTCTCCGCTTCATGTGGATGGATTTCTCCTGGTGACCTTGACTGGTCATCTTTCGGGGAATTGAGGACTGAAAATCTGTTTCCCAGCGGTATTCCAAGGGGAGTGAGATCTCTTGTTTTGGGTTGCAGTTTCTTTTGTTTCTTCTTTGGAGCAGAAAAAGTAGGTGTAGATTTAGTGCGTTTTCATCAAACTGTTGATGGGATGTTCTATCCGTTGGGCGACTTTTGGCTGAGGGAGTAGCGTTGTTCTGTGGCTTCTGTGAGAGACTGTTGGACAGAGACTACAACGGGCTGCCAGGTTCTTCCTCCCTGCGTGTAGTCATTGGTAAAGTTGTCTCATTTCCATATCCAGTGTTAAGTTAAAAATGTATCTGCAGATTGTGAAACTTCGACTTGATGGTTCAATTCTCTGGATCAGTTTTTCAAAGTCATTTTGGGAATCCACAGTCCTTAAGTAAGTAATCCAAGAAAGAGATCCAGTCTAATACAGAAACTCCAGAGGCTGGGTGTATAAAGTAACTAAGAACAAAGCTGAGAAAAGAAAAGAAAATAGAGAGAAAAAAAGAGAATAAGGCGAGAGATCAGGAGAGATCGGGAGAGGCTGCTTCTCCTTCAGCAGCTAATCCACACCGTTTTCCTCACCTTTGGATTACCTGGTCGAGGACATCTGGCCGAATAAAGATCAGCCAGGTAAGGTAAGGAAATATCATCAAAGTAGGTATTTGCATTGGCAGCAGCACATCAACAGCAGCAGCAAAGGCACTGACCCAGGGCACCCAGAGTAGGCAAGGCATTTAAGAGAATTTGAGACGGGTGAATGTGCTCCCGCCTCCTGGTATTTGTCAGGACATGTGCTGCTGAATTTTGTAGAAGTTGTAATCCTGAGATATTCTTTTTGGGAAGACCGGAAAGCAGGGCATTACAGTAATCAATTCTACTGGTGATAAAAGCATGCATCATTGTTTCCATGTTGGCGCAAGAGAGAATGGGACAGACACTGGCAATGTTCTTTAGATAATAAAAACACATTTTAGTAATGTTTTTAATGTGAGGGATAAAAGTCAGCTCAGAATCAAAAATCACGCTCAGGTTCTTCACTTGCAAAGAAGCATTAGAACACAGTAATTGTAGTTTTGGTAAAAGTTTCTCTCAGTGAGCCTACGGACCGATGAGAACTTCAGTTTTGTCCTGGTTGAGCTGGAGAAAGTTTACTGCCATCCAGGATTTGATGTCTAAAATGCAGTTAATAAATGCATCCATTGGCCGTGTGTCATCGGGAGACACGGAGATGTACAACTGTGTATCATCAGCATAACTGTGAAAATTAACTCCATGTCTTCTGATGGCACTGCCAAGAGGAATCATATAAAGGTAAAAAAAAAAACACTGGGCCTAAAATTGAGCCCTGGGGCACACCACATGTAATCTTGTGGACCTCATCTTTTTTCTCTCCTCTCCCTTCTGTTTCTCTGTGTGTTTGTAGCGCTATCTGTGTCTGTATCCCCCTCCCCTTTCTTTCCCATGCCCCTCCTGCTCTGGAAAAACACACAGACCACACATTGTGGAGTTGACCAATCACCTGCAGCTTGAACAGCAGTATAAAAAAAATTAAATAAAAAAAAAAAAGCTCCGGGGCTCTGATCGGTCACTGACATCACTAGTCCGGAATGGAAAAAGAATGGCTCAATTACAAACCTACCTAGTCATAGCTGTCCACCTAAACCTACAGGCTTTGTAGGGGGAAGTTGGGGAAGATGGTGCTGTGATCAGATGAAACTTCGTGTTTTTCCCCATGGTAAAGCATGGTGGTGGCAGGCTCGTGGTGTGGGAAACTTGTCATAGTTGATAGAAAGATGGTTGGAACTAAATACAGGGTTATCCTGGAGGAAAACCTGTTAGAGGCTCCAGACGCCTGGAGGCTGTCGAGCAGGTTCACTTTCCAACAAGGCAATGCTGAACCTACATATCCAGAGCTACCCCAAATCTCCATGTCAAATGCTTTCCATCCAATCTAACTGAACTTGAGCTATAATCTAAAGAAGAATTGGGAAAAAATGCTAGTCAATAAATGAGTAAGACTGGTAGCAGACTGGTTGTTTTGCAGCAAAAATTGGTTCTACACAATATTGAATAATGTTGACTGAATACAAATAGGCAACATAAAATACACAACAATTATGTTTATTGTAATTAAAAAAAATAGAAAGCATGTGAAAACTTCTGCAAAGCACTGTATATAGCACGAGCAGATAGTGTAACACAGCAAAGCACGTTATTTCACTTCAACACGTTCAACTGAGTTGACATGAGAGAGGAACATTTTGGAAAAAAGATTTAGTCGATGAATAAGTGCCAGTGGATATTATATGTAGGTCAGGAGAGTCCCATGCTACTGTCACAAATGTAGCATTAAGCTTTAATGGGGCTATATGAAATTTTCTGAAATTTAAACTCGCGAATGACCCCATGTGGCCAAAAACGGAACTGCTCTTCCTTTCTGCTCACTCTTGCAACGCGCGCTACGGTCGCTCTCAATCTTCGATCTTTTTCGGGCACTTGTCAGGGGTTTAACTTTCTTAGTCTTATGTGGAGTTACTGTTGGTGTCAAAGTTGTCCTGGGTCTCTTCTGTGTATTCGCACAATCCATTTAACTGCTTGCGAGTGCTGACTACCGGTAGTGGCAGAGTGATCTGAAACATTTAACATGAACGCGCTTGACGTCACATCCGCAGACAGTGCCGGAAAATCGAACCCGACAGAAAATAGAAAAAATTGGATACAGGCTTATAGGTGCACCCACTGTGAGCTGACAAGGTGTCAGTATGGTCATCAGGAGATGTTTGAGTCATAAATGGTCGAATAAAAAGGCTATTGTGACGTTTATTTTGGGGAAAAAGTTGCATATAGCCTCTTTAAACTACAGTGAAAAGCAGATCAGAAACGCGATCTGTAGACCTTAGAGATGAGGCAACAGATAGACTACAAATGGCATCCATATAATGTTTCACTGAAAGCATAGCTTGTTCAGTAATCCAGACCAAAGCATTGGAGCATATATTCATTACCTGTGACAAAGATATTCAGTTGATACACTTGAAAATTGTATCCAACCAGAAGCAAGTGAGAAACAGTTCATTTGTATTCTTTAAATCTTTGCTGAGGTGTGTTTACGTCTTGTAAATTATCAGAACAGTCATGTTCACAACAACCTGACTTGGCTAATAATTAGACAATAAAACACATCCTGTCTTGAAAACATCCTGACAGTGGAGAATACAGCGGGAGCTTAGAGTCAGTTGTTCAGAGCTGCCCATCAGGCTTACATCTTAGCATTATAAGAGGATAATAATCAAGTCAAACCTAACAAGGGACAGGCAGTGAGATGAATGCCCAATGAGAAAATTTAAACAGCAACGTGGTAGAAAAATCGAATTACCACCTATTTAAAGTGATCAACGGGGAGTTTTAAAGAGACAGTGTAATACACTGCTGTCTAACGAGTTAGATTTAGCTTATTTTGGTTCCTAGCCAGTAAACTTAAAAGGTTGCTCAGTAGCAAAGCTCTCACAGTAACACAAGAACTGTGGCTAAACAAGATCATCTTAGGCAACACTGAGGTAACACTGAGGCACATACATATACTAATGTAATGTACAGTCATACAGCCTGAAATAACTTCAGTGAGAGACTTCTTGTAACAATCTACCAGTGTCTGATATTGATCTGAGGAAAGTTTGACCCACTACTCAGTATTTCAAACCCACTGCATTTTAATTAGATCAAGATCCGAGCTTTGACTAGGCCTAGTACTTTCTATTTCCTAATTCTCAGCCGGTGGATTTACTGGTCTCTTTTTGGTCATTTTTATGTCTTAGGGTCCAGTTATGCTTCAGCTTGAAATTTTGACAGATGGTCTCATATTTTCCTCAAGCTTCCTTTGTTGCACGATGGAATTGATGGTGGATTAAGCCTGGTTTATGCTTGATGCATCAGTGAAGTCCGCACGGCTCCACACGGCCAAATTACGTCATTTCAGCAACCATGCCCCTCTGCATCGCCTCCACGTGGCCCAAAGTTTCCACACCGCGCACCTAGGAAATTTTGTAACTGTGGATGGTCCTGCTTGGAAAAACATGGTGAATTGGCAAGAGCTCCTACTGGCGGAGGTTCATAAGTACAGACATCTTTATGATTCGGCCCATAAAGATCACTGTGATCAAATTATTGTTAATAATTCTTGGAGAGAGATTGCTGTCACACTCGGAAAAAGACGAGGACGCAGTGAAAAAAAGTTCTTCCTCTTCATTTAAGCTCACAAGTGTCGCCATGTTGTAAACAACAGTGAATTCTACTTCTACTATGGTGTTGTGTTGTATGCATGCTGTAGAACCCTACGCCGGCCCCTACAGTCTTGGAGAACATTGGCTCACAGCGGGGTCAAGCCGCAAAAGGTATAAACGCTGCAAAAGTCTCGACCTGTTCTGCACGTCAAGCATAACCCAAGCTTTATGTGGTGGTAAACTGACCGGGTCCAGCTGCACCAAAGTATCCCCAGACCATGACACATCTATGCTTCATAGTTGGTTTGAGGTATTTGCCTCATCTGTCCAGTGCTTTCTCCATGTCCTTCATGTTTTTCTTTGTGAGCAAAGCTGTCGTTGAACACCTCCTATTACAGTTAAACTAGTGCAGGTCTCTTCCTTATTACACAGGCATGCACTTTCATATCGACTTTAGTAAGAGCCTGCTAAAGGTCCGGTGTCAGGAGACTTCTTTTAGCATCGTGCTTTCCGCTTTCAGGCTGAACTCGCTTAGGCACCCAGACTGTGGCATGTTGGCAGTGGTTCTGAATGTCCTCCAGTTCTGAAATATTTTATGTACAGTGGAATGGCTGATTTTTAAAAATCATTTTGAGACCTCTTCAAACCACTTACCAGATAAATATACTGGTTCAGTCCTCTTTTTGAATGCCTCATACAGATCTTTGGATCCTTAAATGGTTTTTCCTCTCACCCAGAGGCCTTCAAGATCTGTTTACAAAGATTTCAGATGATGTGGGGAAAATTATGTTTTTTTTCCAAATACCTTTAAAGTAAGCAGTTTACTTTGTGTATTAGCCCTCATTTTACTATAGCTTTTAATTCAGTCTAAAGCGGAACCAAGTTTATTTCCAACAGTAGGCGTTCCAATAACATTTAAACTGCTCCTTCCTTTAATCTTTTGTATTTCTGTGTAACAAATATTCTGTTGCAAATAAGGGGATCAGTGGTATTTTTTTGCTGTTAAAAGCGTATTTTGCTTCTCTAATTTGTGCCTCTATCTATTTTACCTTCCATCCTCCTTTTTGTAATTAGGAAATTTATCTCACTAGCACATTTTAGGTTCTTACATCATCTATGTGGGGATGTAAAGAAGAGCTTTCCATTTAAGCCCCTGTCTTTTTTATAATGCATGTTCTTTATGCAGTGTTCAGGGGTACTGGGACATAATATGGACTCATTCTGTGCTCATGTTTAATTCAGAAACAGTTCGAGGAGACATGAAGATGCGACAGAATTATGACGTCCGTTTGTGCAGTAATGAATACACATTTAGTTTTATGATTACAAGTTACCAGAGACTCATGCCACACTTTTGTAAGTGCATGTATGCATGAAAATGGTATCCTTACTAAACTACATTAAACAAGATCCCTAACTTTCTGTTGTCTTCAGGCGGGAGCTGCAAGTACACCACGGCCTCCTGTGATGAAGTCGTAACAAGTGAAATGATTCTCCATATTGTTTTTTCAGCTTGTAATTAAGCCTCCCACCATTACCCAGCAGGTGTGTCTTTAAAAGTATCACCCACCCGCTGGCGCAAGAGCACAGCCTGAAGCAGCTGAAATGTACCTCAGGGCCTATAGTAGATGTACAGAATACATTATAAAGCCAAAGTTCTCCTGGCTTACAATGCAAACCTTAGTGAGAAGGAAATAGCACAGCATAGCACCCTATATGGTAGAGTGTGGTCCATAGATGATCAACTTGCAGCGTGAAGGACAGCACCTTCAAGAGCCTAAAAACCTCATAATCTGTGTAAGAGAAAAAACTTCAAGAAATCAGATAAAAAATATTTCCTGTTTGACCTCAAGGTACAGTCATGTGAGAAAAAATTAAGACGCCCTATAAAAAAAGTAATAAAAAAATTATTCTTAATATTAGTTTTAGCAATAGTGATCTTTGAATAAATATAAATAAAAACTAAAGGAAATATTTTTTGTTCGCAAAATGTAATGTAATGCAAAATGTAATAAAAAATACAACTTCTTGTGAGAAATAAAATAGGAAACACTTAAATTTAATACCCTTTAAAATGGCCTTTCGTATCAGGTGCACATGATGAGAACATGAATCCTCAGCTTTTTGAAGGACTTTTACCCATTTCAAACCTCAGACATTTAGTTACTGTAGGTGCTATTAATTGTTGAAGCGAGAATGAAGACCAAGGTGAGATCAAAAATGCTTTCTGAGCCATTCGGAAAGAAGACTGTAGCAGCTTATGAATCTGGTAAGGGATTTAAAGGTCTAAAAACAATGTAAATTCAGCCATTCCCCTGTGGGTATCCAAAGCTGCAAGTTAACCATGAAAGCCGAGTGCAAGAAGCCAAATGCAGTCTCTGAAAGCCCTAAAATGTCATCACGGGAAAAGAGACTGCAATATGGATTTAAAAGGTAATGACGATGTTTTGTAGCAGTGTTGTAGCCGTTTTTTGCCAATATTAATTAAAATTAATAAAAATAAATACAATTTATTATGTCCATATCATTTTAGAAATCGACGGGTACAAATATATGGCAAAATGGTGGACAACAAAAAGACACTGAACCCTAATCAACTCACAGTATTTTTGCTTTTTTCTTCTACATTTGTTATGCATTCCTGCATCAGTTTATTTTGTATATGGATGCTCAGAATGCAGAGTTTCACACAAGAGAAAATCACAAATAAAAACACTACAACTTTTGTTGCAACTTTTCACAATTATTTGGACACCAGAACAGAGAACATATAAATCAAGATGAATATAAAGAGATGAAGATTAAGTGTCTTTCAAACTATGCTCAGGGCGGTGTCAGAAACTAGTTGATGTTTACAAGAAGTTCCTAACTGAAGTTATTTCAGCCAAACTACTACTCCTAACCACAATGCCCTAATTTCTCACATAACTGTATGCATTTCCTTTTATTGGTCATTATGCACCACAAAGACTATGAAGAACATGTTGAAGACAATTTTCCTTCACCTACTTTCCATCTTTTCGGGCAATCCAGAAATGCTGCCGAGACAAATCAGGTCAGCAAACCAACCAATTCAACACCATCAAGGGTCAGCTGGCATACGAGCAGCTGTCTTTTTCATTTGATAGTATGGACTCAAATGTTGAGTGTTTTGAATTTGATTGGTGCTCAGATTTGACTGCTCTCCTCTCACTCCAATCAAACAGATTTGCAATACTCATAACAAAATGTGTGCATCATTCTAGTGAGTAGAGCGACCAGACATTTATGGATAGTTGATTTGGTGGACCTGAAAGGCTTACAGGGCATAATGCAACAACATTTTCAGACTGAATATGGAAAAAGGCTCACTCACTTATTTTCTGTACCTATTTAGTCCTAAGCAGGTTCAAAGTGGCATTGTTTCCTATATGGGAGCCCTCTGCCTCGGGAGTGGTGGTCGGTTGTGGCTGCCTGGGTGCTCTCCAGATAGCGCCCAAGTGGAGTGGGGCTCTCGGCCTTGCCTCCTCTGGGTGCCCTGTATCGGTACCTTGGCTGTTTGTATGAAAAGCTCTTTATAAATAAAGTTGAATTGATTGAAGCTTTGACGTTTTTGGGAAATGAGGGGAAACCAGTGTACAGAAGGATGCAGTTTACAGCTTTGTTTGCCTTCAGAAAAAAAGTGACCAACAAGCTGAAGACAGTATTGTTTTTCGCATTTTGTCACAGTCAAACTTATTGGTATTTTATGTGATAAAACAGCACAAAATAGCAAATAATTGTGAAGAGCAAGGAAAAAGAAAGATTGTTTTCAAATGTTTTTAAGAATAAAAATCTGAAATGGTATGTCCATTTGCATTAAGCACCCAGAGTCAATACATTGTCGAATCAAATTCTGCTGCAAAATTTTGGTTGCAACAGAAGTTGGAGAGTATAGAAAGATAAAATAAAATCATATATATTTTCTCTTTCACTTTAGATATGGACTACTTTTGTTGTTCTATTACATATAATCCCAATAAACACATTAAAGTTACGTAAAAAAGTTTTTAAAAATTTGATTTTTTGGGGTTTTTTTTTCAAAACACAATATATCTGTATGCATATTATAACTATATATAAAAATCAAATAATACCAAAAGAAAGTTGGATTCTATTCTTGTGGCACAGACCACCCGGTTACAAGTTCGTAACAGGCCGAAATCGCCTCCTGTACAAATCCTTATTGCACACAGTCATTATTGCTGAGTTTCAGACTATTGTAGCTGTGCTGGTTCATCAGCATATTGTGAAGTGGGTTTGATTGTCCATTTATACCGAGCAGTTTGGGTGACATTCTTCTTCCTGCTATCAGCTTCGGAGCAGTCCTACATACCCAGCACAGAGCCAGCTTTCTTTTATCGGTTTGTTCAGCTTCTTTTTTTAGTAGTAAAAAAAAAACACAATGTCTGGGATGCTGCAACTGCTAACTCATACATATCCAAGCAATCCAAATCCATTTTTAAAAATTCAAACCCCAAACCACCATCAACATTAAAATACATAAATATAAACAACCTCATTGTTTGCTTTTTTTGAGCAAAAGTAGACAACAGCCCAGCTCATCTTACACTCCATGCACTGTTTTCTCTCTCACGAGATGCCGTTCCCGCTATGATGAATATGCAACACGTGGTCTCATTTGGTGTGAGTGTCACAAAAATAAGCTGCTGGTTAAAATCAACAAGCACACAGAGATATTATTGATCTTCGTCATGCTCACTTTCTCTGTCCCATTTATGACAAAGCAGGCGGCTCCAAATGGATCTGCCAGTCACCATCAGAGAGCTGTGACAGTGCTTTAATATTCATGCATCTTCCTGTAATGAGCCAGTCAAGTCAAATGCCAGAGCTTTGCAGAGCAGGCAGATTCCCACCTGCGATAAGCATCCAAATGGGAGAACACAGACAGACATGAATAAGGATGTTTGTTTTGTAAGATTCCTGTGCACAGCTTATACCGACACCTGCAGAACAAGAGGCTCTGGTTGGATAGGCTCAAGAAACTGGGAACTGGGTTAAGACATACAAAATACAGGTTTGTATGATCCAGATCATGAGTCAATTCCTAATCAGAGAGATGAGATGTTTGCCTGTCGGAATACTGCAGCATCTATAATCTGCTCAGGCCTGCCACACTGTCCTGTTTATTATCTGCACCTTTCAATCATGTCTCTTATTGACTCATAGAAACAAATAGAGCTGGAGTGAAGTTTGTTCCCCTTCCTCGGTGATGAAAGAAAGCTTGGGGGGGTTGGAGCAGCTCCATCACAGCTGGGTGAACAGGTGGTGGGAGGAGGAAGCCCTGGAGAAGCTCCAGCAGAGAGGACCTGAGATACAGGCAGCCTCAGGGACACTGCTGCTATCCTAAACATAATGAACAACTTCTACTTTGGCTCTTATTGCTACATATTTAACTTATGTCATAGAAAAGATCTGATAAAGTTTAGGTTTTATTGAAGGTATGAATCAAACAGCTCAGATATTATAATTCTGTTGTATTAAAATTCTGATTAAAAAGTATTGATCTTTCAGGACATTGTAGCATGATCTAATTTGTTTATCCAGATGCCATCAGCTAATGATGGTGCATTCCATTCAAAAGTGAATAGATTACACACATAATGAGGTCAAGCATTTGTGTTTGTTAATTTTAATTTGGAATAGCAGCTGATGAAAATCCAAAATTCCCTTTCTGAACATTTTAAAATATTACCTAAGACCAATTAACAACAGATTTTTGTTCAAGAAATTTTACAGCTGACTTGCAATGGTGGAAAGTTGAGTGGAGGGGAAAAGTGTGGTAAAAGGTGCACAAGCAACAGTAATTGTTTAAGAGGATTGTGAATCAAATTAATTGGTGCGAGATTCACAAGGTGTGGACTACAGCTGGAGTCCGTTTTTCAAATGCCACCACAAACAGATGAGTTAGAGCTATTAACTTTTCTTGTAACATTCTTGAGAGTTTAAATAAAAGCAACTGGACTTTTCTTGTCTTGATGTTTCGTCTCTCATCCAAGTGGCTTCTTCAGGTCTGAAAACTGGATTGGGAGTATCAGATTTATAAGTCTAAGGTCAAGACTCACTAATGCTGCTATCGTTATACCTAACAAGGTTATCGGGTGTAAGCTTCCAAGCACTAAGCAATCTTGGTGATGTGTCTTTAGCTGTGAAACGACCTAGGTTATGTAACTATGCGCTTTTTTGGTCAGATACCTCAATGTGTGAGTTTTGGGGAAATGTCTTGGGTAGGCAACTCAAGGCTGCTTTGTTTGTGTTTGAAAGGGTGAATCTCAAACCACCTGCTCTGTTCAAGGTTGGTTTCATATGTTTTACATAGATAGCTTATTTCACTCCTCTCTCAAACCAGAGGCGGAGTGGCAATCGGGACGACCGGGACTTTTCCCGGTCGGCCGGCTGAAGGATTTACACAGCGGATCACAATTTAAGCGGCCGCGAGGCAAACGCGACCGGCCAGACTCTGAGCTTATCAAAAATCATTAATGTTATTAAAATCATTGCAAATAGCAGCAATATACTCCAAATTAAGGAAACTAAAGTGTCCAACCAGTATTTATATTAGTTATTCACTCTCTATATATTAGTCATGGTCTTATCTTGCAGAACATTCATGGTCACAGATTAAAAAAATTTAAAAAACTATTTGATTTATTTGTTTGTTCTTGAATTTCCTCTTGGGGATCAATAAAGTATCTATTTATCTATATATCTAATGTAGAATTGAGCAAAGCCTCTTGGGAATTGGGAATGCGTTTATCCAATGAACCGATTGCGCTTGCTCCTTCCCAAAGGGAAGGATCTGCGCATGTGTATGCTGCATGATCATATTATGTCCACTGACCAATCATAAACCTTTTTCGGTTCATTTCATCCACTCACAAACGAAGTTGTTTGGTAGTTAATGTTAATTCCAAAGTAAAAAACAAGCAACTGTATTCTCTGTATTATCCAAATTGAGGTGTTTATGTCATTGTGTGGATGTCGATTGTGGTTTAGCCCTGTGAGTGAGACTGTTTCACCCTGATTTGGTTGAATGTACTGCACAGAATGATCGTGGAGACAAGGCCGGCTCTACAGGTGGGCAAGGGTGGGCAATGACCACCCAAACAGAGTGCCTTTCCACCCAATAAAAATACAAGGAAACGAACGTGACGTAGCTTAGTCTTCCAAATAAGTGGTATAAAACATAGCAGGACATATCTACACTTTTGATTGGACGTGTTGTAGATATATAGCTAAAGCTTAATACTGAATATAATATAACTTACATAGAATATTATATAGCCTAAACCTAATATAGAATAGAGTGTAACTATAATATATAGCCTAATGTTATTTAACAATATATTATATAGCTAAAGCCTAATACAGAATATAACTATAATATAACTTAGAATATCATATAGCCTAAGCTTAATAAAGAATAGAGTGTAACTATAATGTATAGCCTAATGTTATTAACATATATAGCTAAAGCCTAATATTGAATATGATGTGACTATAATGTTATATATAACATGATATAACAATAGTATAATACCTAACATATTTACTGACCCATAATATATATTTATACACATAGATAGATAGATAGATAGATAGATAGATAGATAGATAGATAGATAGATAGATAGATAGATAATTTATTGATCCCCAAAGGGAAATTCACCCAACTATCCATAGTTCCTTTCCCCAAATGTATACAAATGTTATATTTCAGCTTCTGTTTATTAATGGAAAACCCATAAAAGCTTTAAACCTACAATTTATTGTCAATAATGTGCATTTGTCTATTGCCATCCAGTGGTCAATGTTCATATATCCGGTAAATCTTTCCAAAATGTGTAGTCACAAAGAAACAACATAATCTGGGTCTTCATCCAGTGGGCTGGAGGGGGGGCTGGTGCGGTCAGAATTTTCCCTGTGGATTTTAGTGCCCCACTCCGCCCCTGTCTCAAACCATCTGTCTTCTCTATCTAAAATGTGTACATTATTGTTGTAACAGCTACTCCTGAACCCCAGACAACATAAGAAGCATCTTACCGGACTATAGAGAGAAAGGAGTGGACAATGTCATGTTACTGCAATGTAATAAATTAATGTGAATAAAGCAATCATATGCAGATGCTTCTGTTCAGTTCATTATTACCACTTGTGCACCTTAAAGCTGCTCTGCGGAGTTTGCTGAGATTGCTGCCAAGAGTGCACCATGTGGTTGTTAGAGGAACTGCAGTCAGCTAAATTTGCACTCCTGTGGCGTTCAAGTGCATGCTCATTAGTCCGAGCTCCACGACAGTAAGAGGCAGTTTTTGCTCTTTTTGTAGCGCTGGACAAAATTATTATGAGTCATGTGGAGTTTGTATGGGTGTCTGGACTGGCTAGCTAAGCTTATCTAGCGGCTAACTGAAGGACAACACCGTATACTTTTAAACGCGCATACGAGGGTACGTACGTGCATGATTACGTAACGGCACGTGCTCTCACAAGCGCACAAGGAAAATATTACATAATGGAGCTTTAAGCTTTAAAATACTGCAGCAAGAGTTCTGATGAATATTAAAAGGAGAGATCACATTTCTCCTGCTTTAGCTTCCCTTCATTGGCTCCCTTCTAAATCCAGAATAGAATTTAAGATCTTTCTTCTTACATGCAAAGCCCTTAATAATCAAGCTCCATCATACATCAGAGATCTGATTTTTCCATATGTTCCTAACAGAGCACTTCGCTCTCAGACTGCAGGTTTACTGGTGGTTCCTAGGATTTCTAAATGTAGAATGTGAGGCAGATCTTTTAGTTATCAGGCTCCTCTCCAGTGGAATCAGCTCCCAGTTTTAGTACGTGAGGCAGACACTCTGTCTACTTTTAAGGCCAGGCTTAAAACTTTCCTTTTTGATAAAGCTTATAGTTAGAGTGGCTTAGGTTATCCTGAGCCATCTGTGTTATGCTGCTATGGGCTCAGACTGACTAATTTTCTTCACTCTTCTACTTTCTTTTCTACTACTTTAACGTTGCATTATATGCTGTTATTTTAACTGTTAACTTTGTGTTCTCTCAGTGTTTTTCTCTCCATAGAAGGTACACCTGGTCTGGTATCCTGCTTAGCTACAATGCTATTTGGACAGGGGGCATTGACTGGGATGATGGTCTTGGCGGCTGAACATCCCCCGTGTCCTGTTATCAACTTTTTACTTTGTTTAATATAGAGGGTACTCTTATATCAGATCCTCTGTTCTTTCTGTGTCTCTGCTCTGTTTTCTCAAACCCCCAGATGGTCGTGGCAGATGGCCCCTTGTACTGAGCCAGGTTCTGCTGGAGGTTTCTTCCTGTTAAAGGGGAGTTTTTCCTCTCCACTCTCGCTACATGCTTGCTCAGTATGAGGGATTGCTGTGGTTGGAGTTATCAACGTGTGGCATCAATGTAACATAACCTCAAGTCAATGACTCGAGCCAATCTGCTGGGATTCCTTAAATAGGAAACTAACTAAAACTTTAAACTAATTGGAATGTTTGTATGACTCTATTGAAATTACTTTTCTTGTAAAGTGCCTTTAGATGACATCTGTTATGAATCGGTGCTATATAAATAAACTGAATCGAATTGAATTAAGAACACCTTTTGGAAACTGTTACTTTTATGAACATAAACATTTATACAAAGGCCTTTTTATGAGTAATGTTTACACCAATCTAGGTCCTTGCACAATCCAAATAAATGTCAAAATCAATCAGTCAGTCAGTCAATCAGAAACCATCTTTACAGTAATACTCCAAGTGACTGTGTTACTGTTGGCATAGGGGCATACTTCGCTGATGTTAAATGCATGTAGCACTTACCAAATAAACAATTACTCGGTTCTGTAGATGTTTCAGAGGTATTTCCCTGATAGCACCTGCTACTCTCCAAATCCGCGTCCACTGCCATGTTGGATACTTTTCACTAAATGCGGCCACCCCATTGGTCTAATACAGTCATGTGGCAGACGTTTTACTAATCTCTCATTACGTTCAAAACAAGCTAGTCCGGAATTAATCGATCGATCATTAAAAAACAGAGGTATTACAGAAGGAGAACTTTTACTTTTAAACACAATACAAACTTATTTATTTTATGAAGCAAACAGTACATAGATGCCAGAGGTCGGAACGAGATTAAACAAAAACAAGGTTCACCTTATGGTCTATAACTGCTTATCTCTAAATAAAGCACTTTGCTTTACAATAATAACTTAACCTGCAATGCTATGCCATAACAATGTAAAAGTTGAACCATAGTTTAAATATTTCAGCAGCTTAACTGTATTATTATACTTTTTTCTTTTTTTTAAGGGAACTTACGTAGCCTCACTTCTCCCCTGCAGGTCCTCTCACTGTGAAGAGACATGCAAAACTTAAGAAACTGACCTACAGGAAGTGACCTCACTAAAGAAACAACTCCTTCTTTCAAAACTAAAACTTTCACAACAATATAACCTACACATGGTTGGAAAAACAATTTCAGCATTGCAGGAATAAAATGTATTTGCACTTCTGACAGTTTTTATCGTATCAAATCATGGTCAAACATGCAACTGTACCATCTCTGTTTATTAACATGTTCCTTTAGTGTTTAACTCCATGGAATGAAAATATTCTCATTGTGATTTGCTTGTATTATTTATAGTATATAAAACGTCAACATTGACCACATCCCAGTGGTTTTCCAACTTGCAACCAGACCACCCCTCAACTCAGATCTGATGTCATTTCCAGAGTTCTGACCTCTGAGACAAACATAATGCATTATCAAGCCTAGTATGCATTATGTTCCTACAACACTTTCAAACTACCCTCAATAATCTTGAAAAAATTCTGTTTATGAATGGATGAGGGGACCTGAGTTGGTTCCTATTGTCTCGAAAGTAAAAAAGGCTCACAATGGTATTTGCCTGGTTGCTGTGATCCTATCCTCACTGTGCCAAACCTGTGTATTAGTCAACATGAAAGGGATTTTTAAAGTTACAACAGAATAACTTTTGTAATGATTAAAGGGAGCTTAAAGTGAACATTCTTCCTTAAAGATTGAAAAACCTGAGATAGAGCAAACAAAACAGGGCCAATATTATCTCAGTTGTTCTGAGGCAGCACCTGCAACTCGTTACATTAATGAGCTACTTAGTTTTGGCAATGATTTAGTTTCAAGACTTGGTTGCATAATTTTCCCCATGGCTTAGCAGGACTGAATTAACATTTTGGTAAGTTAAAAAGTCCTTGAAAGTACCTTTCATTGTACATTGGCTGCATTTAGAGGTACTTAGAAGACATGTTTGTATTTTGCAAGGCAAATACAAATTAACAGTGTCTGAATAAAAAACAGAAAACCTGGAACGTGTGCCAGAGATTATGAAGTTGGGAATGATATTGAACCAAAGTTAACAGTGTTCAAGTTCAAAGCTAAAAAAACCACAGGGATCGATATACCCAGGGTATACCTATTGAAATACCCAGTAAACAGGACAACAGCTGCTAGCAATATATGACTGTAATATTACAATTCTCCCCATTTTGTAGTTCATCCAGTCATCCATAAAGCTGTCTTCTTCACATTGCAGATTTGCTTGTTGCTGTATCTTTCACCTTTATTTGAACCCATGTATAGCTACTTTTGACTCACATTAACCTAAAACCAACATTTATTTTGCATGTTAACTTTGTGATGGCTTATGTTTTATTGACAGCTCCCTGCCTCCCCTTTTGCTACTTTCCGCCCAGTACGGGGAGCTAAGAACAGTTTGTATTCCAGCACTTCGTGCTGCTCTGACTGCATCCTTGACAGTAATTGCACAGTCCATGGTGAGGCTGTCAGACTGGGATGTCTCCTTGAGGTGGAAGTAATTTTAAAGTCATTCCTATGAGGGCAAAAAGGATAGAAAAATCATTGTCAATGCAATGCTTCAGCCTTGAATCTGGTAAGTATCAAATAGCCTGAATAATAGTGTGTATGTAACCTGTTATTGTCCAAAAACGTTGACATTATTGTTGCCTTTCAAATCCTACATTCTGAAAGTGACTCAGCTTGAAAATATTCAAGTCAGTTTTTTGTGTGTACTCACAAACCAGATTTGATAATTTTTTTTAAACATCTAACTGAACCAAAAAGAAACAAAGAAAAAAAATCAAAGCGACCCTCTCCCAAAGTGGAGCAGTCATCCTGTCCAGTAGCAACCAAGTATCTTTTTTTTTTTTTCATGGTGGCAATCACAAAATCCTTTTCGGCTGTCCTTTTACAGTAATCACACTCTGAGCGCATTGATAAGGAAGGTATTGTAAAAAGCCTCCTGGCTTTATGCTGTTCCCTAACTCACCCTTTTGGGAAGTTGGTAATGTTTTTTTTTGTTTGTTTTTTTTCTCGATTGCCTTATCCAGGTTGAACCTTTTCACTTTGTCAAAGAGCTGGACCAAATTTTTGTTAAAAAAAAAAAGTTTCCCTATAAGATATCTCATGCTGGTTGGCTTGAAATTTGGTACAAACGTAATATATTTTACAACTACATATTTAATGTAAAGGCAGTGATGTAAACTCTTTTTTTTAAATTTTATTTTATTCTACTTTCCTTTTCCACTAGGCCGTTGATCTGGGTGGAAAGTACATCAGACAGAAAGTTCATTGATAATGTCACCTCCTACCTCTATTCCCCCTGTGGCTGGCCATTAACTTCAGCCTCTGGGACAAACTACACTGAATTTATGCTAAAAGTAGATGCCGAAAGAGTTATCTGCTGCAGGTTAGATATTTGGTGTTTATAACTTTCTAATAGAACCTCACTTTAGAAATCCTAAATTATCCCTTTGAATGTAAAATAAACTGGACCAAACTAAAAAAACTGAAGCTGTTAAATACTCAACAACTATTGGCATCCCTATTAAAATTGTGTAAAACACTAAAATAGATTAATCCAGATTAAGAATTTTTAAGAAAATCACTGATGGCACTAAAACAATATATGTAGAAGCCCTTCATGCATAGTGTTAAGGATGGCGGAGGAACTATCATTTGTGAGCCTGTGTCCCAAATACCCTTGGAACTGTGCATGGAATCATGGTCTCCTTTAAATTCCAGGACATTCTACATAAACATTTTGTGGATCATCATTATTTTGTCTTTCAGTAGGATAATTTTCTAATTATGTGGCTATATCAACACATAAACGGTTCAAAATCAACCTGCCTACATGACCACCACACTCCCTAGGCATAAATCCTGTAGGATGAGCAAAAGAGATGACCCAGGAGTTTGGATGATTCTGAGAGATTGTGCAAAGAGGAATAAACACATATTCATCTCTCTGTCTGAGTATTGGCTCAGTCCTTAAACAATTGGCGATTATTTTCATCCACTTGAAGTGCAGACTTTCCCATCATTTTCAGGATGAGACAAACCATAAAGGAACAGTTATATATTTTCTCTAAGTAAAAGGTAAAGTGCGGGTGAACGAATACATTTTAATTAGTTAAATATTTCCACTAATTTACTTGAACTCGGCCCTCTGCAGATTCGAGAACAAAATTCATCATAATTTTCAGCCAATTGAGTGCGCAGTAAAAAACTAATTAAAGAGGTATTGTTCTGTGTAACTGAGTTTGTAAAATTGTGTTTTTCTTCTTTTTTGGCCTAATATTCAAAGACAAAATGGTTATAAAATTTTATGACTAATTGGAGAAATTACAACCCTGCCTTCTCTTTCCCTCCGGTCCCTAAATGACCTGTCGTCTTAGATACACTCCCTACATGCTTCAAATTATTCTCAGACTTCCTATTGTAAATTTGATCCTGCAGATCTTGAATCATAATTACTATCTTTGTGACTTTGCAGAAGCACAGTAATCCTCCCAACTCAGGTTGTGGGAACCGAATACTGAAACTGCATCAAACCGTTTCCTTGCACTGCCTCTTTTCCTTGGAAATCTTCTGCCTTCTCTGCTTTTTATCATCATAAATTGTTTAAAGATATCATATCTTTATTTCCCAAGTGCACCTATCCAAACACATGTACTACTAGTAAATGGCACAGATCTGAGAACTCAAGCAGGTATTTATTGAAAATATCTTGGTGGAAAACCAAGATATTTGTTCCTTTCAAGCCCCAGATAAATGACTGCATTATGTCTCACTTACAAGTGTTTATGTGTAGCTGTGCACATGTCCTGAATGACAGGATGACTTTTGTCTTTCTTTGTACTCGTTTTGAGAAGGATTAAAGAATCCTAGGTGATCTTGAAGAAAACAAAACACATTTTTTTAATGTACACTACGGTCAGCGTTTTACATACACTAATTATGGGCATAAATCCTATTATTAATTTAGGCTTTTATTAATATATTTAATGTGTTATTTTTACTGGGTTGACTCGTGCAACCTCAGTAATTTAAAAAAACAAGAATTGGCTGACACAAGTTCAACTAATGTTGCATTTTCTCTAATTAAACAAAGACTAAACTTTTACCTTTAGTCCGAAATAAACTTCCTATTTTATAAATTAGAATATTATTGAATAGATCATTCTTTTCAGTAACTCATCACTAAGTTAAACACATTATGTTGATTAATTACACACAGTTTTCAGGCTTTTTTGGTTAATTATGATGATTTTCTGCCTACAGCTAATGAAAAAATTACTTTTAGGTTTAGATTACATCATACTAATAAAAAGAAATACAGCAATGCTCAATTAAAAGTATGCTCAATACTTGCTTAAAAGTTATCTGTAAGAGGTACTTTTAATCTGACAAATGAGCCTCATTGGAGTACATATTCTCATTGATTGAATATGACTGATTGCATTCACCCCCTCTAATGTTTAGCTAGATGTTCTTCAAGAGATTTTTCTATGGATTAACATGCTGGTTGCATAATCCTGGATGAGTCTTTGACAGCTCTTTTCATCACAAATGGTGGAATCCATTACAATTGGTTCATTTCTGGACACAGAACCTAATTTTAAACATTGTCCATCAATGAAGGAAGTTGCTTAGAAGCTCCAGGAACAAGACAAGAAGTCTTCAATAAACTGGAAGATGCAAGAACATATATGTAAATATCCACTGTGAAGTGAGTTTTACAGGAAGGACTGCAAGAGAGCTGATAAAAACAGAGGCCCTTGCTCCAAGATCAACACTATCAGGATTCCCACAGGGACAAGTCTTTTTTCTGGAAAGCAAGAATGAGAAGATACAAAATGTACCTATTTGGCTAAAATGATGAGACCTATGTTTGTAGGAATTGATCTGAGGCTGCCTAACATAAGAAACTTGTACTCATTCTCAAGAATGGTGGTGGCTGCATCATACTGAGTTTTTTATTTGTTTGCTAGTGGTACTTTTACTTTCTACAATGAAGAATTATTTAACTTCAGCTCAAATAAGCAGCTAGTTAAAATGAAGGACACTGATCCCCAAAAGTGCATTAAGTATGACTTTGGAATGGATAATGCAGGCTAGCACTCAGCTTGTGGAATGGATCTGAGCTCAATCTTGCTAAAATTGTGTGAACAGGTCTTTGCCAGGAATTGTACCACTCATTTGAATGAGTACAATCTCTGATTAAAAGACACATACAATATTTTGCCAGAGTTATGCCAGCAGCTTATTGATGTGTAAATTAAGAAAAATCCCCATTAAACTTAGATTTATGCACCACATTCCTTTTACTAAAAATCTGTGTTGTTGCATAGTGTAATGTCAATCCACTACAGAAGAAGAAGGCTAGAAAGGCATCATGAAAAGCCCAAGACTCCCTCATGTAAATTTTGGTTTATGTTAACATTCGGCAGGAACTGTATAACTACCATGGATGTATTTTAAGCTTCTCATTGGGCAAGTTCTTATTAAAGAACACGTTTGGAAATCTATACTGCACCTTAAAGTACATTTCTTATTGCAACTTGTTTATTTTACTTTCGTTGTTGATTTATTGATATGAGCTTTGTAGTTGAGAAAGTAATTTATTCTTTGACAACTATCTTCTGAAGGGTAAACTATTGATCACTATTTCCTATTTTTGTTTTTCTTAGTACATACGTCTAAATAAGCTAATATAGGAAAGATCATCATCTGAAAGAGCAATTCACAATAAAAGCTGATAAATGCTGATTAAGTAAGAACATTGTTACACAAATGACATGCTTTCAGCAGAATAAAACTAATTTTCTGCTACTCCCACTTTCCCATAATTATCAACAAAGCTTCATGTTGAAATTTCAGATTGGAATCTTGAAATGATGTCATCACAATCAGGGCAATACAGTCTTTTTCCAACTGTGTACTTTGGATGTTATTTGAGGTTAGCATTAGAGACATGCGATTAAGCTTGTCATACTGCTGGGATCTTGTATATGCTCATTTTTGCTCCTGCTGATGTTTTCATTTTACAGTGGCAGTACTGTTACTGGCATAATTGCATCCTCAGACCACCTAGAGATGTGCCCTTGTTGCAGAATCCATTAACACACCACAACACTGTGCCTGGGACAAAGACGGAGGATTCCAGCTAGGCTTGATATAACACTTGATGAGTGGAAAAAAATATGGACACTTCCCTCTTCTTACTTTGCCCTCCAAAAACACTATTGTCTTGCTGCAATGGGGGAAAAGAAACACTAACTTGCTCAGATGAAGAGATTTTTGATGGAGATAAAAGGTTAATCACCTTTTGTGTGCCTTAAAGTTACAAAAGTGTCACTTGTGAAGTACATTTGTCAATTTTTTATTTATTTAATGTCCATCCGTCTGTCTATCTCTCTATCCATTCCTCCATCCCAAGAGAGGGCAACACTCTCCAGCTCTTTTTTGGGGATCCCAACATGTTCCCAGGCCAGAAGTGTCATACAGTGTAGTCTCTCCTGAAAGCTCTGAGTCTGCCAGACAAGGATCCTCCCTGTGGCATCTGCCTGGAGAACCTCTCAAGGGAGGCAGACCCAGCACCAGGGCAGTTTTGCTGAGGGGGGGGTTTGTGACCTATTTTTGGGGGACCCAGTTTTTATTTACAGTAACCCCTCTGCATTTTTACGTCCCGCTGGCAGTGTGTTACATACTTCCGGGTGAAATCTGTGCTTTTTGACACCTTTTCTATGTATATATTCATGTTACAAATCATATTATCCATCTTTTGAAAGCTGATATTCTTTCAGGGGAGGGCTGGCCAGAGGGAGATTCGGGAGTTTTCTGAACGGCCAGTCTGTTCTAGATCGGTGGCCAGGACGTTTGTTTTTGTACTCTAAAAGCAACCGCAGTTGAGTCACTGTCATTATCCTGTTGTGTGTCTGCTTGTGTAAGTGAGTAAGGCATCTTCCTTTTATAGAATACTTTTCTAAACGCTACTGGGCAACTGCGGGTGAACAGTACTGCCTCACTGGATTCTGCTGTCAACTATTTTGATATTGTTTGCTAGCTGCTTCCAATTATAGGTCGCCTTGGCGCCAGAAAGCTTGAGATATTAATGGAATATATATATATATATATATATATATATATATATATATATACCTACCATTTGAAGCCAAATTTAAAACCTCAGAACAGAGCCATGTCGAACAAAAATCGTTCCAGTCATGTCCTACTTTAAAATAGTTAGTCCACAACAAGTATTGTCCAAAATACAACATCATCTGCCGCTCAAAACCTGGGTAAATCCCTTACTTGTGTGTATTTCTCACAAAGTTGAATCAGAAATACAGTTAGCATGCAAGTTAGCCTAACAATAACAAAGCACACTTTTTCTTCTTTGTATTTATTAGTGCCCTGCAAACAATAAACTGGTGCACAACCGCCACTGACTGGTATGGAGTTTGGAGTTTGGACCAGAGTCAATACATTGCATAGAATTTAGGGCATTGTAATCTGTCTTGGGCGGGCCAGATACCTGAATGGGCGGGCCCAGTCCTCCTACGCCTGCCCATGACACTGCGCCTGAAGGGAGGCACCCAGGATATATCCTGAATGGGTAAGAAAACCTTCTCCCCTGAATCCATTTAATGGGGAGGAGCAGTGACAGTGATCCATGCTCCCAGTGGATGATGGTGCTACTCATCAAATCTCTAAACCTAAGCCCGGCCAACAAATGGAGGACGTTAATGTCAACCGTTTGTATCCAGGATCTCCTTCTTTCAGTCATGATCCATATCTCCGGACCATAGCAGAAAATCAGGATCTTTGCTTTTTGCCTCAGCTCTTTATGTTAGTTGACTTGCATAAGGTTTACAACTGTGCATACATAACTGGAGAAAGGTTACTGCCATCCAGGATTTGATGTCTAAAATGCAGTTTATAATTGCATCCATTGGCTGTGTGTCATTGAAAGACACGGAGATGTACAACTGTGTATCATCAGCATAACTGTGAAAATTAACTCCATGTCTTCTGATGACAATACCAAGAGGGAGCATATAAAGGGTAAAAAGCACTGGGCCTAAAATTGAACCCTGGGGCACACCACAATATTGTGGACCTTAGAGGAGCAGGTATCTAAACTTACACATAAAATTCCTGTCTGTGAGATAGGATGTGAACCATTTGTGAACAGCACCGGAGAGGCCAATCTGTCTTAAACGGGTTAAAAGAATAGTGTGGTCTACTGCATCAAAGGCAGCGCTCAGGTCCAATAGAACCAACACTGTCACCCTCTGTGCATCATAGTTAAATCTGAAATCATTTAAAATCTTCAAATGGGCCGTCTCGGTGCTGTGGTTCACCCTAAAACCAGACTGAAATTTATCTAGGTCATTATATACATTAATATAATCATTAAGTTGAATTAAAACAAGGTTTTCTAAAATTTTGCTTGAAAATGGTAAGTTAGATACCGGTCAAAAGTTGTTAAAATCATTAAAATCTAAGTTGCTCTTCTTTAGCAAAGGCCTCACCACCGCCCCGTCTGAAGGGAGCAATTCATCAAATCCTAAAAGATCCACGAAATGGCTTAAAAAATGAAGTGGGAATTGGGTCCAAAAGACATGTGGTGGGCCTCACTGAGGAGAAAACTTTATCAAGAATCTCAGCTTCTACCAGAACAAAACTGTCCAGTGTTTCCTCTGGTAAAGACACATGCTTAGATTTGTCTAAAACCATGTTACTTTGCAAAGTTAAAATATTACATCTGATGGTCTACCTTCCATCTGAAGTGGTCTGAGAACTCCTAACAGGGAGTGTTTGAGGGGTGTTTCTGAAATGCATTAGAAATACGGTTAAAATTTTTGTCAATGGTGGAAAAATAATTTTGGGATTATTTTTATGATCTGAGATGATTTTGGCAGAAATATACATTTCTTGAATTTCTTACTGCGTTATTGTATGTTTTGAGAAGTTCTGTATATATTTGACAGTGATTTTATTTTTCCTTAATTTTCTCTCTGCCACCCTTCAATTTCTCATTTGTTTTTCGAGGTCTTCATTTCTCCACGGCAATGCAAGTTTTGAGTGTGCACTTTTAACTTTTAGTGGAGCAAGCAGGTCGAGAGCGGACTGAAGTCTACTGTTAAAATCACTGACGATAAAAATCACAGGAGGCATGTAGAGCAATAGGAGATATCTTTTCAAAAATTTTAAGAAAACCTGCAGCCACTTCAGGGGTTAGAGGACGTTTCCTGACAGTTCTCACAGAGGTCTCCCGCTAGATAAAACTGCCTGGTGATGTTAAAAAACACACAATAGTGGTCAGAGACAGCCAGGTCAACAACAGAGGACACAAACAGGGCATATGTGATGACCAAGTTCAGAGTGTGTCCTCTGTTGTGAGTCAGCTGCTTGACATATTGACTAAAATCCATAGAATTCATGACATTTAAAAAATCTTTTGATAAACGAACTAAAGGATTATCCACATGTAGATCAAAATCACCAGCTAAAATGATATTTTCAAAGGAGTTGTGCTGGATTGATAATTATTGTATAAAAGGTGTGCTCTTTTTTAGAGGCCTACAAACTGTGACACTAAATCTGAGGAGTGCTAAAAACAGTTGCATTATATTCAAAAGTACTAAAAGTATCGAATAAAACAGGTATGGCAGTAAGGGTTGATAAATTTATAAAAGCAGTACCGCCTCCCCTTTGGCTACGGCTCGTGGAATAAGTGAAGTTAAAATGTGACGGGGAAGCCTCTATAAGAATAACAAGGGAGTCTGCACTCAGCAATGTTTCTGTTAAAAATTAACAATCAAGATTATGTTCTAAAATGAGATCATTGACAAAAGTTTTGTTCAGCAGAGAGCGAACATTTAAAAGTGCTATATTAATAGTGACTGGAGATGGAGTGACTATGATTTAGTGAAGGTCGGACTTTTGGTAACTGTTTGAGATTATTGGGGTTGCATTTGTTGGCTTTATGATTTTTAGTCCGCTTTCTGTTGACGACATGTGTGAAGAGGATTGGGATGTCTAGGTTTTAGGCCAGGGTCCTTAGGTGAAAAAAGATGGATTGACGCCTTTGTAGTGGAACTGAAATACTGCTCGAAGTGGTGGAGTTCAAATATCCCAAAATCTTGTTCACAGATTGTGAGAGAAATGAGCAGGCAATAGATAGATGGATCACAGCTGTGTATGCAGTAGTTTAGATGCTTTGATGTCTTGTGAGGGGGGATGGGGTAGGGGGGTGGAACCAAAAGATGAACCTGTCCATTTAATTTATACGAGTTACTCATGTGCGCTATGAGAGGTAGATGGGAAGGGGAAGGTCCGAACAATTCTACTTCGGCTGTTTCCTGAGTCAAGCACTGGACATCTCATAAACAACTGTTGATATACATGCAGCCCCAAACTTTAAATCAACCGAGAGCTTTATCAAAAAGATATCAGCTATAAAATATTTCTTTCATATTTCATATATATGAAACTACAATACAATAATCTAAGATTCACAGTGCACTCCTAACACTGTGCAGGAAATTTAACTAATATCTTCTTCCAATTATAAAACTTCAACCTTGTGCGACTGTGTCGTCCCACAAATTGCAAAGTCAACATTGCATCGGGAACCTAAAGGAAAACAGTAGCAGTGGCTTGTCAGTTTGGGCGGAGATATGAGTAAACATTGTGCCATTGTATAATGGCAACAGTTTAATTTCCATACAGCCTACAAAAATTATGCTGCAAATGATAGGCTGGTTGTGCAAACTCTTTCTCAGTTGCTATTCCAGCCATGAAGTATTATGTTTTGCAGTAGCAGTATTTATTGGTTTGGAATATAAGCAGCCATTCCACCATGTTGATGCCATAAAAGCTTGCTCCAGGAACAATACCCAAGTGTGTTCCGACATTTAACTGTTCATTTTAGTGCCCGTTAAATCATTTAAGTATCTTTAATGACAGCACTTTTGAAATCTCTAATAACTGTCTGTTGTTTTGTATTTTAATAAAAAAAAGGTAAAAGGCTTAAAATGTTATTGTAAAACCTAAAATGTCCCTATATAAAGATACAGTAACACTAACAATTTACAAGACCTTTTCACTGCATATTGCAGTATAATTTGAATATGAAATACAATCACCTATAGAACCACAATGTTTAGTTGTATTTAGTTTACACCTCTCTTGAGGTCAGCTGGCACATGTCAGCTGATCAGAGTTCTTCGGAGCTGGAATGTCATATGTTTTAAATGTCTCATATGTTATGTGTCTGTAATATAGTTTTTTATGCTTTCACAATTGTTTTTTCGCTGTTTTTTTTATCCCCTAATCACTCAAAGCACCTTGAACTGCCTTGTTGTTGAAAGTGTGCTATACAAATAAAGTTGCCTTGCTTTTGGAGTACATCCGGTCATAACATTGTTGTTCTTCTTTGATGTCTTTATACATATTTTTTATTGAATTCCACCTTCGTTGCTGATAAAAAAAAAATTGTATGCCTGCTGCAAAGAATCTGAGCCTACAATGACAACACTGTATGGTTTCATTAAGTGGGTAATCAACCAGCTCACCATCATGGGTTGAAAAAACTGAAATGCACACTGTAAGAAGAGGCCTCAACTTCTCCTGAATGTCCACTGACAGTGTTGACCGATTCACAAGCTTTCAGGTGAACAACACCTGCTCAGAAACTGACTAAGATATCACTGTAGCAGCATTGATTGATGACAAAATGTAAGCTATGGGCTCCTCCACCCGCACCAGATCAGTAGAGACAAGCGATCCCTCTGTTTTAAATACATTATGACAACACACATCAACACCGTACTCGAGCGGGAGGACGGAGACCAGGTGTCTTTCCACACCCCTGTTCCCTATTGGCCATCAGAGGTTGGGGTACCGAAAGAGGAACAGGCGGTATGGTCGGGCCCTGGGCTGGTGGGCTATTTCGCCACTGTGTGGGCTGCTTGTTTCCATCCTAGAGAGTAGGGGAACCACCTCCTGGGTCCAAGGGCTGGTTCCTCTGCTGGGGGATCGGTACATGGACCTGGGAGTACAGAGCGGGGAGTTTGAGAGAATGTGCAGCGTCCTTTTCTTGTGTGTTGGTGTGCTGGTGAGAGTGTATGTGTATAAGAGGGAGGGAACGTATGACTGTCTGTGTATTCCTGTGTATATGTCAAGTTGGGTCTTGGGCTGCCCTCTCGCCTGGCGCATCTCAGGCCCCCCACCAAATGAGGGCCTATTTCTCCTCCATCACTCCCTGCCGACCGGTGCTTGTGTTGGTGGCTCTTCGTGTCCGGGGCTGGGCGCTCAGGGGGGAATGCTGGTTCATCTCTGGCGCCTGCCTGGCCGGGCCTTGGTGGACTGGGGTATCAGTCAGCAAACACACTCTCACCTGATCGATTAGTGGTTTCCATACTGCTTTAGTGTATGGAGCAATGAACCATCTATGACATGCTCAACAAAATGGTCACGCAGCACCAGTTCAGTGTTGGAAATTTCTTTACTTCTGATTTTCTGCTCTTACCTTTGAGATTAGATTCCCTAGCATTTGCAGTTCCTTTTCCATAGGTACAATGAACCAACCGAATGGAGACCAATGACAAAGCAAACAGGAAAAGGAAGAATACAACTTCTCCCTAGCATGCTCCCAAGAAACACTACTGCTTTGCTTCTCAGACTGTAAAATATCATTGCGGTGTTGGTCTAAAAAGAAATCACACACATCTCTGCTTTCAAAAAGTAGATGCTCTCAACAACAACAACACAAGATTGTGTTGAAATGAGTGTATGTAATACTTAATCTTATGTTTTGCCCTTTAAACTCACTGTTCCCAGTAGCCTATATTTAGGGCCTCCTAGTGATGCTAACAACGCAACCATGGGAATTTCACCCAAGAAAGTATGTTGCACTACCAGCAAGGTGAACAGTTCTATTCAACCAAATGTAAGGAAATTCCACATTTTTAAACCTGTTAAAATGTATTATTCTAAATTTTATCAGTGATTTTAAAATTAACTAATTCCTTGTTCTATAGAACCATACTGTCCTCATCCCCCTTACCTGTATATAAGAAATTGTTCATACGGCTTTCTTTTTTCCTACAGTGGAACAATATAAATGGGAAAGTGTCAGAAAGTTCTGTTAATCGCTTGCCAATTGGTCGGCCGATCTTTATCTGACCCCTTGCCATGAATCAAGTATCTGCTGCACTTAGGCCATTACACACGTATTTTAACCATCAGACTGAAGAATTTAATTAGCCTTGCTTCCTTTTGCTCAGAAACCATGGTTCCGTGAGGGAGCCATTTCCTCTACCTGGGACTCTGCTGTGTGCATCACTGCACATTATTTACAATTAAAAATGTGCACAATGAATTGGAAATGTCAGTGCAAAACGTGCACCAGCACACTAAGGCACATTTCCCCCTCTGATTTAAATATACATTCACTTACACGTGCTGAAGCAGTTTATCTTGCCTTTATAAAAAGGCTCGATCAAGGGCAGAGAGGTGTACTACAAGGGTCAATGAGCAGCTTCAGTCACTCAGATGATCAACAAAAATGCATTGAGTAACAATAGAATAGAATAATCCTTTATTGTCCCACAGAGGGGAAATTCGGTTGTTACAGCAGCAAAGTGACAGGTCATAGAAGCATTCACGATCATACAATTCAATTCAGTTCATATCAAAATTACTGTATTAATCCCAAATGGAAATTAAATTTTGTTGTAACTCATAATCCAAGTTTCTTCATAGATTTGTTGTAGATGCTGATGGCCTTGGGGAGGGATGATCTCCTGTAGCACTCTGCAGATTTGAAGAAGCCTCTGATTGAAGACGCTCTGTAGTTGTATGACAGTCTGATGTAGAAGATGCTCAGGGTTGTCCATAATGTTCATTTTATGAAGAATTCTTTTTTGCACACTAATCTCCAGAGGGTCCTCGGCATCAAACCTGTTTGCCAATGATCTCACATTGCCCAATATGATTGATGGAGTTAGTTTGAACTTCCTCCTTTTCTCTCTCCTCTTTGCTCCTGCTCTGTATCCATGGCATCTCATTTTCAACTCATCAGGGTTTTGTGGCTGCAATTGAGGTATTTGAGCTTTTGTGATGTTAATCAGCTGCTCCCAGTTGTAAACCACATTCTTGCCATGGTTATGCATCATAACAAATGTCCAAAAGTAAAAAAAAAAGTATCAGCAAAAATTCCAGCGGCACAACATTCAAAACCAGAGAGAACAGCTTTCCAAAAAAAATGTTTCTGCCAGAAACTGAGAAATAAAACTGAGGAATAAAAGAAAAACAAACAGAACAAAGTAGCGGAGCTACTCCAACATTTTGCCACGTTGAGCGGCGCAATTCCGGAATTCCTAGAAAGATAGAAAAAGTATAAAAACAGAATTAAGAATAATATATGTACATTAAGGACACAATTACAAAAACCAAAGTACTGTGTAGCTAATAAAAATAAAGTGGCATACTCAGATGGACAGCCAATGCATTTTATAGAAACTGTTGTAGAATTTGCAGCCAGTTAGAGGTCACCTGTTTCAGAGAAAAATAAATAAGTCTGTGTCCATATGGCCTCTTGGCTCATAAGTGACTGAGTGGACATAAATGCCGACACACAAACAAACACACATTGTAACTCTGGTGGCTCTGTCTGTATTTCTGGGAATACCCACTGCTTCAGTAACAGATGTTTGCTGCTGTCCCTCATGGTTTTCTGCCAAGAAAAACTTGAGGCTCACGACCACGGAAGACCACCTGACATACTGAGGTGTCTTTGGCACAAATTAGCCGATATATTAAATGAAGAAAGTACATTCAACATGCCATTTATGTCCCAAGAGAGCAATTGCTACCGATTTGTGAAAGATTTATCAAAGGAATCCTGGAAGATAATAAGCAGGTGTAGATGATTGAAATGAACTTTTGCTCAGGAAGAGGCAGGGTCTAGCTGTAACCACAGTTAAAAAAACAAAGCATTATGAGGAAATGAGCAGCTTGCATGACGCCATAAATCAGTGGGCGGCATTTTCCTCTAATGGAAAGCTGGGGTCTGCACAGAGGGCCGTATCAATCACACAGATAGAGCTGCCACTATATTGACTATGCACCAAACAAACAATATCTAGGATGAGGTCTAAGTGCTATTCCCAGTATGGGCGACATTGTAGATCATTCCTCTGCTCCTGGGAGCACATTGAATTATTACGAATGCATATATGTGAGAGTGGAAAGCTTTTTTGCTTTGAAATAAAGTTGAACATTCCTTTTCAACTGGATTACATCAGCAGAAAGGTTTAGTTATTGCTATTATCCGAAAGCAGAAATTTCAGAGGAAACGTCATTTTTACAAAGCTTTATAAAGCTTGTCTGAGACTGTTTGGAATACACATCAATTATGTTTGTATGAAGGAAGTCATTGTTAATACGTATGACCAGCAGAGCAAACTCAACATCAGGATTAGGGGTGAGTCAGGGACTTTTTCATTGTCACATGTCATTAAAACCACACATTTTAAGAATTTTAAGAATTTAAAAGAGATTATTGGACCACTGCAGATTAGGCTTACCCTAGTATCTAAGATTCTTCTCAGTTCTTCCAGAATGATGCAGGTCTCATTAAAAAAAATAAAAGAATTCTTAAAAAAAAATTATTTATTCTGCAGTTTATATTTTTCCTTTTATGTTGTTTTTCCTCATATGTTATTGGCAAGGCAAGGCAAAGCAAGGCAATTTTATTTGTTTAGCACACTTTCAACAACAAGGTAATTCAAGCTATTTTACATGATTAGGGGATAAAGTAACAGTAATAAAGCATAAAACACACACAGAGCACAAGACATGTAAAACATTAGTTAAAAGCAGAGATGAATTTTGGATAAAGTAAAAACAGCAATAAACCATGAAGCACACACAAAACATTTGATACATGAAAACATTATTCAAAGGTAGCTCTAAACAGATGGGTTTTTAAAGGTTTTATAGTATTCAGAAAAGCTCATTTCTAGTCATTAGTAAATAGTCAAGCTATCAGTAAAAGGACTGATGTGTTTAGAGGGTCAGTTTCAAATTACAGCTGTGACCTACAGAAACATGATAAATACGTTTTGGTTCTGATTCAGATCTGAGTGAAGTAACACTTGCATATATCAAGTCTCAGTCGAAAAGCACCAACTTTGCAAAGCAGGCTTACTCAGTGTTCTTCTATTAGCAGACATGTGCATTCATCAACCATGCATTAAGTACACCTATTTTATTGTTTGTTAACATAAATAGGGGCTCAGCCAATCACATTGTTACGGCTCAATATGATTAAAGAGCAACTCCCCCTCTACCAGAATCTAACTCCGCCCACATTTCCTGTTGAAAAATGCGCCAAAAGGAGGCGTTGCCTGCCGGACCAGCAAATGTGCGGGGGGAGAGGGCTGGGCATGATCTGGGCTGTGATTGACATCTTGACAGTAGCAATACTGCAGTAGCACAGACACAGACAGCGGGACAGATGAAAAGCAACATGAGCTCCTTTGCCTCAGAGAAATCTTTTTGAGTTGAAGGATTTCTTTTGTTCTCCTTTACCAGAGGAAAGAGAGGAAACGGATGGAGGTTCTGTGGAGGAGGTATGAACAGAGACTTGGCTTGCTTTATGCTCTACAGTGGCAGGGTGGCTGACGGCAGCCCTCACCAGCTGACATCAGCCCTCACTGCAGAGCGAATCGCTATGCCCACTTCAAATTCAAATGCAGTATAGAGTTTTAACCTGCGCCACACTGACAATTTAAGGCAGAAAATTTATATTTGTATTAAGATGCACTAGAATACCAAAATGATTACCAGAAATGTAGACAGCTATTAGACACTCATATATACAGTTTATCAACAACAAAAAGTTGATTTGGGGGTGAGTTGCTCTTTAAGCATCTAGATGTGGGTAAGATGACTCGAAGATAAAAACAAGTACCAGAGTGGGAATAGAAAGGAGATTTAAGTGACTTTAAAATGTGACAAAGTGGTAGACCTTAATGTGTCATGATCCATAAGTTTGTGTCTGACCACTTCTGGGTTTCGGTTATTTTTTGTTTATGCCTTTCCATATTCAAATCATTCACATGTTCCTTTTTGTTGTTAAGGACCTGTCATTGTAGCATTCCTTTGTGCTTAGCTTCTTACCAATTTCTGATGTTCTGTGTGTGTATTTAGGTTAATATCTTAAGTTAGTGGTAGTTTTGTAGTTTCTTCTTCTATTTGATCACTGTGTGTAATTAGTCTCCTCAGTCTCCCAGCTTGGACTCTTCCAAAGTTGTTCAGCATTATACTGATACCTGGTATAATATAATATATAATATAATATAATATAATAATATAAAACTTACCTGGTTCTTTGTCACTGATCACATCTCCTCTGTATTTATACTCATATACTCTGTATATAGTTTCCTTTGCTCAGTGCTGGATTCTTCTGCTACACTCACTTCGGTTCCATGTCATAGTCTCTATGCCATAATTTATAAGTCCATTGTTTCTCCATTAAATGGTTTCACTTTACCTCTTCATATCTGGTCTGGCTGCATTTGGGTACAACTAAACACCAACCTAGACAAAATGTTTCTGACACTGCTAATTTACTGGGTTTTTCACACACAACCATCTCTTGGCTTCCAAGAAAGAGAAAATAACGTATGATTGGCAGTGGTGTGGACAAAAGGGCATCCTTGGATTCGGAAGGGAATGGGAAGACTGGTTTAAGATGATAAAGAACAAACTGTAAGTCAAATAACCACTCATTACATCAAAGGTATGCAGAATACTCTTTCTGAACACACAACATGTGAAGCCTTGAAGAGGGTTACAGGAGCAGAAGACTACACCAGGTAGCACTCCTGTAAGCTAACAACCAAAAACTGAGGCTACAATTTGCTCTGGTTGACCAAAATTTGACAACAGTAGATTAGGAAAATGTTGCCTGATATAACAAATCTCAATGTGTGCAGCAATTCTCACATGGTAATATAAAAAATTGATATAAACATCAAAGCATGGATCTGTATTACCTATATTAACAGTTCAGGGTGTAGGTGGTTGGGTCATGGTGTGGGATGTTATTTTTCGCCAAACCTTGAGACCCTTATTACTTACTGAGCAGTGTTTAAATGCTGCAGCTTACCTGAGTTTTGTGAACCATGTCCATCCCTTTATGACCCCAGTGTACTCATTCTCTCCTGGCTACTTAATAATAATGCAGCATTTCACAAAGCTGATACCATCTCAAATTGGTTTGAGACCTTTGGATGGGACAAAATGAGAGGTTTATATCATGGATGTGCAGCTGACAAATCTGCAGCAGCTACAAAATGCTTCCATGTCAATATGAAAGCATAGCCCTAATATTTTAAACTCCATCTTAAATTTCTGACAACAGTTGTTAAAGAAAATGACAATGCTTTTTAACATTCTGTACCATCAAATCACTATATTCAATGTATTTTTGGGGGATTTTATGTGATAGACATACACATATTGTGCATCTTTGTGAAGTGGAAGGTAAATAATGGATTTTTTAATATTTTTGTGAGTGTGGTTTGCTTTGGTATTCAGTCCATATGAGTCAATTAATGCCACATATTCCAAGTGTATAAATATCTTTCTACTAGGTCTCTACCAGCTTGCAAAAGACTTACCAATTATTTGCTAAAACTCAGTCAGTCTTGATTTTAAACATCTCTAAACAGTAATTTTCAAATCTTGCCAGACAGATTTAAATTCAGGACTGGACTTTGACCGGGCCTTTCTCATGCATGAATTTTCTATCATCTAAGCCAATATATTGTAGCTCTACATATACGTTTGGATAGTTTTCCTGCTGATCACACAACTTTTCCCTCATTCTCACTTCTTTTGCTGCTTCTAACAAGTTTTCTTCCAGGATTGTCCTGGATTTAGCTCCATTTATCAGCCCATCAGATCTGACCAGATTCAGTTTGCCTGCTAAAGAAAATCGTCCCCACAGTATGATGCTACCCCCAATATACGGATGGTTTGTTCAAATTGTTGTGCAGTGTTAAGCCTAGCATATACTTCTCCGTCAGCAAGTTTGCACGCAAAGGTATTGATGGAGACGTTTTCCTTTTATAGTGCCCCATTGGTGTGTCAGTGTTTCAAAGCTATTCCCCACCAGGACAGCAGGGGTGCAGACCTTTTCTGGTGAGTCTGCCTTATTATTTATTGTTATCTTATTTACTTCAGTGCACATCCACTCAAAGCGCAATGGCAGACAGAGTAGGGCTGGGCGATATAACCTCAAATCTATATCTCGATATAATCTAAAGCATGTGCAATAACAATATCTATTGCAATATATTCTATTCTATTCTTTTCTTCATATATGTCAAAATGACAGTTTATGAACATTCTTACTTTCCAGATACATTGCAGGAGAACAACTTCAAAAAAGTTTAGATTGCCATTTAAAGAACATGAATTGTGCAAAATGCATTTAAAAATGTTTCAAACCTTTTTTCCAAAAATGCACCACAAAAATTCTAATATGAGTATATTAACATAATATTGAAGATATTTTAAATAAATTAAAAGCTAATTGTTTTTTTTTTAAACACAGAGTTCAAAATTGTCTGCTTTCCTGGTTACATATTTATAAATTTAATATCGCACAAAAATAAATCTGCACATATTTGAATTAAAAATGCTTTAAGTTCAACAGGTTTTTTTTGCATTAAATAGATAACAAATTTTAAACTTGCAATATGTAGTATAAAGACAAACACTGAACATCAGTATTTATCCTCCTAGATGATATCATTGAAATGTGCAATCGCAGAAGGCCGGTATAATCAAAATATCTACCTTTGGCTAAATTCATATCATTTCTACCATATACCTTTTATATCACCCACCACTACGACAGACAGCGACTTTTGATTGTGCTGGAAAGTTTTTTACTACAAGTGCAGCTAACTGAATACCCTAAAACTGCATATAAGCAAACAAACACAGCAGTCTGTTTTGTTGTTCTCTACACCTCCTGGTGTTCAAAATCGCCAAAAGACCATAATAGATAAACTGGTCTTGCAATATAAAGCAGTGTCCAAAGGCTGAATTGACTACTAATTTCATCGACAATAGGCACGTTGTTTTCATCCGGGTAATTTTGTGCATGCCTACAACACTGGATGGCAAAAAGAGCGTCAGCACCCGCTATCCAAAGCCGTGCTGTCATGGTTGAACAATCAGGCTAACAAAATGAAACCTACAGATGTAGATTTTACAACTTTAAATCATCTAAACCATCTTTGTGCAGATGATAAAAAAGATACATTGCAAAGCTAACTGTATTTAGGACAAAGTTTCCAGACCCGTTTCAAATAGCTAACAAGCTACAGGATGACAGTCCTCAGAATTGGCACCCGCCAGTTCAGAATGGGGATATCTACAATTATTTGATCAACATCATACCGATAATAATTTCATACCGATCATCAAGATGCCTCAGCAGTTTAGCTAGTGGTGTGAAGCTAAATATGGAAGTAGTATAGGCAGGACTATCTGGATCATCTGATGGCTGACCCAAGCATTAAGAACATACCATCATCATAGTTTTGGTATACATCTACACTGATATACAAGTTTTTATATAAAGCAGTTTCATGGTCATAAATGTGTCAATTCCACATATTTCTTAGTGTTCTATGGTAACTATATTAGCAGTAGATGTAGCTTTGCACACTGATGGGTTATTTTAAATAATTTAATTGCTCTTATGAAATGATTTATGCTATATTTTTGTTGTGATTCCATTTCTAATAAGATGAACGGAACATACTTTTGGATGGCTGGGAGCAATTTCAAAGATGGACTGGGCAGACCACATTTCCCAGCAATCGTTGCAGTGACCCCCAACACACTCCTATTGGTCCGTGGCCACCAATGGCGACATCAACGATGACATCACGGCCAAAGGGGCTATAAGAAGTGGGAGTCGCGTCAGTTTCAAATGTTCTCAAGCCAGAAGTCTTAGCAAGAGACCCTGGCTGAACAGAGGACATCTCACCGGTGAAGACTCTCTTTTGCTCTGACCCGCTGGACCGGGAAGAAATCATTTCAAACCTTCGAAGTGCTCATCCTGTTCGCGTAACCAGGGTGAGCCATATCCGGACTGTTCCCAGACAGTTCGTTAGATGTTGACTGGCAGGCCATCCAGCCTGCCTTTGGGCCACACGGTCCTTGAAAATCCTGCGCAGGGTTCTTCTTTTTATAACTCTTCCTTTTCTTGCTCAACTACGGACACAATTTGCTCTCTTCCTAGTGGACTGGACCTCCTTAAAAGCAAAGTCGGACTGAACCGGTTCATTTATACTAATATTGTGTCTGGGCAGAGATAAGTGGAGATAATAGAGTTTTAACGAGTTAGATCTCGTTCATTGTTGGTTTAAAGTGTCTCTAAGCGCTGTACCTATTTGCTCAATTTTGGCGTCGCTGCACGCATAAGTCTGAGCTGTAATTGCTGTGTTTGACACTGTTTGTTTTATCCTGAGTGGATCACGCCTTTCTTTCTTTTTCCTACCTCTCTTTTCCTCTCTCTCTCTCGCTCCCTGATCACCGGTCCGGCCTGCGTTAGCTGGTCTTAGCTGAAAATTTTAACTCCATTGTTTTTAGTCTGTTGGTAAAGCAGAGGCCTTCCACATGGACGCTTCCCCCATGTGCTCCTTTAGCCAAAGCTAGAATAATGCGTACAACTATTGTCCGCAGCGTAATAACTTATTTCTTCATCTATTGTTCAATTATCTCAGCATTATCAAGCTGGTAATCATAAACATAAACTGAGACTAAACAATTTGGATATATATATATATATATATATATATATATATATATATATATATATATATATATATATATATATATATATATATATATATATATATATATATATATATTCACCACCAGGTGGTGCCCCCAAACTTGGAAAATTTTACATAAAATTATAAATCTTATTAATAATTGCCCTAGGCAATTATTCATATTTATTCATAGCCAAATCCTACCTATAGGTGGCATAACATTTGATTTAAACGTCAACATACCTCCAATGAAGTGAAGTGAGCAGATTCTATCATGGATCATCCGCTCCTACTCTCTTCATGTCTATTAGCCATACCCGCCTGCGTATTTCATCAGCTGGAAAACTATGAAATTTCATTGCTATCTTCTTTTCTTCTTTTTGTGCAGCCTACAGCACTGCACGTGTTAGCCATTCTGATAAGATTTTACTTTACCGCTATTTAGCGCAATCTGTTGACAATTGTCAGCTAACAACAGCGGTAGTCAGCAGAGGTCAGCAGTCTTTTTGCCCTCCAGCCATAAGCTGGGGGGCGGAGCTTGGGCATGTGACATCACGTTTCAACGTGTGTTTGTAGAACCGTTCTGGTAAAATGATCTTGGGCTGATGTTGGGCTGACCAATCACAGACATGCACTCTCCCATTGAGTTCCATGGATAATTAAAAAATTGGGCTCCACGCCCTGCATCCTTGAGTAGCTATCGGGAAACCCTTGTGTCGACAGATAATGGCGCTGCCTGCCTCCGCACCTCTGCTGACGGAAAAGTATAAATTAGGCTTTAGTTTAACACATCACATATAGCATTTTTTAGGTTGGCCAAAAAGTTTCATTTTGGTTTCATTTTGCCAGAGCACCTTCTTCCACATTTTCAGTGTCCCCCACATGGTTCATTGCAAACTTTGAAAATGACCTCTTTGGATTTTTTTGTTTAGCTGTGGCATTCTTCAGTCTGGCTTTATGACATTAAATCCCCAAAAATATACATTAGTCTTTCTTTGTCTTGATCAAAATGTGAAAAATGTCAAGGGTTATGGTTACTTCTAGACAGCGCTGCATATACACACATTTTATATGAAAAACTTTGAAGGATCTCAAAGTTTGTTGACATGAATTCTCATTCAGATTATTTGACTCTGCTCTACATCACCACTGTCTGTGGCTCCAAATTGTCTACCAGTAGTGTAGGTGTTGTAATTTACATTTATCATGTACCTATTTCCTCCCAGCTTGCTGTTTTTTTCCAGCTTTTGCATCACTTTGCAATTTCCTGCAATTCCCAGAATGGGTTTTTAACAGCCTCTAGCAAAAAGGGGTTATCTGGGCTGTAAACATGTAGGTGGAGAAACAGCGACAGCAGCAGTGTGGGAAAGACTTTAAAAAACAAATAGGAAGACAAAGAGGGGCTATAGAGCACTAAGAGGCATGGATCATAAAGTGCATTAGGTAGTCTGTTTACATCATGGTGCTTTGCAAAAGTATTCCTACATCTATCTTCTCCATATTTTGTGATATTACAAATACAAAACCTAATAAATGGTTAGTATTTTTTGCATTTTTGCAAAGTTTGTCATGATTGTAAAGTGAAAGAATAATGACTTGTTTTTAAAAAATGTTCTCAAAGAAATTCTGGAAATCTTTTTGGAACACAGTATGTATTCAAACCCCTATTACTCTGATACACCTTTCTTGCAAACCAACAAAAACATGAATATCCATCTTAACCAACAGGAAAGCATTAATCAGAGAAACCGCATATGAGGCCCAGGGTAACTCTGAAGGAGCTGCAGGACAATCTATTTACAGGACAACTATTAGTGGTGCACTCCACAAATATGGGTGGTAGGAGAAAGTCTTTGTTTAAAGAAACCAGAGAAAGTCTTATTTGTTGGATACCACAAGCCCTTTGATTGATTTTAAAAAAGCTAAACAACCTGATTAAGAAGACCGGTTCTGTTCTGGGGACTACTGTGGAACCGCTGGAGATGATGGTGCAAAGAAGGATTTTCCATAAAATCCAAAATATTATGGACAACTCTGAGCATCCTCTTCATGAGACTACCCTACAACAACAGAGTGTCTTCAGTCAGAGGCTTCTTCGGTTTTGCTGCAACACAGACCGCTACAGGAAATCCTTCCTGCCTCCATAAAGTCCAAAATATTATGGAAAACTCTGAGCATCCTCTTCATGAGACTATCCTACAACAACAGAGTGTCTTCAGTTGGAGGCTTCTTCGGTTTTGCTGCAACACAGACTGCTACAGAAAATCCTTCCTGCCCACAGCCATCGTGATCTACAACAACTCCTTTAAGGAGTCATGACCTGTGATTTTCACTTTTCCAAGAGAGAAAATGTATGTTATGATTGCCTAACGATTATACAGATATATAGACATCGCAGACCTATGCTGCCCGCCCTCCACCTCGCCCCTCTCCCCCTCATATTCAGTCGAGCGCCGCCATTACTGAATTTTAGGGATGGGAATTCCAGCTCTTTTTGGAGAGTCGGTTCTTTTGGCTTGGCTCACCATAAAGAGCCGGCTCTTTTGGCTCCCAAGTAGCTCCTCATATTTTCTGTTGCTTAAAGTGTATTTATTACCAAAATTAATGCGAAACGATGTGTACCAAATGTACCAAAACAAGCTGGGGGAATGAAAAAAAAAAAGTGGCTCCCATCGTTCACTTCAAAGAGTTAGCTCTTAGAGCCGGTTCGTTCACAACCGACACATCACTTCTGAGTCGAAGTACGAACTCGTCCGTGAAAGATGCAGAAACGTAGTGCACACGTGAGTTGCTCTGTTGTTGACTGCCAAAATCAACATGGAAACAGTAGATATGGGTTAGATATGCTGAAGCGTTACCTGCGGTGTCAACCCCCCTCCTTCCTGCCACCAATCAAAGCGCCCCTCATTTGCATTATTACAATGGCCGTCCACGAAAGCCAAAATATTGCATCAGATCTCGCGAGACAATAATGCCTTCAGAAATAAGGGTGAGAGGAGCTCTGTTTTTACTTTTTTCGATTTTTTTCAACTTTCTCTTTTTAGAAGGGCCTTAAAGAGTATGATAGAGCGTGGGAATCCAAGGTAATACCAGGTTATGACTCCTTTAAAGAAAGAATTAGTATGAGCTACAACAACACCTAATTTCCCTCTGGGATCAATAAAGTATTTTTAAATTGAATTGAATTCAGGGAAAACAGAAAGAAAGACAAAAGCTACAAATCTACACACAACCCTCAACTGATCTCTCTTTTTTTAAAGTAAGACATTTTATTTCCCTTCCCTTTCAAAACTATCTTCTACCTTGCACTAATGCATTACATACCACCCCCCCCCCCCAAAAAAAAAAAAAAACAAAACAAAAAAACAAAAAAACAATTGAAGTTGTTTGTATCATAGGCAATATGAAAAGGTTCCATGGGTATAAATAGTTTTGCCAGGCGGTGGAACTTGGTGGAAGATTCTAGCTCATAATTTCAGTTTACACCATTGAAAAACAAATCACTGTTTACAAATCTAATATGTAATTTTTTTTCTAAAATCATAAATATATAACACAAAACAATGCTAAGAGAATGTTTGAAATAACAGCACGTAATTGCTTTGAAGAAAGACAGAGTTGTTGTCCCAACATCTGCCACCAGTCACTGCATCTCACACTCTGCTGGACACAGTGGGTCGGAAGGTTAATGATTTCGTGCTTTGTGAAATCAGAATTATTATCTGGGGATGGATTAATTTGTCAGTATTGTGCGGTCCATTAAGGCACTACCAAGCAAAGCCTTAATTAGAAGAGCGTAATTGCAGTGATTACCAGCCTCCTCTTGAGGCATTATGAACCAGTGGAGGAGCAGGAATTGCCACCAACTTTTGTGAGTGACGCAAATTAAGCGTGCTGCTTTATGAAGTCACACACTGCAATGCTATGCAGAGTCTCACTTTTTTTCTTTAATTTTTCAACTGAGAAGTGATTTACTTAATCTCTTTGGATAGCCTAAACAAAATTACTAAGTGATTGCTCAAGTGTTGTTTCTGTAGATAATGCATGTGGAAAAATCTCAGCAAATTAAATTATTCCCACCAAGTGGGTATTGTGTTGGAGGGCTGGAAGAGAGTGTAGCTACAATTTCATAAAAGTCCCACAAATACGTCCTGAAAACACCATGGGTTCTGTCGGCAGCGCAAGTGCCTGTTGTCTGGGACACAGATATGCAAACACAATCAGATGAAGGATTGGAAGGCTGCTTTAGACTGGAGGAGAAAGCTGAGATACAGCAGCCAGAAGCACATTACCTTATCACTGCCTCTGCTCAACGTCGTCTTCTCTGGGCTGTTCCCATATGGTAATGCTTCACTGCCCTATCTTTTCCAGGTAATAGTGAAAATACAAGCTGTGGAGGTGCTGTGGAGCTGTACAGGCTTTTTATTAATCCTTTTATGTACTGCTTTTCATGCTGATGCATCTTCAAATAACCCCAATTAAAATCACAAATCTGAAGTCGAATCTGGATCAGTACAACAATTTTGAACTGATAGTTTTCTGTTGTTGGGTTGATGGATCATGTCAACAAAAATCTAGATTTTTTGCTTATGTATTACCTGGAAAGAATGGAAAAAGGAAACCAAATGAAAATTAACAAAGCAAGAACATATATTGAATATTCAAGTTAAACAGTCAAAACATGTTCCAAATGCCATTAGTCCATCACACATGTCTCTGTGAAAGACTGATGGCTTAGTTTGTCTAATTATGGGGTCTTTGTTGCTCATTAAACCTTATTTATTAACACCATCCTCAGCCTCTCAAATCAATCATTTTGCAAGCAAGATTTGTTTTAAATAACTGGTAACTGAGTTGAATTTTGCAACTAACACATGTTAAGAGACAATCTGTGTAGTACATTTATTTATTAACTTCATTTGTTGACAGAGCATCTTACCTGGTCTGTCTTGTTTGTCCATCTCTTTTTCTTTCTCTAATGTACACAATTGTCAGAAAACCAAGAATCCTGTTTTTCTTAACTTTTTTTTTTTTTTTTTTTTTACAAACAGCTTATACAAATCAGAGCTGAACAAACTTTGAAAATTTGTTCATCAGAACAAACTCATAAAAATGTATGTAATTCTGTCTGGATTTGAGCAGTTTCAAAATAGCTAATTTTATGCTTTTTTCCACCTAGATTGTCCTAATGCCAAAACAGTATAAAAATGGTTGTTGAATTATTACAAAGAATACAAGTTTAAATAATCAATATAGGTTTTCAGTGTATGTTGAGCGCAGAATAATGTAGTTCAAAACTGACCTTGCCTATTTTCCTATTGTGCACCTTGAGTGATCCTTCAGCCTTGACTGACAGAAAAATAAGTTACAGAAAACTTGGTTTGCAACTAACAAAAAACTTTTATTTCTTTTGTTTTTACTGCAATGCCAGTGCCAATCCATGAATACTTTTTTTCAATGATGCATTACAGTTTAAGAAAGATGTGTTTCCTTAATGGCTTCTCTTTCTTCAGTTGTTCAGTGTTTTACAGGTAATGCTCTCTCCATACCAATACTCACTCTTTAAAACAAAGATGGCTGGAAGTTGGAAGTTGAAATGTAAATTATCTGTTAAATGCTCAGACAAAGACAGGTTTAAAGCTGTGGTGTGAGATTCAGCCTCACTAGCTTGAATCGTTCCTTTACATCTTTTAAGAGGTGCAGTTGTATTGCATAAAAGTAACAAAGTCTCTAAATAACCTTTTTGTAAATATATACTGATGTACTGCTTTATGAAACACCAATTTTTCTAAGTGATAAAGCAAGAGTTTAGATGAGAGCTGAGAAGCTTGGTAAAAAAATTAGATGAGGCATTATTGTATCTACATTTATATAGAAAACTTTATTTATATTGAAGACAACTCACAATGCATGATCAGCCAATAAACCATAAAAATATTACTTTCCTGGAATGATCGTACAAAGTTTAATTTGTAATGCAACTAGGCTACTCTTTTTTAACCATCCCCTTTTGCAAGTACCTCATCCCCGAAACCTTTATTAGCGAAGAAGCAGTCTCTTATTTATTCTTCAGGTGATATTTGCTTAGGTTTTAAACACCAATCTCTTTAAAGGTCTATTGTGTTTAAATAGGGGTTTTGAGGTGTCTAGCGATCCTGCTGACTGTTCTCTGAAAGGCTCTTATGTTTTCCAACCTCATATTAAACTTCACTGTTTATATTGGCCTATATCATGCCAGATATTTTTGACTTAAGCAAGCAGAGAAAACACATGTGTTAACAAGGGCTATGTTTCACTTTATCATCAGTGCATGTTGGTTGGTAGCCAGAATTTGTGCAAGACCAGAACTTTAAATAGAAAGCAGTCCTCCTCAATTGTATTTTCCCAACTTTTTTATGTGTACCATGCAATAATTTTACTTTCATCATAAACCACAAGCTGGGGAAAATGCTACCTAAAAAAATTATTTAACAACATTTGTTTTAGGTCAAAAGTTATTTTTATAGTGACAGGCAGCTGATTTTACTGAGGACAAGCTATCTGATGTTCATACTCATACTAACGCATAGAGGCAATAATCTATTTATTCAGGTATTATTTGTATAAAAGCTCATACAATGAAGATTTTTGTAATGGGTGACATGGCTCAAGGCCAGAGGAGGATGGCCAAGGGGGCACCAAAAGCCCACAGGAGAAGCAAACGCCATCTTTCAGTGGTACTCTTAGTTTTCTTCTGTTTATGTGCTTGTCCAGTCAATGGGGAGTGTGGACCCCTCTTGAATTGCACATAGAGCTGTAAGAATATATCAATGGATACAACTGATTGAAATAAATTAGGATTTTGTGATTCAAAGCTTGTAATTTGATGCTGCATTAGAAGGTCATCCGTCTTTTTTAAGATTTTTTTTAACTGTTAAACTACAATCCTTAAGGGCTAGTAGATGCTTATGTGGTCCAACACACTGTAATTAAATGGCTGAATTATCCTTTACTTGCACTTTGGTCAACTGATGTTGTTTTTAAATGTGCTATATAAATAAATTTGACCTTGATCTTGACTTATATTGATTAAAGCTGAACTAGCCTGAACAGAGATTGTATAAAATACATTTTGAGGCTTCTATTTTTAAAAGCATAAAAAAGAGCATTTAGATTTTTTGTGTTTACAGTGAGCAAAGCACATTATATAGACAGCTCAAGACAGTCTATGTTTATATGTATAAATATATATATATATATATATATATATATATATATATATATATATTAAAGCAATCTTAATATGGAGTCCTTTAAATTTAATAGGGACACTGCTACAGATTAGGACGATGGTAAAGAGGCCTCTAATCTAAAAAAAACATGGAGCTCACTGCATAATATAAATTGTCAAAATGTAGGTAGAAACATTATCAAAGTTTACAATCACTGTTAAGAAGCACTGCATTGCTGCAATGCGAATAGAAGAACAAATACTTTTATCTTGACCATTGAGAAGTAATCCTAGTGATTTTTGACATATCTTTAGTTAAAACTTAAAGAAAACTGATAATCTTTTAGAATTGTAGCCCCCTTTATATAGTTGTATCATCTTTTAAGAGATGCTGGTCTCATTTCCTATTAGAAACAAACTAAGTTAAAATGTTTTAAATCTGTATTTCATCAATCTGTCTGTCATGGTGGAGGAACGCTATTTTTTTAAATGCAATAATTATTCTTTTTAGAGATCTTCTTCCCTCTTCCCAGAATCTGAAGTTTTGAGCCTTTCATTCCAATCCAAAACAATTATCATTCCTTGATCAGACTTTGATGTGTCAGAGATAAAACTGTGGTCCAGTATGTTTTAGTGAAGATCAGTATCTTTAGGACAGGACAGTGAAGGCAGTAACACAACCTTAGACATCAGAATCTTTTTTCTTCATTTTAAATGGCAGCAGAGCAGCTTGTGTGTAGCTTTATATCTTGCTTGTGTCAAATCCAGCCATCCATCTTCCACCTGTGGGCACAGGTGGACACTGCCTCTGCGCTTGTTGCTTGTATTTAAGTGGGTGATTGCTTTAACCTGGGCCACAATTTGGTCAATTGTGGAGAGTGTTATGGAACTGAATGTATGGTTCTGAACACAGCCAATGTTTAGCTGTAATTAAGCAAGCACATAACGGCAGACGGTGTGCTCGTTATCCACTGAGACAACCAGAGATGGTTGTGTCTGGCTGGTAAAAAGTAGACAGAGGACAGGAAGGTTAGGGCTATTCTAAGTAATAACATGTCAACTGATTTTTATTACATAGGTTGAACAAAACTTGCTGTATTTTACTTTCTTCAAATTTAGAGGCTTACATGGACTAAGACTAATATCTCCTTATACAGTTTGAGAAATTCCAAACACAGATGCTATGGCTTTGTAATTAAATTCAAAGCATTATTTTGCAGCATTTAGTTTGAATAGATCTGTGAAAGTATTAAACACACAGCAAAACAAACAAATAAAAAGAAAACAGCAAGATATCGGAAAAATAATCTTCTAATCCTTTTCATCAATGGGAAACACATCCAGATGCCTGAAGGTGCCACATTCATCTGTTGAAACAGTTATACGCAAGTATAAGCACAATCACAAAGTTCAGGTAGAAAACAGGTTCTGTGTCCCAGCGACAAATGTGTGTTGGTGTGAAATGTTTGTATCAAGCCCAGGGCAAAAGAAAAAGACCACCATGACCATTGTAACATTTGGAGCAAAAGGGAAAAGCTTGCAAGCCAAAGACCGCCATCCTGGGTTTGAAGTATGGAGAGAGCTGCATCAGGTTGTATGGGTTTTTTTTGCAGCAGAAGGGAATGGTGCACGTCATAAAATAAATGGCATCATGAGGAAACAGTATTATGGGGGTAATATTGAATAAAATTTTTCAATATTTGACTGATGTTGGGGAAAGATACCCAGAATGTTTTACTCGAAGGCTGAAAGGCAATTCTACCAAATGCTATGGAAAGGTAAAACATTTAAATCACAGAAAACTCTGAAAAAAGTATTTATTTCATAATTCTTGCATTGAGCTTATATAAAATAATTGTGGTAATCTTAACTAATTAACATTCTAGTTCTGTATATTATTTAAACTTACATCACCTGAAAAGTGCCTCTCACAAAATACTTTCAATCTGGGGTGCACCTATCTTGACTTACGTTCCTAATAACATACACACTTTGACTTTCGCTTTGTTTTAGCCAGCATGTAGAGATTACCACCAGTGTTCTGTCAGCTTGTCAGCTTTTTGCCTTCTGTGTGATGTTGCACTGGGAAAGACCAAAGAGTAATCTATAAATGCACACTGTGGCAAACTGTCAGAGCTGAATCTTATCCTGCTATCCTCCTGTCCAAATGAAAAAAAAAAACTTGCTTCATTCTTGATGCACCAACACTTGTATGCTGGTGGGTATGATGGCCCCAGATGTTCTTTGCATTCATCCACTGTCAGTCCACCTGACGTAAGACAAGACTCGGCACAAACGAACGCTCTCCAACCTGTATGCTTTGCCACTCAGAACACTCAGCTCTCCAAACATGTGAGAGCAGAACAGTCACAACTTTGGGGGTTTATAGACAGGAAGATAAGTGACGAAAAATATGTTTTTATTATATGTGTATTACGGTGATAGGACAACTCATTGAGTGGACATAGAAATGATGGAGACTGCGTAGTAATGTAAAGACAGGTGAAAGCAACAACACATCTTTATGTTGCTCTTTGTTCATTATTCCAGATAAATCTTTTGCAAAAACGATGTTACCTTTTGTTTTAACAATGCACAAATGTAGTTGAAAAGGGAAAGCTGAAAAGATGAATACTCTATGGGCATCTACTGATGTCTCAAACTGCTTGAAAGGTTGCCATGGTTGATCCAGTAGGCTAACTGGATGGACATGCGGACTAAAACAAAAACTGGTGGATATGAAATGGCCATTAAAAATATTGTCAATGGACATCCGCTGTCGGCATGCTTTAGCTTTAAGCGTCACAGTAAAAACTAAAGACAAAAAACCCCTGATTCTTTCATTTTGGAAAAATTGTGTGTCTCCATCCAAATGCAAATGCTGTAGTTACAAAGGAACGGACATGGCCAGGAACAATTCTCGGGGAGGTTGTCGAGGTTATATGATTCTAAGTTGGTAACACAGGGCCCAAAGTGTTACAACAATGAAGAATAAAACCCTGAAAAATGTCCCCCACACCTTGCACCTGAATGTGACACCTGAAATCAAGACTTGAAGCAGTTAAAGTTTTTTTTTCTTTCAAATCTGTTATCGTCCAATTATAGTAGTCCTCTGTGGACTGTAGCCTCAATGTCATTAGCTGGCAGGAGTGCTATTCTACTGCTGTGACACATCTGCATTACAGTTAATTTTTTTTGCGTTCATACATGGTATGCAACATTCCTTAACAAATGTTTATTTGTGCTACTGTTGTTTTATCGTCATCTAAAACCGGTCTGCCAAAAATCACTTTATTCCCTAATCTGATTTTTTCAGTTTTTAGTCAACAAGTCAACCTCACCATATAATACTGATTGTTTGATTCCCTATTTGGGCTGAAAAATACTTCAATAGGCATCTAAAAATTGGAACATTAAGATTTGTATGATACAAGAACTACTTAAAAAATAGAATATTTGTGTCAGTCATCCTTTGTTATTGTAAGAGATAATAATAAAAAAAACAATCAAATAATAGAAGACAGTTTCATTGATGTAAGAAAAAAAAAACAACAATCGTATGAGCAAACCCTGTTCATTTTTTTCCTGACATATTTATAGAGACAATACAGGTCAAGATGAGAGTTCAACTGTTCTGTCGATGTCACTTCGGACCAAATAGTCTTACTGGGCATGAATTAACTGCCTTTATTCAAACAGTTCACTTTGATTTATCACCCAGGAGAGCAAAGTTTCAAGACATGGCTAAATGCTGCCTTGTGTCCTCTGGTTGATTACGCCCTCAAAGTCAAGAGAGTTTGTCTGAAAAAGGTAACTTTGCAAACGAGAAGAAGAATTGTGTTTCACAGAGGGGTGAAAGCGTGACATTATTCAACAAGGGATTCCAGCCTCAGAAGATGAATTAACAGATTATCGCCTTATTAGTGAAATTAGTGTAATCTCTTCTTTTACACACATTGACAGCTGTGTAGCAATTCCCAGCCAGAAAGGTCAATTCTATGTTTACATGGAAGCTGAAGGAAACAGCCCCCCCATGTATCTGCATCAGTTATTAGCCTAGCTGCCCATCTAATTAAGTGGTAAACGCAGTAATCAATCACAGACCAAATTGGATTTGGATTGGATTTATGTGGTCTCTGCATTGAATCGTGGATTGTCCAGAGCTGGAGGGTTGACTTTGACTATGACATTCCAAGTATGCTTTGGAAGAGATTTGTTTCACACTGTAGGAAAATAGGAAAAGGCAGAATTGCTGTTGGAGCACATCAGAGAATGGTTTCTAGTTAAAGAAACTCCAGCTGCGACTGGCATATCATCCTATTAGTTAAAGCTACACTAACAACAAAACAAAACAAAAAGTATTTAAAACAGGCCTGTTTTTATGAACACTTCACCAGATTTACAAAAAACACAATAATTACTCCAAACACAATGAATAAAGCTAGCTCCATGAAATATTTCCATGTTAATAAGCTTTTATCTCTGATTCCTCAGCCAAGCAGAGGAAAACCAATATTTTTTTTCCAGTAATTTTTTCCAGTGACTTGTGGATTGACTTTTTTGGTGTCTTTCCAAAAAGGGTTGGTTGTTTCTCTAACTAATCAAGGAAAAGGCAGTAAAATGTAAAAAGCCTAAATTTAAAACGTTAAAACTATGATACCACAAACCAGCCAAACCCCTTACCACCATATTCTTTGGTCTTCTCTTCTGATGCATATTATCCACAATACAAGATATAAACAAGTAGGGGTGAAATAAGATCTTGTGACGTAAGATCTCACAATGAAAAATCCCACAATAAATCCCTCAATGTCAAGTCTGTCTCTCAAAAAGTGCTGTCTGAGAACTGTTTCATTTCACTTTGTCAGGTGCAGGTCTTTTGCCTCTTTTCCATTTTGTACTCTTGCATTTTCTATTTGCATAGGTTCATTTACTATATGGGTAGAAAAAGGGTACAGTCCACTTCCAAATGAAGGGCTGTTGTCCCACATTAAATGTTAAAATGTTGGGATTATAAGATGAATTTGAATGTGTTGTATCATTAGTGAACTGATCCTATTGTATATAAATAAACTGAACGGTATTGTTTTTTTTTTTTTTACTCCAATCGATAATATCAACCAGGAAAATGTCATAATCTGCCATATCTTGTAAAAGTAAACTGGCCCAAATGGGGATCCGAATGAAGAGAAATGAAGAAAAAGTTCTAAACAAGTTATCTGAAAAAATATTTAATTGAATTAAATTACATGTTAGGTTTAGGTGGTTTTACCTAATTTACCTCTGGGATTTGTAAAGTATTTTTGAATGGAATTGAATTGAATGACTGCTTATCTCCATATTTCATGAAAACACTTTACTGCAATAAAACCTAAATGGATATATCAGAATTTAAGTTTACATGGGTACGGAGGCGTTTATTTACTGGTACAAAATGGTACTTGGAGTGAACAAACTTGCAATGATCCAGGTGAATACAACTTTGTCTTGTGTATAAGCACAAGGTAATACTATGGGCTCAATGTATGAAGGTGAATGCTTTAAGCTTGACAGCCTGTTGGATCTATGTTGAACAGACTTGACATGTATAAGGGAGTTGTTCTGAAGTCACCATGTTGTGTCAGCAGAATCAACTTTGTCTTGCTGACAAAACTTGGTTTCAAAAGTAGTGATGAACTGTCCAATACTTGCATATTGTAGAAACATAAGTGGACAAGTGAACCAAGAACAAGTCTGGCATTTTTTTTTATCCCTGAAGGAGAAACATGGTTCTAGTAACGACACCAAACCAAACTTATATATTCCATATTCCATATTCCAGCTGCAAGTCATAAAACCTGGTAGACATGCTAATGTCTGTGCTCAGCAACAAACCACTATTTGATTGATTGGACATTGATTAATGCTAGTTAATTAACATGTTTATGCATTCAAACATTACATAAACAAGTTTAATAACAGAGGTTGACCAGTACTGTTTATGAAAAACTTGCTGAAATTCACATCATCAGAAGTGCAAACCATTTAAGTTTTGGAGCTATGACTATGTTAAAAACACATAGCAGCCTTATTGGATTATGAAGTTAGGATTGGGAAGATACTTTTGACTTTGTGTATATGTCTATTATATTGACTTGAAACTTTTGACTTCTGGGTGAAACATATAAATGCATAATAAACCACATATGCCAAGAAAATATTCAGTGGACATGGATAGGATTGTTATTTTTTCCCTCTTTTATGTCTTTAAAAAAAAACAACAACTACCATTTGAAAGTCCAAGTCCTGTGACAAGTCTCAATACCCATAATTCAGGTAGTGCAGGTGTAGACTCGTAAAAGCTTTTTTGAGATTAGGACGACTTTAGAATTGGAGAAGCGTACATATTATGAACTAGTTGAATCTTGAATATTACTGGAATATTCAGCACGAGGGATCTCTAGACTCCAATCCTGGTGGGCCACAGTCCTGCGACTTTTAGATGTTTCTGCTCCAACCCACCTGAATCATATGGTCTAATTATCTAAGCCATTACGTTTACAGATGTCTGGTAATTAAGAACTCATTTGATTCAGGTGTGTCGGACCAGGGACCCATCTACAATTTGCAGGACACTGGGTATTGAGGACTGGAGTTTGTGATCCTTGTTAAAGACTGATTATGGAAATACAGCTGGTGATTTGTGCAACTTTTGTGAAAACAGAGAAAGAAAATCCTTAGTTTTCACAACATATTAGTAAAATCTCGTCTCTCTAACATGAACCAAATACTATGAACATTCTCATCTTGTAAGCTAGACACCCCAAGTAATCAGCCCTTTCAGGTCAGAGAATCAAGTTTACTCTATTGGCTTGTAAAGAAAATTATTGTGAAGAAATTGAAGTGGACAAGCTTCACTATTTCCGCACTAGTTCTTTTTTTTTCTTTTTGATTGCTTTTCTTCCTTTTTAGAACTGCAATGGATTTCAGAGAACTTATTTTCCAAATCCATTGCTACTTCCCAACAAGCATCCTTTCAGATAATAATGCTTCTTTTTTAGGTTTATGGTTGTTGAACAAGTGATTGATGCTGTCGTTTTCCTTAAGCACTGTCTTGTGACACCACTTACACTTCTCTTGTCTCTGACAAGTAAACGCTGCTTAAACCCAGCTCATATATTCATGGTGTAAATCATAAAGTGAGATTTATTGAAAGGCAGTTTTATAGAGGGTGACGGTTCTGTAATAAATATAAATTGTGCAAATGCAGAAGCAATCTCTGGTATTTGTTTTGTGTAAAATTTGCCATTTAAAGTGTATTAAATAACCAATAGGATGGGGTGGAGTTGAAGCGGAGATTGCTGATGACTTTTTCCATCCCCTCTGTGTTTTAAAAATGATGCAGGTAATGATCAGAGGAATTTAGGGCCAGAAACGCAGACTGAACCAACACAGTCTACACTGGCATCTTTTATTCATGTCCGCACTGAAACGACAACCTGCCAGCATAGACGCTCAAACACAAAGAGCTATTTTCCATACTGTTAAATAAACACAAAGAAAAACGGTGTGAAAAGCTAAATTGCAGCTGTGATCTGTCAGTTTTAAGCAGCACCTGGCTTCTGCTGAAGTGTCAGTTGTCACTCAGCTGGAACCTCCATCTCTTTGGATTTGATCCATATCTGTGAATGTGTCAGTCAGTATTCCTCCCAGAGCTTCACTTTCCTTTTCATGTTTTCTTTAAAACATTCTCACTTCCCTTCAGTAGTGGAGGAAACAGAAGCTTTGTTGTGATGAATGAGGGCAATATAGCAATAACCAAAAAAGTTCAAAACATATATTGCTCTCGTATGTGCAGTACACATCAACTACTTTGTTTGCAGCTAAGATGGATGATTATGATGTTACACAATATTTGTTGCCCCATTCATACAGAAATGTGAGCTGGTTATTAAGTTATTTAGATATAGTGAAATAAAATGTGTTCAAATATACAAATACTATTCAAATACTAGTGAGGTATATTACATGAGAGGGTTGATCAATTACTGCTGTGTTATACTTTTTAGTTTACCTGTGTTGGTAATGTAGGTCTTTTTATTTTTCTTGTTAATTAAATGGTAGTGTAGATCCCATGCATTTTTCGAACACTCCTTGACGGTTAAAATGAGACAGAATCCTGGCATCAGGAAATATTTCTTGGCTGTTTCACTGACTTTCCATGCTCCTGTATTGGCATGTCACTGTACTTCCTCTAAATATTTCAAGTGAATTTTGAAACTTCACAAGGCTTTTGTCAGGGAGTATGTGGTGTGATGCATGGACCCAAACGCAGACGCCGTGGAAAGGTGCAAGGATATTTATTGAAGTGCTGGTTGAAGTGGTGCTGCTGGCGGAGGAGGTGATGATGCTGGTGACGGCAGGAACGGAGAGACAGGACATCGGACGAGCAGGATGGGTAATAGCAGGACAACACACCATGGGGACATCTACACAATGATCTGGCGCTGAGTGAGGGGAACTGACGGGTAAATAAAGGCAGAAGGTAAGGAGGATCAGGTGTGGTTGATGGGAGACACAGGTGAGGACGATGATTAGGAGAGGGAGTGAATAGGGCAGCATGACACCTATATGAGATGGTCCACACCACTGCACCTCATGTGTCTACACCAGTGATTCTCAAACTTTTTATAAAAAGCACCACCTCAGTAAATACCAAGTCTTGCAAGTACCACCATTTTGAAAGACATGTTAAAACAGCCCAACAATAGGATTTAGGATTTTACAGTTATGTCTTTATAAGAAAGTATAAATAAGTATTTCAAAACTTGAATTTTCCAGGCTTAATGCTAAAAAAATCATCTGAAAGGGCCAGAAGAGGCAGAATTCTGAGTCTGTTGTTTATTAGCAGTTCAGACCACAAAATCCACCATAGTAGCCTTGCACAGAAAAACCTATGGCTGTAGAAGCTGCTTTATAAGATTTGTATCACATTAAATCTTTCACACACGTTATACTGTACAACCTCTCTCATAAGCATGTTGTTACAGATTTTCTAAGTATAGAATGTGAAAAAGAAGCTGCGACACAGCTAATATTAGTTAGCCCGATCAATCAGTTAATCTCTTAACATTTCATTCTTCCTTTTGAACTTGAACCTGAGATATTGTTAATCTGGATTTGACATCATTGCATAGACCAAGTTCTACCTTCAGCAGCAACTAGCATGTTTTCCTAGTTCAGTGTTGTTGATGTCATCATAGTTAATATGCTTGTAATTAGTTTGAAAATAGTTATTAGTAAAACATCTTTCAGCAGTACTACCACCAGTGGTACTTGTACCATAGTTTGAGAACCATTGGGCTTTACTATTAAACTCTGGCGATACTTTGCTGGATCTTTAACTCTTTATTTAAAATTATTGAAAGAGAGAAGCACTTTAGTGAATTAAATGTTCTTCTTAAAATTCTAGAAAACATGGTTTTTTTTAAATATTCATGTTGACAAACAGAGTTATAATAGTAAAATGATCAGTTGATAGGACAACTATTAATCTTTTACTCCTGAACCTGAACTTGGTTTGTAGAAAACTGGAAAAGAAAGCCTTTGTTGAAAGATAGGTCCTGGGTGCTCTGGTCAGATCAGACCTGGAAAATAAACGCCGCATATCACCCTCAACGAACCATCCATATCAACATGGTGGTGGCACCATCATGCTATGTGTATGGTTTACTCCAGCATTGACTGAGGAGTTTGTCTGAGCTGGTAGTAAACTGAGTAGGTTAAATACCTGACATTCCTGGAAGAAAATAAGTTAGAGGGAGAGTTTTGATTTCCAGCAGTTGAACAATGCTAAACATGTAGCCAGAGCTAAAATGAAATTAAATAAATTGATAATCTCAGGCAAGACTGGAAAATTGCTGTTCAAAGATGCACACCATCCATCAAGCTCAAGTATTCAGCAAAGAATGAATGATCCTTTACTTGGTGTTGGTGTATCCCATAAAATCCCAATAAAATACATTGAGCTTTTTAATGTGACAAAATGTGGAAAGGTTTAAGGGGTTTGAACAGATTTGCGTGGCACTGTATAATATCTTCAGAATTTGCTGCATAAAAATGAATAGCCAAAAGGCCAAACCACCAAACGTACTGATCCAAAGCAACCACATTTTTTCAGTCAAATATAGGGCAACACTTTCAGCCCTTTCAACTGTTTTATCTAGAGAAGTTTAACAAGCTGATCAACGAAATGATCATAAATCATCTCGACTGACTCCTGGTTGAAAAAACTGAGCATATTTACAAATAACCCAAAATTCAATTTTCCACTGATAATAACAAACATCAGTCACTAAAATCATCTGCTTACAGAATTGCTATGGAAAGGTTTCAAGCTTCTTAGAAGTTTACATTTCTATGTTCCACACAGAATCATCAGGAATCTGATTATTTGCAAATTTATTCTACAGCTTGACTTCAAACAAATGCCTACACATTGAAGGAACCTATCAGTCATAAAAATTTAAAGTTTTGAAACAGATGGTAGCTTTTCCAAGTTTGCTTTGTCTTAATATAATAATGAAATGCAAATAATATGACAATTTTATATACATAAAATTTGTAGTGATAACTAAACACAGTGTGAACTATTATACTAATCACACTTTAATTTAAGAAGTGAATACAGACTTTCTTTAAATTTGTTTATGATGATAATTTCTTTTAAAGAAAACTGAACTTTACAGACGAGTGTGATTTCACTGCAACGTAAATTAGGAGGTAAAAAACCTGCTGCTTAGTCGAATATTGAGTTCAACAGCTATGATCATCATTGTATCTTAGTATGGAAGTCATTTCATTTTATGACATTCATTACTTTTGTAATCTAAATGATTAGCTGACAATGGATTATAGTTTCGTCTAACTGCCCAACTACCTCAAACTACTCCACTAAATTGGCCTTGTAATGACACTGATGTTGGACTGTCGATACAATTTGGTCATTGCCACTTCTGTTTTCTTCCTCTAAATATTTTTCCATCAATGAAAAAAATTAAATATTACAGCTGATGGAAGCAGAAAAACCATCAACGTTCACTGAATCTTAACTTAATCATTTCAGCGAAAGGAAATAAAAAGCTGCTTAGATCTAGATTATTTGATGATAGCGTTGAGATTTTCTAAATTCCTAATGCTCAGCGCGTGATGGAGCATAGAATAATTTAACAATTAATGCATTGATTTATGAAATTGAATACTGCTTGGTTTGGTGTTTTATCACCCATTAAACATATTTTATGCACGTTGTATTTCTTCAATATATATGGTATAACTTTGATTTGGCACAAAGCACATTTTTGAAGTTAACAGATCCAGCAGTATAACAACTGCAATGACTGGTTGACTAATTTTTTCGGCTAAAATCAACCATGCTTATTGAGGGAATATGTTATGCTAATATGAAAGCTTGTTTAAATTTACAGGCCATTTTTAAAATTAAATTCTATTTAACAAAAAGTTTATAGGGGATAGATATTGTAAAGCAAAGGACTTATTTTGGTACAACAAAATGGGAGCGGTGTTAAGCAGAAGGTTTCCTAATGATACAGAGGATTTATGAGACATTATTATAATGAAGTTATCATTGTCTGCCATCAATAATTATTCACAATAATTTAGACCGATACTTCGCCAAGGTACAGCTTCTTATATTGTGGCTCAAGCCTTTTAGTGTTTTAACTAAAAACATTTTTTGAAAAACAAAAACAAACAAAACATATAACATGAGAAATCGACTGCACTTAGTATTATGTTCAACCCGGTCTGGACCTTGTGACCAACAAATGTGATTTAAAGCCAGTTATTGATGACGTTTTCCTTTACACTGCATCATTTTGACTCAATGGATATAATGTCCAATTTTATCTTACACAATTTCCTGATGGAATTGGGTGCTAGTCGACCTCACGTGTTGTTATCCAACCAGCTAAAACACAATATTAATAGAATCTGGCAGCATGATTACTGTATAACTCCTGTTACTCACTTCAATTTCCAAACAGAAGATAACAAGACAATGGATAGAAGTGTGTTTTGTGCACTGTATGTGATGATTTGGCTTTTATGTTCCAGTCACACAGCAGAGATGCAGCCAAATTCAGACATGCTTTACTCCTACTGTCAGATGTGAATGATGATGCAGAGAAATGAAAAAGGCCAATTCACAGCGGGGAGGACCTAAGAAGGAAATATTCTTACTCATACAGATAAAGTAAAGAGATCATTCACTCAAGCATGTTTTCTTTTACACATTTTATTTTACTGAAAAAAAGTAATGTCAATGTTTTTCTTTTCTCTTCTATCTTTCTTTCTCCCCTGGAGGATGTGTAGCTACTTTGCCTCTGGTGAGTGACAGTGGTAAGGCTTTTGGTAGAACTAAGGTTCTGTAAAAGAGAGACAGAGCTTGTGTCGTGTCAGGCTGCTTCTTTCCTCAATATGCATAGGCAATGGGGTTAATTAGGAAACCGACTTTTTGCAATGTGTTTCAAAGGATGAAATTAAAAATTAACTGACAGCCCCTTTTACACCAATAGGAAGCATGCTGGGTAAACAAGGAGAACACCCTGTCCTGGTTTGAAGGTTTGAGAGAAAGTAGCTGGTTGTTCCCAAGGCATAATAAGGAACAGAAGTAGTATAGCACTGATGATGTGCTTGATGATCAAGTACAATGTGTTCCTTTGACGTACAATTCTAAAAAATGTCTTAGGAATTTCTTATAGATGACAGAAATGTTTGCTATGTATATTGAAAGCAGAAAAAGTAGCACATTGGAAGGATATGGGTTCAGGTGGGTAAACCCTAACTGGCTTAGAAGTTATTTATGTCTGTGAAGTTAGTAGTGTTCAAATCGACACATTTAATCATTCTTTATGATGTCTCTCAGGGATCAGTATTGGGCTCCAAATCAGTTATTATCTATATATAAATGACCTGTCCAAACTTTTAAAAACATATATGTTATTATTAAACCTGTTTATACCTGTTTTCAATGTCAAAGCCATACGTAAAACTCAGTCAATCATATGACTGTGGCAACTGTGGCTCAGTAGGTAGAGTAGTTGTCTTGTAATCAGCGGGGTTAAATTCCAGGCTTCCTCCGGTTGATGTGCCTCTGGGCAAGGCACATGACTCCAAGTTGCCTACCGAGCTCTGTATCGACGTATGTATGTGTGTGCATTTGAGAGTAAGAATGGTAATTATGGCTCCAGTGTCAAGCACTTTGAGTGGTCAGTATGACTAGAAAAGTGCCGTATAAGTTCAGTCCATTTACAATTTATGTTGCCTAGATTTAAGAACATTCTCTAAAAGTGGTCTAGGCTTGGGATTGAAATGAAAAATTAGTAAGGACTACAAAGAAGTATGTAACTTATCAAAAAATGCAGAAAGCATAAAACGACACACATTTGCATACCTATATTGTACTGATGAATGGAAACACACCAGGTTTTAAACTAAAGTGTCATTAAGAGAATCGAGTTTAACAGGCTGCATACGGACAACAAGATACTTCATCGAAATCGTCAGAGATGAGGTTAAATTTGTTTCTATAAACAAACAAATCTCAGTTGTTCACCATGAATTGGAATTTCCAACCAAAATAATTAAGTCATTGGAGGGCAACACCACTGTGAGTTGCTTGCGACACAAAGATGCAACATTTCACTGACACAATGTTGTCGAAGCAGATATGGAACGAAGTTTAGGTTGTATAAAAAAAGAAAAACTACACATTTTATCTCAACAATAATATTAGTATGACTAATACATGTAAAAGGTCCTGAACTTACGTTTTATTTATGGATTAAGCGGAAACTTGATGCATAGCTGCAAAATTTAAGACATGCCACCACAATTTCTTTCTCTTTGCTAGTCAACCTTGGCTAAGACAGGTCTATAGACTTCTAATCAAAGTCTGAAACCAACTTTAGACATCAGAAAAATCTTCACATTTACACCTAATATTCATATTTAATAAAATAGCATATAACTGAAAAGTTGATTAATTTCAGCTCCTCAGTTTATCGTAATACACAATATAAAGATTAATTAAACACAGACTGACCTTTATTTCTGTTAATTATGATGATTTTCTGCTTACAGCTAATGGAAACAACATTTAATTTCTTAGAAAATTTGAATATTACATAAGAGAAATAAACATTTTTATAAAGAAACGTGGGCTTAATGAAAAGTATGTTTGATACGTGCTTAAAGATTATTTTCAAAAGATTGTTTTAATCTTACAAAGGAGCATCATTGTAACTCATGTTCTAATTCATTTAATATGACAGCATATATCAAATTTAGAGAAGACATTTATTAACCATAGACCTTGTTTAGACATTTATTTAACTAGAAAAATGCTCACTGAGTAGAATCTAACCTGCAGTAGAGATCAGATCACGAAACCTTTACAACACTGCTTTACATTCTTTGTGTAACACCTTGTAGAAACATGGACACTTTTAAGATACATGATGCATGCAGTGTAATATTCCACAAACTTCAGAATTTGAGCTGGTTTAAATAATGAACAGCAGCTCATAAATGAACTTTGTTTAACTTTCAGTAGGACACCTCAGTGAGATTTCAACTCTCATTCTCCGAACTGATATAACTCCTACTACAGCTGTCTGCTCCAGATTGGATATACCAGTGAGATGTTGTTACAGACGTCAAAAACCGGTAAAGAGCAGCCAAAAAAGCATTGAAGGAGACAAGCACATCCCTTGACTGACGGAGAGGATTACTTGATTTTATTGAGGCATATTACTGCAGTGTTAATCCAATAAACTAACCATGATAGAAGTTAATTGAACAGTAATGGCATTATTGATTATGTTGACATAATCTAGATGGCCCTATAATGGAATGTGTGCTTGTGAATTCTAATCGCGCAGCTAGATTGGCATTTGGGAATCTTCTGCTAAATGTGAGTCAGAAAAAAAAAGAACAATCAGACAAATGGAATAAAAGTCACACTTCAACACCAAAGCACTTAAAGAATTGAAAACAGATTCGAACATACCTGCCAAAATAAAATACCAGTAACTGGATATATTGTCTGTACTAGTAAACAATATAATTGTACAGAATTAATGTACAGAAATGAGCACTGTTTCTGAGGTTTTTGGGGTGGTGGTGGTGCAGGAAGGGTAGGTTAATGACTAAAGTGGTGGACCAAACAAAGAAAGATAAATAGCACTGGTTACAAAAAAGTACACAAGTTCTCTAAATGTGTATCACAGTTTATCATTGTGCAGTTTGCAGAAAGGGTGGAAGCATGTCCGTATCATTAGAGGTTAGTGTTTTGCCCAAGGACATTTGGCGAGTGCCAGGTCTGGGCATTAAATTCCAGATTATTAAATTATCACTTACCCAGTGAGTCAGGGCCACTCTTGGGTCAGATAATTGACACGAGGGCAAAGTATAAGAAATATTTAAGGAGATAGAAAGAGATGTCCACTAAGGTTGTTTTGTGTCTCCTTGCATGGCAATGTACATCTGGCCAACAAGACTACAGATGAAAACCAGCCTTTGGCTAATTCTGACATGTTACATTTATGCTGCTGTTAATATGCACTGTCCTGGTTACAAATAAATAAAATCAAATGAGTCTTTTGGAACCCAGAATAATTAAGTGGGTATACAGAAGAGCTGGATGGACAGGGTGGATTGGAGGAGGCTGATTCCTATTGTCATGTTTTGTAGTTTAAACTGGACCCAAACGCAGCAGAGTAAATACAAAAAATGATTTAATGAAAAACCACATGGAACTTACAGAAACTCGGGAGGGTACAGGCAGCAACAGGGAAACACAGGAACCAGACGGGCAACAAGGAAGGCAGGAATCAGGCGGGGAAGAAAGACGGACGAACCAGCGAGTTGTGACTGAAAGAGGGCCATATTTATACTGAGGGAGGAGAGTGAAGAGTGAAGCAGAGAAGGAGCAGGACCAATTAAGGGAAGCGGTTGCAGCTGAGGGGGAGTGAGCAGGTGGAAGTGATTAGCTGGGACAGGAGGTGAAATGGCTGGGAGACAGAAAACTGGGAAACTAGAAGGATCTTAAGAAACTAAGACAAGACTACGGGGAAACCAGAAAGTACAGAAATCACAAGAAAGACTAAGAATAACTAAACATGAAAATAGAACTAAATAAGGAAAATCACTAACAAAAGACAAACACCCGGGGATCACAACACCTATCATCAAAGTTCAATGGGAAACAGAGAAAAACATATTTAGGAGAAATGTACATTTTATTTAATAAGTCTCCGTCTTTTTACATGTATTTTAAAGTTGAACATTCTAGGCTTATTCTAGGCAAATCTGCAAACCATCTTTAACATTTGCTAACCTACTTTCTGTCTGTTCCTGCCTTAAACACACCAACTGAGAAGTTCACAAAACCCCAAAAACTGGTGGAATATATGTTTTGTCACCTGTAACAGTCCAAGAAGATTCCTTTTTGGCCTCTTTCATTGTCAGAGAGCTTTCACCACAACTCAAACTAGCTCTCCATTTAAAGGGTCTGGACTCCCTAGTCTGGTGAGTCTTCTCCAAGCAGAGCTTTCAGGGAATCTCTAAACTGATGTTTAGAGGGACTCATCTTGCCTCTTACTGCTTCTAACCAAGTGTCACACCAAAAATTAACTAGTAGATTAGCTTGAGTAGCCAAGAAGCCAGCTAGGAACCTCCAGCAGCACCCGTTAATGTCAGTTTGCCATCTTATGTCACTTTTTCCTTTGTTACTGGACTAACTTAGTTTAAGTTGCTTGGAACTAAACCCCAGAGGTGTTGGTTTTGTAAATGTTGGCGCTGTTAATTTTTTTCTGTTGCCATACACATGCTATTTAGTGGTGTAATCAGCTATGCTTTGTGCTTGGTAGAGTCTACATCAACTCACTCAGTTTACCATTACATGGCTATGCTCACAACTATCTGTTTATTTGTATAATCACATGAAGACCTAAAGGTGTCTTTATTGACACAAGGTCTAGAAACTTCAAAACCCAACTTTATCAAAACACAAATATACATTCAAAACTCTGGCAAACTCAGTGAACCAGAGTCAGAGGGTGAAGAAAGAAGGGAGGCGTTGCAAGGTGAACACAAGATTAGTTGTCAATATGAGGCAGCCTCCTAATTTATAAACACACTACTGAGGCAGCTGGACAAACAAGAAGAAGAAGAAGAAAGAGCAATGCTGGCTGGAGTTTGCGGAGAGCTTCTTAGGGCAGATCTTTAGCTAGAAGGTTTGAAGTCTGTTTTATTTAGGAGAAATCTGACAACGCTTAACCTTTGCAGGAAAAATGTTTTAGTACAAGCATAATTAATAATAAAATCTAAATAAATAAATGCTGAAGTTGGATAGTTTTCTGTTCCACAGTAGGCAACTGGACAAATTGTAGAAAAAAACAATAAACTCAGAATAAGCATAAGCATGGCATGCAAGTGACTTTCTGTTCTACTATGTTTACCATGTTGGTCTGGGATGTGTCATAGCTCACTGCGTTACCCCCTGTTGTTTGAGTGAATCGCTCAGGGAACTTACTTACTGATTACAGTGGAGAAATAAAAAGAAACACTGGTGGTGGGTAACATGTGAAGAAATATAGGGGGCATCTGGATATTACATAGCAAATCACAGAGATTTCAGAAAAATAACACCATACAACTATAGAAAGAACATTTAAAATGTTTGTTTGCTGCTTAGATTGCGTTGTTTGATGTACTTTAAGTTAAAACTTGCAGTAAATGGTTTGTAGCATCTTTAATTTGATATGTATGTTGAAACGTTTAAAGGTATCAAAAATGAATACAATTCACAAGGTGGCACCAAAGATATAACAGAGAGGGCTGCAAGTATGACCATTGACAGCAGAAAAGCATGGCTGCGAGGAGGAGGTAACAAGATCTACTGTTATCCCAAATTAGCTCACTGGATGCATGTAATAGCCTATCAACTCCCAACAAATTCATTCTACATGCTGCACCATTTAATTAGTGAAAAAAATGCAAGTGTGCTGTGGGTGAGAAATGTTGTTTCAAATAATTATTAATGTTAACCATTCAATTCCTGATGTAGCTTTTTGACCTGCACTTGTGTTGCAAGGTTTCAGAGTGTCTAGCCTAATTCTTTTCAGGGAGTCACTCTATGAAAGAGTCAGGAGGTCATTGAAACCTTCTTTCTTTGAGAGGTAAATGCAGTCAGCTAAATAATTAATCATTGACGCCCGTTTAGCTCTGAATTCAGTTCACTTGAGACTTGTCCCCTCAATAATTCAGCTTGTTAAGCCTTTTATTTAAATCTCCATAAAACATTTATCCAATGCTGAGACCTTTTGTAACCTCCTCGCTTTTATGATCCCCCTTTAGGTTGTTTTAGCTAACTTGACAGTTATTATCCTCATGGAACAACGGGTGTTAGCATGTAGACCATCCCAGATACTTGTATTTAACACTTAAACACAAGAATAGCTTCCTGGGCCAGATCAAAAGCATAGTGAGGCTACAACCCATTTAAAAGCTCTGTGTCTTTGAAATAATTGGAATTATGCAGTGTAACACAAGGTGAAGTTGAAATCAGTCATATAGACCAGTGAAAAAAAGTCTTATCAACAAATTTAAAACACAAAAAGAAAAGATCTGTTGGTAGTAGAGGTACGTAGTTTTCAAACAGAGAACCCATTGTAGGTTTTAAACTCAGCCTGGTCTCTAACAGAGCAAAACCTGTTATAGCAAACGCACCATAGATGCATTAAGATTTGTAGGAACTCTGGAGGGAAATAATTTGAGCACATGGGGCCAAAAGTGATGTGCTGTTTAAACTACAGCTGAAACTCTAAAAATAAGAATGTTGTGCAAAAGTTCATTTATTTCAGTAATTCAACTTAAAAGGTGAAGCTGATAAATGAGATAGACTCATTACATGCGAAGCAAGATATTTCAAGCCTTTATTTGTTATACTTTAGATGATTATGGATTACAGCTTATGAAAACTCCAAATTCAAAAAATCAGAAAATCAGAATATTCAATGAAATCAAGAAAACAAAGATTTTAATTAGAGAAATATCGGACGTCTGAAAAGTATAATCATGCATATGTACTCAATACTTGGTTTGGGCCCCTTTTGTATAAATGACCTCCTCAATGTGGCATGGCATGGATGCTCTATGCCTGTGGCACTGCTGAGGTGTTATTGTAGACCAGGATGCTTCAATAGCGGCCTTCGGCAGTTCTATATTGTTCGGTCTCATGTCTCTCATCTTTCCCTTGGCTATGCCTCATAGATTCTCTATGGGGTTAAGGTCAGGCGTGTTTGCTGGCTAATCAAGCGCAATAATCCCATGGTCATTGAACCAGGTTTTGGTACTTTTTGCAGTGTCAGCAGGTGTCATGTCCTGCTGGAAAATGAATTCAGCATCTTCATAAAGCTCTTCTGCAGAAGGAAGAATGAAGTGCTCCACAATGCCCTGGTAGATGGCTGCATTGACTCTGGACTTAATAAAGCACAGACTAAAACCAGCAAATAACATGGCTCCCCATGAGGATTGTCAGGAAAATGCCATTCAAAAGTGTTGGGGAACTTTACATGGAGTGGACTAAGGCTGGAGTTAGTGGATCAAGAGCCACCACACACAGACGGATCCTGGACATGGGCTTCAAATGTCGTATTCCTCTTGTCAAGCCGCTCCTGAACAACAAACAACATCTGAAGCGTCTTACTTGAGCTAAAGAAAAAAAAAAAACTGGTCTGTTGCAAATGTATCATCTCATTTGGAATCCAAGGTCCCAGAATCTGGAGAAGAAATGGAGAGGCACACAATCCAAGATGCTTGCAGTCCAGTGAGAAGTTTCGACAGTCTTGATTTGGGGAACCATGTCAGTTCAAGATGCATCTTAAAATATTAGCTAATATTTTAAAATATTTCTGTTTCTTTTATAAACATTTCCATATATACTTATAAGCCACTGCCAAAAATTATCCCTAATACAACCATTCTTTAGGGTACATCAATTAGCTATTTCAAAATCGATAACAAATTGCACTTTGCTGTACAAGAACCTAGAAGTTGTGTAAAAAGAGGACAGAAGTGTACGAGGTGAGTCCAGAATAATTGTTTGTAGGAATGCATGACATCAATTCATCTGTCAAACATTTCTCTTTCAATCTGTATGGAAATACTTGACAAAGAGTATATCCTTTAAAATGTTCTGGTTTTTTAACAAATCATTTATCTAATCCATAGAAAAATAGAAGTATTTGAGCTGGCCACGTTGGTTCTTCTCCAGGGACCACATAACCCAAAAAGTTACTCATCTCCAATGCTTAGTTTCCTGCACAGGATGATAAGCATTTAGTAGAGATTGACATGAGAATTCACATGGAGAAACATATGCCAATACAATTATCCCTGTATGGTTTCCAAATTAAACTTACTAATTGCTCGCACCTCCATCTGCACACAAATGAAATTCTCCAGGATCAGAGCCCTCCTACACCTTACATAAAATGCACTTTCTTGAAGATTTAGGTATAGTTTTATAACACTTCTGCTCAGTAGGTGTGAAGCTGAAAAAAGTCTTTCCATCCAGCATACTTGTCACTGTCAAACTTGATCAAATACTCACTTTTGTCATACCACTGCAGACAGCTGTTACTCTGCTAATCACTATTCAACACTTGTCTCTCACATTTTCAGCAACTGATAAATCAGTTTAACCTGAGCTGCTTTATGACCCCTTTTATGTTGAAAGGGCAATCTGTTTGTTGTGAGATTTGACCCTCACATGTTATACTTACATGGCAGCTGAACCCCCTCCATACTGCGCAGCCATTCGAAGCACAGCGGCTTCCCACCTGGGAGCAGCTGTGAGGTGGGTGTGGGTTGTATGGAAGAAACCTTTCTCAGAATAAGCCAGGGAAATGACCTGTGGTGTATTTTTAGACTGCAGAAGGAAAAGGGACTATTTCCATGAATGAGCAATGACCTGGTTGTTTCAATTATGTGGACGCCCCCTTCCATTTAAGAGTACTGAAAGATCTCTTCTGGAAATCTGTTAACTTTTCAAAATCACCCCTCACCCTGAGGGCTCTTCTCCCCATTGCCCTTTGTAAGTGAATGGCACTGAGAGATTGATTTGATTGCTGATATAACAATTCTCAATTTTTAACACAAAAGCTACCTGCCATAAATCAGAGCAACTATTTCAGCTTCTTGAATGATTAATGCCATTTTTATATCTTTATATAAATGTTTCTCCGTAGTGCAACATGCACATGTGTAAGAGATTTATAAAAGTATTGTGGAGCTGAAGCATAAGGTGCCTGAGCAAAAATATTTGAATCCCTGAATATTTGGTTTTAGGTTTTGTCCTGTTGGATTTTATATGATCAACAAAGATAAATAAATCATACATTATTTACAATTCTTTGCTTCATAGTGCCTTTCCATTTAGTATCCTGAGTCAATACATTGTTGAACCACCTTTGCTACAATTACAGCTAAAAGTATTTTGTATTATGTCTTTACCAGCTTTGCACATCTACACATTGAAATCCTTGCCCATTCATCTTCACAAAATAGGCCCAGTTTAGTCAAAATGAAGGCAGAGGATCTGTGATCTTCAATTTTCAAGTCTTCTCAGAGATTCCCTATTTAGGTCTGGCCTTTGACTGGGCCATTCTAAGACATCTAAATCACTCCATTGTAGCTCAGTAGCAGTAGCAGTATGTTAAAGGTGATTGTCATGCTGGAAATGAATCTAACAGATTCTACCTATTGCCTATTGAGTGGTACGGGACCCGGTTGGTGCTGTTCTGCATGCCATCCTATGGTCCGGCCATGTTCAGGTGAGCATTTCCACCCCCGTTGGACCCTCACTGGGCAGGCAGGGTTAAACCCAAACACCTAATGTGGTGTCATGCTAGTGCAATTACAAACATGACGCACTAGTATGTCTCATGCTTGTCGCAAGCAGTGATGTTTTTCTGTCCCCCAATCAGTGGACTGTGTTGTGTGACACCAGTAGCCCCCCCTAACTGCACCATAGCATTGTCATATGGACTTACAACTTAAGGGGACCCAGGAATCATGTGGTACGAGTTGGTTGTATGGGCCGCTTTTACAATGGAAACAGAAAAAATAGTGTACCGAACCGCACCAACCTGTGCCATACTGCTCAGTGGAAAAGAGACATAATAGATTTTCTTTCAGGATTGCCCTGCATTGAGCTCCATCCATTTTTTAGCTGAAGAAAAGTATCCCCACAGGAAGTCGTTACCACTACCATGTTTAACATAGGGAATTATGTATTCATGGTGATGTGCAGTTTTCTTGTGCAGCAAAATGTGTTTTGCGTGTATGACAAAAATATTAATGTGAATAGAACACATTTTTTCACTTGTCGACTGTATCCCCTACATGCCTTGTGGGAAATATCAAAAAGGATTTCTTAAAGCTTTCTTTTAACAGTGCATTTCTTTTTTTTATGTGTATGGGCTACAATCCTAAAAGCTTGAGCACCTCGGTTAACCAGCCTGGACCTTGGTACCACTAAAAAGCAAGTGATCATTAATATTAAGGGATTTAGAGGGTACATAAGGCTGTAGGAGGTTAGACAGATACCAAGGAACCTATCTGTTCAGTGCTCTGTAAGTCAACGATAAACTTTGAAATCAACTCTAAAATGAAGAGGAAGACAATTAAGAGAAGCACCAGGGAAAACTGTAAAACCCGAGTTATGTAAGTTCCTGGTTCCTTGTTTTCATTAAATTGTTTTTGTTTGACTGCGCTGCATTTGGGTCCTCTAAATAAAAAGACATGACAGATGGAAACCAGCCAACAAGACCCAGCAGTGTACAACCATACAGAGGAGGAATAGATGAGACTGGTCGATTGGTGCTGCAGTCAAGGCTTAGTGGAAGACTCACCCTTTGTTGGTACCCGTCTGGCCTACTGGCCGCCGGGCGTAGGGCCACTGAGGTACGAGACAGTCCGTACTCCTGCTCCTGAGTTTTCCCACCACCCGCGTCCACAGGCTGCTCCCAAAGCCTTCCAGGAGGGTTCGGTGGACGACTTCCAAGTTCCCCTTATGCCTGTCCAGCACCATGGTCTTCAGACCGACTAGTCTCCGGTCCCGGTTCCCCAGAGCCTGCACCCACGTTTCCAGGGTCAGCTCCCTGTTCCCGGCCGGCGCGACCCACCTTCTGCCCCTGTGTCTCGAGGCTGCGAGCTGCCGGCTGCAGATGCCACCCGCCTGCATCCGTGCTTCCGGTATCCGCGCTTCCGGTATCCGCGCTTCCGCGCTTCCGGTATCCGCGCTTCCGCGCTTCCGGTATCCGCGCTTCCGGTATCCGCTCCCTACACAAAGCCGGCGCGACCAGTCTCCTGTCGTGGCTCCCGGCCAGTCTCAAGCCCCGCCTTCCGCTCCTCCTCCAGACTCCACATCTTTGTTGAGCACTATTATGGAGGAAGAGTTTACGCAGCTCTTCCAACAATTTAAAAATGACTCTGGAATGTTGTAAGCCTTGTTTGAAGCATATAACGCTTCCATTTGGAGAAAACGCTTTACGCCTCTGGTTCCTGTCTCCACAGAGGGTGTTTTATCGAGGACACGCCTCTGGCTCTTGACTCCGCAGGGGGTGTTCCGAAGGACACGCCTCTGTCTCCTGACTCCGCAGGGGGTGTACCGGAGGACACGCCTCTGGCTCCTGACTCCACAGGGGGTAAGTAAGTAAGTAAGTAAGTAAGTAAAGTTTATTTATATAGCGCCCTTCACAGACCGGGGTCACAAAGCGCTTCACAATTAAAAACATACACAGAGAACAGTAAAAGCACAAGTCACTTCCAGAAACAAGTACAAAAGAAAGCATCATTAATATAATACACAAAGGGCTATGTGGGGTAAGGCAAGAACGCCTGCCTAAACAAATGAGTTTTCAGTTGGGACTTGAAACTGTCCAATGACTCTGACTTTCGCAGAGACTGGGGAAGCTCATTCCAAAGGCAAGGAGCAGCAGCCTGGAATGATCTGTCTCCTCTGGTTTTAAAACAAGTGCGGGGGACCATCAACAGGTTCTGAGTGGAGGACCTCAGGCTCCTGTTTGAGACATATGGCAGGATCAGGGCCTTAATGTATTCGGGTGCCCGGCCATGAAGAGCCCTGAAAGTCAGCACCAGAATTTTAAAATTAATTCTATGTGTGACAGGAAGCCAATGTAAGGATTTCAAGATTGGAGTAATATGGGCTCTCCTATGGGTGCAGGTCAAAAGCCTCGCAGCAGAATTTTGGACTACTTGCAAACGAGCCAAATCTTTTTTACTGAGACATGTAAGCAGGCAGTTACAATAGTCCAGTCGCGAGGAAACACAAGCATGGACAACCATCTGTAGCTTGTGACTTGGGACCATATGTCTGAACTTAGAGATGTTGCGCAAATGCAAATTACAATTTTTGATCAGCTGTTTGGTGTGTCGTTCAAGGGACATCCCTTCATCAAAAGTTACTCCAAGGTTCCTCAGACTTCTTTTTACGGAGCTGCTGAAATCGCCAAGGTGCTAGGTAATAAGAGGCACAACACTGTCCGGGATTATAACTAAAGTTTCCGTTCTACCAGAGTTCAGCTGGAGGTTATTATCAGTTTGCCATATCTTAATTTTGGCCGGACAGTTAGTTAGAGAAACCAGTCTCTGGAGTTCGGAGGGCTTAAAAGAGCAGTACAGCTGGAGCTCATCTGCATACCTACCAGAGTTCAGCTGGAGGTTATTATCAGTTTGCCATATCTTAATTTTGGCCGGACAGTTAGTTAGAGAAACCAGTCTCTGGGGTTCGGAGGGCTTAAAAGAGCAGTACAGCTGGAGCTCATCTGCATACAAATGATATGACACATCACTGAACTGCTGGATCAGCTCGCCCAAAGGGAGCAAATAGATCAAAAACAAAAGAGGCCCAAGAACTGAGCCTTGGGATACACCCCACTGTAAGTCCGCAGATTTAGACAACGAGTTATTAGAAGACACACAGAAAGTTCTACCAGTCAGGTAAGATCTAAACCACTCTAACACCGGGCCTGACATGAGGAACCACATCCCGTAGTCTAGTAAACAAGATGCCATGGTCCACCGTGTCGAATGCAGACGATAGATCTAACAGGACCAGGACAGAACTTTTACCAGAGTCGGCAGCCATCATGATGTCGCTAGACACTTTCAGTAATGCTGTTTCAGTGGAATGAAACTTCCTGAAACCAGACTGTAAAGTGTCAAAAACTTTGTTCGCCTCCAAGAACGCTGTAAATTAATTGCAGACCAACTTGAACTTTGATATAGGTCTAAAATTCTGAAGATCGGTTGGATCCAAGCTAGGTTTCTTCAATTGCGGTTCCACAACGGCGTGTTTAAGAGAGCATGGGAAAACACCGGCTGAAAGTGACATGTTAAACATTTTAGTGATCAACGGTCCGAATGAATCTAAAATATTGATAAAGAGCCGGAACGACATCTAGACGGCAGGAGGACACTTTCATGCTGTTTATATTGGATAAAAGATCCACTTGTGTGACGTCCAGAGAGACACGCCACTGGCTCCCGACTCCACCAAGGGTCCCCAGAGGGACACGCCTCGGATTCCTGACTACGTCGAGGGTCTCCAGAGGGACGCGCCTCGGATTCCTGACTCTGTCCTGGGTGTCCAGAGGGACACAGCCTTGGGGTCTTCAGCGCCAAATCGTGGGTCCTTAGCGCCACGTCGTGGGTCTTCTATGCTACGCTGTCGCCGTGGGTCTTCTACCCCACGCTGTCGTCATGGGTCTTCTACGCCACACCGTCGCCGTGGGTCCTCTACGCCACGCCGTCACCGTGGATCCTCTACTCCTTCCTGAGGGTCCCCAGCACCTTCCTCCCGAGGGTCCCCAGTGCCTTCCTCCCGAGGGTCCACAGCACCTTCCTCCCGAGGGTCCCCAGCGCCTTCCTCCCGAGGGTCCACAGCACCTTCCTCCCGAGGGTCCACAGCACCTTCCTCCCGAGGGTCCCCAGCGCCGTCCTCCCGAGGGTCCCCATCATCTTACCAAGGTCCCCTCACTCGACGCCGGCTCCCAAGACACAAGGTTCTCTGCAGCCGGTTCCCAAGACACAAGGTTCTGCTCCGCAGCCGGCCACCAAGACACAAGGTTCTGCTCCGCAGCTGGCCACCAGAACACAAGGTTCTGCTTCGCAGCCGACCATCAAGACACAAGGTTCTGCTCCGCAGCCGGCCTCCACGCCACAAGGTTCTCCGCCGCAGTCCTCCACGCCACAAGGTTATCAGCCGCAGTCGTCCATGCCACAAGCTTCTCCGCCGCAGTCCTCCACGCCTTCTGGTTTCTCGTCGCCGGCCTCCTCGTCTCCTGGTTCCTCGTCGCCGGCCTCCTCGTCTCCTGGTTCCTCGTCGCTGGCCTCCTTTGTTGTTTTTTGGACTCTTGCCCTCCTTCCGAGGCCCCCTCCGCCCTCCCTGTTGGGTTGGTTTTTGGTTGTTTTTTGGACTCAAAGTATGTTTTTCCACGTTGCTCAAAGGATGCCTTACTGTTGTGTAACTGTTTGTAATGACATAACATCTTTGGATCCATCCATCCATCCATCTATCCATCCAGGTCTATCCTCTGCAGCATTGCGGGGGCTGGTGCCTATCTCCAGCATTCTTTGGGCAAGATGTGGGATACACCAGTCCATCACAGAGCAACACAGAGACAAACAGGGCAAAGAACTATGCACCCACACACTCAAACCTAAGGACATTTTAGAAACAACAATTAACCAAACAGTCATGTTTTTGGACTGTGGGAGGAAGCTGGAGTACCTGGAGGGAACCCATGCATGCACAGTGAGAACATGGAAACTCAATGAAGAAAGACTCCAGGCTGGATTCAAACCCAGGCCTTCTTGCTACAAGGCACAGTGCTACCAACTGCTCCACTGTGCAGTCTATTTACCCCTTAGTTTCAAGTCCTGTAATAAAGCCTGCCCCTCATGTGAGAGATCCCCGTTTACAGCTTTCCATTGGTTATTCGATGTGTCAATCATCATTATTCTGTGCTGTGATTGGTTTGAAAGACACACGTAAGAAGGACTAAGTAAGATGTAAGCACTTCCGGTCATGTACAGTAGCTAATCCAAACATGCTAACGGAAGCTACCATGAAATCATTGTGATGAATGCTTGCAAGGAAGGAATTTACAAAGGTTTTCAGCTGCGGATTATGTTAGATTGAGGATTTCAGACTTGTTGTGGGTTATTTCTTTATTGGAAAACACTATCTGGACCTCTGAGGATGTAAAAAGACAGTTTTTTTGTTTGAGATGACACCATATGAGGCTACAAACTGTGATTTGGTAGTTTGACCAAAGCGCTTGCGCAGTTTTGATTGTATCTCTGATTGGCATGCATCTTTGGAATCTCAAGACGCTTGCTTTCCACATATGTATAATATGTATGTGTACATTGAAGGGGTGTCAAGAAAAAGGCATATTTGACCCGGAAGTGTTCAACATCCCACCTACATGACATAGGGGTGGAATGTATCTGTTGCAGCAGTCATCGGGCGAGAGGCTGGGTACAACCTGGACAGGTCGTCAGTCTATCACAGGGCTGAAAATAAACCTAAAGGCAACATATAAATAGAAAGTAAAATTGGCCCCAGAATAAAACCCCAAGGAACTCCACAAGTAAGATTTGCTGTTGTTCCATACTTTGTGCCTTTACTTGTTTTCCTTTGATGGACTGAATATTTTTTACAGGATGTTTATAGCTTAGGATATTGTTTTTTCACCTAATCTTTCTTTAAACGTCTCCACAAAAGATAAAAAAAACTAAATAGCAAAAATGTATTGTCTGTTTTGGTGTTCCATACATACAATCTAGTGTGAAATCAAGCTCTTGATTAGTTGAAACGTAGCCAAGGTTGCCGCCATGTCCTTGTCAACCAGGTCATATATTGTTTAGTTATGACTGTTTAGTTTTCTTCCAGATGAAAAGGTTAAATCTCCCTGTCTTCACTGTGTATGCCTGACATTTAAAGATAAGCACCTTTTTATGAATGTCAAGCGGGTTCTTAGTGGGAGCAATACACAAATAAACAGACTAATCCAGCAATTCTCAACCGGTGGGGCGCGCCCACTCACTCAAAAACTAGACCTCTGGCATGGCCGCAACAGTGGAAGGAACTGCAACATGTTCCCCAGCCTTGTAGACTTTATCACTGATGCAGGCACGTCACACGATTTCTCCTCTCTATTTCAATCAGCGTCTGAGCACCTGTCAGCAATGAGAAAAAAATTTGCGACGTACTTTAAAGAGTATTATCGCTCTTTTGCCTGGGTTCGAGATCCGTTTGTGTTCACAGCAAACGAGCTGTCAATTTAGGGTGACCAACCGTCCTCTTTTCCCCAGACATGCCCACTTTTCATGCGCTGTCCGGGGCATCCGGGGGTATTTATTGACTGATGAAAATGTCCGGGTCTTTATTGTTTTTCATAGTACCATGCTTAAACTGACTGATGTGATGCAATGCTGCAATGAACCAGCTTTGGGGGGGCCCAGCTTGCAAAAGGTTGACAACCCCTGGACTAATCTATTAGTCTTTGCACGGGATGATAAAGTTTAAAAACTCTTCGTTGTTCTTAACGTGCCAATACCTACTCGACTAGAACAGATGCATACTATAAAACCTTTGCTTTCACCCTATTATATTAATGGTAGCGCCTTTTCCAACCATAAACACACAGCATGATCGCTGTCATTCTTTAGTAACACTGTTAGAAGACAAAACATTTCACGTTTCTGCTAAGTGACGTGGGATTTCGCACATTTACACTCCCTCTATCAACACAGCTGCAAATAGATTTTTTTATCCTCAGGGCTCATTCACTCCCATAGTCCTGCCAAAATCTACTTACATTACTGACATCAGACACTCAAATCATGACAGATGGGGCCCAGATAGGTATTTTTTAAAGCATATACTGTACAGTGCTACATGATGAAGTCTAATTGTCTAAAAGTCTAAAGGTTCTCCATCATTGTCATAGGGCGTAGCGGAATGTGTAGAACACCAAGTGAATCAAAGAGATTTTTTTTTGCAAGCAGGAAGTCTTGAGTGTTTCTTTTCCCTTTAAATACACTGCATGTATTTAATGTTTGGGTTCATCTGATGTGTTCATATTAACATTAAAAGCTTGACTTACAGCGTTATCTAAATTTTAAAAAAGTGTTTGTAATTTTCATCATAGGTAAACTTCAACTGTGTGACAGAATGAACAAAATTTATTAAAAAAAAACAGGAAATCAGATTGTATGATTGTTTTAAAATATATTTGTATAATGTTGTGAAAAGAAGTATTTGGTCAATAACAAAAGTTCACCTCAATACTTGTAATTGTAATGTAACCTTGGTTGGCAATGACAGAGGTCAAACGTTTCTTGTAAGTCTACACCAGGTTTGCACACACTGTAGCTGGTATTTTGGCCCATTCTTCCATGCAGATGTTCTCTAGAGCTGGGATGTTTTGGAGCTGTCTCTGGGCAACACAGACTTTTACCTCCCTTCATAGATTCTCTATTGGATTGAGGTCTGGAGGCTGGCAAGGCCACTCCAGAACCTTGAAATGCGTTTTACATAGCCACTCCTTCGTTGCCCCTGCTGTGTGTTTGGGATCATTGTTATGCTGGAAGTTCCAGCCACGTTTCATCTTTAATGCTCTCACTGATGGAAGGAGGTGTTTGCCCAAAATATCATGATACATGGCCCCATTCTTCCATTCCCTAATGCGAATCAGTCATCCTGTCCCCTTTGCAGGATCGCAGCCCTAAAGCATAATGTTTCCACCCCCATGGTTCACAGTGGGTATGGTGTTTTTGGGATGCAACTCAGCTGTCTTCTCCCTCCAAACATGGCGAGGAGGGTTATACCAAAGAGTTCTATTTTGATCTCATTTGACCACATAACATTCTCCCAATCCTCCTCTGGATCATCCAGATGGTCTCAGGTAAACTTTAGATGGGCCTGGACATATGCTGGCTTGAGCAGGGGACCTTTAGACCGCTGCAGGATTTTAATCTATAACGACATAATATGGTACTAACAGTAACCTTTGTTACTGTGGCCCCAGGTCTCTTCAGGTCATTGACCGGTTCCCCCCATGTAGTTCTGAGTTGTTTCCTCACCGTTCTCAAGATCATCTGTACCCCACGAGTTGAGCCCCAGGGCGAGGTAGACTGTTATTGATCTTGTATTTATTGATTTTGTAATAATTTCTCCAACAGTTCATCTCTTCTCACCTACCTGTTTGCCTATTGTAGATCGGGTCATCCCAGTCTTGTGCAGGTGTACAATCTTGTCCCTTGTGTCCTTGGACCGCTCTCTGATATTTGCCATGGTGGGGGCTGGAGTCTGACTGATGATGGTGTGGACAGGTGTCTTTTATAAGATAACAAGTTCAAATAGGAGCCATTAATACAGGTAACAAGTGAAGGATAGACGAGCTTCTTAAAGAAGAAGTAACAGGTCTGTGAGGACCAAAATCCTTGCTTGTTTGCAGGTGCTAAATACTTTTCTGCACCAATATACAAAAAAATTCTTTAAAAATCATGCAATGTGATTTCCTGAATTTTTTACATTCTGTCTCTCACAGTTGAAGTGTACCTATGATGAAAATTACAGATCCCTCATCTTTTTAAATGGGACTACTTGCACAATCGTTAATGCTAAATACTTTTTTTCCCCACTGTAAATGTCCGGAAATAGTAAAAACTGACCCAAATACAAGGAGAAGGCAGGCTGGTGAATAATAAGGTTTACTTAAAGAGCTCCCCCCAAATCAACATTTTTGCTGATAAACTGTATAAATGAGTGTCTAATAGGGCTGTCTACACGTCTGGGGTCTCATTTATAACACTTTCATTACTAAAACCGTACTTAAAGTGTAACTGAACCCCATGAAAATCATAACCCCACCCCCAGACAACATTTGAAAAATTCAACAAAGTGGGCGGTGCCAGGAAGCACGGAGGATATGGCCAAGTGTGGAGGAAAAGCAGAGGGGGGACATGGGGGTGTGTTCAGGAGGAAAGTGACAGCTCGCTTAATCTGACACTGAAACATGGACAGTGACCAAAGCGACGTTGGCAGTTTTGCGATGAGTCAGCGCTGTCCGAGGCTGGCGCTGCCGCTGCTGCTGAGGCAGAGAGAGACAGGAGGAGTCCAGTCTCTGAGTGGTAATGCTAACATAGGCTAACATTCAAAACAGTACGTTAGCTAACTAAGTGCTAATGTGATAATAATTGTAACCTGAAAAACGCAATCCAACTCCAGACTCGCCACGGGGCGAGTGTGTCTGAGAGAAAGGATTTTGTACCCAAACCCACGGGGTGTGTCTGTGAGACCATGCCTGTGACTCAGTCGATGCCTGTGACTTAAAGATGTACCGCTCTCCACCAATCACAAAATTCAAATGCAGTAGCCACAGTTCAACCCTAAGAGAGCAGAACTAAGACGTTTTTAGACCAAAAAGTGTAGAATTAAACAAGTTTACACGAAAATGTAAAAAAATCCCTAGAAACTGAAAGATTGCATTGGTAAATACCCATTTATACAGTTTATAGGCAAAAAAAAGTTGTTTTGGGGTTTAGTTACTCTTTAAGCTCAGGAACTTTTTTTAACTTACACCTAGTAAGTTTCCGATCTATCAAGCTTAGAGTAGCTACACACAGCTGCACGCATTTTCCGTTTTATAAATCCCACTCTCCCTAGAAATATGCGGAGGTGTTTTTGGATCATATCCCCCGCCTCCTACACACCCACTTTCTCCCATAAACGGTCCATGCAAAGTGTGTAGTGAATATTCTGCATCTACTTAAGCCAGCTAATATGGGGCGTTTTACGGGTAACCATGGCAACTAAGAGGCAGAGAAAATAATTCCACAGAGACAGCTGGAGGCTCGTAGAGGCAAGGAAAACCGCTTTATTTCAATCAATCACTCATTCAGCGATTTACTCAGTCAAAGGCAGCTAAAGTGCTTCCCATTAAAAGACAAAAATACAGTTGCAAAAAGAAAATGTGAAACAAGAAGAGAGTAAAAAGATTTAGAAATGTAATATCAAAAGCGGCACAAGCGATAAAAAAAATAACAACAATAAAGTTTCAGTTAGGCCTATATGATTACTTCTTGTAGCAACAATAAGATTGGAATTTATTCAAACAAAATGATTAACACAAGCAAATTATTAAAACTAATAAAACTAGATATTTAAAGCCTGAAAGAAAAGGTGTGTTTTAAGTCTACTTTTAAAAAGTATCATCCTTGCAAAATATTGATCTGGGGTCACAAACACACGGAAGAGCTGCAAGTGACGCAGCGTTGATGCAGCAGCGTTGATGCAGCAGCGTTGCTGACATAAAAAAGAAGACTGGGGGACGGGGTGCACCGCGGTTCGAGCAAATTAGCATGAAACACACATTAGACATGATGCACAATAAACACACACAACACATGATACACAATAAAGCAAGAGAAAGATCAATAAAGCAAGAGAGCATGAACACATTTGATACATATGACAGTAATCATTTACTCGAAGGCAATTTTAAACAGATGGGTTTTTAGTCTCGACTGAAAGCAGTTCAGAGTTTCAGCAGCTCTACACTCGTCAGGAAGTCTGTTCCATATAAGGAGAGCATAGAAACTGAAAGCTGCTTCTCCATGTTTGGTTTTGAGTCTCAGGATGTTTAGTAGGCTAGAGTTAGAGGACCTGAGTGGTCTTGGTGGTTGGTAAGGTGACAACAGGTCTTCAACATACTTTGGTGCTAAACCATTCAATGATGTATAAACTAGCAAAAGTATTTTGAAATCTATTCTCTGAGCTACAGGGAGCCAGTGTAAGGACTTTAGAACTGGGGTGATGTGCTCTACTTTCCTGGTTCTAGATCTAAAAGGACTGCTTTAAGGAATCTACATCGGGTCCCCCATCCAGATGCTTCCAGTGGCGTGATCTTCAATGAGTGCCAGCATCCATTGTGCAGCATTATGCAGGAGACGCTGCAGTATTAATACTTCACACAATTAATATACCAATAAGTGCAGTTTCTATATAATCTGAAGATATAAATACATATGAGCATACTGTGATATAATTCTTATGTGCAAGATATTTTCATTTAGATTCTCATTTTTATTCTCAGTTCAGAGACGGGGTTGGGGGTGGGGATGGTGATTGCTGGTTGTGTGTCTGTGTGTGCAAAGCTCTACAAGTTTGAAATTGTGGCTTACATTTACATTTTTGCCATCTCTTCTGCTGCGCTGTCAGCGTCCTCTGTGTCCAAAAAGTGCGTAAGTAGGATCCTTAGTTTGCTTAAAGAGACAAAGGCGCCCAGGTTGCTTTTTATCATTCTTGATGTCTGTGTGTGCCACTGCAGCAGCGCTGCTGTCAACATGTCAATCACAGCACAGACCACGCCCAGTCCTCTCCCACCCACGCATTCGCTGGTCCAGCAGGCAACACCTCCTTTTGGCGCACTTTTCAAACAGGACATGTGGGTGGAGTAAGACTCTGGAAGGGGGGTGAGTTGCTCTAATAAGTTACCAGTAATTTTCTCTCTCCATAGATGATGCTCTTTGCTCTGTCTATCTGTTTGGAGGAGCAGGTATTACTACCCATTAAAATATATACTACCTTTTTCATCTCAGCTGGGTTTCTCTCTATAGTCACTAATGGAACTACTGCGGCCATTAACAATGTGTACTTTTTCTTCAACCCAGAAAATATTCCTGAAATGCTTCTGTTTTATGTGGCTGCTCCCAGTCAGCCGTGGCAGATTGTGGTTCCCACTGAGCCAGATTATGATGGAGGTCTGCTGGAGGGTTTTTTTTGGCCTTCCATGGTACATGTTCCTCAGGAGGACACAATGCTTTAGGTCAATGACTCGATATCTCACTATATGATTGGACTGAACTGGATACATTATTTCTGAATCTGTTCATGTTCTGTTCCTTGTGAGGAAATTTATCGTGAATTTGTTGTGAACTGGCAGATAGATAAATTAAGCTGAATTGTCTTATGTCAAATAGGAGACATAAGTCAAGACATGCAGCTTCTTGGTTGGGCTGCACAATATATGGCAAATGTATCTTTATCCAATATCACTGTATGCAACATGCATTTTGAGTGGAACTGCCTTAAGTGTTAACTAATTATTTAAATGCCATGCATTTAGACTCTTAAAGCCTGTAATATATGGAGCCATTCAATAAATTGAAATATTATTAAAAATGATTGACGATGATTTTAGTAACTCAGTTCACCAAGTGAAACGCATTATATTGATTAATTACACAGACTGATGTTTTAATGCCGTTATTTTTTTAATAAATTATGATGATTTTCTGCTTTCAGCTAATGGAAACAAGACATTAAAGTTTAGAATATTACATCAAACCAGTTAAAAATATTTTTTTTAAATATAAAGAAATGGAGGTTTAATGAAAGGTATGCTTAATACCTGGTTAAAGGTTGTTGTTTTATTTATAAGGTACTGTTATTCTGAAAAACAAGCCTTGTTGCAAGGCATTAACTTATTGAGCATGATAGTGTTTGGTAACACTTAAGTGCAGCATAAAAAGATTTAAAAAGTGTTTAGTCAGTCAGGTCTCTGAGAAACTAAGCTGTTACAGTGCCAAAACATCTGCGGAAGCCCTGAAAGGCAAGTGAAAAAACTTTTTTTATTTAACAAAGACTTCAAATTTAAGAGTTCATGTTTGTTTTCTGCAAGTTAAAAAATAGTCTAAATAAAAATATTTCCGAGTTTTTTGTATTTTTTTCTTCTTAAAGTAAAATTGGTTTCTTTAAATGGGAGCAGATATAAAGAGAAATTTAGAGATACACAAAATTTGAACAACTGCAAATATGGTGTTAATTCGTGTAGTACTTCTTTCTGCCACTAAAGACACTTTTTGCTCACCTTTCAGGAAGAATTAGTTCCATGAAAAAAAAGAAATATTTTAATCTATTTTATTTTTATACTTGCAGATTACCTTTAGAGTCATGAGAACAGTGATGCCCCTAGAAAAGATTCAGAGGGGAGGCCAGATGTGGCCAGGGACCACACCAAAAATGGTCCTCCTTGTGATAACTCAAGGTAGAGTTTAGCCTGTGACTGTGCATTGGATGCCCCTTCACTTTTTTTCATAAAAAAAACAAAATGAATCCAACACATCAAGTTTAAGAAACAAACATTTCAGAAAAAAGACAAAATTTCAAACTGTTATTTCAATAATGAACCTTTTTTTCAGAATTTTAGAACAATTCAATTCACCTGTTGCCATGTCTTCTAGCAAAAATGTCCACAAAACTGTTGAGGTTGATGCTTCTTGCTCTTTTTGATTCAATACTCAAAACACCCAAGTTGCTGAGGCACCCCTTGCTTGCTCATGGTGTTTCTCAACTGAGTTTGATTAACTTGAGCACAGAAAAACTGCGCTCAAACGATGCAGTGCCCTCAGGTAATGCAAGTGCTAGTTTACACATTTTAAACAGTGTCAAGAACCTCACTGTGGCTTAAGGAAGACTGTGAGCTCCATCAAACTCTTTGGTATTTCCAAGCCACTGGTTTTCTTCTTAGAATTCGTTTAATCCATTGTAACTCATATTCTAGATCTACAGAGTTGCAGTTGTGAGGCAAAGGCAGAGACTGTATCTTTATCACAAAATGTGGGACTGCATGGATTCAAGGCCTTTATGCCTGCAATTAAAACACAGTTCTCTTGGGAAAATCTCCTCCTGCAGTTATGTCTTGTTTGAAGATGACTATGGTTTGTATGATCTCAATAGGATCTCTAAAAAGAGAGTGTCAGTTTTCTCTGAGAGGGCCGGTGGGTTGGGCAGCAATGTTCCAGGGGTGGCCATGGCACCCCCTGGCCCAGCCCCCCACACAACCTGACAAAACTTGAACTTCTGCAAGGAAGAATGGAGTAAGATTGCAGTGTCCAGACTGACTTGAAGGTGGTGAATTTTATACAATCACTTATTTTATGTTGACCATTTGTATTTATTTGTTATTATTTTGTAGAATTCAGCTTGATATCAAAGGGTGTCTGGTATATTTCTTTGGCAAAAAAGCCTAATTCTTTCGCTCATTAATTTTTAAAAGCAAAAAAAGGGTAAAACATCTAAGGGGGTGAAATCTTTTTATATAGGCACTGCATGTGTAGAGCAACAAAACCTATTATAATAATTTTTTTGCTTTACCCACATTTTGAAACAAATTGCTATTAGTTTAAACAGAATTGGGAAAATGTTGCTGAATAACAACCCTTGTTTGCAAAAGGATTAAAGTAACCTCCACCACTTTAAGATTGTTCAGTATGAATAATCCATGGATGGCCAATTGTTATCCACTAACAACGCTGAAATTTGAATCTGCTTTGTAGCTTCCTACCAAATGGTTATTTCACAGTTTTGTGATGAGTCTGGAATGGATTTGATGTCTGGTTCAAAATCTAAAATACTGAGACTTAATCAACTCTGAAATGGACAATCCTTTAGAATACAGTTTGAGACATGAAACCTTTTTTTTCTATCATTTCGACTGATTTAGAATTAGATAAGTATAAACACCATAAAATCTGGATTAGTCAAACAGGGAATGGATCATTCTCCACTGAATACAGATTTTTAAAAACACATGTTGGAAAACTTTTGAACTGTTTGTAGAAACGAGAAAGGGGATCCTTAGTTTTGCCAAAATGTTTCCAGAATCTTATCTTATATCATCAATTGTCTCATCTAAGGAGCTGGAAGTATTGTTACACCCCCAGTCATTATGCTTTCTTTAGCATTTGATGATAGAAGTTATTATAGAAAGTTGTGTATTCAAGCAGAAACCGGAATAAATATGCCAAAGTTATTCAGTGTCTTATCTGAAGTTTGTCATTTTTTGTGTGTGAAGACAAGGAATTTGTGTAATCAGAGAGACGTAACAGACCCCGCTGAGTCTCTGTAAATGGAAAAGTCAAGTCAGTTTCCTTCACCTTTAGTTCATGTGCGATGGTGGCTTAATAGAAGTATTTACATCTAAACTGTACTGCTTTTGTCATGAGTTTGTCAATTCCCACCACTGGCAATTTGTGAGTACGAAATCACTGCCAGAAGTGATTAGTCATGAATAATACATTTCATGTTTAACATTCAGCACTCAGACTTTGATTTGCACAGTTATATTTTTTCCTCATCTCCCGTCACTTGTTTCAGATACTCCGCCTCCATCAGAAATTTTTGTTAAATAATTCACATGGAGCAATAATCACATGGAATGAAACCCACTTTATGTGTATTCCCTCCACTTTAACGGTTGTCCTGTTTTCCCTCTGCAGGATAACTGAGAAGCAACCTCCCAGCAGCTCTTCTGTGGCTGCCAGTTAGGATGTGAGGCTGGCAAGCCAACAAGAGCTGTGGAACAAACCAATTCCTCCCGGCAATCACTGGCACGGCAACGCAAGCAGAACTTTTCAGCTTGTTATCAATCCACATATGCTGAAGGACACGGAGGAGTGTGGTGGGTGGGGAGCTGTTGGGCGGGGGTTTCTGATGGGATTTTCCCTTCCATAACACCTCTTTTGCTCAGTGCTTGCATAAATAAAGCCATCTTAAAATGCTCAATTATATTATGTAAGCTCCAAGATCAGGGAAATTATGAAAGGCTCCCTAAAAGTGTGTGTGTGTGTAGGTGTGTGTGCGTGCATGTGCGTGTGCACGTGTGTGTGGGTCTAGTTCACGTTATTAAAAAATCCTCCATTCTGCTTTCACATGATCATATTCCATCCTGCTGAGAGGCTCGATATATTCTGTTGACGTCTAGGATTATAAGATTGTCTTTTTTCTGAATTCCATGTTTCTTTGTTTTGGAGCACTGTAAAAAAAAAACCCACTGTCTTTATATCAGTGTCACATATATTGACAGTGAGTCAATGTTTAGCATAAATTAAGTCGTTTTTGATGGCATTACTTTTTTTACTTACCTTTTAATAAATTGACTTATACCACTTTGAAGTTGCACAACTCAAATTTATATAAAGCAACGCCCAGGATAATTACCTCTGCCAACGAGGCTATATTTTCACCAGGGTTTGTCTGTTTGCCTGTTAGCAACATAACTCAAAAGGTTGTTGGTGGATTTTGATTACATTTTCAGGAAATATCTGCAGTGGGACCTGGAACAAGTGATTAGATTTTGGGGGTGATCCAGTGACAGATATGATAATTAATTGATTTTTTAAAAATGGCTTTTGCAGCTATTGAGTAAAATGACCATGAAACATATTTGAAATGGATGGGTCACATTAGTTGTTAATGCATGTGTTGTGTCAAGCTGGGGTTCCTGTCAAAGCATATTTCTTCAACATTTTTGTTCTCTACACTGATTCTGAGTCAGTTTTAACTCCATGGTGCATTCAAGTCAAAGCACAAACTACATTATCCATATTGAAATAAATACAAAACGAACAAATTAATATTATGGATTATTAAACGTCACCAAAGTCTTATTCAGCATATCCTTAAATATAAAAAAACTGTACTTTTATACATTGGTTTAGTCAAATATTAAAATCCTACCTCAACTCTAGTCACGGCCTTAGAAAAATATAAAACCAGGGAAGACAGTTTGTACATTATAGGCAACTATTACTGTCATTAACATGTTTTTTGTACAATGGTTGGCATTCTTGGTTAAGTGTAATATATTAATAACTCAGAGTGGGTCCACTTTCTGGAAGAATAGTTTTTATAGGTGTTGCATCAATTTTCAAAGCCAAAAATTATCCTTTAATGACAAGTCTGAGCTGTTTCCGGAGAGGTGATCAGCTAAAACGGCTAACAGGGCTTTAAAAGCAAAAATCTTTCCAAAATCTGCAGAAAAACAAACAGCCCAAAATTGAGGGGTGAGGACTGAAAACCGTTTATTTCTCAGGTACTCCAGATAGCTCACGTAGAGAGTAAACAGCCAGACCACTGAGGCAACTGTAGGTGTTGTTTGTGAGCACAATGTTTTTTAAAGATAAGGCTCTCTAAATCACTGCCCTCGCACAGCATTTGTCCTGACTTAAACCTCCTCACTGGATAAATTTCCATATAAATGTTCAATTTCTGACCGCAGATTGGAGTTAGACCCCTCCCTGGGCTGCCACCTTATCGTGGTGGAGGGGTTTGAGTGTCCCAATGATCCTAGGAGCTATGTTGTCGGGGGCTTTTGCTCCTGGTAGGGTCATCCATGGCAATTTGGTTCTAGGTGAGGGATCAGACAAAGTGCAGCCCAAAAGACCCCAATGATGAACAAGACAGATGGACTCAGTGTTCCCTCGCCCGGACGTGGGTCACCGGGGCCCCCCTCTGGAGCCAGGCCTGGAGGTGGGGCACGTTGGCGAGCGCCTGGTGGCCGGGCCTTTACCCATGGGGCCCGGTCGGGCTTAGCCCAAAGAGGTAACATGGGCCCCCCTTCCCATGAGCTCACCACCTGTGGGAGGGGCCATAGGGGTCAGGTGCTGTGCAGGATGGGCGGCGGCCAAAGGCGGGGACCTTGGCGGTCCGATCCTCGGCTGCAGAAGCTGGCTCTCGGGACGTGGAACGTCACCTCTCTGGTGGGGAAGGAGCCGGAGCTGGTGTGCGAGGTTGAGAGGTTCCGACTGGACATCGTCGGACTCACCTCGGCGCACGGCTCTGGCTCTGGAACCCGTCTCCTCGAGAGGGGTTGGACTCTCTTCCACTCTGGAGTTGCCCCTGCTGAGAGGCGCCGAGCTAGGGTGGGCATACTTGTTGCCCCCCATCTCGGCGCCTGTACGTTGGGGTTTACCCCGGTGAACGAGAGGGTAGCCTCCCTCCGCCTTCGGGTGGGGGGAGGGGTCCTGACTGTTGTTTGTGCTTACGTGCCAAACAGCAGATTATATTACCCACCCTTCTTGGAGTCTTTTGGAGTCCCCACTGTTTACAGTGGGGATGGTGTGCTGCTGACCTTGACGCGGGATGTTTTGGGTCGGTGGATGGAATACTTCGAAGACCTCCTCAATCCCACCAGCACGCCTTCCAATCTGGAAGCAGGGTTTGGGGACTTGGGGTCGGTCTCTCCAATCTCTGGTGCTGATGTCACCGAGGTCGTTAAAAAGCTCCTCAGTGGCAGGGCTCCGGGGTTGGATGAGATTCGACTGGAGTTCCTCAAGGCTCTGGATGTTGTGGGGCTGTGTTGGTTAACGCGGCTCTGCAATATTGCGTGGACATCGGGGGCAGTTCCCTTGGATTGGCAGACCGGGGTGGTGGTCCCCCTGTTTAAAAAGGGGGACCACAGGGTGTGTTCCAACTACAGGGGGATCACACTTCTGAGCCTCCCTGGTAAGGTCTATTCAGGGGTTCTGGAGAGGAGGGTCCGACGGATAGTCGAACCTCGGATCCAGGAGGAACAATGCGGTTTTCGTCCTGGCCGTGGAACACTGGACCAGCTCTACACCCTCAGCAGGGTCCTGGAGGGTGCGTGGGAGTTCGCCCAACCGGTCTACATGTGTTTTGTGGACTTGGAGAAGGCGTTCGACCGTGTCCCTCGGGGGGCCCTGTGGGGGGTGCTCCGGGAGAATGGGGTACCGGGCCCCTTGATACGGGCTGTTAGGTCCCTGTACGACTGGTGCCAGAGTTTGGTTCGCATTGCCGGCAGTAAGTCAGGCTTGTTTCCGGTGAGAGTTGGACTCCGCCAAAGTTGCCCTTTGTCACCGATCCTGTTCCTAACTTTTATGGACAGGATCTCTAGGCGCAGCCAAGGCGTTGAGGGGATCCGTTTTGGTGGCCTCAGGATCGGGTCTCTGCTTTTTGCAGATGACGTGGTCCTGTTGGCTTCATCGGAACGTGATCTACAGCTTTCGCTGGAGCGTTTCGCAGCCGAGTGTGAAGCGGCTGGGATGAGAATTAGCACCTCCAAATCCGAGGCCATGGTCTTGAGCCGGAAAAGGGTGGGGTGCCTTCTCCGGGTCGGGGATGGGGTCCTTCCCCAAGTGGAGGAGTTTAAGTATCTGGGGGTCTTGTTCACGAATGAGGGAAAAATGGAGCGAGAGATCGATAGACGGATTGGTGGGGCATCTGCAGTTATGCGGGCGCATCTGCAGTTATGCGGGCGCTTTACCGGTCTGTCGTAGTGAAGAGAGAGCTGAGCCGAAAGGCGAAGCTCTCGATTTACCGGTCGATCTACGTTCCTCCCCTCATCTATGGTCACGAACTCTGGGTGGTGACCGAAAGAACGAGATCACGGATACAAGCGGCTGAAATGAGTTTCCTCCGCAGAGTGTCTGGGCTCTCCCTTAGAGATAGGGTGAGAAGCTCAGTCATCCGGAGGGGGCTCAGAGTAGAGCCGCTTCTTCTCCACATCGAGAGGAGTCAGTTGAGGTGGCTCGGGCATCTGGTCAGGATGCCTCATGGACGCCTCCCTGGTGAGGTGTTTCAGGCACGTCTCACCGGGAGGAGGCCCAGGGGAAGGCCCAGGACACGCTGGAGGGACTATGTTTCTCGGCTGGCCTGGGAGCGCCTTGGGGTTCCTCCCGAGGAGCTGGAACAAGTGGCTGGGGAGAGGGAAGTCTGGGTCTCTTTGCTTAGGCTGCTGCCCCCACGACCCGACTCCGGATAAGCAGAAGAAAATGGATGGATGGATGGATTGGAGTTAGAGATATTGCTGCCACTACATTGTGTAATGTACTGATACCTTAGTAAGGCTTTCCTCCATACTTAAAATCATCAATCTTGTACTCAGCTTTTTTATTTGATGCTTCATAGTTTCAGTCATGGGAATTAATATTCTGTAACTATTTAGAGCTACAAGCCTAAACTCAGTTAAAAGGAAAAGTTTTAGAAAGGATGATATATAGCCTTTAAACAGTTGTCTTTATTATATGCTAAGTAAAGAAATACCTTGCATAGGTGACTGGAAATATAACCAGGAGAACATGGCAGTTTAACTGTCAAAGCATTTTCCATAGAAAGTACTGTGATGTTCAGTGAAATGTGTGGACGATTTGGTCAAAATTATTAAATAGCACAGACTGGTACTTCACAGCTGGAGATTTTCTCCTGGAGATGTGCTCCCAGCTGGAAATCTGGAAAAGGGAAGAATGAAGGGGTGTGTCTTTCTGAAAACAGGACATGAAGCAAAATATAACACACAACAGATATTGATGTGGTTGTTACATGTCAAGAATGATAAATAAAATCCCAAAATGATTGTTTTGTGCTGGTATGATTGCAGAATATATTACAAAATCTTCTGGAGGTGAAAGCAGCATGGAAGTCAGCAGAAAAAGAATAAACCTGCACCCTCAATCTTTGTGTAGTAAACACAACAAAGATTTGCGGCAATATCCACAAACTGTTTTTTATTCTCAACTTTTTATTAATAAGATCAAGATTTTATTTGAGGAGGGAAAAGTATGGCAGCAAAATGATGCCAGCTTAAAATGAGAATGAGAAGAAAAATTGGCACTGAAAACAAAATTGGCATTGGCAAATCAGTGTTGGCATTGAAAAATATAATAGTAACCGAAAATGTTAACATTCACTCTGAAATAAATGTAGTGAAAAACTATGTATTGAAAGTAAAACAAATGTCGAAAGTGATGCTTTTCCAAACCAGCAAATAAAGGTCACTTATGTTTCTTTTATATATCTGGAATTCTAAAATATCCTCATGTTACAGCGAAATCCACCTCTATAACTTTCAGTAATGTTTAATTTGATATTATGTTAAAACGAGTTACCATTTGTTTCCTTTTTTCCCATTCACAGTTCAAATATACAGGTAGGGAAACCTTACACCTGACTCAAGTGGTGGTTTGATTGGTTAATACACAACATCTGTATATCTGAGTTTAAGGGTATGAATCCACCATGGAACACTTTTTTTTGGTTTAGTACACAAGTACATTTCTTTTGTTCATTATATTGGTATACTAAGAAAAGGTTTTATACTGTTATAGTTTTGTAAATATACATATAAAATTTGGAGTGAAACAACACACTTTATTTTGTGAAATCAACACTTCACAATGTAAAATCAGCATTGTATCTGTCCCTGTGAAATAGTTTTAAATATGGGAGGATAATTAAGGTTGATGAAAAGGAAGATTGTAGTTAGACTTTCAAGCACAAGGTTTAAGATGTTGCTGATGGAGCTCATAAAGCTAAAAGTTTGTGCAGCCTGCAGACTATCAGCCGACTGAGGCATCACGACACCTGGTGGAACTTGAATAATTGCAAAATGCTGATTGCTGAGATAATAGAAAGTTATTGAAAAAAAATCAAAAAGTGTTCCAAGTTAAATTTGAATCAGTGAACTCAGACATACAGATATTGTGTCTTAACTGACCAGACCATCGCTTGAATCAGGTGTAAAGTGTCAATACCTGTATATTTGAACGGTAAATGTGAAGAAAGGAAACACAGGGTAACTCATTCTAACGCTATGTCAAATTAAAGATTACAGAAAGTTATAGCAGTGGTTTTCTTTGTAATACGACAACATTTTAGAATTGCAGATTTATAAACGAGGTATAACAAACTTTATTTGCTGGTTTAGAAAACAGGTCGCTCACTAACAGTGACATGCGGCTCTGAAGCCCGGCCCTCATGCACAAGCTCCAGAATAGTGACAGAGGAATGCAACTGAAAAGCAGCAGCACTGAAAAAACGTTGTCATTAAGAAAAAGCATGGTAAAAAAAATGTCATTGTGTGAAAACTTGATTGTAAGTGAGTTATTTGTTTTAATGTATATATTTGAAGTTTCATTAAAACTCTTTTCACTTTCACTTTCAATACAAAATTTTTCTCTTCATTTATTTCAGTCAATGTTAATGTTTTCAGTTACAATTATACTTTTGAATGCAATTTTTTCAGTATTTCTTTTCAATTTCATTTTAAGATAGTATTGTATTGCTGGAATAGGAAAATCTGCAAGAAGTTCAGAGCAACTGCATACATTTGCATTTTCACATCCCACCACTTTTGAACATCTCCTGAATGTTTCACAAATGCTGTGTGAAAATGCCTTTAGTTACTCTGCAAAAGCTAGAAATAATCAGTTTCATCAGTAGCCATATGACTCACAGAATTATAAAATTCAATGTGAAACCAATGAGCTATAGCAAGGCACAAAGCACAGAAGTCATGTCTCTGTAGATGGCAATATCATTAAAGAGATTGTGTCGGTTCAGCTCATAACTGAGGAAAACAAAAACTGAGAATGTAAGCATCAGCACTCATGCCATTTGATCACTCATTGATCAATAGTACCATCCTTGCATATTTTCCTCTGCTATAATGTAAGATGTCACAGCACACACCTGAAAAACAAGTTTTCAGAAGATTTCTCACAATATCTTGTCTCTTTTCTTTTAATTGAAAGATTGTAGTGAAAATTTTTTGCAAAATAAAACCTGCATAAAAGTAATCTTCTGATGTAAGCTGTTAAAAATAGCAACTAGGAATGGTCGATAAGGGAGATTCATTGCCTGAGACTATGGGTCTTACAAGTTGACTGCACAGTAATTACATCTCCCGAGGATCCAGGAGAGAAAAGTTTTCAAAACTGGGAGGGGAGGAAGGAAGGCTGGTGAGGCAGGAGCAGAAGAGCTTCATGCTCTGCAGGCGTCGCCATGCTCTCCTCCCTTTTGAAACAAAGTATGAATTCTAATATCTCATCAGGAGGCAGGCAGGGAACTATGGAGACACTTTGTGCTGGTTCCTCCATTCCCTCATCTGCAGGTTCCTTATGTTATTATTTTCTCGCCAAAAAATTAAATGATATTGACTAGATTCATCATGTTCAACAACCCTGTTTCAGAAGCATTTTTCCTGGAAAGCAGTGCTGAATTTTAAATATGTTTAAATATAATAAAAAATAAACAACAGTGTAATTTCTACAATTTAAAGTATCACCTGATAATTTAAGTAGTTATGATAATACTTCAACATCAGTGTCAAGAATGTGCAGGCAGTACTATTGTGAGGTTTTTCAGTGTCATGTTTTAAGGGATACTATATATAGTCCATGGTTCCTATTCCTTGTGGGGTTTGTATATGTGCATAAAGTCTGGAATATATATATGACTGTGTAGAACAATTAACTATCAATAGGACTAAATATGCTTAGGTGGGCTTTGCTTTTTCTCCCGTTTGAGAGATATCCATAGGGTCATTATTATGATGCTGCAGCTAACATGTACAGGTCACTATTTCCCACTAACAGTCATTCATATCCCTCAAAAGCACATTTAAACTGAGAATATTCTGTCAGAGCTGTGGTCTGTGGCTTTCTAAAAATGCTTGTTGGATAATAAGTTCACAAAAGAAACAGAAAATCTTGGAAGGGCTTGTTATCTCCCTTAGAAGCATGAAGAAACGCTTTGGAGAACCTATACCTGATGTGAGCAACGTTATATTAACAACCAGTCATTTGTAGGCACTTTGGTAACTGTCAAGAGGAGATTGCGCCTTGCGCTGCTATGCTACCCGTCCCTGACCAGCCTGCTGTCTGCTAGCTCCTCTCTCCCAGTTCGTTTATCCTGTGGCAGAGTACAAAAAATAATTACACATTCACACAATATATATGTTTGACATGCATGGGGAGAGATTCTTACCATATAATCTCCAAAAAACTCTTCCTCATACATGCCTTTTATTCCTTTACAAAGTTTATTACAACACATTCTGAGAGACAGCCTCTCTTACAGGATCCAATCAGCTCAATAATACATATTCATATATATGCAAAGTGTGACTGTAGTCCTTCCCTGATAGGTTAAGCCCTTTTAATATATTCCTTTTCCGTTGCTCAGCAGAAAGTCTTTCTTCTTTGGTCTCACGCTCTTACCACAACATTTGCACGATCAAACCACCAGATGTTTCCTGTTTTTTCAGAGAATCGTGACCCATTCCCTTCTGACCCCTGGCTCATATCCTGTTCTTAACACTTTCTGCATTTAGTTATTATTTTAGCACACAACCCCTTCACCTTTTGGCCTGCTTATTCATTCAATGCTTGTTTAAAAGTTTTTATTTACATTATAACACAGAGAGGACATCAGTTGATCTTTCGAGTCTGAGACGTTGATTCCAAGTTGAGTCTCATATCTTGAGAGGGCAAGTTTAACAAGTCTGAAGTGTTTGTTTTTGCCACCTATTTTTAACTCAAGTTCAACTCACAGACTTCTGTCTCAGCGAAATATTACCGATTACATTAAGGAATGTTTGCATAATCAAGATTTGGGCTCATAAAAGTCTGCGTGATAATATGAGGAGTATTGAGCAAAGCAGGATAATGTTAAGACATGTAAAGGCCTAAATGTTATAAAAAGAAATATGTACCACGCCCATCATCACAGCGAGGATCAGATCAGACTTTTTTAAAGTGTAAAAAAGATGGATCTACCAAACACTTAAGGTCTTAGCATCATCAGATGGCCAGTCAGGTTGGCTTCGAAACCTCTTTTATTGTTTTTTTAAGGTATTGTGGCAAAAGTGGCCTTTATTTGACAGTGGATAGTTCATAGAAGGGGGAGAGAAGTGGGGGAAGACACAAAGGTCCACCAGGATGGAACTTGAACCCGGCACGACAGGATGGACGACTGAGGCCTCCGTACACGGGGCGCCCGCACTAACCACTATGCAATGCAACACCCCCTCTTTTATTGTTTTGATAGACTGGATTGTCTCTTACCCTGAAACAGTTCTTGTAGAGCAAAATGACACCATCAGAAATCTGAAAGGTGCAAAAGTGTTACAGAGAGTCAATAAAAGAAAAAATTCAGGTGAAAAGATTGAAATTCTTGATTTGATAGATATTAAAACAATGCAGTCATGTAGAAATCCTATGAAAATCCACCCTTAAAAAGTATTCCATTGGAAAGAAAAACAAAGACTAAACTCACTGATGAAAAGAGCAACAGAAATTACTAAAATAATATTAAAACACAACTGTTCTAACGATTTATTTATTTATTAAGGTGTGGCTTATTTATTTATTTCAAAATATGCTTATTTTAATTAGTGTTCAATTACTACACTAAGTGGTGCATTTATAAGATTATTTTCTGAATTCAAGTGCTTTTGTGCCCAATGCCTGCAGGGGACCTTAAGCAGTCTCAAAGTTTGCCCATTTTTCCAGCCGGCTTTGCTGCAAAATGTTTTTGGGGTTTCACCAGTAGCTTCAGTAGTAACTATAACTGGATGCTTTTTCAGCTTCCTCACTTTCCAATTTCAAGCTCATAGGAGAAACCAAAAGGTCACAGAAAACGACCTTGTTCATGTATTCTAGACAGGTGTGGAAACAAGTAGTTTTGCACAGCAGCAGTATAAAGTTGAAGATAGCCCATGCCATCTTTAAAAATTTAATCGCCATCTTAAAAAAACTGAAAGGGGATATATTATGTAACCTTGCACTGCAAGCTGGATTCTCGTGAGATTTGGATTTTTCCAAACCCACGAAAATCCATTTTACTGCTCCAACTGAACCGTCTGACTCGACTCCAGTGGTGGTGCAGACCAATCCTTGATTAGCATTGTACTTGGGCCAGTGTTCAGGTATGACGACAGTAGCAAGTGCCCAGGCAAAAGAAAATAAACATGGCCGCACTGGTGGACGTACACGTAGAAGCGGCTATTGAATCTGTTTTAGGAGAACTAGAGATGATTTCTTGTTTCAAAAATGAGCAAAGGGAAGCACTTTGTGCATTTATTGATGGTAAAGATGTGTGCGCTTTTCTCCCGACTGGATTTGGCAAGAGCTTGATTTACCAGCTTGCACCGCTCGTAGTGAAAGTCATGGTAGGCGGATACTTGCTGGCATGTCCTCCAATCAGCTCAAAATATTATCCAAAATGATCCTCCCTTTTTCAGACACTTTCTGCGGGAGCAGTTCCAGATCGATGTGTAGACACAGGGTGGGGCTACACATAGATCTGGCTTTTGCCAGGTTATATATTATGCCCCTTTTTAAACAAGTTATAATAGGTCTATGGTAGGTACAAAACATGTTAACTAAGTTCTTTGCACAAAATAACTCATATAAAGCGATCTTACCAGCTAAATTCTAGACTATTTCAGTTCCTTTCGGAATCTTTAAAGGGCTCTGTTTCTTTTATGCAAATTAGCAGTTGCAGACCACGCCCTCTCATGCTGTTATAAGGCTGCGGGTTTGCCACACATGAAAATGGTAAAGAACAGTGGGTGTGGTTCGACAGGTGTGGGGTGGTTATGTGCACCCATCCATCCATCCATCCATTTTCTTCCGCTTGTCCGGGGTCGGGTCGCGGGGGCAGCAGCCTAAGCAAAGAGACCCAGACTTCCCTCTCCCCAGCCACTTGTTCCAGCTCCTCGGGAGGAACCCCAAGGCGCTCCCAGGCCAGCCGAGAAACATAGTCCCTCCAGCGTGTCCTGGGCCTTCCCCTGGGCCTCCTCCCGGTGAGACGTGCCTGAAACACCTCACCAGGGAGGCGTCCAGGAGGCATCCTGACCAGATGCCCGAGCCACCTCAACTGACTCCTCTCGATGTGGAGAAGCAGCGGCTCTACTCTGAGCCCCCTCCGGATGACTGAGCTTCTCACCCTATCTCTAAGGGAGAGCCCAGACACTCTGCGGAGGAAACTCATTTCAGCCGCTTGTATCCGTGATCTCGTTCTTTCGGTCACCACCCAGAGTTCGTGACCATAGATGAGGGTAGGAACGTAGATCGACCGGTAAATCGAGAGCTTCGCCTTTCGGCTCAGCTCTCTCTTCACCACGACAGACCGGTAGAGCGCCCGCATAACTGCAGATGCCCCACCAATCCGTCTATCGATCTCCCGCTCCATTTTTGCCTCATTCGTGAACAAGACCCCCAGATACTTAAACTCCTCCACTTGGGGAAGGACCCCATCCCCGACTCCGAGGAGGCACCCCACCCTTTTCGGCTCAAGACCATGGCCTCGGATTTGGAGGTGCTGATTCTATCTATCCGTCGGACCCTCCTCTCCAGAACCCCTGAATAGACCTTACCAGGGAGGCTCAGAAGTGTGATCCCCCTGTAGTTGGAACACACCCTGTGGTCCCCCTTTTTAAACAGGGGGACCACCACCCCGGTCTGCCAATCCAAGGGAACTGCCCCCGATGTCTACGCAATATTGCAGAGCCGCGTTAACCAACACAGCCCCACAACATCCAGAGCCTTGAGGAACTCCGGCCGAATCTCATCCATCCCCGGAGCCTTGCCACCGAGGAGCTTTTTAACGACCTCGGTGACCTCAGCACCAGAGATTGGAGAGCCCGACCCCAAGTCCCCAAACCCTGCTTCCAGATTGGAAGGCGTGCTGGTGGGATTGAGGAGGTCTTCGAAGTATTCCATCCACCGACCCAAAACGTCCCGCGTCGAGGTCAGCAGCACACCATCCCCACTGTAAACAGTGTTGGTGGCAGACCGCTTTCCCCCCCTGAGACGCCGGATGGTGGACCAGAATCGCTTCGAAGCCGTACGGAAGTCGTTTTCCATGGTCTCTCCAAACTCCTCCCACGCCCGAGGTTATGTGCACATCCTGCTTATTTTGTGACGTCACAATAAGGCGCTTTTTCAAACGGCTTGTGGAAGTACAAGATTTCTAACAGCAAACATTTGCAAAAAAATGGATGAATGGCTTTTATTCATGTTAGGAGTGTTTATAAAGGCAGCAGAGACCCAAATGGTAACACAAAAGGATCAAAAAGTGAAATGTGCATAATATGTCTACTTTAAGATGGAATAGACTGCAGTACTCCACAAATCCTGCACATGATTAAGTTTGTATGAAAAATGGAACATGAAAAGACAGATAATTTAACTTACACAGAGCTAATGTGATTTTTCCTTCATTTATTATTGTTAAATAAAAAATTGATTTTGCACATTCAATCTTAAAATTCAACTGGAAGATATTTTGTACAGACACATTTTTATTTTAAGAACACATTTACCCCAAGAACGCAACAGTAATATCTACATTTAAGCAAACCTGAGATATGTTACTGCTCATTGTGGATCTGCTGCTTTCGCCTCAGTTCCCAGAACCTGCTTGGTACCCGAAACATTCCTCCTGCCAAATAAGTTGTTTAATTACCCTAATCACCTTGGAAAGGGGATTTTTTGGCTGTGAGAATCATATTACTTAATTTGCAATTAAATTGTAAAATACTGACCGAATATTTTGGCATCATCTGGGATGACTTCACATCAGCATGAATTATTAGCTATAGTTTCTTTTTTTATTGTTTGAATTCTAAGTGTGTTGACTGTTGCCCATCTTGTTTCTTGCATTTTTGTTTTTGAAATTGAATATTTGATTCCATGTTGAATCCTTTCCATTTTTCTGTTTGGATTACACGAAAGCGGGCAATTTTTCTTCCAAATAGACAAGAAGTTGATTTTGTAATGTTTCCTGGGTGCCGGAGCAGAACATTTACCTTGTCAGGTAAATTGACAGTCGTTGTGGGAACTGGTAATTAGGGCATGCTGATAAATATTTACAGATGCAGCTGATATAATATGAATACAGTCATTACTTCTGGTATAGCGATGTGCCGGCATCGTTTAACTAACATGGGAATTGCACTGACAGAGGTATGTCTCAGTTCTAATTTGAATTGTGATGCCTTTTTGGGGGAAGTTCTGTAATAAGTCCTATTATTGTGTTTTTATTAAACATTGGAGAACAAGTTTACCAGAAATCAAGATTTCCATTTCACCTCAAACACGGCTGAAATGTTTTTACAAAGTTGATTTGATGCTTGAAAAAAGTCACAGATACTTTTAGTTTTCTTAGCCAAACTATATGCACCTTTAGTGTTTACGTGGCCAAGGTTTTCCATTTCTGAGATTTGGTTGGGCTTTTTCTATATGTGCCCAAGAAACTGTACCTTACATATAGATATGTAGCTCAACAACTCTAAAGGTCCACCTTGGACTTATAACTCTAATTTGAACCACATTGGTTTTCTAAGGCCAAAAAGAAGAGGTTTAACCAAATTCTCATTTATTTTCTTAGTTCCTTTCACTCACCCAGTATGCAGTCTCCGAAGTCTAGATCTTAGTAGGTTTTCTTTCCAATTGGTTTATGTTTCAGTATAACCATAAACCCACTGATGTGCGGTCAGGGGATGCAGGTGAGGCAGGTGTGGGAGGTGTGGCAGTGCCTCACCTGTCATAATAAGAAATAAAATTGGCACTACAAATTATGATATAAAATAATTATTTCACTTTATCTGTTGTATACATTTGTTTTCTATAATATTTCAACATTTTTATGATCAAAATCACTGAATTTACATAATCCAATAATTAATTTACCATTGCCTGGGCCCTGGGGGGATTAAGTGCGGTGTGAGGCAGTGCTGTGTTGTGCCTCACCTCCGGTGGTGCTCTGTCACACACAGTGAATGAAGCAGGGAGTTGGCACATGCTCATTTTTGTTTTTTCTTTATATCGCGAATATACATGTTTGATTAAACATGTACAACACATGTTGATATTCTACAGTCTGTCTTATGTATTTATCAAATGTGTGGCCTTAAATGTGCAGTCAAAATGTGTAGGGGGAGACAGAAAATACAGTACCTCAATGATAGGGGGCAGTGCTGAGCTCAGTGGGCACAATGGGAAACAGACACACTTCTTCTACTGAAAAGATGGTAGGAAAAATACAAAAAACACAAAGGGAATGTAATATTGTAGGTGCCAAACTATGGTTCAAAATAATAGACTTTTATGGACATCTAGACATCAAAATAACCAAGACTGGGGCATAGTGGGCTTGCGGCCAGTTTAGATGGGCTTTGTACATGTGGGCAATCATAAACTGTTGCTATGTTGTGTAAGATATTCTTCTGAAAAAGAGATTCTGTTCAAAGAGCTATGAGTACTTGGATTATTTACATTTTCTATTAAGACTATATTTTCTGCAAGTTTGAAATCACAATTGATCAATAGAGCTGTTATAAAGTTTCTTAAATGAGTAATGTTTTCATGTATCATATGTTTTGTGTGTGCTGCTTGCTTTATTGCTGTTTTTACTTTATATGCTCTATCTGTGTTCTACTGCTATTTACATTTTACCCCCTAAGCATCTTGAATTACTTTGTTGTTGAAAGTGTGCAACATAAATAAAATTGCCTTGCCCAAATTCACTAATTTGTATGTGAAATATAAGTTCCAGTTACCACACCGAATAGAAGGGGCAGCACTGCACTATGCTGGCCTATAGCCGGCCGAAAATAATTTGAAGAAGAAGAAATACAAAAAAGACGATTGGAATAGAAGCAATCCAGGGCAACTTTCCTCCTTATGGATAATCACCAGTGAAGCAGCTGGATTTTTAAAAATGAAGGCTAAAAAAGAGGATTTTTATATGAGAGTGATGGAGATATTTGTGGATTAAGATAAAGGCTGCACTTCATAGACAAATGTAAGATCATACACGATTTTACATTTTATTTAAAAAAAAAACTCAGCCACGGATAAATAACGGTTTTTACAGAATATTAAATATATTACTTTTTAATGGTATAATATTGTTAAATGGAATTGATTAAAGCATCAATAAAAGTTGTTAAAACGACACAAATGTTCCAATTAATCAAAAAATTGGAACGGAAACTTCTAATTTGGGTTTAATTCAATAAGAATCTGTACCTCACTACTCATGAACCTCAGTGCACGTCACTGCATAAACTATACCACACTTAGGATTTCCTAAAAAACAAACATTTTGTGACAAGGAGTGATTTTATCTTCGGTGTAAACACACAAACAGTAAAAGTAAAAGTAAAACAGTAACCTATGGATTTTTCTCCAGGACTGAAAGAACCTCAGTGAAAATGTCACTAACATTCATACCAACATTAATAACCATGCTTTCCTCTGCTCCAGTAAACCCAGTATTTCAGGTTTAACCTGCCTGTAAAAAACGCAGTTCCCCATAGGTGGCTGACACCTTTTAATATTCTCAATCTAAGGGCAGTGCAATACATCTGCACTGACATGAGAGCATATTTATAACCTGCTCCAGTGGACCAGTCTTCAGGGTGAATCATTACCAGCAGCTGTCACATTTATGTACTTTTTTCACAGTAGTCTTGCTTCTCCTGGAGGGAAAAGAAGCATTTTAATCTCTCTGGTAGGTTCATTCTTATTACCTACAAGCAGGTAGGCTACTAAATAAGTGTGCATTTCTTCCCCTCAAGCTCTTCACTATAAGAGCAGTAAAAGGATTTTATTCGTCATCATTCCCTCTCATACGATAAGAGGTTCATACAATTGGGATTTGAGCTTAAACATGAAGATATCAAATAACCTTTCATACTTTTATATAAATATTTTTCTTCTGACTATGATATTTTGGTAAATCAAGGGATCATTGAGAATTAGTTAAGAAATGTTTTTAAATATTCGACTTCTACAGAGTCATTAACCAACTAAGACTGTAGAAGCAAAATTTAGCAAAAATTAATTAATTAATTTATGTATATTCTATATTACTATATACTGTATTACATGGGGAAGACTGCTGACATGACATATGTAACTAACACCCTCCATAAGGATGATAAGTTACAGTCATTGCAAAAGAAGCTGGTTAGTCACAGAGTGCAAGCATATTCATAGGAAGTTGAGTGGAAGGAAAAACATGGTAGAAAAAGGTTTACAAAATGCAGAGATAACCACAGGCTTGATGGGATTGTCAAACAAAATCCATTCAATATTTTGGAGGGGCTTCACAAGGAGTGGACTGAGGCTGAAGTCAGTGCATCAGGATCCATTACACACAGACACATCCTGCACATAGGGCACCAAATGTATTCTTCATGTCAAGCCACTTCTAAACCAGGTCCAACATCAGAAGCATCTTACATGGGATAAAGACAATAAACAAAACTAGACTTTTGCTCAGGGGTCCAAACTCCTTCTTTCTGCTGATGACCTTCACGATGATGCTGATTTCATTTTCCAGCAGCAACCATGACCATTTGTCAAGAGGATGATAAGAGACATCAGACTCAATGATGCAAGGCAAGGCAAGGCAAGGCAATTTTATTTGTATCGCACAGATGATCCGAAGGCCACTAGTTGTGCAAAAATTTCTCTATTAAAAAATCCTGAAAAAAAATAAAAGCACATCTGAAAACTAATGTTGGATGTATTGGGGCAATTGGGTTCTGGATTACCTCCAGATATCATTGTCGCTTAACTCTTTCTAATTCTATATTCAGGAATTTGACTTGAAAATTTGTTATACAACTACAGAGCCATTTAATCTGTGAGCACAAACCTTACCAAAATGTTCTCAGAACAAGCCTATCTCAAAAGAAAGTGCAGACGTGTTCAAATGAGCCCATGTTTGCCCTCTTTTGCCATGGTTTGGGTCAGGGGCGTTTCCTGGACCTGGAAACATTGGGGACTGAGCCCATACACTCGTTGAGGAATGTGGGGAAACCTACGCAGTAAAAAAGGCTTTTTATTAAAGCTTTCTTGAGCATTGTGGCACCTTGTTTAAAGCCAAATACAGTGATATGTACTTCAAAATGTATTTATTTCCAAAATCAAACGTGAAAATAACAAGATCTCTAAAATCAGTATAAATATTAAGTAAAACAGGATGATAAAATTTGTCAAAAGGTAACAATTATTTTGATTTTGTTCTTTCCCTGACAAGCACAAAAGTTAGTTCTGTGTCTTTTGCTTATTTCATAATTCTCTGTCCTGTCTAGGTAATCTGTAAACCAAGTATAACATCAGATTTATTTTATCTTAATAGATGCTATCAAAAGGTAATCATAAAAGGAACTGAACTTTGCAACATCATTAGCATTCCAGTGTCATTTTTTGGGGAACATTGGCTCAATTATATGGTTTTAACTAGAAAAGCACTCGGAGAGCGCAGACCTCTGCCAAGGCAGCTCAGTGCCAGTCAAGACAGCAGTCTTTGTACTCAGAACAAAAGTAAAACTGTTGATTTAATCAGTGCTGTAATCTAGTTTATTCAAGTAATATACTATGATTTCTTTCCTCCTAGACAATAATCGGTCAAAATCTTAAATCAGTCATTGATTAGTCAGTGATTTTAATCCTACCCTGTTTTCTGAGGCAGCTCCTTCTGTTCTGTATTTATGAAGATGCAACATTATCACTTCCTGGGAAGATTATAGTCTAATGAATGATAAGACAGAGAAACAGCTTAAATTAGTTAGAATTATTTATAGATTTTAAGTATGTATATTTACATCAGTCTTTAAACCCCCATGTTGTGATTCTGATGTCTGTCACTCAGTCTAGGCCCCCCCCCCTTTCTGTTACAGCCCTGCTTTTATTTTAGTGTGACACCCCATGATCATCACTGGCCTTCTTTTAGCCTTCTTTAAAAACTTCCTAGATAATCCCCTGCTCATCAGTCTTAATTAAGTATTTTTAGTCTTTAAACATTATTATTCAAGCATTATTATCTATAATCATTTTGAATAAGACGTATGGAATTAGACTCACTTTAAAGTTAAACACAGCAGGTCTGACCCACATTAATAAAAACCGTTATTAATTCAAACTCTTAGAAAAGTTTTTGTTTTAGAGCTTTGTGCAGAAAGTTGTGGTGCTACTAAAAGCAAGCAGCCAGTTACGGCCCGGAGGATGATTGCAATGAGCTGCACTGTGGGGCGGGGAGGAGCCGTAGTGAGACACAGATCATAGGGGAGAGGCCGACCAACGCACGTCGGTCCAAAATGTCAGAAGACTTTGTCCGACTGACCTGTTTTTGTAAACACTACTTTGAATCTGCCTAATGTTCGTATAATTTGAAGACATAAAGTAGCCTATATAAATTGTTTGTTTACCTGTTTTATGTGTTGGCCCAGAGTTTTGCCACCCTCTGCCAGCCGTCGCAACTAAACAATTGTCCCTCTTATTTCAGTCAAAAATCATGTGATGTGCATTTTCTGTCAGGAGCGCTCTAGAGGTTATATTAAACACCGGGCTCTCAGCCAATAAGACACAGAAGATTTTTTTTTTTTTTTTTTTTTTTTTTTTAAATGTGTCCTGTTTGGCAGTGTGGAGCTCAGAACTGGTGTCTGAGTACCAAGTAGAAGCCCAACAGATTTACTTTCACAAGCGGAGCAGTACAGCTTTTGCTATAGTACTCCACTTGATTTATGTGTGAAAAATCTTTATTATGAATTGTTGGGGTTTTTATTTCCTGATGTTATGGACACGGAGATGGAAAATTAAGGAGAAGAAAGAAGGAAGATGAAGAAGAGAGGTAGGAAACAAAATGTCATGAGAGAGGGTGAGTTGAAAATACAAGAGAGGAAGGGGAACAAAGAAAACACAGGAAGACATTGAAGTCTGCCTCCATACCCACAGGACGGCAGAGAGAGGGGGAAAAACAAAACAAAACACGAAAAAGGAACATCGACAAAACCAACCAAACATTGTGAACTAAGAATTACACAACCACATCACACAAAAATAGATATAAAAATACAACAACAATGTCACAGAAAAACTCATGGTACCGATTAATCAAGCTCTAGTAATGATAACCTCAGCCCAAGAATATATCCTTAAACACCAGAGACCCCACATCTATGTGTGTGTGTTAGCATGCTGGAGCATATAAGGTTTCTCCATAAGAGTGTTCGATAGTTGGTGTGAGCAGACATCAATCCGTCTCCCAGGAATCGATGCAGACATGAAGGAGATAGGAGCAAAGACGTCCAAAGGACCGCCAGAGCCCCAGGCGGACCCGGGCGGGGCCGACCGTATCCCCCAAGAGAGGAGCAAAGGAGAACCCCAGGGGAACATCCAGCGGGTACTATGCAGGGGGCCGGGGGGCACCAGTGACGAGCCCACGGGTCCCGCCGGCAACCAGCCGCGCCGGGGCGGTCAACGGACCGGGGGAGCCGGGGCCCAGGGGCACCCCACCCCCCAGCAGGGACCCGACAAGGGACTGGCCGACGAGGGGCTCCCGGCACTGCAGGGGCCGCGGCCGGCTGCCGGCCGCCACGCAACTCCTCCACCCTAGGCCAATCCCCACCGCCAACATCCCAGCGCCCCACCAATAGCCGCAGGGGACGGACAGCATCCCCAGGCCGGGCTCAGCCAGCATCTGGACGCCAAGTTGTACCAGCTCCCGGGTCCTGATCCCGCGCAACGCAGGGCGCCGAGACCAGGCATCCAACGAGGGCCAGGGCCGGTCCAACCCGCCAATGAACCGGCCACGCACGGTGCGCACAGAACAGGTGATCAAACGAGCAGAGACGCCGGATCCGCATCCCGCCGAGCCACCGAGCAGGCACCACCCAACAATCCCAAACCTGGCACCTCTAAAAGAGGTGCCCCAACCAACCAAAGGAAGATATCGGCCCAGCGCACCGACACACCAGCCCCCCCAGGCCCGGCCAGGCACGCACCAGGTCCGAACCGGATTGACCACCAGCGCACCGGCAGGCAGGGGCCCCCGTCACCGGCGGGGAGTGACGTTGGGGAAATAAGCCCCCCATTAAGTGTAAGGCCTGAGGTGTGCCAGGCGAGGGGGCAGACCAAGATCCAACCTGACAGGTAGACAAAGACACACAGACACATTCATACGTTCCCTCCCTCTTAAACCCATACATTCTCACTGACTCACCAAGACACCCAAAAAAATGACGCTGTACCCTCACTCACACACCCCATGCACACTTTATGCTCCCAGGTCCAGGTACCGATGCCCCAGTAGAGCCACCAGCCCCCGGACCCGGGAGGTGGACCCCCTACCTTCTAGGATGGAGACAAGCAGACCGCCAAGGGCCCCACAGTGGCAAAGCAGCCCGACAGCCCAGGACCCCGACCAGACCGCCTGTCCTCCTCCGGACCCCAACCCCTGATGGCTGTAGCGAACAGGGGTGTGAAAAGACCCCTAGCCTCCATCCTCCCGCTCGAGTATGGTGTTGATGCGTGTTGTTATAATGTGCATTTAAAACAGAGGGGTGGGATGTGGGGGAGGCAGCCACACAACCCCCAACCCCCACCCCGAGCCCTCAGTGTCTATATGTGGTTTAACAGTGGGCACCGGCACCAGAGGTGAAGCTGATTGTACCGCTCCCCCTCTGGATGCCGAAAAGTGTGCCCACCCCAAAGTCCCTACATATGTGTCGTGTGAAAATGTTATAAGTGGGAGTGTCTAAGTTGTATATTAAAATTGGGACCCAGGACACCACGGGACAGCGAGGAGGGAAGCCCTTCCTCGCACCCCAGTGATGTGCCCATGCCCCAAGACCCTATATGAGTGGTAAAGTGATGGAGCGGGTGGACAGAGGTGTCCAGGGATGGGGAAGGAAGGACTGGGAGACAAAATGTCTTCCCAGGGAGCCAGCTCCCCCACTGACCCCACTGAAGATTCGCCGTATAACTCCTCTCTGATTGGTCATACCGTTGTGTCGCTGTTGCATTCACCGAAACCAGGAGAATTACAAAACTACCTTTTTCATTAATGTCATAGGGCGGCTCAGTTGATGTAAACTTATTCCTTCTGGTGTGAAAAAAAACATTCGGGGGCTTGACGAGAAATGTTTGGGGCTAGAGCCAGGAATGCCCACGCTAGGCGACGCCACTGGTTTGGGTCCCAAAAAATTAAAAGACCATCCACTCAATTGGGTGGTATAAAGGGTACATGCCATCTTTTTATTTAGTTGTTTTTTTATACTATGAATAAAGGTAACTGGGATGCAGGGGCACAAAGTAGAAATTTGGAGAAATATATTCTGCGATCAAAGTGATGTCCTTTCCTAGGAGGTCAGACCTCATTCTGCATAACTTACCAAAGGTGTGGCTTCATAGCGGCAGAGTGTGTCTACTTGACTTGTGGGGATGTTTAGAATCTAGACCTGTGTCTTTTACTGAAAACATATGCAAATCATTAAGACAATGGCAAGGCAACGATCACAAATTATAAAGCAGCTGAAAATTAAATCAAAATCAAATTTGCAATCTATGACAGATGCTATGCATTTAAATCTTATTAAGCTTGAACTATTTTGCAAGAACAATAAACAATTGCAAAAAATGTGTAGTCTCAATATATGCAAAGTTGGGAAAAACATTCCCTAATCAAACATAATCACTGAGAAATACACTGAAATATGTGGTTGTAAAGTGATAAAATGTAAAAACATTCAAGAGAATACTTTGCAAAGGCACTTTGTTTAAACTTTGGGAGAACAATGTTGATAACCCTCTATCCCAGGTGGGAACCTTCCTCATGACCAATTTATCTGTTGATCGGATTATCTGTACCCAATGGCGTTTCTCTGCTGTTCCTTTTCCTTCCTTTGTTAATCTGTTTGTCTTTGTTTATTATTATTGTGTTAATCTTCTTTTTTCCTTCTATTGTTAATCAGTACATACAAAGTTGATGATGCTATATCTCACTTAATATCACAGAATCATGAGCTGAATAAATAAATATAAAAAGCAGTTTTTAAATGAATATTTTATTTTCTAATGGAAATAAGCTATTTGGACTGACCAAATCATAAGTAAAAAGGTAACTCCCCCGTGTATAACATTATGATTAAACTACAACTAACCAGATTTCTTGATAAGCTGAGTACAATTTCATCTTGACCTGTAAAATCACAAAATCCAACCTGTCTGACAAAGAGAAGTAGCAACACATCATGCCCAAGTCTAAAGAAACTCAAGAACAGATGGGAAAATAACTGACATCTCTCAGACTGAAAAGGGTTTTAGGAGTCCTGTAAACCACAGTGAGACCCATTATCTACAAATGGGGATGACATGGAACAGTGGTGAATCTTCCCAGTAGTGGTCGACCGGCCAAAATTCCATGAGATCACAAAAGATCCCAGAAGGACATCTAAAGCATTACAGGCCTTACTTGTCTCAGCTAGGCTCAAGGTTTGGGATGAGAAAGAGACTGGGCAAAAAATAGCATCCATGGCAGAGTTACAGTTTAGAAAAAATATTATGCTCTCCAATAAGATAAAAGGAGAACATTTTAGAAGGCTTTCATTTCTTTACATCAAGGTATACAACTAACACAGTTCAGAAAAAAATATCTTCATGAGGACAGCCAAACATGCTGGTGCTAGAAAGATGAAAAGGGACTGACTTACAGTACTTCTTTAGGGGTCTCCTTTATAACGCTTGCTGATGCACAAAACGGGGTCTTTAAACTGCCAAAGTCACTTTCTATGCCAAATTTGGGGTTAATAAAAAAAATCCTGGCGGAAAATGTACGGAATTTCAAGCACACTAAGGACCTTGCTTACGCACATTTTGGACACGGAGGACGCTGGCAGCACAGCTGATGAGACGGCAAAATTGTGAATTTAAGCAACGTTTTCAGACTTGTAGAGCTTTGTGCACACACACGAACACACAACCAACAGTCTGCCCCCACCCCCGTCTTTGAACTGAGAATTAAAATAAGAATCAGAATCAAAATATGTTGCATTTAAGAATTATATCACAGTCTGTTCATATGTATGTCTTCAGATTATACAACAAATGCAATTATTGGTGCATTAATTGTGTGAAGTACTAATATAAATACTCCAGTGACACTCCTGCATACTGCTGCACAATAAAAGCACTGGTGCTCACTGAAGATTACGGCACTGGCAGCATCTGGATGGGGGAAGCTGATGTAGATTCCCTAAAGCAGTCCTTTTAGATCTATTTGCTGAACTTAGATCTACCGACCCGCTGGAACCGAATACCCCCCCAGCAGCACATTCTGGCTGTGGCAGGCCGTCCCCCTTTTTGCCTCTTTTTAATGTCTGGCACGCTGCTGCATCAATGCTGTATCACTCGTAGCTCTTCCATTTTTTTGTGACCCACCCAGATAATATTTTGCACGGATGATACTTTTTAAAAGTAGACTTCAAACACCTTTTCTGTCAGGCTTTAAATATCTAGGAGTGCTGAGACTTATTACGTTCTGCTGTAATTTAGTTTCTATTTGCTTTTATTCCAATCTTATTATTGCTACAGGAAGTAATCATATTCAAACTTTATGTTTATTGTTCTTATTCTTTTATTGCTTGTGCTGCTGCTTTTTTTATTTTGATCGTTTTACTCGTGTTGTCTTGTTACACATTTTCTTATTGCTAACTATATTTTTGTCATTTAATATGAAGCACTTTGGTTCACCTTTTGGCTGAGTAAAGCTCTATATAGATTAATGTTGATTGATTGATTGAAATAAAACTGTTTTCCGTGCCTCCATGTTGCACTTTCTCCGCCTCTTGGCTACCATGGTTACCCATGAAACGCTTCATATCATCCGCCTTATTTCGATGCAGAACATTCACTAGGCATTGACCATTTATGGCAGAAAGTGGGTATGTAGTGGTCGGGATATCCAAGGGATATCCAAAAATACCTGAGCAAATTTCTAGGAAGAGTGGGATTTATGAAGTAGAAATTGCGTGCAGCTGTGCATAATCCAAGTTTGATAGATCTAAAACTTACTAAACCTAAGTAATTTTTTATGCTGTGCTTAAGTACAGTTTTAGCAAAGATTCTTGCAAGGTTTTATAAATGAGACCCCTGGACAATTTGGACAGTGAAATCCTGAATTCTACTCTCCAAGTGAAATTCCTGAAGGTGAATGATGAATAAAATATAAAATAACATAAATTTTTTGGAGTGACCTAGTTAAGGTTTAATCTTCAATCTGACATAGATGCTGTGGCATAACCTTAAACTCGAAAAGCAAATTTGTTAGACTCTTTGCAAGTTATCGCAAATGCCAGATAACAGTTGTTGCAGCCAAAGAGGGCACAGTCACTCACTCATTCTTTTCACATAGGTCCAATGTTGATTTGGATTGCTTTTTTTCCTTTAAATTAGTTTCAATCCAACTTTAATTAATTTATATTTATTTGAATTTTTGTATTTACTTAGATTATCTTGTTTGGATATTAAAACCTTTTTGATCTGGAACATTTGCTTGTGACATAAGCAAAAACAGAAGAAATCTGTGGGGGGGCTCATTTGAACTCCACTGCATGAGCTATCTAGGAAACAATGTATTCTGTTATCATGTTTTGCTTTGAACACAGGCTATACAGTAGAACATGTATATCTGTACTGTCCAGGGTTGTCGTTAATTAGCTGTGTTGCTCTTTTCCTGTCAAAACAGCTTTTCAGCTTGATCCTGACAACAGCTCAGGATGCAAAAAAAGATTAAAGAAGAGAAAAAAGTTGGCTTATTTTGTGAGTAATTACAATAACATAAAAGGAAAGTGATGTGAGAGCACAAGCAGTCTCTGAATTACTTTGTCAGTCAAACTGAGATGTCTTGGCATGAATTAGGTGGCCTGGAGATGTCTGTGCCATGTGTACTACACCAGCCTGTAATGGAAAGTAGAGTCATTATTATCTAATTAGGCAGACTAATGACGTGTCACAGAGAGCCATAAGGCCGGGACAGACTCCGATGTGCCGTCTGTTCTTCACTAAAAGCCTTTCTCACAGAGACAGACGCACCCTTAAACTTAAACTGATGAGCCATAGCATTATGACCACATGCATGTTACTGAATAGATCCAGGTTTTTTTTACCAAAACAAGCCTGGTGTCTCATTTATAAAAGTCAGTGTAGAATTCTTACTAAAACCATACTTTAGCTCACCCCAAAAAAATGTAAAAAAAATTACTCATGACTACTAAGTTTCAGGGGTCTCATTTATAAACGTTGCGTACGCACAAAACGGGGCCTGAAACTGGCGTACGCCACTTTCAAAGCAAAAGTTGTGATTTATAAAAAATAGACTTGACGGGAAAATGTGCACACCTGTACGCCAACTCTGACCCGTGCGTACGGACATTTTGGAGACGGGGGGAATCGACGACGCAGTTGGTGAGGTGGTGAACTGCAGCCAGACTGCATATTACTCCTCTCACACATATCATTTCACCTCACACCAAACATTAATTATGGATTCATGTTATTATAAACATCCAAACCAGTAATGATATCTATATTGTAGCTTTGCAGTGAGCTATAGCTCTTCTAAAAACATTTTTCAATATTAAAATAAATTCATAAAATTTATCTCAAAACCTTAAACTCAGATAAAAGGGCCGGGACTGTATGCCAAGTAATAAATTCAATCATCTGTACCATATATCATTGATTGGCACGTTCATTGTGCCAAGGAAGGAAGCAATCAGTCTTATTGCTGCCAATAGAAATACCCCAAGTACTTTCAAGCGTAATATTTGAGATGGATGCACTGGGGTTGCTAGAAGATTTTGCAAATGGAAGGATTAGGAGAGAACGCGTGTTCAGGGATCATGCAGACCTCCTTGCCCATGATGATGACTGGCTAATAAGCAGATTCAGATTCCCTAGAGCTGTGCTCTTGGATCTCTGTGCTGAATTGGGCCCGGTTCTAGAGAGACCGTCCAGGTGGAACCGTGCCATTCCGGTCCAGCTGCAGGTGCTCACCACTATGGGGTTTCTTGCAACTGGTTGTTACCAGCGGGAATTAGCCGACAGGTATGTGTCTGAGTGACATGATTCTTACTATTCTGCCAAAAGTCCCTTTTTGGAAATAATGCCTTCAAATATGTTATATTTATTTACTAGGTCTGGGATATCACAGCCGTCCCTGAGCGCAATAATGCCTGTAGTCTTGGATGGGATCATTAAAATGAGCAGGCGATACATCACGTTTCCATATACTGTGGGGGAGCAGGCTGAAATTAAGATGCAATTTGCAGCAATGTCTGGTTTCCCAAACATAATCGGCGCAATTGACTGCATCCATATTGCTATAAGGGCCCCGTTCGAGGATGAATTTGTTTTCGTCAATCGGAAACATGTAAACAGTATTAATGTGCAAATCATATGCGATTCACACATCATGATCACTAATATAGTGGCACGATGGCCTGGGTCAACACACGACTCCTTTATCTTGACACACAGCAGTGTAGGGAACAGACTGCAGGCAGGCGCTGTGCGTGATGGCTGGCTGCTCGGTAAGTCCTCACCGTCATTAGAATTGCTGGTTGTTGACGCCTGAATTAAACGTGTTATCAATTGCAGGTGATAGGGGCTACCCTCTCAGGAGCTGGCTTCTGACCCCGTTCCCAGACCCACAGACAGCAGAGGAAATGCGCTACAAGTCCTGTCACACGCGTGCGCGCTCAGTCGTGTAGCGTGCCATAGGCCTGTTAAACTGTAGGTGGCAGTCATTGGATGCCTCGGGTGGCAGACTATTATACCACCCAACAAAGGTCTGCAAGATCATGAGGGAATGTGGAATTCTTCATAACATGGCACTGAGAATTGTAATTCCCCTCCCTCCTGGCCTACCCCCTCCCCAGCATGAGAACCCCGACCCACAGCCGCCTCCTCCTCGACAGGAAGCCTTCACCCAGGGAGCAAGGATCCGCCAGGATGTAATGCGGCGTTTGAGATAACAACTACAAGGTTCATTTATTAAAAATTTTTATTGTATCATTTAAGGTACCAATGGCTGTCACTATGTCACACAGCACACTCTTTATTTCCTTTAACCCGTTTGTCACAGAATTCATGGCGCTGATGGTGTCTCTCTTTGTCTGCATCACAGCTTCAGTCAGAACCCGACCACGGCTGGATGCACCACGGGCACCGGCAGCACTGGTGCTGGGGGCAGCCGGATGCTGGGCAACCTCATCTTCCTCAGCCTCCTCATCCTCACCACCTACCGACTGTGGAAGAGCTGAAAAGACACGGCATATTAGTCTATCTCCTTAAAATATGCTCAAATTTGTTAACGTAGCCACGTAATAAAATATATCCAAAAGGTGCTTTACCGGGTTCATCTGTCATTTCTGCCAGGTCGGTGTCGCCCTCCTTCTTTGACACAATACCGTACACGCTTGATGTTCCCATGATACTTGCCATCTTCCTGTCCAGTGGTGTCAGCTCGGGTGTACACGTATCCCCTCCAGTAGCAGACCCACTCTGGTGGTGGGAGGCAAGTTTTTTTTTTGCCTCGAATTTGAGGTCCGACCACTTTTTTAAAATTTCGGGTACCGTCCTGTCAGTTGCACTGACAGTCTGCACTGCAGATGCCACATGCTGCCACTCGCAGTTCTTCCTTTTATTTGTGACACCACTACTGTGTCCACCAAATAAAATGTCTCTTCTAGCCTCCACTTCACTCACTAGCACGTCAATCTCCATCTCCATAAAGTTTCTCTTGGTTTTTTTTGTTGTTGCCAAATTTCCCCTCTTCTTCATATGCATCAATATTCATGTCCTGCTTTGCATTGACCTTTTATAGCCGGATTTGGGCGTGTTCAGGGCGGGATATGAGCTAAATTCATGTGCGCAAACTTCCAAGAAGACTGTGATTTATAAAGGGGAAATTGCTTACACCTGTGCGTAGGCATGGTTTTATAAATCAGAAATCTTTTTGGCGTACGCATACTTTTGTTTTGGTCGTACTTTTAGTAGGGATTCTACGCAATGTTTTACAAATGAGACCCCTGATCTGTCAAACTTGGAGTATGTACAGCTGCACGCAATTTCTGCTTTATAAATCTTACTCTCCCTAGAAATGTGCTCAGGTGTTTTTGGATCATATCCTGTCCTCTACACACCCACTTTCTGCCATAAATGGTCAATGTGAAATGCAGAGTGAATATTCTGCATCGACCTAAGCATGCTGATAGTTCACGGGTAACCATGGCAACCGAGAGGCGGAGAAAGCGCAACGTGGAGGCACGGAAAGCAGTTTTATTTAAATCAATCAACATTTATCTATATAGAGGTTTACTCAGCCAAAGGCGACCAAAGTGCTTCAAATTAAAAGATTAAAATAGTTAGCAATAAGAAAATGTGTAACAAGACAAGTAAAAAGATTCAAATTAAAAACTAAAAGCAGCATGACAAGCAATAAAACAAATAAGAACAATAAATATAAAGTTTGAATATTATCACTTCTTGTAGCAACAATAAGATTGGAATAAAAGCAAATTAAAACAAATTAAAACTAAATTACAGCAGGACTGATAAGTTTCAGTCACTCCTAGATATCTAAAGCCAGACAGAAAAGGTGCGTTTTAAGTCTACTTTTAAAAAGTATTGTCCGTGCAAAATATTATCTGAAGGGGTCACCAATAAAAGGAAGAGCTGTGAGTGATATAGCATTGATGCAGCAGCATGCTAGACATTAAAAGACGCAAAGAAAGCGACGGTGAAAGTGAGGGTGAAAGGGTGAAACTTGGACACAACTGGGTTTTTTAATATCTTTTAATCTTTACCAAAATGATGTTAAATGTTAGTGCCAGGAAACAAAGTTAGAGGAGCTCTTAACACCTTTAAGGCAAAACAAGGCAATTTTATTTGTATTGCACACTTTCAACAAAGCAATTCTAAGTGCTTTACATGAAAACAGCAATAAAGCATAAAACAGACACAAAAGATATGACGCATTAAAACATTACTCAAAGGCAGCTCTAAACAGATGGGTTTTTAGCCTTGATTTAACACAGGTCAGTGTTTCAGCAGCTTTGCAGTGATCTGGAAGTTTGTCCCAGATCAGGGGAGCATAGAAGCTGAAAGCTGCTTCTTCATGTTTGATTCTAACTCTAGGGATGCTGAAGGACTGCAATTAGATGACCTGAGTGGTCTGGGGGGTTGGTATAGTGACAGCAAGCTTCAACATACTTTGGTGCTAAGACATTCAATGATTTATAGAGTAATAAAAGTATTTTGAAGTATATTCATTGAGCAACAGGGAGCCAGTGTAAGGACTTTAGAACTGGGGTGATGTGCTCTACTTTCCTGGTTCTAGTGAGGAACACGAGCAGCAGCGTTCTGGGTCAGCTGCAGGTGTCTGACTGACTTTTTAGGCAGACCTGTGAGTACAACATTGCAGTAATCAATTTGACTAAAGATAAATGCATGGATTAGTTTTTCAAGGTCCTGTTGCAACATTAGTCCTTTAATCTTAGAAATATTCTTCAGGTGATAGAAGGCTGACCTTGTTATTGCCTTTATGTGACCCTGGAGGTTCATGTCTGAGTCCATTAATGGTTACATTTATGGAATTCAGACATTTTCTCCAAATTGGTGTTAATTGGGGATGACACTGGTAATGAGTTTGTTGTGGAAATACAGATTGACCGTCTAATTGTTAGAATCTTCTCAGTAAAAAAGCTGGCAAATTCATTGCAGATCTGGTGGAGTTTAGTTCAGATGATACTGTCACGGGAGGATTAGTTTGTCTTTCCACTGTTGCAAATAAAATAAGCGCATTATTAATGTTTCCATTGATGATTTCCAAAAAGAACGATTCCCTTGCATCTTTTAAAGTTAAGTGATTTTCGTAGATCTCACAGTGAACCTGGAGTCGAGTTTTACACCATTTTCTCTTAGCTAGTCGACACTCCCTTTTATAACTACATACCAGTGGATCGCTATTCCACTGACACTTGTTTCTACCCAAGACTATTTTCACTTTAATTTCAGCAATGGAATCAATTATGTTTGAAATTTTGGTGAGGAAGTTATCTACCAACTTGCTTACTGATTTCAAGTTGGGAGAAGAGGGGATGTGGGGTGAGAGTAAATTTGTTGAAAGGTTTCAGTTGAACTGTCCCCTAGAAAACGCTTTTGTACAGTGGTTTCACTGTGGCTAGATAGTTTAGGAGGGATGGTAATTAAAAAAAACACAGAAATGGTCAGATAATGCAATATAAATTACTAAAATGTTGAAGATATTTATGTAATAAGAAAAGTGGTCGAATGTCCTGCCAGAATTATGCCAGAAGCTTGTTGATGGCTATGAAAAGCATCTGGGGTCTCATTTATAAAACTTTGTGTAGAATCATTACTAAAACCATACTTAAGCTCAGCAACTTTTTTTCCTTACGCCTAGTAAGTTTCCGATCGATCAAACTTGGAGTACGCACAGCTGCACGCACTTTCCGCTTTATAAATCCCACTCTCCCTAGAAATGTGCGCAGGTGTTTTTGGATCATATCCCCCGCCTCCTACACACCCACTTTCTCCCATAAACGGTCCATGCAAAGTGTCTGGTGAATATTCTGGATCGACTTATGCCAGCCAATATGGGGCGTTTCACGGGTAACCATGGCAACCGAGAGGCGGAGAAAGTAATTCCACAGTCAGCTGCAGGCTGGTAGAGGCATGGTAAACAGTTTTATTTCAATCAATCACTCAATCAGCGCTTTACTCAGCCGAATGCAGCCAAATGCTTCACATTAAAAGACAAAAATACAGTTGCAAAAAGAAAATGTGTAACAAGAAGAGAGTAAAAAGATTTAAAAATGTAATAATAAAAGCAGCACAAGCAATAAAAAAGATAAGAACACTAAAGTTTCAATTAGGCCTATATGATTACTTCTTGTAGCAACAGTAAGACTGGAATTTATTAATAAATCACATAAACCTAGATATTTAAAGCCTGACAGAAAAGGTTTGTTTTAAGTCTAAATTTAAAAAGTATAATCCTTGCAAAATATTGATTTGGAGTCACAAACAAACGGAAGAGCTGCAAGTGAGGCAGCGTTGATGCAGCAGCGTTGCTGACACAAAAAGAAGAGCGGGGGACGGGGTGCACGGTTCCAGCGGGTCGGTATATCTAACACCGGGTCCAGATCAGAACATAGATCTAATAAGACTGCTTTAAGGATTTGGTCCCTCATCCAGATGTTTCCAGTGGCGTGATTTACAATGGGCACCAGCATCCATTGTGCAGCATTATGTAGGGGATGCTGCAGTAGTCGTAGCCTACTTCACACAATTAATTCACCAACAAGTGCAATTTCTATATAATCTGAATAGATAAATACATATGAACATACTGTGATATAATTCTTATGTGCAACATATTTTCATTCAGATTCTCATTTTTATTCTCAGTTCAGAGATGGGATGGGGGGGGGGGGGGGGGGTGACTGCTGGTTGTGTGTCTGTGTGCGCAAAGCTCTACAAGTTTGAAATTGTGGCTTTAATTTTCATTTTTGCCATCTCTCCTGCTGCACTGTCAGTGTCCTCTGTGTCCAAAAAGTGCGTAAGCAAGAACCTTAGTGGGTTTAAAGTTGCGCACATTTTTCTGCCACGTTATTTTCTATAAATCCTAAACTTAGCGTAGAAAGTTGCTTACGTAGTTTTCACACCCCGTTTTGTGCGTAAGCAAGCTTTATAAATGAGACCCCTGGTGACTCTGTTACTTGGTAGCAGACATTTATTTAAGTATTATAGTAGCTTTATTGTTATATTTGAACAGTTTTGGATTCATACAGATTAGGGAAAATTAAAAATAAATTCAAACTTCTATGTAGTTTAGCCAAAACAATTTTCTCTTTAATAGTTCCACGTTTATACCCAGTTAATTCATTAAAAAAGTTTTAATACTCTTTGGCTGCACAGTTTTACATCGAGAAGCATAGATCTCATCATATACTGCACTTAAATATACCTTTTACAAACTCAAGAAAAAACCAACAACTGTGTCAAAATATTTTTTGGCTCTACTCCTCCACATACATCATCTGATGTGCACCAAATTCAACAACATGGATATTAGTCCATCCCCTAAAAGACATGTATGCAAATATTTTCTAGTGCCTCCTAGAAGCATTAAAAAAATCAGCCATATGCAATTCTTTAATTTAGGATTGTAAAATTCAGTACATATTTGTAGTTTATGAATACCTATAAAAAGTCTGTTGAAGCCAGGGTCCATGCCCCACTGGAAGTCGCCCATTTTGGTCAGAAACTGCCATTTTGTGCCTATTGAACACTATGCAGATTTGATCAGCAGGCTAAGTGGAAGCGTTGAGGTGGTGTTGAGTTAGTGGTGTGTGAGTCCCACGGTCGTGACACAGGCCAGTGGTGCTTAGGTGCGAGGGCTGTTTGAGGCTGTTTGCAGCTTTAACTGTTTGTTAGTTTGCTTTTTGCGGTGGATTGCTTTTATGTGGAATGGATCCAAGTTCCGAGGCCCCATCCTCTTTTTTATATGTTGCCATCGAGGCACACTTTTTAGGAGATACATTCCTGCCCAGTGGTTAACATTAAATTTAAGAGTATTATTTTTGAACAACTTACTTGACAAAGATTTAATTTAAAAACCATACTTTCCGGACAAGCTCTGATGGTTTTCTTGGGCATCGTACTATAGCTAGAGGGACATTTCTTTGACAAGATCATTAAAATGTTATGTCCCTAATAAACCATAGACTGATAACATAACCTTGCTGTAGTATAGTGGGAAAGTTATTGTTTATTCCTCTCCAAGTAACAGTAGCAGTTACATGTAGTTTACCCTGTTTGAAGCTGTAGTACCAGAGAGTCCAGCAGAGGGCGGATGTAGATTAGCAGAGGTTAAGGCTGCATGCAGAAGAAGGGTAACCAGGAAGCGAAGGTCATGTTGTCATGTTGTTATCCTGCCATGCTGTTTATGGTCTAGTAAAAAAAACCAGCTAAACTGTATTCCTGCCGTGTGGACATTCGTTCTGTTCTCTTAGGAAGATACAACACTTGCTGAAGTTTTTCCCTTACTTTTACCCCATTACCTTGACTTCTGATTATGTTTGAGTTTTTTTAGTGTGTAGAGTGTAAGTCTGGAGGGAATCTAATGACAGATATGGTATGCGATACAGATGATTATAATTTCTATTGAAGCAAAGAACAAGCTAAGCCCAGTCTAAAGACAGAGGTTTTTCAAGACCTGAGATATTGCTAATGTTGTGGTTTTGTGTTCTCCAGCCCACTTTTCTGTCCAATTTAAGCATTTTAAGTAGGAATAAATGTTAGGGTGTCTAAATGTATTTCTTACTACAAATTTCTTATTACATTTAACAAAATGTTGTTATTTGTATTATTTCTTTTTTTCAACATTGTTTTAGAACTTATTAGAAATATCTGTATGTCAAAATATATGATAAAGACACACTACCTTTCACAGGGTGTACATTTCTTCTACATGACAATTTAATTTTCTTTCTGAAGGTACAATAAAAAGCAACTGGTTATACTTTGAATGTAAGAGAAGAGCAAATCGATTAAACCACTGTAGCTTACTGCTATTGCTGTTGTAACACAGCATTTACAGACAATTGGCAAATAAATTAAAGGGTGAATTTCCACTCATTATTGCCCCTTTACATGTTAACCTTTCTGATTTTACTGACCATTCCTATTTTCAGTTCCTAGTCTATCCTTCTGCTCTGAATATTAAGAAGCCCTTAAATCTCCCTCATACTTAAGGTGCTTTACTTTGCTGAAATCTAACCTCTGATCTCCAGAAAAATGAACATTTCCTTGATAAATGAATATTAGCATAATTCTCCTATTACTGGCAGAGGGCATACTAATTGACAGAGTGAACTCTATTTAAATGGGTGTTAGTAACAAGGGAAACGAAAGTGAAGTAAAATATTGGAACAAATTAAAGTGAGGTTAGGCCTTCTGTTGAAAATACATTGAGATATGATAATACAATGAATTGACATTTTGATATGCTGTTCTTCAGGTGTTATATGCAGACACTGGGAGCACACAGCCATCCTTTTATTTTAAAATTACATTTCAACAGGAAAATGACAAACTATTTTAAAAACAATTTTTCTTCTTGTTTGATATAGGGATGACATTGTCGAGTTGTGCCATCAAATGTAATTAATGGTGCAACAGAACAAAGAAGTTAGGGTTATTTAATCTATTCATCAATAGCGAGATCAGTCTAGTTTGTAATAAATTCTGGTGTTACACAGTCATGCTAAAAACAAAGAACACCTCTTTACATTTTAGGGTATTGTGTGTTTTTGTATGAACAGGGCCTTCCAAAAGCAATGGCACAAAAGCAGTTTGTGCACATAAAGATGTCTAGAAAAGCCTTTAATGAAAAATGTTGTTATGGGGACTTGTTGACACCAGGATGCCACTCTTTTCTGCATTCTGCTCATTGTGTGAGGTGACAAGATAAACTTGAGCCCTCATTCAACCTTGTATATCAGAATTCCATCCATCCATCCATGGATCCATCTATCCATTATCTTAACCTGCTTTTCGTTGCAGGGTCGCAGTGGAGATTTTGCCTATCTTTAGCGGTCATTTGGGAGAGGAGTAGTGCATCATAGACAGGTCGCCAGTTCATCACAGGGCATATCAAAGTTCCATTTAGGTAAAATATAATGTTATGTAATATTGCTTACTTGTAGATGTGAGCAAATGTAAAAAACAGGATATCTTTGAGGCATTTCCTGACTCATAAATATCTGCATACATCTACCTACCTACTTTAATGGAATGTTCTCCTGTTTTTTTTTCCATTTTAAGAAATGGCTTTGTCTTCCTGTAATAAATAATGACTTGGTGGAATCTGTGTGAGTGGTTCTGTAGACTTGAAGCTAGATTCAGATAATTAGACCCCAAATTAGATTGTTGGTTTCTAAATTTAATGAAAATTTGAAAGCCTGCAAATGTCCGGCCATGTTAAAACCCTTGAATTCATAGAGATAATATTTTCAAAGTACCATGACTGTATACTTTACCATATAATTTTCTATCCTTCATTTCTTAGTTGTTGGTAAATTTCACAAGGTTGATTACAGTACAGGTTTAAACCTTAAAACTGCTATTTTTTCAAAAAATCTGAGAGTAGAGAATTGAGATTAGGGAACGGGGGAAACAACAGTAGTTGCATAATTATATTTAAAAGCAAAAATATAACTAGACTCCATAGTTTGTCAACACTGTTTTTCAGTAATGGAACAAGTCAGTAATTCATGCATATACTGCAGAATTTCTTTTTGACTCATTGGTTAACATAAAAACTCATGTGGCCAATGTATATAAATATTAATGAGCTTATCTATTATATAGGATGAAAATTGGGAAGTGAAGGATTATTTTTATAAAGTAACATAACATCACATATATCTAATAGAAAAATTGCAGTTCAGAAATGATTCCCTTAGAGCTAGAATATATGTATTCTAGCTATGAAACACACAGATACTAACAAAACAGGGGCAGGAGTGGAGCTAACTTTCAAAAGAAAGAGTGGAAGCTTCTTTCATTTATTATTTTCATTTTTATTATTTTATTTACAGAACAGATGAATAAATCTATAATCGAGATAGTTGACCATTTTTCTCTCACTGCCAAAATGATCAGGGGTACTGTTTCTAAAATTTCCCTTTCTCAGACATTTCCCAACAATCCCATTTCTGCCTGCCAGACCTATGCTGTGCCACCATCCTTCATTGCTCATATGTTTGTTTTGAAGATCACTATAAAGCTCAAGTTTGTCTCTGCCTAACATGCATTTAATCCTTTGACCATCTGCTGCCGGTATTTACAGAAATCATGCGCTCCCAAATAGCATAAAAGCAGTCTGGCAGATTTTGTTTCAAGATGTTACTTCAAGTCAGTTAAAGTAAATATTATTTTCTAAAACAGTCTTTGGGGGTGATTAAGATAATGCCATAGAATAAATCTGTTTTTGTTAACCTCAGAGTAATGCTAAATAATTTCATTGAGATGTTTATTACTATAGTGTGGAAAGTTTATGGTCGTTTTTGGTAAAAAAAAAAAAAAAAGAAAAGATAAGTTGCCCATAATCAGTTTGGCACAGAGTGTAATAGTTCACTTTACTTTCCTCTCTTTAAAAGCTTCCTGTTTGCTGCTGTTCACTGGAGTAAAATGGATAACAGCTCAATTTTGTACTGAAGGGTCTATTAGAGAAACAGGTTTATTAATAGAACACAGAGTGCCTTGCAAAAGTTTTCGTTGCCCTTAATTTATTTTCACATTTTGTATCACTTCAATCACAATCTGTGATCTATTTTATTAGGATTTTTTATGGTAGACCAAAACAGAGGCTAAGGACAATAATGATCCTTTGATTCTTTTACCATAGAGCGTTATTGATTTGCAGCTAAAGTATTGCAAGAACCTGAGAGTCCAGCTTCTTTTAAGGGTAGTTTTACTTACTAGGTTCCTTCAGCTAAGTATAAAGTTATGCCGTTGAGCAGGCAAAGAAATCAATTAGTAGTGAATAAATAGATATAAAGGATGATGATACACAGGCACAAAAGTGGTTATGCTAACAGAGAAAAAGGCTATTTTGCCTTATTTGCTTCTTTGCTTTTATGACATAGCAAAACAAATCAAATACTTTTAAAATGTCAGTTGGTGGCAGTTGAAAAAATTCACATTAACTAAGGTGACACTAGCAATAAGGTCTGAGAAGGACTGCGGCAAGCCAAATGCAAAAAAGAGAGAACATAATTCAGAAATTACTTTAGCGCTCCATTATAATTAGTTGAGTCTTCTGTTACATCCATTAATACATTTTCAGTGATTTTACTGCCTTAATATACATACAGCCTTAATGTACAACAAATACCACAAATGCAGTGAATGTACATCTTGACAAGAATCTGGAATCCACTTCGATACATTCAAATGTGTTTGAATTCATCAACACATATCATAAAGGGAAAAGTAGGAAAGGAAGCAAAGATTGATTCACCTTTTTTTCATTACCATAGTAACCAACTGATTAAATGTGTTGGGGGAGAGAGAAAAGAGTAGCAATACGGATGAACATTCAAATAAAACAACTTGATCCCAGAAGGACAGTTACAAAGCTATCAAAGCACTTCCTGAAGCATAATTATTTAAGCTATCTCATCTTGGAGTCTGTCCTCTGACAGTTTAAGTCAGGAAATGAGACCATTTTAAGCCCCTTATGTAGTACACAAGCTGAGAGAAAGCACTTCCACAACATTTAAGTCATTCAAGCTCAAGTCAGACAAGAAGACGACCATTTCTGGATTGAATCTGCAATAAACAAAATGCTTTAATTGTTTGAGTATACTTTGTGCTGCATGGTAACTGTCCTAGTAAAGTAACAGCATTTATAAATAAATCTTTAAAGACGTACCTATTTATAAGAAAGAACAGCACAGCATAGAAATACACAATAAACTATTTTTGTGAATGAAATAAAAGGCTGTGTAACCCAAAACTGGACAAGCCACTTGACAAGGACTCATATTCTAAATCATGAAAGACTTACCAAAGGGGCCAAACTTGTTTAAATGAAGAACAAGGTCAATTCAAATTATTAAGATAACCTTTCTGAATTTTGTCAAATTATGCACATGCGTGTTCGTAAAGAACTCATGTTTCATGTTTATGTTTTAAGCAGGGCTGTAAAGCTCATGTTTTACCTGTTACCTGTTAGGTTTGTGGGACATTTGTATCTTGAAGTAAAGATATAAAACTTACATGTTTATTAAAGTACATGTAAAGGCCATACAAAAACCTTATATTGCGGCAGGAAGACTTTCAATATTCAAGGTGCTGCATAAACTGACTAGTAAATGCTTTATTATTGTGAGGGACTGCAAAATGTATTGCAAGGCCATGCAAATTTATTGCGAGGGAACACAGTAAGAGGAGGCTCTGTAGAATCCTGATTTAGAAATATGTTTTTTGTAACCTGCTGGTGTTTTTCATACCTGTTCAGTAGACAACTGAAAATAAAATGCATCCCTGGCAATGTTCTTTTATGTGCTTCAACTAACCTTCTTAACTTCCCAACCCAAGCTGAGATCTATAGTATGGCCTTCGAGAGCAACATTGTGGACTTTCTTCTCTTTAAGTTATTCAAGTTTGTTCAAAAAGTGTTTCAGTCTACAGCAGTTTAAATTTTTCCAACAACGAATGTAGCCAATTTGATTTATTTTTTTAAACAGTCCGATTAGGTTTATAATTCAAAAGAAATATGCTATTGCCATTCACTAGGACTATCATTTTACTAAACACAACCTAAAGACGACATCAAGAAATAGCAGAGCAACCCCGACGGAGGAACTTGCTTCGGTTATTCATCCAAATGAGCCAACTCAGTCCATGGCCACATTTTTACAAAGATACATCACTGCAGCAGCAGCAGGTCTAATGTTAAGAAGCAGGAGCAGTTCAGCCTCAAATGTATATTTATTTTATTTTATATGTAGTCAATTTTGAATATTTTTACTACAGCAAATAAAATCTCTTATTATTTTTATCTGGTGTAAGATGTTAATTTGGAGGGGGGGTTGGGAGGCTCAAAAAGGCTGCAAAAATAGTGTCGTAATGCTGGGCTTGCATTAATCTCAAGGGATTTGCCTTTACAACCTATGAAAGCCAAAAACTACTTGGAGGTTTAAGTTGGAATTTTTTCCAATACTGCATTTCAAAATTTTGTTTAAAATATCTGTGTTTATTATTTTCAGTACTTTCTCACCAACAGTAGTCTAAGCTGCTGATGGGATTTTCATTTTTAATGTTGAACTTTTCACATCATTAGAGCGGGTTATGCAGGGTTATCTTTAGCTGTATGGCAATATGTTCCCCTGTCTCACATAAAGAACAAGATTAGTTGCTTCCTGACAAAAAGAAAACTTCCAACAAGTACTCGGGAGAAAAAAAAAAGTAATTGCATTGCCATCTTCTTTTTAACATGCAGTAGGCATGGAAACCCTCAAGTCAGCTTTCCCTTGTGAGACAAAGTTACAATAGCCCATATCAGAAGTGTTCCCTAACACGAACTGGTGAACTGCTACCACTGCACTGTTACATCTCTTTACCTTACCTAGGGAATCTGCAAAGGAAGGATTAGCGGATGAGATGAAAGGGGCGAGTAGGGAGGACCATTGAGAGAATGAATATGCCGCTCTGAGCCTCACTGGGCCTCATTACAACAGAGTCTGCTAACAGGCCTACAGTGCCCAAAAAACTGCTACTTTGAATCTATACTGGCTAGGGGTGTTCCATCTTGTGTGCCACACGATTTTGATTCGATTATGATTCAGGTGCTACTTACTATTTGATTATAAAACGATTATTTTGTTGCATATTTATTTCCCATTTAGGGTCTTTTCTTCATTCCTTCCATGGCTACTTTCTACTCTTAAATCCATTCAGATTCCATTAATTGAAGTATCCACACCAATAAATGTCCTGTCTTTTATTCATGTCTAAAATATGTTTCATAATCATATCAATGTCCTATTTTCAATGAAAGCTAAAGAAAATGTGTGTTGGCCATTTAAATATAATATAGGGTGACCCTATTTTGATTTCCATAAAAGAGGAAACTTGGTTCAATAACTAAACACATCAATCATGCTCTGTTTACTTAAAGATTTGAACACATTTAAACTATTCCTTCTCTATGTGGTTAAAAATAAAAATTAAATAAACTTCAGATTAGCTTTTACAAGTCAACCATTACAGAAATGACTTTAAAATCTAAATAGAAATAATTAATCTTCTTTATTGAAAAATCAACCTATAACAATAATAGCTCCCTTTTTAAGTCATACAGGACAAAAATTACACATAATCTGAAATGATAATCTGAGAAAATATGTATAATTTTTCTATTCAAAGTAATAGAAAATAAAAATCAGCATTTTCCCAAAGACACTTAAAGTGTTTACTCCAGTTTTATTTCGTTTTATTTTGCTGTCAATCTAATACATGAACTTTAACTTTGCACATCGTTTTCATCGTTTTTGCATCAGTTTGACCAATGGGATGTTTGCCTCCTGTCATACGCAGAAACAAATCTGCCAGCTATGAGTACGGTGCTCTCCGCCACACATTAGTCGTGACCGGTATGGATTGAAGTAAATTTTCTTTGTGTTTCATACTTAAAGCTACACTTCGGCTGACGTCTGGTAAACTTGAGTTGCCCTGTGGGAGGGCGCCTGTGCAGCCAGTGTTTCGCCGGTCAGTGTTTCGCTGGTCTGTCCCCTAAAAATGACTATGAGGCACGCCAGACTTTTATGTTTTTCGCATGTAATTATTATGAAAAATAATTGATTTTTGAACACTTTTAAATCGCCATTGATTGTCATGTTTTACATCGCAATTAATCAGTTTATGGTGAATCAGCTCACCCTTAATACCGGGTCTTATTTTGGGTTTTGGATAATCCTAATGGAATCTTTTATTTGATGAACAGCTGGGGTTTAAAATTAGGTTCAGTAATTAGGTTTATTTTTCAAGTTGTGGATTAAATAATTTTTAACTAAAAAGGCTTTTTTTATGCAGGATATTAAAAAAGTTTTAAGCTATACCTTTTCATATTTCAGTATATAAAGACTGTCTAGCTTATATGAATTTACAATAGTTAAACAAAATTCAATACTTGTCATAATTGTCACTTATAGAACCCCTTTTAGTGACAAGAACTTTTAAGTATTTATTTTTTTTGTTTTCTGACGTTATTAGTCTCTTTTTGGCTAGATTGCTTTGTTCGTTGTGGTTTGGGGCTGATTCGTTTTTGCACAGTGCTTTTCAGGTTATTTTACAGCATTTCAGTTAGATGGAAGCCATGGACCATTACAGCACCTTGGTTCTCCTGTTTTTAGCATTGCTATTGTAAATTTGCTGTTGTTTTTGGAATCATCATCACCTGTTGATGGCTAACATTATATCAAACCTCACCTACTATTTGACTCTATAATACGTTGGTATACAGATAAGGTAATAGTTGAAGACCAAGGTTTTGTTAGCAAACCAAATTAATTCAGTCATAATATTTCTAAAGAATAAGCTTTTTTCTGGTGACACCTTCTAAACAAGCCACACTTCATTCATCCATTGTCTATGCCTGCTAATCTTTTATTTCTAATTATAGTGTCATGCTTTTGGCTCTTTGGTTAATTTGTTTTGCTTTGTTATTGAGGATTATGGAGCTCTTGGGCATTTAGCAGTTTCTGGCATTGCATGATCTGACAACTTTACACTCGATTGATTGTGAAGCTGTTGGGATGACAGTCGGCTCCTCCAGATCTGCACTGTGTTTCTCAATGGGAAGAAGATGGACTGCTCCCTTTGAGCTGGAAGGTCAGTCACTGTAGAAGGGTTCAAGTATCTTTATGTATTGGTAATGCAAGATGAAGCTGCAGATAGACAGATGGAATCGGGTAACATGTGTTGTAATACAGGCTCCAGCCTGTTGTGGCGAAGGAAGAGCTGAACCAAAAAGTAAAGCTGTTGATTTCCTGATCGATCAACACTCAACAATAATATAAACGCAACACCTTTGTTTCTGCTCCCATTTTTCAGGAGATGGACTTAAAGATCTAAAATTCATTCCAGATACACAATATTACCATTTCTCTCAAACATTGTTCACAAATCAGTCTAAATGTGTGATAGTGAGCACTTCTGCTTTGCTGAGATAATCCATCCCACCTCACAGGTGTGCCACATCAAGATGCTGATCTGACATCATGATTAGTGCACAGGTGTACCTTATACTGCCCACAATAAAAGGCCACCCTGGAATGTGCAATTTTTTGCTTTATTGGGGGTCTGGGGACTCAGAACCGGTCAGTGTCTGGTGTGACCACCATTTGCCTCATGCAGTGCAGCACATCTTCGCATAGAGTTTATCAGATTGTCAATTGTGGCCTGTGGAATGTTGGTCCACTCCTCTTCAATGGCTGTGCAAAGTTGTTGGATATTAGTGGGAACTGGTACACGCTGTCGTATACGCCGGTCAAGCACATCCCAAACATGCTCAATGGGTGACATGTCTGGTGAGTATGCTGGCCATGCAAAAACTGGGACATTTTCAGCTTCCAAGAATTGTGTACAGATCTTTGCAACATGGGGCCGTGCATTATCTTGCTGAAACATGAGGTGATCTTCATGGATGTATGGCACAACAATGGGCCTCAGGATCTCATCACGGTATCTCTGTGCATTCAAAATGCCATCAATAAAATGCACCTGTGTTCTTCGTCCATAACAGATGCCTGCCCATACCATAACCCCACCACCACCATGGGGCACTCGATCCACAACATTGACATCAGCAAAGCGCTCACCCACACGACGCCACACACGCTGTCTGCCATCTGCCCTGAACAATGTAAACCGAGATTCATCCGTGAAGAGAACACCTCTCCAACGTGCCAGACGCCATCAAATGTGAGCATTTGCCCACTCAAGTCTGTTACGGCGACGAGCTGGAGTCAGGTCAAGACCCCGATGAGGACGACGAGCATGCAGTTGAGCTTCCCTGAGACGTTTCTGACAGTTTGTGCAGAAATTGTTTGGTTATGCAAACCAATTGTTTCAGCAGCTGTCTGAGTGGCTGGTCTCAGACGATCTTGGAGGTGAACCTGCTGGATGTGGAAGTCCTGGGCTTGTGTGGTTACACGTGGTCTGCGGTTGTGAGGTCGGTTGGATGTACTGCCATATTCTCTGAAACGCCTTTGGAGACGGCTTATGGTGGAGAAATTCAATGCACGAGCGACAGGTTGACATTCCTGCTGTCAGCATGCCAATTGCATGCTCCCTCAATGCTTGTGGCATCTGTGGTATTTTGCTGTGAGACAAAACTGCACATTCCAGGGTGGGCTTTTACTGTGGGCAGTATAAGATACACCTGTGCACTAATCATGATGTCAGATCAGCATCTTGATGTGGCACACCTGTGAGGTGGGATGGATTATCTCAGCAAAGCAGAAGTGCTCACTATCACACATTTAGACTGATTTGTGAACAATGTTTGAGAGAAATGGTAATATTGTGTATCTGGAATGAATTTTAGATCTTTAAGTCCATCTCATGAAAAATGGGAGCAGAAACAAAGGTGTTGCGTTTATATTTTTGTTGAGTGTATATTCAATACCCTTACCTATAGGCATGAGATATGGATAGTGACAAAAAAGGAGATTGTGGATAAAATAATTATCCTTTGTTGGGTGGCAGGACTTAGCAGTAGAGATAAGGTAAAAATATATTTCACTCAGATGTAGCTTGAAGTAGAAAAAGTAGTGCTCTGCATAGAACGGAGTCAGCCAAGGTGAGTGGCTCTCCCATCAGGATGCCTCCTAGGTAGCTCCCTTTATAAGTTTTAAGGCATGCACCACTGAAGAGAGACTCCAGGGCAGACCCATAGCTCACTGTGGAATATTGGAAAATGTTGTTTTACTTCCTTATTATTGCATTTTCATTTATTGTTCTGAACCATTCAAAGTAAAAAAAGTAAAAACCTGAGTTCACAGATAAGAAAGCAGATGTTCTCTGTACATCATGATGTTTAGACAAGTCTGCCATGCACTATGTTGGTCCTGCCATAGAATGACATAGATCAGGTTGATTAACAAACTCCCCCAATTTCCAGTCTCAAGTGACTCCAACCAGCTGCAATGTTGTGGGTGGGCCTACCGGGCTAGGGCCCACCCTAAGGGACTGCCAGTTTATAAGTTCATAGTTGCCTATTTACAGTTCTGCCAGTGGGTGCTCCTGCACCAGTCCAATTAGAAAAACAGGTACTTGCCCATACCCATTAACCATGGTTATTTCCATGTCAACCCAGCCAAAACTGCACACTGACACAATACAGTAACTGTATAACTGTCATGGCCCTCCTGTTGTTTGTCGATTTGTGTTAAAGAGTTAGGCATCTTGTTTTATAGATCTACATTCACACTGCAGGCAAATGCCCATCAACTCTGACATTTCTGCCCATATCTGATTTTATTTTGACAGTCTAAACAGCACAATAATTTTTTTTTTTCAACCCCGTTCCTGACCCAGGTCACTTTCATATGTGGTAGGCTACTGTTCAGGTACATACCTGATGTTTTAAAAAGTGACTGAAGTCTGTATGCTCATATCGGATTTCATCCAACTGAGTGGCTTTCAGACAGACTCTGTAGAACATTATCCTCCTTATTTTTACAAGCTTTCTATTACTTGTTCGTAATTTGGTCATCTCAACATGCAAGATATATTCACAACCGATTAACACACATTGACATGTGTAACATTTATTTATAGTTAGTGAACACTTTTGGAAAAAAAATGTCTGAAACGCTCAAGATTAAGTTATGTTGTCTGCAACTGAATAATTTTTCTGGGTTCAGATTAAAGATATAGATAAACGTAAATAAAAACAAGGCAGATGGTCAAATAAATAAATAAATTAATAAAACCTGACTCGAACTCAGATCGTCCCATTGAGAAGCAGAGCTCAGCCGGCATGTCTCAGCGCAGAGCTGCTGAGAGAGACGAATCCATGCGTTTAAAATCAAGTGCTTAGTTTATTTTGAAATCTGTAATTTTCTTTAACGAAAAGAGGATTATCTAATGTCCTGGAATCGGTGCAAATTAGGTTTAAGGACAACTCGTGTCTCGATACTGCTGTGTCTGTAAAAACATTATCTGATGTTTTCCAGGTTCTTATTCCTCTCAGAAACAGGCTCATTATTGTGTCAGTGTCAGTCTGTGACTTGGATTTATTACCGGTTTGTTAAAATCGCCACAAAAGAACAAAGCTATGTATATATCTTCATATTTACTGTAATCCTTTTCAGCTGTAAAATGCACAAAAATAGGATTTTCTCTGGCGGTATTTTGCCTGCACCTGAAAAGGTAATGCTGCAAATAGCATTACAAAAGCTTTTTAAGCTTGAACCTTTTAAAGTTACATTTATTTTAGCTTGCTCTGAATGAATGTTTGAATACACACTTGATCATTTAATATGTAGCGCTGATGAGAAACAGCGTCTGACATTTTGTCCTTTTCTGCGCATGCGGCGTGCTTTGGATTCTGAACAGTTCACACAGCAGGCCCATCCAAAATTACTATGGCCCATCCAAAAACGAAAACCAACATTGGTGTTTACAACATAAAGGTTATGACACACTGTCTTTGAATCTGTTGATGAGCCGGTCATATTGTTGCTGTGTGACTAGAGTGTTTTCCCTCTGCAGAGAAAGACCACACATACAAAGTATAGGGGCAGTAATCAGGGGACCAATTAGGTATCTGTAATCTGGTCAGGGACCAGAGGTTAAACAGCCTAGGAGTGTGGACAACCGATTTGGGATCGGTAATTTGATCAGGGATGAGTTGCTAATTGTTTTAAAAATATCACAAGCTGGAGGGATTGTATATCCTTTCTGGCCTGGGAATGCCTGAAGAAGGTCTCTGGTACCAGAGATGTCTAGGAATCCCTCCTAGTTCTGTTACCTCCATGACCTGAGCTAGGGATGTAAGAAAATATCGATATATTGCAATATTATATTTCCTGATATTTTATAGATATTCGAAAGCATATTGATTTTCTTTTCTTTTTTTAGGATTTGAATGAAACCATTATTGATGACAGTCATTTTTGTAGTAAAATTAAAAGTATTACCTTTTAGTTTGTGGCTGATTTCACCTTCTTTGTTCTAGTGGATCAACTAGATCTAGTAATAAAACTGGATGTGTTAATTATGAAACAGGTTGGAGTGTTTAGAATGCTGTGACAGTGTTTCTACAGTTAAATTCAGTTTTAAAATCACAATATATTGTGTTACTCATAGTATTGCAATATATCTCAATATATCATATTGCCTCCCCTGTATCGCAATTCATAACGTATCGCCAGATTTTTACCATTGCACATCCCTAACCTGATGACAGGTAACTGAAAGATAGATGGATGGTTTGTACCATATGACCATTAATTTGCTGGGATGTCCACTGCTGGAAAGATTGGTTATTGTCTTAAATGTTGTCTTCTTGTGAATCATTTTCATGTAAGAATGGCAGACCTCAAATTGCTTGGAATTGGCCTTTTTACCCTTTAGAGATTGTTGGGCTCAGACAATTTATTTTCTAACCTCACTGTTGAATTATGTTCTGTTAACATTTCAATGTATGTTCCAGTCAAATGTTCTTCATAAATTCCTGCTTTAATACAAGTTGTCAGCTGATGATTAGCTGTCCGAGGGTTTACTTAGCAGCATCGTGCTACTACTTACCCTAGTAAAGCCTATGAAAGCACTGAGTTTTTCATATGACTGTTAAGACAGCAAAACATTCTTCTCCCCGTGTTTTTTTTTCTTCAAACAACTATAATTAGCTAAGTGTTACATCAGTTACAGTCTCATTATCTTTAGTATTTTCAAAAGGAAAGTGAGCAGGAACTAATAAAATATAATAATATTTTATAGTATTATAGAGCATTCTAATATTTCTCTACGATGTCCCAAACAATAGCAATCTATTATGTATAACTTTCTAAATAGAAGAAAGAGTAAGAGCACATTTTAGCTATAAACATGTACAGTGCCAAAATAAAATTTTAGCTTAATATGCAGCGCTGTAAGTTATGTCATACATATTTTGTATGAACTGGCACTCATACTGAGTTTTCCTAATTGCCTGGTAATAAGCATGTAATGAGTTCCTGATGTACAGTTTGTGCGTCATGGTCTTTTGAAGCATCTCTCTACAGAAATGTCAGCACTATAAGGAAGGCGTTCATTTTTCGTATTTTATAGGGTATGGTTAACTATGGTCAGTCTACCTGTCAATCCACCTTCAGTTTTAAGGATTGATAGGTTGAAAGCTTTGTTACTATTTAAGACAGAACCTCCTTGATGGCTAAACATACTCAGTCAAGATGATTCCACACTGTATGTCTTGGTTAGGGATCTCAGAAACGCAAATCATGAAGTATCCATCCATCCATCCATCCATCCATCCATCCATCCATCCATCCATCCATCCATCCATCCATCCATCCATCCATCCATCCATCCATCCATCCATCCATCCATCCATTGTCTATACCCACTTATCCTTGCAAGGTCGCAGAGGGGGTTGTGCCTATCTCTAGCAGTCATTGGGCAAGAGTCCACACACAGGCAATTCAATTCAGTGTATTCATATAGCGCCGGTTCACACCAGATGTCATCTCAAGGAACTTTACAAGAAATAGCAACAAAAGAGACTCTAAGCCCACTGAGTTCCTTGAGTCTTCATGTTTTCTCTTCTTGCTTTAAGATTAATATTCCCCTGTGTCTCCATTCCATAGTTTCCCTCAGTGCAACTTCCTGGATCTGTTTCATCTTGTTCAGTTACTACTCTCCTGGTGTCTACTACCCTTGTGAAATAACTCCTGAATCATCACCTTTGGACTGGTACCCACTAAGTTCCACTTACTATTCTCCACCTCCTCAAGCAACCTGTCTGCCCTCCAAGGTTCCACCTTCTACTCCACCTTCGTGTCTTCATACTACCAACCTGTTGTCGCTTTTCAGACCACCAAACAGAGCAACAGCCTGCGATCCACTCAGCCTCCCTGTTGTTTCTACAATCATCTATTAATTCTTATATCTCATATACTATTTGCTTCCTTTCAGTTTTCCCTATTCCCACATGTTGTTGGAATTCCCCTGGACCAGAATCTGCACAATATTCATTATTGTTTCAAAAATGTTTTAATTATTCAATGTTCTCCTGAGTGGTTTTCTGCATGTGGGTCAGATCACTTAACAAAAACATGACACAAAAAGGTATTTCTACAAAGTAGTGACTTAGGGAGGCTAAATGCAAAAGTTTTGTTTCTACCTCACAATCATGTACTTTGTTTCTCTATCAGATGAAATCCCAAGCACCACTGGATTTTGTGGTTGTAATGTGAAAAAATGGAAAACAGTTAAGGGATATGAATACTGTTGCAATGGGATCTGCTTTTAAACTAATGATGGTCATTTATCAATTTCATTGGATCATCAGCACTAGCCTACCATTTCTATTCCTATGGAAGCAACAGCATAAGACTTGAATAGTTTTCCCTAATAAATACACATACAGTATAATTTGCATTTTGTTAGTCTGAGCCATCATTTATCTAATTTTGATTTGAGAATAGCCTAAACATATCTCTTTTACATCATATTTGGGAAACATGCACTCAAAAACACTGAGGAAAAAAAAGGAATAATTGAATTTAATCCATGCCTCAGTAATTACACATAAGCTGTTGTACCATACTAATTTAATTCAAGGTCCACGTTGTAAAGAATAAATGCCCATGTTCAGCACGATCAATAAAAGGACTTTGTAGAAATAAATCTCTTTAACACAGCCGATTGGTTTAATTTGATTTAGAAATTACATTTGCAAGATATAAATTGACAGGGATTTTTATCAGGATCCAATCAGCAGCTTGATGAGACTCAATTAGGGCTACAGCGACAAGGAGAATCAGCTTAAACTATCAAAGGCTTCATACATTATTTGCTTAGAACCTGATCATCTAATTAGAAATGTTGAAACAAGGTGATTGACCAAGGCTGGACATGTCAAAGAGTGAACAATATTTATTATTCTCGCAGAGAGGAAATCTGTTCTCAATTATGCCTGCCAGCAGAAAGTAATTTACAGAGTGCAAAAATATTTTTTTCTGGAAATATACTAAACCAGTTCTGGCTTTGACTTTATCTTTTAGATTACCTGTTAAAGATTATAAACATTGATCTTGCTTTTTCAGCCTTATGCTTCATCCTTGCTTTGAAATGATTTAGATCATTACTGGCACAACAACTCATCACTCATGATGTTGTGGCCTCAGGAGGGTTTTGTCTGCAAATCTGCTGTCAAAGTCAAACAAACTGGTTGAAACAATCACTGCTCAGTTTATTAGTGACCCCTGCTCAATTCCATGTTAACTCAAATGATGAACAGTGTGGCGAAGGGCCCTTTCTGAAGTTCAAATCAAAACTTCAGTATCAGAACTTAACTGACAATGAACATAGCATAGTTTTTGCTGTTAGATCACTGGTTGGAGTATTTCATAAACTGCTGATCAATTGGGGTTTTCATTAATTTTAACCAAATCTTGGTTTGCCAGTCAGTAGAGTATGGACAGAATGGTTCACGATGCCAGAAAGGCAACAGAAGCTCAAAAACCCACACATTAACATTGAAGGTATGCAGAATACCATCTCTGAACACAGAGCATGTTGAACATTGGGACGAAAGGGTTACAGCAGTAGAAAACCACACTGGGTGTCACTAATGTCAACTAAGATAAGTAAATTGAATCTACAGTTCACACAGGCTCTCCAAAATTGGACAATGACATATCCAGTTGCAACCATCAGATGCTAAGGTCATAAGTTGGTGGAAGCAAAGGAACACAGCTTGTCCTGTATCAGTAGTTCAGGATGTTGTTGGTCATGTAATGATTTTGAGGGATATTTTCTTGAAACACTTCGAACCTTTTAGTACCAAATGAATTTTTCTTTTAATATCACTGCCTGCCTAAAGGTTGATGCCTATCATCTCTTAGACTTAAAAGATGTTCATCCTGTTATGACCATATTGTTCAAAATGTACAGTAACAGTGTGACACTACCATATCAATATGAATCACAATTCCTGGGGAATATTTGGAAGACCTTGCAGAGTATCTGCCATGAAAAGCTTAAGGAAGTTCAAAAGGTAAAAGAGTGTTGAACCTGGTACTAGCAAGGAATACATAATGATGTAGCCAGTGAGTATATGTGTCATTCTTTCAGCACGCTAATGTAAACATTCTTTTCCATCTCTCAGAATGCATTTTTTCAGCACAACAGTAAAAAAGCAGATCTTAAGGTGTAAAACGTGAAATATAAAAAACCTGATGCCTCAAGACAAACTGAAGAAGAATGTTTCAGAACAAATGCTGATGTCATTTAGATACGTATTAGTTCTTTAGCATTTCAAACAAAGAAATCTTCAGAAATGCTTTGCTGTGAGCCAAAAACATGAAAAAAAATCAAAAACGTTCTCATAATTGTTGTTTGTGGGAGTTAAACTGCTACCTTTCTAACTTCCTTTGGCATCTGACTGTGCTGCAGTGCTAACACTAGCTTGCCCATAAACTGGAACAAGTTAAGACTCAGTTTCTGCTGTTATTTTTTTTTCTGGCTGTTGGAAAATTGTATATAAGTTATCATTGATTTATGTAAAACTGCTGTTTGCTTTACTGAGTGACTAATGTACCGGAGTCACATCTGAGTTAAAAAAGTGTTTGATGACATGTGAAGCTTTAAACTAATCATGCCTACAACAGTATCATCCTTTTGTTTGATGACATGTGAAGCTTTACACTATTCATACCTACAACTATATCTTGCTTTATTTGATGACATGTGAAGGTTTAAACTGATCACACCTACAACTGTTGAATGACGTTTGTAATCTAACAAAAGGCAGACGGAGAAACAGCATTGGTGGAGAAGGCACTGAGCATGCTTGATGTCTTTCATCCCCTTGCAAAATCCTCCCATGCAAGTAAAACATTGAAGTTGTTTGTGTCTTTCCTCATTGTTCTTTGTGTTCTAGGGTAATATTTACCTACCACTGTCCTCCTCAATAACAGTGCTACATCTCAAAACATTTTTGTGAACCTCTATTTAAAAAAACGGAAAACAAACCCCCTTTTTTCCCCGTTGTTGCTGTTGCTGGTAGAAGGTATCTGTTTAGCTAAACTACGTGCCCCACATATGTGCTATTGTTTGTGGTAGGCATAAAAACTACTTCCTAATGTAGATGAAAAAATAGTTTTTGCAAAAATCCAAGTGTGTCATGCTGCCCTGTTCACTCCCTCTCCTAATCATCGTCCTCATCTGTGTCTCCCATCAACCACACCTGATCCTCCTTACCTCCTGCCTTCATAAGCCATCACTTCCCCTCACTCATTGTCGATGTCTCCATGGTGTAATGTCCTGCTCGTCCAATGTCCTGTCTCTCCATTCCTGCCGTCACCATCATCATCATCTGACATCACTTCAACCAGCAGCACTCCAATAAATATCACTGCACCTTCTACTGGCATCTGCGTTTGGGTCCATGCATCACACCGCATCTCCTGATATAATGATCTGGCCCTAAGAATGGACCCACCGGAAGCATAATACCCTGAAGTTCTGAATGCGCTCTGGTGTCAGTTGGATAAGATCTCCAGCTTCACCCGTCCCTTGGCTCGCCTCACCGAAGTGGAGGATATCCTTCTGGAGACTCTCCCAGGTTCAGTCCCAGCTTCAGCCCACTCGATGTGGAGGAACTGGAGGAAGCAGTGGAGGATGTTCACCTAACAAGTGAGGAGCAGATGTGGGATCCGCTCCCTCAACAGCCGGCAGACATTCCACCAACGTTGGCTGCATCTCCACGCTGCTCGCACCACCGATTTCTCCCCTGCCATCTTTGCTCCTCCTCTCGGTGGCTTTCCGAGGCTCCACTCACTCTCCCTGCTTCAGCCAGCCGGCTAGACGTGGCTGCAACGGCCGTTTCATCTGCCACCGCCGTTTCATCTGCCACCGCAGGATCGGGTCCTCCTCACATCAGTGAAGACAAGCTATTCGAGTTCTTCTATGGGGACAAGACGGCTTATCTCTGCTCCAGGGGGATCCAGCGCCTCACCACAGACGACAGGGCCGTAGAGGCAGAGCCGCTTCCGGGGTGGAAGTCCAAGCTGTCGCTCACCTCCAGTCCTCCCTGCCGCGGTCTGGCACTGGCTCTGCCCACTCCTCCTGATCCAGTAAGCCAGTCTGTTCCTGCCAGAGAGCCCCCCGTCTGCCCGACCACCGTCCTGTCAGATGATGCCACCCGGGCCGTCCGCCCGACAATACTTTGATAATGAGGTAAATCTATCTAGAAATATAAATATTTATTTATGTTTATACACTTAACAAAAATATAAACGCAACACCTTTGTTTCTGCTCCCATTTTTCATGAGATGGACTTAAAGATCGAAAATTCATTCCAGATACACAATATTACCATTTCTCTCAAACATTGTTCACAAATCAGTCTAAATGTGTGATAGTGAGCACTTCTGCTTTGCTGAGATAATCCATCCCACCTCACAGGTGTGCCACATCAAGATGCTGATCTGACATCATGATAAGTGCACAGGTGTACCTTATACTGTCCACAATAAATACGGTCACAAAGATCTTCTATGAAGGAACCTCATTCATGCACACAAACAGACACACAGCATGATCATGAAATTGGCTGAATCACAGCTGCTGTATAGTACGAACCCCCCACCCCCTCCCTATGGCCAGCCCGCCCCGGTCTGGATGGATGCTCTTTGCAACTCTAATTTGTTCATAGAATTGTGCAAAAGCAAAGTACAACAAAAAAGTGAGAAACTCATCTCAGATACATTTTTCTATTTGGGCCATTTTCTGTACTTAACGATAAAGAAATGCATAGAATTAGCTTGACAGATTTTAAAAACCTGCTCAACATTATTGAATGTAATGACTCAACCAATGACCTGAGTACTTTCAGTTTGCACAAAGGCAGGAGAGAAACGATTGATGTGCAAAAGCATTTACAACTTCTTATAAGAAATGGCCCCTCCCTGGGCTGCCACTTGATCGTGGTGGAGGGGTTTGAGTGTCCCAATGATCCTAGGAGCTATGGGCGGCGGCTGAAGGTGGGGACCTTGGCGCTCCGATCCTTGGCTGCAGAAGCTGACTCTTGGGACGTGGAACATCACCTCTCTTGTGGGCAAGGAGACGGAGCTGGTATGCAAGATTGAGAGGTTTCGACTAGACATCGTCGGACTCGTCTCGACGCACGGCTGGCTCTGGAACCCGTCTCCTCGAGTGGGGTTGGATTCTCTTCCACTTTGGAGTTGTCCCTGCTGAGAGGAGCCGAGCTGTGGTGGGCATACTTGTTGCCCCCCATCTCGGCGCCCGTACGTTGGGGTTTACCCCGGTGAACGAGAGGGTAGCCTCCCTCAGCCTACGGGTGGGGGGATGGGTCCTGACTGTTGTTTGTGCTTACGCGCCAAACGGCATATCAGATTACCCACCCTTTCTGGAGTCCTTGGAGGGGGTGCTGGAGAGTGCTCCTCCCGGGGACTCCCTTGTTCTGCTGGGGGACTGCAAAGCTCACGTGGGCAACGACTGTGAGACCTGGAGGGGTGTGGTTGGGCGGAAGGCCCCCCCCCCCCCCGATCTAAACCCGAGCGGTGTCTTGTTATTGGACTTCTGTGCTCGTCATGGATTGTCCATAACGGACACCATGTTCAGGCATAACGGTGTCCATATGTGCACTTGGCACCAGGACACTCTAGACAAAGCTCGATGATCGACTTGGTTGTCGTCTCATCTGATCTACGGCTGCATGTTGTGGACACTCGGGTGAAGAGAGGGGCTGAGCTGTCCAATGACCACTACCTGGTGGTGAGTCGGCTCCGATGGTGGGGAAGGATGCCGGACAGACCTGGAAGGCCCAAACGTGTTGTGAGGGTCTGCTGGGAACGTCTGACAGAGTCTCCTGTCAGAAGGAGCTTCAACTCACACCTCCGGCAGAACTTCGAACACAACCCGGGGAAGACGGGGAACATTGAGTCCGAGTGGACCATGTTTTGCGCCTCCATTGTTGAGGCGGCTGACCGAAGCTGTGGCCGCAAAGTGGTTGGTGCCTGTCGCGGCAGCAACCCCCAAACCTTCCCGGTGGTAAGGGATGCTGTCAGGCTGAAGATGGGGGTGGGGGGGGGGGGGAGCGGTCTGCCACCAACACTGGAGGATGGTGTGCTGCTGCCCTCAACGTGGGACGTTTTGGGTCGGTGGATGGAATACTTCGAAGACCTCCTCAATCCCACCGGCACGCCTTCCAATCTGGAACGGGCTCTCGAATCTCTGGTGCTGAGGTCACCAAGGTCGTCAAAAAACTCCTCGGTGGCAAGGCTCCGGGGGTGAATGAGATTTGACCAGAGTTCCACAAGGCTCTGGATGTTGTGGCGCTGTGTTGGTTAACGCGGCTCTGCAGTATTGCGTGGACATCAGGGGCAGATACCTTGGATTGGCAGACCGGGGTGGTGGTCCCCCTGTTTAAAAAGGGGAACCACAGGGGGATCACACTTCTGAGCCTCCCTGGTAAGGTCTATTCAGGGGTTCTGGAGAGGAGGGTCCGACGGATAGTTGAACTTCGGATCCAGGAGGAACAATGCGGTTTTTGTCCTGGCCATGGAACACTGGACCAGCTCTCCACCCTTAGCAGGGTCCTGGAGGGTGCGTGAGAGTTCGCCCAACCGGTCTACATGTGTTTTGTGGACTTGGAGAAGGCGTTCGACTATGTCCCTCGGGGAGCCCTGTGGGGCGTACTCCGGGAGTATGGGGCTGTTAGGTCCCTGTACGACCGGTGCCAGAGTTTGGTTCGCATTGACGGCAGTAAGACGGGCTTGTTTCCGATGAGAGTAGGACTCCGCCAAGGTTGCCCTTTATCACCGATCCTGTTCATAACTTTTATGGACGGGATTTCTAGGTGCAGCCAAGGTGTTGAGGGGATACGTTTTGGTGGCCTCAGGATCGGGTCTCTGGTTTTTGCAGATGACGTGGTCCTGTTGGCTTCATCAGAACGTGATCTACAGCTTTAGCTGGAGCGGTTCGCAGCTGAGTGTGAAGAGCTGGGATGAGAATCAGCACCTCTAAATCTGAGGCCATGCTCTTGAGCCGGAAAAGGGTGGGGTGCCTTCTCAGGGGCGGGGATGAGGTCCTTCCCCAAGTGGAGGAGTTTAAGTGTCTAGGGGTCTTGTTCACGAATGAGGGAAAAATGGAGCAGGAGATCGATAGACGGATTGCTAGAGCGTCTGCAGTTATGCGGGCGCTGTACCGGTCTGTCGTGGTGAAGAGAGCGCTGAGCCAAAAGGCGAAGCTCTTGATTTACCGGTCAATCTACGTTCCTGCTGTCATCTATGGTCACAAACTCTGGGTGGTGACCGAAAGAACAAGATCACGGATACAAACGGCTGAAATGAGTTTCCTCCGTAGAGTGCTCCTCCACATCGAGAGGAGTCAGTTGAGGTGGCTCGGGCATCTGGTCAGGATGCCTCCTGGACGCCCACCGGGTGGAGGCCCAGGGGAAGGCCCATGAAAATGCTGGAGGGACTATGTTTCTTGGCTGGCCCGGGAGCGCCTTGGGATTCCTCCTGAGGAGCTGCCCCAAGTGGCTGGGGAGAGGGAAGTTTGGGTCTCTTTGCTTAAGCTGCTGCCCCCGCGACCCGACCCCGGATAAGCAGAAGAAAATGGATGAATGGATGGATATAAGTAATGGGACACTGTTACTAAGATGTGCACTAATGACAAAATGTTGTGGAGGTTAAACTAACAGCTATGTGAATTGTACCTCTGATTAGAGAAATGCACTAAAGCACCTTAAAAAAACTATAATCTTCCATTTAAACATGGACACAAGTAATTCGGATCAAAAACCTGATCACAATAAAAATGCTTAATGTAAACACACCATTAAGAGTACTTTGACCCGATCACACTCATTTGGATCAACATATTCTTCCGATTGAGACAGGTGGGTTATGCCGATCGTTATTCCGACCGCTGTGCATGTAAACACTTCTTCCGAATGTGGGTCATTAATGTGCATTCTGTTGCATAATGCGTAGACGTATCTTGCATCAAAGTAAAACAATAATGGGATTTGGATTAAAATTTGACTGTGTACACAACAATAAAGGCTTGTAAATCTAAAACCGCTCTGAAGAACATCATACTGCTCGATTTTAAACACACACGGCCATGTTTGTTTACGACCGAGGTCTGCTACCTCTTTTTCTACGGTTGTTTCCGGTATGTTAGATAGTTCTGCGCATTTTTAAATGATTTATTCAGATCGAACATGTGAGGGATGTAAATGCTTGCCATAATCTGATATATTTTTTCAGGGCTCATGTACACTGTCAAATTCTAATCTGAACTATGATCAGATTAAATACATTTTGCACATGTATACATACCTACTGTATCATTACAGGCTTATGTCCACCCCTGACCACATGAGATAATGATTGCTTAAGTCCAAGACCTCCAGTCCGATTCCAATGTTGAACATGTGTCTAAATCAAGTCTGAAGACTAAGGTTTTTGACTTAAAGATGGGGTATGTAGTTTAACATTTTGTAGAGTAACTTACAATATGCTTAAATTTGACTTTCTAACCCTCTTCTATGATACATTGTAAAGTATGTCATCTTTCAGAATTTATGTTTCCCCTTAGTCCCTCCCTTGGCTTCTACAGCAAAACAAATAATTTATGCGAGCCTAGAGCGTTGACCAATAGGTTTGCCTATCCACAAGAGAGAGCTGTCTATCAACAACAATGCTCCCCACCAAGCACTATGGGGTGACATGCCTCAGTCAATTTAGCACATCAACGAAGAAGAAGCCAAAGGGTTTTGGTTAGAAAACATCCTTGCTCTGGAAATCTCCAATGTAAAAAGTAGGTCAATGCAGTGATGCTCTCTTTGTTTACTCCACTTTCCCTGCATGTGTTCAATATGAGGCATGGTTTTCAGCTCCTTCCAGAAAAGGAGGGAGAGCAGGGGCAGGAGCTATAGCTGTTCACGATTCAAAATGTCTTCCTCCTCTCCTTAAAGCTGCAGTAGGTAACTCTGAGAGGAGAGCAGACTCAAGTTACCTATGGCAGCTTTAATGACGTCACGCTACGTACCCCAGCTTTAAGTGTGACTTGAGCTATTGCCATTCTTTCTAGTTGTCTCCAGGTGTAGCCCATCTTTGTGATGTCTGCCTTGAGGTCTCGTCGCCAGGTATTTCTTGGGTGGCCTCTCTTCTGCTTGCCTTGTAGGTCCCACATGAGAGCCTGCCCGGTGATGTTGGTTGACGGTTTGCCTATGGTGTGCCCTACCCAATATCATCCTTTTTTTATAATTTCTGCTTCTACTGAGAGTTCTTTTACCATAAGTTGATGTTTCTGATAGTGTATGGCCAGCGGATATGGATAATCCTTCTGAGACAGCTGTTCAGGAATCTCAGGATTTTTTTATTTGAGGTTTTGTTTGGCCTCTGTGTTTCAGCCCCATACAGCATTAATGACTTTACATTGGGATTAAATTGTCAGACCTTGGTGGTCAGGGTCAGCTCTCTGAATGCCCAGAGCTGGATGAAGGGGACTCCTGCTTCGCCGATCCTTGCCTTGACATCTGCATTGGTTCCACCTTACTGGTCGATGATGCTTACCAGGTAGATGAAAGACTATACTTCCTCCAGAGGACTTCCATGAATGGTGATTGGGTTGATACTATTAAAGTTGATCTTAAGGATGTTGGTTATCTCCTTGTAGATGATGAATCCAACCTGCGCTGATGTCGCTGCCAATGCACTGGTCTTTCCTTACCACTTGTTGCTGCATACCAACATTTCTCTCTATGGCTCTGCAGTGTTCACATTATCACTTTAGTTAGGTTAGCTCATTTGGCTAATGTTTGACACTAGTTTGCTTTTATTAAAAATCTGAAACTTAAAGTTTTAAATTACAATTTGAATTCATTTTGGGAGGGTAGCTGTTAAATCAATGTTAGTTAAAAATTCAGTTTTGACACTTGACCTTCTACCTCCTTCCTTTCTTTTGTCAGCCAACAGCAGGCTCCCCTTGTATCAGCTGATTAAAAAGACTGTGTTTTTTCCTCACTTAACATCAAATCATATGCCGGATTTTGAGTCAGCGGGACGTTTTGGGGAGGGCCAATGTGTTCATTCAAATAACATTTCATCTTTCTGATTTGATAGCTTATCCATCAGAGAAACCATGGGGTATTATAAAAATCCACGGTGAGGTGATTATCATTCGAAATGTGTTTTCTCTATGAACTTCTGCCAAGCTGTTGTTTGCTTAGTAGAAGACACTTTTAGTTGAAAAGAGAAGTACTTGTGGCATCTGGATATGTATTAGGGAGCCCTTTTTCATCTAAAAGAAAGGAAATGGCCATTAAAGAGCAGTGGACGTGTTTTAGAGCAGAGTGCTATGAGATATACTGATACAGTCACATTTACTTGTGAGGGAATAATAAAAAGTAATGAAATTTGACAAAGAAAAAGACAATTTTAGTTCAGACTGCCAAACTGGGCCTTTTTGATGGGGTGCCCCACCAGCTTGCAGTGTTTCAATGTACTCACTCAACCTTGATGAAGATTAGGTGAAGATTAGGCATTTTTAGGTGAAAATGAAAAAAATAAACATTTGATCAAGCTGCACAAAAACCTTGAAAGTTTAAAGTAATGAAAATAAGTCACTGGGCCATTTCTTGTCTCATACAGATGTTTCTGAGTTCATTTCTTAGTGTAAAGTAGTTGCTAACTCTTGGTCAAATATGTTTTTGTCAGCACTTGTTCAATATATATTATAACTAACACAGAATATGACTAAAGGGACAATGTAGTATTTTTAAAAAGTCCTGCCACCATCAGTAACAAGTGAAAAGTCTGATAAGGGTAACTGAACATGAAGAACTCAGTTCAATAATTCTTAAAGCAGCTGTTTGTGTTATTTAAAAAAATTAGTTGACAATGAACTCTCTCAAACTGAATCTGTGTTTTGGCTAGATTGTTTGTCATAGACAGTTGTTTGACCCAAAAGCCTTAATTTTAGAACTCAGACCTGAAAGGGAAGTAACACAGCAAAAAAAACAACCTACAACCATCCTACAACCAATGCAGTGCCTTCAAAACTATCCATACCTTGTGAACCTTTTTTTCGTTTTGTCACATTACAACCACAAGCTTTAATGTATTTTATTAGGATTTTATGTAATTGACAAACTTAATAGTGCACAAATGCGAAGTGAATAAATTATAAATAATTTTCTTTTTTTTTTTTCTTTTTCTTTTTTTTACAGAAAACTAAAAAAAGTATGACACACATTTGTCTCCGGCCTCCTTGGATCACTACTTTATACAACAGTTTTCTACTGCTAGTCTGGAGACTGATGTTTGTCGGAAGTCTGAAGCTCAGTTGTCAGATTGGATAAATAAAAACATATGTACACAGCAATTCTAAGATATTCCCTCCACTTTACAGTTATTTGCTACTTTGTTTTGGTCGGTCACATAACATCCTAATGAAGTTTGGGATTTTAACATGACAAAATGCGAAAAAGCTACAGGGGTGGGATTTCTTTTGCAATGCGCTGTAGTTGAAAGTGGTAATAGAACTGCTAGAAAACATTGTCTGCTGTATTTAGGGCTTGGCATGCTTTGGCTTTAAAACTTAGACCTTGTTGGCTTGCCACATTTAAGCTGAGGATCAGAGTGGAAACAGACCAGAGAGTCGACAAGCACAGGAAATACAATAGAAACGGTTCCAGGATAAGTTACGTACAAGCAATCAAAGCAGTAAAAATGACAACACATATCCTAGCATGACCGTTTAAAGGGGACATATTATGCAAAATCCACTTTTTCGTTGCTTTAGTATGTATATTTGGGTATCTGGGGTGCCTCCCGACCACTTAAGTATAAGTTTCGACAACAAAGTCAATGTTTTATAAACGGCCCGGAGTCAAGAAATGGGTCAAAAAAAATCTGTTTTGTACTTCCTCAAGCCTGTGACGTCACGGGCAGTGTATTTTGCATAATCCCAACCCTACTCATTGGTGTCTCCACCCACACATCCTCAGCTACCTGAGCACCCACACCCTCTCGGCTTCACTTGTACGCAACAGCCAGACCGCCATCATGTACAAACTGAAAGCCAAGCGCTACTGCTCTGTTGTCAGATGCACGGATCCTCATATGTCGCTATTTCGTCTCCCTTCCAAAGAGGATATTAAAGAGAAGTGGCTAAATTTTATTTACAGGGGAAATGTTCCAGTTTCAGTGAGCAAAATACTGGTTGTTTGTGCTAAACACTTCACAGCGGACTGTTTCAGCAACCAGGGTCAGTATGACGCTGGACTGGCAACAAGACTGCTCTTAAAAGATTGATCAATACCAACTATTCATGGCGGCACCACAGATGAGGTATTTAAGTATTTTAAAAAAAGGATATGTTTGTGTTACTGCGACTGTTTAGCACACAAGCTAACGCTAATCGCTAATGTAAATATGACCTAATCAATGTTGGGTTTACAAGCCGTGAGATCTATGTCAATGCTATCATAACTCTTTGAAAACATGACCGTGAATCTAGAAAATATATTATATTGAGATTTTATCACTGTTATTCTGCCCACTGCTCGGGCGTGAACATGTAACGTTGCACCGCAGTTTGTTGACCAGCAGCCATTTCTCTCCCAAACTGAATCGTTGCCACGGTCATGCAACGCTGTCCTCAACTTCTTCCGGCAGGAGAAGGTGGGCGGTGCAAAGGCCGTCTTTGGGAGGTGCGTGCTGTAGCTCATAAACATAGACTCAAAACCAGCCGTTCTGAGCAGGGCTGTAAAACTAGTGTGTGCAGAACTCGGCCCTGCTCAATTCTTCAGCTTTTTCGAGCAAAGCCTGTTTTCAACATTACATTTAGGCATCCTAAAACCATGTCAACAAGCAGAAATGAGCATATTATGTCCCGTTTAAAGCAATACATTTATCTAGATATTTGCTTATGGAGGAACCAGGGAGTTATTAATGGAGTGAATGATGTGCTACAGTTGAGGCCTGAGCACTCTACACAGGATAACTCTTCTGCAATTAAACAAACTCAGGGAAGAATACAGTAAGTGCAAGAGACGGCCTTGGCAGAAAAAAGTATTAGTGACATAATGCCCCAGAGTGACATTAAAGTGCATCTTTATTACTATGATGTCTTTGTGTCACAAGTTGATGTATGTCTGAGTTTGGTGTTAGATGAATGTTGTTTTGAAGCTAGTGGCGACTGCCTATATTTCATGGAATATAACTTTTCAAAAACTAGTCTAACACTTATCTCTCCCAGGTCTGATGTATCATTTATCTAAAGTTCAATACTCACACAGGCAACATTTTAACTCTGCTGAAAGAAAAACAACACTCAATTTAGTCCTTCATATGCACACAAATGGAGCCACTACACAAATAAATTATTACTCTCATCAAGTGCATCCTATAGCTGCAGCAATAATCCCACAAAGCATATTTTAGGAATCAAATTTTGAAAACAGAACACACTTAACTTTGTGGTTTAAGATTTTGAGGAGTGTCTTTTATCACTTTTTTGAAATGCGAAATAACACATTCTTTCTGACTTGCTGAAGATTTGAAGGAAAATTCAGCAAATGAATTATTTTGCGGATAAAGGGGGGCACATGCAGTTTTAGGTCCACTTTTTTTTTTTTCTAGGGAAACCTAAATCAAGGATAGGTCTAAAAGGAAAACGGAACTAATCGAATTTAAAATATCACTGATCAATGGTTTGGAAAATGTGTAATGTTTAACGTTATTGTTAAGATTTTTTTTCTCCAAATCTATAGTGCTTCTTAAAAGTATTCATCCCTTTAGTAGTTTTCCACCTTTTTTAAGTTTCAGCCACCTTTCTTTAATATGGATTTATATAATAAACCAACACAAAGTAAAACATAATTTCAGAAGTGGAAGGAAAATACTACATAATGGTTAACATTAGTGTAGATTCTTGGTCATCCAGGACCTGATAGTCTTGAGAGTTTTAAATGAAAGCAACATCTTTAAGAAATCAATTCAAACTATTTTAGTCTGATACCACAAAATAAAATCAAGTACAGCCAATATTCTTAAGCTTAAGAGGATACCTAATTAATAGTGTGTGTAATTTAACTTCAGCACGAATCTAGCTCTTCAATATAGGCCTCGGAAGTTTGTTAGAGAACGTTAGTGAACAAACAGCATTATGAAGATTAAGAACCACAGCAGACAGTTCATGGAGAGGGCTGATGAAAAGTTTAAAACAGGATTAGGTTTTAGAATATGTCCCAAGTGTTGAACATGTCACAGAACACAGTCCAGTAATCATGTAAATGGGAACGAGTACAAACCTGTCAAGAGTTGGTTGTCCACCTGAACTGAAAGGCAAAACCAGGACAAGATTAGTCAGCAAAGCAGCCAGGAGACCTATTGTAACTGCAGAGGAGCTGTAAAAGATCTAAAACTAAGGGGGGGGAAGATCTGTTGACAAGGCAGCTGTTAGCTCTCCACTCCTTAAATATGGCCCTAATGAAATGTTGAAATTTTTTGCTCTTTAAAAATGTGAGGCCCATGCACCATTTTGCTTGGTACACTACAGCAGTGTTTTTCAACCCTGCTCCGCATGTTTTAGATGCGTCGCTGTGTCAGCATACCTGATTTCAATTGATGGCTAATTCACAGGCTTTCGTTAAACTGCAATCATATGAAGCAGGCGTGCTAAAGCAGGGAAACATCTAAAACATGGAGGGCAGTGTGCCTTGAGGACCAGGGTTGGGAAACACTGCATTACAGGATTATCTGATATTGTGTTGGTCTATCACATAAAATTCAAGTAAAACACATTTTTGTGTGTTGTTGCAACCTGACAAAATGTGAAAATGTTCTAAGGGCATAAATATTTTTGCAGAGCACTGTAGCGTTTCCCAGAATCTCGTGCTTTAGTTGTTGCTTGTAAAAACTAGATCGCTGAGGTCAAAAATTTTGAAAGAAGCTGAACTGGGTTACCTTAATCATTGTAAATGAATCTAGCACAATGGCCGGTGGGATTCCCAGTCCGAACGCATTCAAAGAGGCTGAAGGAAAAAACACAGCAACCAAAAGAAAATTCATTATGTAGTGCAGCGGCCATGTCATGGCCATTCCCTCAGGGACAACAAATCAGGACAGGAGGTAGAGAAACCAGACAGGAAAGGATAGGGGCCAGCAGTAGAGAGGTGTGATCTGAAGACACAAGACAGCAGTGGGTGGGAGGAGGTGGGGCCAGATTGGGACAGTTTTTAGATAAGCTACTTAGAGTGGCTACAATTCATCTAGAGAGCACAAATAAACACCGGAAAGCCTTCGAGCTACTTATCAAAACCCAGCACTTTTCTCCTGAATTGTAGAAGTGAAGGATGGGCAATATGGGACACCGTGTGGCCTCAAAACAGCCTAAAGTAGATCACTCACTCTAGATGTTGCACACAGTACTTATCCTGGAGCATCAAGTTGCAATTTCAGTTTGTTTTTGTGAGCAGAGGATTAGAAACTATCTTTGCTACTGGGAAACATCCTCCATCCCTACTGCAAGTCATAGGCTTTCTCATACTGGAGGTGTTCTAGACTAGATGTAAGCAGGAGGTTAATCTTTAATCTTCAAACAGTTGAATAAACCTTTTACTGAACAGTGCAGGTGTGGGGATTATGTTACATCTTACTCCTCTTGCAGAGAAGAAATTTGCCATAGACATTTTGTTGCTTTTTGAGCTCTGCAGCAGAGAAAAAAAACTCTAAACTTGATAAGCTTTGAGAACGAAGGGCTTGCAACCTTGTCCCACAATCTGCAGCTGTGATCTTAGGAGCTGCTTTCATTGTTGTCAATTTCTCCTCTTTGCAGTTGGACCAAATAAAAATCATGCACCCTGGTATGTTCAGAATATTCTCTTTCATGACATGATTTTCAAATATCCAATGAGTTGGGGGTTTCTCTGTGGAAATAAATCCTGTTCTTCTTGGTTGAATTGCAGGTTTTGACACAGGGAATGGAATTAATTGCACAACAGTTCAAGAAGTAAGATTCTTGCATTAAGGCCAGAAAGTGTGCTTTTGATTTAGACAGTCTTTAGTTAGTGAAGGAGTCCTGAATGATTCATTCTTTGGTGAGCTGAGTTGCCCTTGGTTTTTCTTTTGTCATCCTCTGGGTAGGCTTGATCTATTTTACAAAGTTGCTTTTGATGTTAATCAATATATAAATCTCAGTGTTTATTTTGAAAATAAATTCTGATTTAGATTTAGCCATAAGCCTCTTTCACAAAACACTTCATGGCAGGCTTAAGACCCCCTTTTTCACCATCTCTGTATGTTTGAGAAAGAATCGAGGAAGCGAGGGGGGTTGAAGTCAACTCACTCCTCTTACACCCTTTACTACCAAAGTGGGATAGTCACAGCCCCTTATCACTTAACATTATTTCTTACCATAATTTTAAAAATCCTAATGAAGTGACAAAAATATCATTGCACATCAGCTAAGTATAGTTTCTTCAGTAACAGTTATGCTGGAAAAATAAATAAATAAAAAAGTAGAACACAAATGTGTCTCACCTAAGGTGCAAACTCCTCTGGCAAAATTTGGAGCAATACCCCAATGTCACATAAATTGAAGTTTCCCCTCATCCAAAAAGGAGCAGGTTCCCATTGACTCCCATGTTAGAAACGGCAACTTCACAGCAGAAATAAACATGTTTACAGGTAAGATAAGCTAAGATAACGCTGCTTGGTCAAAAATGGGTTTGAGATTATCACATTTCTTCTTTACACATTGATTATTAAAACTTGTTTTAATAAAAATTCACAGTTTTAGTGAAAGTGATGGACCAACAAGGCTTCATGATTTTATTTGACAAAATTATTCAATTTGACAAGAAGGCAGAGATGTAGCAGCCAGCAACCACGGTTTTCTGGCTGAAAGGGCCTGCTGGACCACTAACAGCTTCGATTGGCTCCGAGTTAGCTCAGTTAGCTCGTAGCTCAGAGTGTCAATCATCCATCCCCACCCTCACAGCCCTACTCTCTGCTCCACCTCTTTGCCCATTTTTTTGTATTTTCTGGGTGTGACGAGATGTGTGACACAGCCAAGATGGTGGTGGTGGGAACCGCCCAGTTGGCTTCAATTCAGCTCTTCAGAAACATACGTGTGACATCAGTGAGGCTTTGTCCATCTTTATAAACAGTCTATGGTCTCATCCTCAGAGGTTTTCAGACACCGTTTTGATGTGTAATACTCCATATCAAACCTGCTAAGCTCCATCTCATGCCTTTTTTTGGTTCTGCAATGCCATATAGATTTTTGAAAGTTTACATGTTTGCAGGATATCGCCGGCTTCCTTTGTGATTTATGATAAGGGAGGATGCTCATGAAGTGGCTTGTTTTTTTTAGATTCAAGTGAAAGAGACCGCATGTACTATGTCACAATTCTGTGACCTGGAGACATTTTTGGCATTTAGCCTAGTTTTAGTGGACTTTATTTTGGTAAGCTATTTGTCTAAACTGTCTAAGCTGTCACAAACAGCTCTAAGCAGGAAAATATAGAAATTAGATGTAACAACTCAGAAAGGTTCAATGAGAGCAAAGACTTAGCCAATCAAAGAGCACGCCCTCAGGGTGAGGCCTGACTCAGACTCTGAAACACAGCAGCTGAGAGGGATGCGGCTGGACACCCTCAAGCACTGCGGCTGGTTAGCTCAGTAGGATGAGAAAAGATCAGAAATGCTGAGGATTTGACTTTAGAGGAGCTTTTTAAATTCTTCTTCTTCTTTGCTGTTTTAGGGTACAAAATATTTTCAGTCTGTTGCAATTACAGCAATGCACTGCAGATGCTTTGCTGAATCAGCCATGTAGTCTATTAAGAAAACTGAGAGATAGCTCTTCAACCAACTCTGAATCAACTCTAAAACTACTTTAATAAAAAAGAGCATGTTCAATTTAATTCACATTGAAATTTGTGATGCTGGAAATTGAAAGTAAAAGTTGGGGGTTTGACCTACTGTAAAACTAATTTGATTAATAAATATCTGACCACCTGGGGGTGCTCATACAGCCTTGAAAGGTCATTCCCTAAAAATGTCAGTTAATGATTAGGCATGTAAGAAAAAATCAATACATAAAATAAAACAGTAATATACCCCATCCAGATGTGACATATTCATTTGAATTCCACCCCATACATCCTAATACACATGCACCATTCAGAACAAAAGCATAATTAATGAGGTGACAGAACTGAATGATCCACACAATTCCCTTCATTTCCTCATTCAAACATATATAGCATTTTTCAATAACCTTTTCATGGCAAGATAGGAAGGAGTGTGACAAAAGATCAATGAGTTGCACAGAGGTTTAGATACTGTAATTGTGGTGCCAAAAGGTCCAAAATGGGCCAGAATTTTGTTGGAAATCTTCTGACAGATAAAATGCAACTTTCAAAATATGAGAATACCAAATCAAGCTTTATTTATAGAGAGCTTTTCATCCAAACATAGCAACTCAAAGTGCTCTACAGATTAAAAATGACCCCACATATACCACATTCCCATCCCTCCCCAGCAGATTTAAAAGCATGATCAAAATTATTCCCCCCTCCCCCCAACCCAGCCCCCATGCCCACACACATTCAATAGCAACAATAAAAGGACATTGGGCCGAGTACAGATGAGCCATCAAGGGAGCCATCAGCAGCAGCACATCAACATCAGTAATGTTTTTATTGTGAGAGATAAAAGTCAGCTCAGAATCAAATACCACGCCCAGGTCTTTCACTTGTAAAGAAAGATTAAATGACAGTGATTGTAGCCTCAGGACCGATGAAAAAAACTTTAATTTCCTCCTGGTTGAGCTGGAGAAAGTTTTTTGTCATCCAGGATGATATGTCTAAAATGCAGTTAAGAAGAACATTCATTGACCGTGTGTCATCAGGATATATGGAGATGTACAACTGTGTATCATCAGACTAACTGTGAAAGTTAACTCCATGTCTTCTGATGACATTGCCAAGAGGGAGGATATAAAGCTTAAAAAGCACTGGGCCTAAAATTGAACCCTGGGGCACACCGCAAGTAATCTTGTGGACGTTAAAGGAGAAGGTATCTAAACTTACCATAAAAGTCCTGTCTGTGAGATAGGATGTGAACCATTTGTGAACAGCACCAGAGAGGTCAATCTGTTTTAAACGGGTTAAAAGAATAGTGTGATCCACTGTATCAAGGGCCGTGCTTAGATCCAGTAGAACCAGCACTGTCTGTCAGTGATGTGTGTGGAGTATGGACCCAAACGCAGACGCTGATAGCAGGTGCAGGATGTTTATTAAAGGTGAAGGTGATGATGGTGATGGTGAAGAGGATGATGGCAGGAACCGAGAGAATGGACATCGGGCAGGAACGGAGAGGCAGGAAGACGACACACCATGGAGATGAAGACACTGTGTTAATGATCCGGAGATGAGTGGAGAGAAGTGATGGGGTTTAAAGGCCGGAGGTGAGTAGGATCAGGTGTGAATGATTTGAGAGACAGGTGAAGACAATGAGGAGTGAATAGGGCAGCGTGACACTGTCACCCTCTGTGCATCATAGTTTAATCTGAAATAATTTAAAATCTTCAAAAGGGCCGTCTCGGTGCTATGGTTCACGCTAAAACCAGACTGAAATTTCTCTTGGACATTATGAACGTTAACAAAATCATTAAATTGAATTAAAACAAGCTCTTCTAAAATTTCGCTTAAAAACGGTGAGTTAGATACCGGCCGAAAGTTGTTAAAATCATTCAAATTCTAAGTTGCTGTTCTTCAACAGGGGCCTCACCACCACCAATTGAAAAGGTGGGAGGAAAGACCCCTGTCTGAAGGGAGCAATTCATCAAACTTAAAATCTCATCTCTAAAATATCCATAAAATGGCTTAAAAATGAAGTGGAGATTGGGTGCAAAAGATATGTGGTGGGCCTCACTGAGGAGAAAACTTTATCAAGAATCCCAGCTTCTACTTGAACAAAACTGTTCAGAATTTCCTCTGGTAAAAACACACGCTTAGATTTGTCTAAAACCAAGTTACTTTGAAAAGATAAAATAATACATCTACCTTCCCTCTGTTCGATACGACTGTACTGCAGTATCAAACCCACTACCAATGTTATACCTAATTAACACCAATGTAGAGAAAATGTCTAAATTCCATGAATTAAACCAAAGAAACCTTGAAGAAATCATTAACCAAGTAAGGTCCTCCTCTTGCTGTCTTGATATCCTACCCACAGCTTTCCTTAAGAAAGTTTTCCCTGTCACTGGGTCTGATCTGATTCAAATAGTTAACTCATCCCTCCTCTTTGGCCTCTTCCCTCAGGCTTTAAAAACAGCAGGTATTAAACCACTGCTAACAACCTGGACAACACGTTAAGGCAGAACTACAGGCCAATTTCTAATCTTCCATTCATCAGTAAAATTATTGAAAAAGCTGTGTTTCAACAGTTAAATAGCTTCCTAACAATGACAAACCGTTTTGATGTTATTCAGTCTGGTTTCCGTGCTCACCAGAGCACAGAGTCTGTCCTAGTCAAAGTTTTCAATGACATCATCATAAATACAGACTGTGGTACAACCACATTGCTGGTACTTTTGGACCTCAGTGCAGCATTTGACATTGTTGATCATAATATATTATTGAAACGACTGGAGAGCTGGATCAGATTCTCATGTACAGTAATTGGCAGGTTTGAGTCATACTTAAAGAACAGATACTTCTTTGTGTCAATAGGCAGTTCTTCATCAGCACAAACAGAAGTCATATGTGGGGTGCCCCAGGGCTCCATCCTGGAGTCCCTCCTACTTAATATCTACATTCTTGACTAGCCAGGATTATTACAACCTATAAGATTAGCTACCATAACTATACAGATGATGCTCAACTGTATATTACAATGTCACCAGGTGACTTTGAACCCATCCAAAGTGAATGCATTGAGCAAATCAATTGATGGATGTGCCATAATTCTCTCCAGCTGAACAGAAACAAAACTCAAGTAATAACTTTTGGACCTAAAGAGGAGAGATCAACAGTCAGCACACAGCTCCAGTTAATACAGATATAAACTACTGATCAGGCCCGAAATCTGGGTATAGTAATGGACTCAGACCTGAACCTCCAGGGTCACATACAAGCAATAACAAGGTCAGCCTTCTATCACCTAAAGAACATTTCTAGAATTAAAGGACAAATGTTGCAACATGACCTCGAAAACCCTCATCCATGCGATTATCTTTAGTCCAACTGATTACTCCAACAGCATCTTCACAGGTCTGCCTAAAAAGTCAATCAGACAGCTGCAGCTGATCCAGAACGCTGCTGTTCGTGTCCTCACTAGAACCAGGAAAGTAGAGCACATCACCCCAGTTCTAAAGTCATTACACTGGCTCCCTGTAGCTCAGAAAATAGACTTCAAAATACTTCTACTAGTTTATATATCATTGAATGGCTTAGCACCAAAATATCTTGAAGACCTGCTGTTACTATACCTATCCCCCAGACCACTCCGGTCCTCTAAATCCAGTCTACTCAACATCCCTACAATCAGAACCAAACATGGAGAAGCAGCTTTCATTTTATATGCTCCTCTAATCTGGAACAAACTTCCAGAACACTGCATAGCTGCTGAAACACTGAGTTCATTTAAATTACAACTCAAAAAAGTATCTGTTTAGAGTTGCCTTTGAGTAATGCTTTGTTGTATCATATTTTGTGTATTCTTCTTTTTCTACTGCTGTTTTTACATTTTATACTTAATGCTTTGATGAATCTGTGTGTGCTTCTTGCTTTATTGCTGTTTTTACTTTAAATGCTTTGTCTGTTTTACTGCTATTTTTATTTTAACACTTAATCATGTAAAGCACCTTGAATTACCTTGTTGTTGAAAGTGTGCTATACAAATAAAATTAAAAATAAAAGTCTTGCCTTGCCTTAAATACCTCGGAGTTCACCTTGACAACAGACTGGACTGAACACTGAACAGTGAAATCATCTACAAGACTGTACTTTTTGGGGAAGCTTAGGTCCTTCAAGGTTTGCAGCAAGATGCTTCAAATCTTCTACAAGTCTGTTGTGGAGAGTGTAATCTACTCAGCCATCATCGGTTGGGGTAGCAGCATCAGAGCCAGGGACTTTTAAAAGACTCAACAACCTGATAAAGAAGAATGGTTCTGTTCTGGAGACAACTGTGGAACCACTGGAGATGATGATACAAAGAAGGATTCTTCATAAAATCAAAAACATTATGGACAACCCTGAGCACCTTCTTCATGAGGCTGTCATACAACAACAGAGCTTCTTCAGTCAGAAGCTTCTTCAGTTTTGCTGCAACACAGACCACTGCAGGAAATCCTTCCTGCCCACAGTCATCATTATCTACAACAACTCCTTAAAGAAGTAATTATGTGAGCTATACCAACACTTATTTACCCTCTGGGATCAACAAAGTATTTTTAAATTTTTTTCTCATGATTGCCACATTCTCTCATTAAAAAAAAGCCTTTTTGCCAAAAATTTCCATCATCTTTGATGTACTGAATTTAATGACAAGCTAGATGGAATATTTAATTTACAGCTAGTGGGGGTTTTTGTGTTCTGATGTATATATTTTTAAACAACAATTAAGTTGACATAAGGTCGAGGGTGGAAGGGACGGTATTAGGAGTGTCAACAGAAGATCCAATCCCTTCACTTTTCCTATGCATAGGCTACCAATTAGAGTATCAGATAAATATAACAGCCACTTATATTGTATTCCTTTTCTTACTAACAGTAGACATTTGCTCTGATTACCTCCTGATTGCATTCTCTTTGGGCTATTTATTATAGATGAATGATGAAGTGATCCTGATATAACAGATAATAGTAACAAGTTGACAAAGTGATTGTCCCAATTTGTGAGACATAGTGATGACTGTGTAAGCATGCTGTCAGGTACATAAACCTGCTGTCGATAGAAGTAAGCTGGGACACTACCGCTCTTCGTTTACCTACTTTCCACCATTTTATTCACTCTCATTAAAAATGTATTTAAGCACTTCTGCAATGCTGGATACTCTGTTGCCCTAGCAACCAGATTCTCTCACCAGTGTTATGTGTCTTGGGTTTGGCACAGCTATAACATTACTTTACTTGCTTTTCTTTAAAGTTGTTTTTAGTGAATGAAACAGCATGGACATCCAGAGGGTTTATAAGGGTATTTTGTCAAATATTCCTGTAAAAATGGTAAAAACAAAAAGCTTATATGAATGTAATATGTTGTACCTGTTAATCTCTGGGTAAAATTTTAGCTGCTTCTGTAATGTCACAGATTCCATTTCTGAGCCCTGCTGAGGAAAATGTCAAAGGCCCCCCTGTAGCCACCTACCTTCCACCTCCAGATCACTGAGGTGTTTTGAAGCACTTAACTCACCTGCAAATGTACACAACTCTTATGCCAGGAAGTCTGTAGGTATGACAAAAGTTTCATTAATGCAAAAGAGCTATGTAATGTAAAAAGGAGACACAATAAAGAAAAAATGCCCTTGCAGATAACACCTTCTTGTCATGATTTACTTTTTACCAACACCTGCAAACTATGCTGTTTTGCTCTAATCAGGCACATACACGTTGGTCCTTGGGGATGGCTAAAGGAAAAAGCAAGCAGCAGCACTTATTGGCCTCATTGACCCTGCTAATTGCACCATACAGCTCAATCTTAGTCAGCACAGCGTGGCATTCTCCAAAAACAAAACGTTTTCAAGCCCCGCAACATATGTCCAACAGTACATCCTCACAATGGGTTCAAATGTAAACAGAATGATGGGTGAAGCTGTTAAATACCTTTAGAGGCTAAAAATGCCACAGGCATGGCCCCCAAAAAAGCGCTGTAGTCCGACTAAGTTCATGTTTAGTATAGAAAAAATTGTTTTTTCTGGCACAAAGCCTTCTTAGTAAAATTATTTTTTTTCAAAATAATTTTTAACCCCTGAAACAGGAAAGTCATTCATTGCAGTTCATAAAAAAATAAAAATAAATTATATTATACTTTAAGAGTTTCTTTGTAATTTTGGGCGTCGCATCTATATTGTCGAATATAATTATCAGGGAAATATGAAAAAATATATTGTTATATAATTTCTTTGTCAATATTGAACAGCCGTAGTCTGTAGTCTGTGTTTTTAAGATTTTTAAAAACAGACAAATTGATAAAAAATAAAATGTTGTAATGTGCCAAAAACAATGTTTCTTAAAGAATATTAAACTCATTTCAAGATTGGGTAACCTCAGCTCCCCCTCCTTCTGTTGTTTGGTAACGTGAAATGATGCATGTTAGTACGTTAAAGAGGTCCGTTATTGCCTGGGTGACACTCGTTCTATGTTTATTGAAATCTGGGCCCTTTTATAAACTTCATAAATTCAAACACAACATAGTCCGAAGTACTGCTGTCTGTAATCTGTTTCATGTAGTTGGTATTATGTGACATTCTGCCTATGTCAGACAGTGATGTCTCATTGCACTTGTTCCTTACACTCCTGGATTCGTGGAACTCTGCTCCTGTTACCCTGCTCAATGTCACACAGTAGATCACCTTCCTGTGGAATATTTTATCTCTTCTTTACCTGTGACTCAGACTGACTAAGTTTAATAATGTCCTGTGCTACATTTTTAATTTTAAATAAGGAAACAGTGGCCTTTCACCCCTTTTATTCTTTAAATTTCTCTTTTCCTTCTCCTCAAATATTTTGTAAATGGCAGTTTGTGACTGTGTTGTTGTAAGATTGTATGTTTTTTTTTCAATCAAAAAAACTCAGAAAGACTCAAAAAAAGACTGGTTACCCATCACATTATTGTGTATCTATTTTGAATTAGAATTACATGGGAGGACATGCCAATTTAGGTAAATAACGCTACACTACTGTTACAAGTATACTTTAGGAAATTATTCTAGAATACAAAATGTGCTGTCACAGACTTTTAAAAATGCTGTGCAAACTCTGTGCACACTGATGAACATTCAGAATAGTTCAGGTTGTTGCAATCTGGCATCCTTGGTAATGATAAATGCTATTTGCTACCTTGAAAGTCAGTGGAAGTGGTTAAATTATATCATATCCTAATTTGCATAATTTACTTTGTATTTCTATATGCTTAACACTACAAATAAAGTTCTCCTTTAAATTGTTTCTGTTGCTGGAATGTCCCAATTACATCCATTCAGCAAAAACTACCAAAAAGAGACACAAGTTACTCTCAATAATTTATTTTTTAGATTTGTTTTCTTTAGCTATGGTTTTGTTTTTACCTTATAAACATTTTTACAGATTTTGTATCAATCTGCATTAACATTCTTAATTAATTGACAAAGACAAAAACTGTCAATGAAATACTTCACAGGAAATTGTTCAGAACAGATGCTAACTAGTGTTGCCCTAATTCATTTACTATGTAAATGTGGAACAGTGAACTTCTCTTGCTTTGCTATAGCTATATCAAAAAATAAGGAAAATTTAATAAATCTTCCACTTGTATGTATCAATTTTCCCTAAACTATATTTTTGTGTTGCTGTGAAAAATTAGTCTTTAAACACTTTCACAGACAAAACTTGGAAACAGACGATCCAAATTAAAGCCCATTAGGGAATTTTCATCATGTTGCAAAGCTGTCAATTACTTCTCCCTATATGTCATTTTCATTGACAGCTTGTACAGAAAACTTCAGAAGAAAAATGGTTTTGTTTGAGAGTGAGATGCATCCTCACCATTACCTATTCATGACACTGAATCAATAATTTCCTCCCATGCTGCGTTTTCAGCTCCTGGGTCTGGGGGATTATTTTCATGTGCTGCTTTTCTGCTTAGACACAGAGTTACAGACTCAAAAGGAGAAGGAAAGATGAGAGACAAGTCTCAGAAAAAGTCTGACTTTGTTCTCTATCAAGTGACAGACAACAGAGAATAGATGGATTCTATTTATTCAAAAAGAGTTGTTTCTCAGCTATACCCACAATTTAAGTACTTAAAAATACAGCAGGTGAAACAATACACATGACATTGTTTAGAAATAAGAATTGTGAACTTGGGCAGAATCCTCTTTTTCTTCCAGTGTCTATCTGTTTTTGCTTTAAAAATTTCATTATTGAGGGAGCACGGTGGCGCAGCTGGTAGCACAGCTCACCTCACAGCTAGAAGCTCCCGGGTTCAATTACCGCCGGGGACGCTGTGGGTGCTGAAGGTGTGTTTGTTCCCCCGCATCATCGGTACCCACACCCTGGGTGGGGTTGGCGAAAAGGCCTTTTTGTTTGCATGTTTGCAAGTTTCCGTGTTCCCTTGAGCAGCTAATTTGAGCTACTCCCACAAAAACATGCACTAGTCCTGGGGCTATATACTGCCTCCTCCTGGCCGGCCGGGGTGCCTGAAGGGTTGGGGAGGATCTGGCTGGAATAACGTGATCCTTCCACGCACTACGTGGAAGGATCACCTGATGGGACGGGGAAACCCCGTCCCATCAGATGAAAAGAAGGGCCTGCTCACTCCCCAAGCATGAAGGAGGCTTAGGTTTCAGTGCGGGGCCCTCCCGGGGCTGGCAGAGGGAAAGCGGAACCCCAGGACTGGACCCCTAGGATAGGAGCACTGGGTGATAAATAATGAGGAAAAACTGTGGGATAAAAAAAAGAAGTAATTAATATATTTATTTTGATTTAGAAAAATCTATTTCACACTACAGTAAATTAACTTTCACTGACACAAGAAGACACTAGTAGAGCTCCAAAAAAATATATATTTCTGAACATAGAAATACTTTATTAGTCCCACAAGGGGAAATTCAGTTCCAGTACAGCCCATCTAAGGACATACAAACAACACACACATGTACATAACAGGATCATAGACCAACCATGTTTGACCAATTTGTGGCTAAACATTGATGGCCTCACTTGCGAAAGGACTCGCAAAAACTGGAATAAGCAACATCAGTCTGATTACCAAAGCTATCAGAAAAGGAGTTTTGCACCTTAAATTGCACAGCCAAGCAAATAGCATCATTCATTTCTTTTTTATTTATTTATTAGAAATTGTTGTTTTTTCTGATATTATGGACACAGGGATGGAAACTAAAGGGAAAAAAGAAAGATGAAGAGGGGTTAGAAAAAAGTTAAACATCAAGGCAAGGCAAGGCAATTTTATTTGTAAAGCACACTTTCAACAACAGGGTGCTTTACATGATTTGGTGATTTAAAAACAAAAACAAAACAAACAAAAATGGAATATAACATTGGAAATTAAAAGTAAAAGTAGCAAATTAGCATGAAACACACATTACACATGATGCACAATAACGCATGATACAAAAAGCAAGAGAAAGATCAATATAGGAAGAGAGCATGAACACATTTCATACATATGACATCAGTCATTTACTCAAAGGCAATTCCAAACAAATGGGTTTTTAGTCTCGATTTAAAGCAGTTCAGAGTTTCAGCAGCTATGCACTCGTCAAGAAGTCTGTTGCAGATAAGGGGAGCATAGAAACTGAAAGCTGCTTCTCCATGTTTAGTTCTGAGTCTAGGGATGTTTAGTAGGCTAGAGTTGGAGGACCTTAGTGGTCTTGGTGGTTGGTACAGTGACAACAGGTCTTCAACATATTTTGGATGCTAAGCCATTCAATGATTTATAAACTAGTAGGAGTATTTTGAAGTCTATTTTCTTAGCTACAGGGAGCCAGTGTAATGACATTAGAACTGGGGTGATGTGCTCTACTTTCCTGGTTCTAGTGAGGACACGAGCAGCAGCATTCTGGATCAGCTGCAGCTGTCTGGTTTTTAGGCAGACCTGAGGACGCTGTTGCAGTAATCAATCCGACTAAAGATAAACGCATGGATGAGTTTTTCCAGGTCCTTTTGCAACATTAGTCCTTTAATCCCAGAAATGTTCTTCAGGTGATAGAAGGCTGACCTTGTTATTGCCTTTATGTGACCCTGGAGGTTCAGGTCTGAGTCCATAACTGGACCTAGGTTTCGTGCATGATCAGTAGTTCCTAGCTGTATTAATTGAAGCTGTGTGCTGACTCTTGATTGTTCATCTTTGGGTCCAAAAATTATTACTTCAGTTTTGTTTCTATTCCGCTGGAGAAAGTTATGGCACATCCATCCATTTATTTGGTCGATGCATTGATTTAGGGTTTGAATGGGTTCAGAGTCACCTGGTGACATTGTAATGTAAAGCTGAGTGTCATCCGCGTAGTTATGGTAGCTAATCTTATTTGTTGCTATAATCTTGCCTAGTGGGAGCATGTAGATATTAAATAGGAGGGGCCCTAGGATGGAGCACTGGGGCACCCTACATGTGATTTCTGTTCGTTCTGATGAAAAGTTTCTTATTGAAACAAAGAAGTCCCTGTTCTTTAGGTAAGACTCAAACCAGCCAAGTACTGTAGCAGAGAGTCCGACCCAGCTCTCCATATATATCATGATCAACAGTGTCAAATGCTGCACTAAAGTCCAACAGAACCAGCACTGTGGTTCTACTACAGTCTATATTTATGCGGATGTCATTGAAAACTTTGATGAGGACAGTCTCAGTGCTGTGGTGAGCAGACTGAAAAACATCAAAACGGTTTGTCATTGTTAGGAAGCTATTTAATTGGTGAAATACAGCTTTTTCAATAATCTAACTGATTAATAGAAGATTAGAAATTGGCCTGTGGTTCTGCATTAACATGTTGTCCAGATTCTTCTTCTTTAGTAGTGGTTTAATAACTGCTGTTTTTAAAGCCTGGGGGAAGACACCTGATAGCAGGGATGAGTTCACTATTTGAACAAGATCAGATTCAATGACAGGAATAACTTTCTTTAGAAAAGCTGTGGGTACGATATCAAGAAAGCAGGAGGAGGAGCTTAATTGGATAAGGATTTTTTCAAGGATTTTTTTTTGGTTTAATTCGTGGAATTCAGACATTTTCTCCACATTGTTGTTGATTGGGGATGGCACTGGTTGTGGGTTCGGTATTGAAGTACAGATTGATCGTCTAATTGTTATAATCTTTTCAGTGAAAAAGCTGGCAAATTCATTGCAGGCCCTGGTAGAGTTTAGTTCAGGGGCTACTGTCACTGGAGGATTAGTTAGTCTTTCCACTGTTGCAAATAGAGTCCGTGCATTATTAATGTTTCTGTTGATGATTTCAGAAAAGAACGATTCTCTTGCATCTTTTATAGTTAGCTGATATCTATTCAGTTTCTCTTTGTAGATATCACTATGAACCTGGAGTTGTGTTTTCCACCACTTTCTCTTGGCTCGTCGACACTCCCGTTTTTCACTATGTACCAGTGGATTACTTGCCCATGGAGACTTCTTTCTACCTGAGACTATTTTCACTTTAATTGGAGCAATGGCATCAGTGATGTCTGAGATTTTCGCAAGGAAATTATCTACCAGCTTGTTTACTGAGTTTGAGTTGGGAGATGAGGGGGATGCGGTGGAAGGGTAAATACGTTTAAAAGTTTCAACTGAGCTGTCCCCTAGAAAACGCTGTTTTATAGTAGTCTTACTGTGGCTGGATAATTTAGCAGAGACGGTACTTTCAAAGAAAATACAGAAATGGTCAAATAATGCAATATTAATTGCTGAGATTTTGGATACATTTAAACCTTTGCTGATAATTAAGTCCAGAGTGTGTCCTTGGTTGTGTGTTGGTTGTTTGACATGCTGGGTCAGGCCAAAGTTGTGGAGAGTATCATCTAATGTTTTTGCTTGTCTATCTTGGGGGTTGTCGGTATGGATGTTAAAATCCCCCACAAGGATTAATTGGTCATAGTCGATACATATTACAGAAAGAAGGTCATTGAAATCACTAAATAAGTTAGAGTTAAGTTTTGGGGGTTTATATAAACTTAAAATAATGCTTTGTTAGGCTCGTTTATCTGGGTGGCTAGGTATTCAAAAGTGTTAGGTAAAATAATAATGTTGTATTATTGTTTTCTTAGGGTGTCTTTCTAATGTACTTTTTAAATGTCATTTTGGTTTCAGTCACATGCTCATTTGCATGACATCCTGTTCTTTTAATATGTTAATGAAGTGTGACTAAATAAAGAGAGACTGCAGAGGGGGTGCTCTTGGAGACCAGAGACCAGAGACCAGAGACTATGACACTGGGAGGCTGAGAACAGACAGACACAGTTGGCTCATTCCTTATAGTATTTTCCTGGTCTCCCTCTGCAGAACTGATTATCCACATCTACCTCTGCAGAGCTTATTGACTCCATATTCTCTCCGACCCTTGTGTGTGATTCTTTGTAGGTCAACCACTTTTTAACCTAACATCTTGGTGCCGTAACTCGACGTACGGTGCACTCCCGCTGGTGGTCTCCGTCGAAGGGCTGTTCTTGACGTCCAGATCGCTGAATTGCTGCACTGGCCGGCTGCATAACTTCCACAAGGACCCCCTGTGCATGCTCCCGTGCGATCGATTCGGTTTGAATCACTCGCTTAGGGGAGAGATTGTGAGTATGTCTTTTTTGTGCACCTTCACATTTAAAAAAACAAAAAAACAATTCTAAGTTAGTCAGGGTATATTCTGCTGTTTGGGCCTAAAGGACGCTTTAGCCTCTCTGATAAAATATCAGGTGTTGATCCTTAAGTGATTAATGCGTTAATTACTACAGCAAAAGGGTGTAACGGTATAGATTTGCGAACCTGTCCACCTCGAAAATAGGGTGTAACGGACCAGGTTTGCGAACCGGTCCACCTTGCTGGGAAACGGTTGTAACGGGTTAGGTTTGCGAGCCAATCCACCTCGCTGGGAAATAAAGCACGCCAGTGTATGGGAGTAAAAACACAAACAGCAGAATCAAAACGATATACCGCACCCCAGGTGGGTAAAGTAAGATAGGCACAGGACATAATCTTTATGTATGCCAGTCCAACCTGAAACCTAACGGTGTTAACGTACGGTTTGACATGCACTACAAGAGACGTTCTGTGCGGAATTATAGGTTACACAACACATCCTTAGATTAAGAAAGCCATAAAACGGCTCAATCTAGTTGGACAAAAGAGACACTTAGAGTAAAAACTATACGATCCAGTTTTAGCAGAATTTGATTACAATTAAAAATCTCAAATAAATGACCAAAAAATTATTTTAATTAATTAAAGAATAAATGACTAACTTTAACTTGACAGACTAATTTAATAGTTCTTGCTTTTTCATTCACCTTAATCTTAATATTAATAATTGCCGTTATCCACCTAGAACTTATATGGCATTCTAACACTAGACTTTACCAGACCAATTATTAGAACCCATTAAGGGTTATATAAAAACAACGCAAAGATGGGAAACGATGTTTCCACCGACAAATTAGAGGGAGATTCAAAGTATATGCATAAAAAGAACCCCGAAAATCTTCAGTATCTGACAAAATGGCGCAAAAAGTATAAAGTAGACGGGAAACTTAAAGGAAATCAATGGAAGCAAAAACACTTAGCGCTAAAGGTAAAAAGAAAAAACTTAAACAGACACAGTTAAAAATAGCACGTGTGTGGGCTGATGAAACAGAGAAAAGGATGCAAAATATAAAAAACAGGAAAAAAAACAAAGGCTCTAAAGATGGGGCTTTTCTTATGAAAAAGCTCGGTGACGAACTCACACTGTGTCCTCCTCCTTATGCACCTCTACCTACAGCCCAGACAGACCCCCCTGGGGCTGTTGGAGGAGTACCTTTTGCACCTCCACCAACACCCCCATCAGACCAGCCGGGGGCTTTAGGGGAAGGTCTATATCCTCCTGTTCCAAGAGATCAATTTGCAATTGAAGAAAAAACAGATGGTACCACAATAAAACAAAGACTTAGAATTACAAAGAAGTCAGGTCCAAAAAAAAAAAAAAAAAAATCTGAGGATAAGTCTTATGAGAGTGAACCAGAGGACTCAATCGATGTTAACCCTATGATTCAAGTACCATCTGCCGATGGCACTCCGAGATATGTTTTTAGACCATGGTCACTTAAAGACGTTAAAGAGGGTGGTGATGATACCCCATATATGCGGCATTTGTGTAATGGTCTGCTACATAGTTTCCACCCCACTATCACTAATTGGATTAAAAATCACCTACTGACATGGGAAACATGCAACCTTACTACCCTTATGGCCAATGCACGTTTTGCAGAAGGTGTCATGGAAAGAAAGGGGAAGAAACCAAAACCTCCAGACTCCGACACACAGGTATTTCACACCCAGCTTGAAGACGATAAGGGGGAAGTTTATTATCAAAGTGACAACCACAACAAAGGAAGGGGGTTTAGACCACGAAGGAATACACATCATTACACACCCCAGGGTTCATGGAGACATCAAGGTGGCCACACTGCCCCCACGTGTTGGATCTGGGGGAAAGTAGGCCACATTTCAAATGAATGTAGCAGAGGCAGAGGCCGAGAAGGGGGCAGAGGGCGAGGTCAGATCCATACACAGGGTCCAACTGCCCCAGACCACTTGCGGTTCACACAGCAATGACTAGATACTTTTACCGCCTCTAATGAGGTGGTGGATTGCTGTGGCGCCTGGGAATTACTTAATGTTCTGAAAGAGAAGCCTTACATAACACTTAAAATTAATGAACAAATGGTAGAGCTCCTTTATGACACTGGAGCTTGCAGAACAGTGATCTCGTCTGGCGTTAATCTGCCAGAATCTAAAGAAAGCATTTTGGTCAAATCAGCAGATGGTGCTACTACGCGCTCATTTTTATCTAAACCAGTGTTAATAACAGATCCAAAAACTAGGTTTAGTTCTAAAAACTCAATAGTCATTTCACCACAATGTCCACTCAATTTGTTGGGCAGAGACTTAATGTCAGCCCTAAAAATCTCAATTATCCCAGTGGGAGACGGCATGAGAGCTGTGAGAACAGGAAAGGATGACATTTACCTAAATACAACTCATAGACCACAGGGACTCGGTCTGTACTATTTTTTTCGAGTTGAACCTAAAGAAAACCTTAAAGATACAACAACAATGATGGACACAGCTTTGCAGGTAGTTCCTGAACCCGACAAACAAATCATGCCTACATCACAGTTACATGTGACTATGGCTTTGAGGCCTGAACCTGATCCCAAGTTCCAAGACTATTTTATGCAACTCTCACCTGCTGTAGTGTTCACCTCACACATCATTACTGATGGAAAATCTGTTTCAGCTGCCTCAGTAACACTGTCTACCAGCCTTAAACCATTCTTCGATTTGCCTACAGATCCGCATATATCCCTGACAAAAAGCAGTACATCACGTTGGAAAGATTTGGGATATATGGTGCGAAAAGCAAATAACGCCACAGATTTTACAACTTTGCAAGAAAATAAAGAAGATTGTTGGCAATACAGCGAATCCACAGGTTTATATAGACTGCCCCTTATCATGCCACTCCACTGCACCACTCAAGTTGCACCACTAGAATGACCAGAAGCAGAAACCATTTTATTGACTGAAGAGGAAGAAAAGCAACTCAAAGAAGTCCCTGACACATTATGGTCTAAAAGCCCCACTGATGTGGGCCTACTCTCATCCATTGCTCCCGTTCAAATACCTGCTAAATCACATTTTACACCCAGAGCGAGACAATATCCGCTCTCTGCGGAAGCTGAGTTAGGAATTACACAGACCACAGAACAGGAACTTATAGATCAGACTGTTTTGAAAGACATGCAAACAAACGCTCCCTCTTCTGAAAAACAATTATGGAAAACATAAGGTGCCATTCTAAAACGAAAATGGACTTTAGGAAGTTCGTAATAAATCCATCCTACCCAAATCACTGTTTAAAGCTGCTGCGCTTGTGAGCCATGGGCCTTGCCATGTCTCCACAGGGGGGATGGTATCAATAATACAGCAACACTTTACAACATACAACCTTCAAACATACTTAAAACATTTTTGCAAAACATGCCTAACATGTATCAAACACAACCCACAAGGGAATATGAGACCCAAGCGAGGCCAATTTCCTCAACCAGCCTGCCCATTCCACACAATCCACATGGATTTCATTGAACTAACACAGAGCGGCTCATACAAATATTGCTTAGTAATAATTGACGCTTTCTCCAAATGGCCGGAAATAATTCCCACTGCAAAGAATGATGCTCTAACAGTGGCAAAAGCACTATGTAAAACTATCATTGCAAACCATGGTATTCCACAAGTAATATATTCAGATAATGGACCACATTTTGTGAATGAGGTTATTCAAAATATGGCAAAACATTTAGACATCCAACTAAAAAATCATTGTTCCTATCACCCCCAAAGTGCAGGTTTAGTAGAAAGACATAATAGGACCATCAAAAGCAGACTCAGGAAATGCATGGCAGAGACTAGAAGACCATGGCCTGAGTGTTTGGACCTAGTAAAACTTTACATGAGAATCACGGCAACAAACCAAGGTTTAACACCTTTTGAAATCATTTATGGCAGACCTTACAGGTTACCTCTAGTTGCGCCTGATTTGGAAAAAGCAGACGAAGAACTCACATCAGCTGATTACATGAGGAAAATTATCCCAGCCAAAGAAGTGCAAAACGCACACAATCTGCCTATCTCTCCTTCTGTTTTGCAGGATCCTGAAAAGCCAATCAAACCTGGAGACTGGGTATTCATCAAGGTGATTAAAAGGAAGAACTGGACGAGTCCCCGCTGGGAAGGACCTTTTGAAGTCCTGCTGACCACGCCCACGACTGTGAAAATCGCTGAGAGACCCTTGTGGATACACATCTCACACTGCAAATTGCAAAGGCAATTAGGGGACTAGACACGGGACAGTGGGGAAGTCTGGGCTACAAAGGACAGAGTGACCAATAGGGCCTCTGGTCTCAAACCCAGCAGAACACCATCCCTGTCCCCTTAGTGGTCAAACCTCTGTTTTGGAGGGCTAGTCCTCTTATTTGCCTCTAGCCAACATGAAACTAGTTTGGCTCCACTCCTGTCTGGCAGTTTGCCTGCCTCTATTCCACTGATTTTTCCTCACACCTGATGACGCCCAGACATCAAAGGAAAGAACAGCTAAAATTCTAACCCACCATGCGTTCAAGAACACCTGGTACCAAATAGTTAATTTGACTGCAAAACGTTTAGGTTTCAATTCCAGCTGTTATGTCTGTTCATGGATCCCACACCATTCTGAAGAAGTCTCATCGATGACTGCTCTCCCAACCACCTTAAATAATACCATATGTCTGCTATACAAATTAACTATAACAACTGTTTGAACAGACTGTTCCACCTTACCTCACTGCTGCACTGCTGAGAACAACAGGACATGGTCCCAGCCTGGTGACTTTTCCAAAAAAACGAATGCTTCAGTTGCCAAAGGAATCAACTTACTACGCCTTACTGGAAAAGACACTTTCTGTTTTTCAGTCCCTTGTAACAACAAACATGCATTTTTAGGAAATTCCATCTGTGAGGACACGCTTCCCTTGTCAGCGACCCAGACGAAAATGATGCGTATAAACCACTGGATGACGATTGGAAACACATCTGTGCCAAGATACATAACCCTCAACACCACTCGACTTCAAGACAAGATAAGTGGTTTCAAAACCACTGTCAAAAGAGGAACCTATCTCCTAGAGGTTCCCTCCCAATTTGGCATGGGAACGCCTGACGGATACATCTGGAAGTGTGGTCACACTTTCTACCTCTACCTACCTAAGGATTGGTGTGGCACATGCAGTTTGGCTCGACTGCACCCCTCCTCATACATCATAACAGAAAACGGAGCACCTTCTAAACCTACAGAGCTGAATAAATGGGAATTCAACCCTCCACAAGTGTTCAACCCGTTCTCTGACAATGGTGGACGAAAACCTCTCTACAGTGATGCAAAAGGAATCTTCCACACCATGTTCCCACCTGTTGGAGTTGCAAGCCTGACAAAATGGATGAACGAGGTTTGGTGGACTTTGGAAAACATCACAGACATCCTTGCTGAAATGTCCAACCTGCTGGCCAACGATCCTGAAAAACCGGCGATGAAGACCATGCTGATGCAACATTGGGTAGCTCTGGACACTCTTTTTGTTTCTGAAGGTGGACTTTGAACTGTAATTGGTGAACACTGTTTTACTTACATTCCTAGTACACATGATAATTGGACTCTCATTCATGACCGGGTGCAGGGATTAACTGACTTTTAAAATCACAAGAAAGCAGTAATGGACAATGGGATCTCATGGGCTGGCTGACAACTGGCAGGTGGTATCAGGTTCTTTTGAAAATAGCTATGCCATTCATTGTAATTTTGATACTTTTCTGCATTTTTGTTAGTTGTGTTCTCCCATGTATAAAACAAATGATGAATAAGATGATAACACAATGGTCCAATACTCTCTTCTTAATCAGAGGCTTGAAGATGAAGACAGAAATGAAGAAGAAGATGGGGTGTAATTAACATGTGTAAAAACCTTTTTATGATTCCATTAATCTAAACTACTGTTCAGGTAGCGATTAATTGGATGATGTCTAGGTGAAGCTCGCATTAATATCTTTTTGAAATTGCTACTTACTTTTGCAATTTCTTTGTTGTATGTCTTATTATTATTATTATTTTTTTTATTATTTTTTTTTTTAATTTGGGATGCTACTTATTTTGCAACCTTTTGTTGTCTGGTTTTTATGATTCTTATATTTTTACATTATTGGAGTTGTTACCTATTTTACAACTTTTTGTTGTTCGTGATCACATTTAAAAACCACATTTCAGGGGGGAAATGTTAGGTAAAATAATAATGTTGTATTATTGTTTTCTTAGGGTGTCTTTCTAATGTACTTTTTAAATGTCATTTTGGTTTCAGTCACATGCTCATTTGCATGACATCCTGTTCTTTTAATATGTTAATGAAGTGTGACTAAATAAAGAGAGACTGCAGAGGGGGTGCTCTTGGAGACCAGAGACCAGAGACCAGAGACTATGACACTGGGAGGCTGAGAACAGACAGACACGGTTGGCTCATTCCTTATAGTATTTTCCTGGTCTCCCTCTGCAGAACTGATTATCCACATCTACCTCTGCAGAGCTTATTGACTCAATATTCTCTCCGACCCTTGTGTGTGATTCTTTGTAGGTCAACCACTTTTTAACCTAACAAAAAGAATAAAATGTGCCCAGGGTTACCTTTTTAAAGTTCATTGAGTTGTGAAAAATGGTGGCTACACCTCCACCCCATCTGTGTTTTCTGCTCTCGCTTAAGAAATTGTAATTTGGAGGAGTAGATTCTATCAATGCAGTTGTTTCAGTATTTACCCCTAGTCAGGTTTCTGATTAAAAAAGGGCGTGTAAATTATGCTCAGTGATGAAGTCATTGATAAGAAATTACTTCCCAGATAGAGATCTAAAATTTAATAAAGCTAACTTAAGTAATGTGATGATGGGCAGCTGAACCTTCTGACAAGTTATCAATTTGAGATTTTGTTTAATAAGAGAGCGTGTGGTTAACGGTTTATGTTTCCTGCTGCTGATAAGCAATGGAATGCTTAACTTAGGGATGCCGGGCAAGTTATGGGAGATGGTAGGGGTAGATTTACTGCACGGTTCCCTCAAATATCAAATATCTGTAATAATCAGTGGGGGAAAGCTCCCAAGCTAATTGACACTAGTCCCAGGGTAGTCCCAGGTGTAGTCTAAGTTTTGGAGTTAATCGTGTCCCAAATTTGATTTTCTCGTTCAGTCTTTCTGTAAGGTTTCTAAATCGAGACTCATTTGATGTGGCTGAGTCACAGGAAGATGAAGACTTAATCTCTGATGGTTGTTTACTCAAAAAGTACAGGGATCGACCCACTCGGGTAAACACATTTTGGACCTTGTACTGACATACGGTATTGAGTGTGAGGAAATAACAGTCCACCCACATAACCCGGTCCTGTCTGACCACTTCTTGATAACTTTTGAATTTACCTTAACTGACCATCTTAAATCTGAAAGAATATTTCATTATAGTAGAGCTTTATCAGACAATGATGTAACAATTTTTAAGGACTCTGTTCCATTCTTACTTTCCTCAGTGTCTCAGGGTAACACAGTGGAAGGCAGCAATTCTATCTCTAACCTTTCAGAAATTGATGGTCTGGTTCACAGCGTTACTTCCCATTGCGTTTGGCATTAGATAGTGTAGCCCCCTTAAAAAAGAAAGTGGCTAGCCATAGGAGGCTGACTCCTTGGTTTAACGCAGAGTTGCGTACTTTAAAGCAGAATACTAGGAAGTTGGAGAGAAAATGGTGCTCTACACATCTAGAGGATTCCTATTTAACCTGGAATAACAGTCTACTGCTGTATAAAAAGACCCTTCGACAAGCTAAAACAGCATATTTTTCATCATTAATAGAGGTGAATAAAAACAATTCTAGGTTTCTTTTTAGTACAGTTGCCAAACTTTCACAGAGTCATAGCTCTGTTGAGCCAACTATTACCCCAGCTCTTAGCAGTGATGATTTAATGGGATTCTTCATAAATAAAATTAATCCTATCAAAATAAAATCATTGCCATCCTCCCAAACATGATTACTTCTTCCTCAGTAAATGAGGCAGCATCGGAAAGACTTGTAGAACCTCATTTGTGCATAGGCTCTTTTGATTCAGTTGAGTTTTCGGAATTATCAAAAATAGTAGCCTCACCTAAACCTTCAACTTGTATGTTGGACCCAATCCCAACCAAATTATTTAAGTAAGTGTTCCATTTGGTTCCTGGCCCCATTTTGGACACGATGATTATATCCTTAGTAAATGGATACGTACCACAAGAATTTAAAATAGTTGTAATTAAACCTTTACTCAAGAAACCTTCCCTGGATCAAGATGACTTAGTGAATTACAGACCTATATCTAACCTTCGTTTCTTATCCAAAGTCCTTGAGAAAATAGTTTTTAATCAAGTCTGTGAGCATCTAAACAGTAACAAGCTGTTTTTGAAGAGTTTCAGTCAGGTTTTAGAGCTCATCATAGCTCCGAAACAGCACTGGTGAAGGTTACTAATGATATTCTCATGGCCTCAGATAATGAACTTGTGTCTGTTCTGGTTTTGTTAGATCTCAGTGCTGCTTTTAACACAGTTGATCATAATATTATCTTAGAAAGGCTTGAACATGTTGCAGGGATCAAAGGAACAGCACTAGGCTGGTTTAAATCATATTTGTCTGATAGATTCCAGTTTGTTCATCTAAATGATAAATCTTCTTCACTCTCAAGGGTTACTTGTGGAGTTCCACAGGGTTATGTGCTTGGACCAATTCTTTTCACCATATATATGCTCCCAATTGGTTGAATCATTAGACAGCATGGGATAAATTTCCACAGCTATGCCGATGATACACAACCATATTTATCCATAAATCCTGATGAACCTGGTCAATTAGGTAGATTACAGGCATGTCTGGAAGACATAAAAACATGGATGACTCTAAACTTTTTGCTCTTAAATTCTGACATGACAGAAGTTGCTGTCTTTGGACCAGAAGTTCTATAAAATAAACTGATTAGTCAATCACTTCATCTGGATGGCATTAAATTGGCCCCCAGTAATAACGTAAAGAACCTCTGCGTTATCTTTGACCGAGACTTGACATTTAAATCCCTTATTAGGCAGGTTTCTAGGATTTCTTTCTTTCACCTCCGGAATATTGCTAAAATTAGAAACATCCTGTCCAGGAGTGATGCTGAGAAACTAGTTAATGCATTTGTTACCTCAAGGCTGGACTACTGTAATTCTTTACATCAGGTAGTCCACAAAAGGCCATTAAAAGCCTTCAGTTGATCCAAAATGTGGCAGCAAGAGTTCTGATGAATAATAAAAAGAGAGATCACATTTCTCCAGTTTTAGCTTCCCTTCATTGGCTCCCTGTTAAATCCAGAATATAATTTCAGATCCTTCGTCTTACATACAAAGGCCTTAATAATCAAGCTCCATCATACATCAGAGATCTAGTTGTTCCATATGTTCCCAACAGAGCACTTTGCTCTCAGACTGCAGGTTTACTTGTAGTTCCTAGGATTTCTAAAAGTAGAGTGGGAGGCAGATCTTTTAGTTATCAGGCTCCTCTCCTGTGGAACCAGCTCCCAGCTTTAGTCCGTGAGGCAGACACTCTATTTACTTTCAAGGCCAGGCTTAAAACTTTCCTTTTTGATAAAGCTTATAGTTAGAGTGGCTAAGGTCATCCTGAGCTATCTCTGTAGTTATGCTGTTATAGGTTTAGACTGCTGGAGGACAGACTTACCAATTTTCTTCACTCTGCTACTTCCTTTACTACTACTACTCTCCAGTTGTATTACAGTACACTCTGTTATTTCGACTGTTAACTTTGTTTTCTCTCAATGTTTTTCTCTCCATAGAAGATATACCTGGTCTGGTATCCTGCTTAGCTACAATGCTCTGTTGGACGGGGAGGCATTGACTGGGATGATGCTCCCAGTAATTGAACATCCACCGTGTCATGTTATCAACTTTATACTTTCTGTAACATAGAAAGTACTCTTATATCAGATCTTCTGTTCCTTCTGTTTCTCTGCTCTGTCTTCTCAAACCCTCAGACGGCAGATGGCCGCTCCTACTGAGCCTGGTTCTGTTGGAGGTTTCTTCCTGTTAAAGGGGAGTTTTTCCTCTCCACCGTCACTACATGCTTGCTCAGTATGAGGGATTGCTGAAGGATTGCTGTGTTTGGAAAGTCTGCCCAACCTCACGCCAATGACTGATGCAATCTGCTGGGATTCCTTAAACAGCAAACTTTTTAACTGATTGGAATGTTTGCATAAATGTATTGAAATGACTTCTTGTTAAGTGCCTTGAGATGACATCTGTTGTGAATTGGCGCTATATAAATAAACTGAATTGAATTGAAATTGAATTGTTTATCTGTTAGGGCCTTTGGCGTCATCATGACTTTCTGTTTGTGTTCTTTGATGTCCATGGGCGCCTCAAGGTCAGCTTTTGGGAGCAAGTGTTTTGCTTTCTGATTTTGATAAGAGAAAATGTTTACTGCCAACAGTCTCACTCCGGCCTTGTTAAAATAACGTTGGCTTGCTTTGAACAGATGATTTGCACTTCCAAATACTTTTTATAATTTTTAATAAATGTGAACGACTTCACAGCTGATTGTTTCTTCAACCATTTATGGAGAATGCGGAGTCTGCTAAATCTTTCATCATTCCCTTCAGGGACTAGTCTGCTGATTAAGATGTTTACGTCAAGTCTGTCAAGTCTCTGTAGGAGATCAGAAAAGTCTCTCTTCAGGATCTTTGATTGTCTCATTGCGATATCTGCTTCACCAGCGTGAATCACGAGCTTTTCCAATGTAGGGTGTTGGTCCAAGATTTTCTGGATTTTTTTCTGGTATTTCACTCATTGTATTTTTGTAGCAGCTATAAACTCGGATGTTCTTGCTACAAAAAGCCTCAATTCCATTAAAGTGGACCTGGCATGAAATTCCCCGCGACGTTTGGTCCCTTTTTAGTCACACTCTAAGTACCTTAATACTGTATCAAAGGATCTTTTGTCGTAATTCAGCCTTGTTGTATTATTGCAGCCCCTACTAGGTTGCCCTTCTGTTAGCATTAGCACAGAACAACCAAGTTTTGGTGGGCGGGGCTCAAGCCATTCGCCTCTATTGTCAATTGAGTCGCTAAGTTCCGCATCTGATTAAACATTGACAGACATGCATTTGCGCACCACAAATTGCCCAAATTCCAACATTAGGTTTAGGCCTTATTATATTGTGTGTTGAACAATAATCTGTTTACAAATTACAGGCCTAATAAAATATTTGATCATCCATCCACACATCCATCCGTCCTCGTTGCATCTCTAGCTTCACCACGTCAGTAAAGGCTTAGTTATCGGCTACTGTAATGGCAACTGTAATGGCGTTTCATGCCATTACAGTTGCCATTACATTACTTGCTGGCCGGATCTGATCCGGACAGCAAGGCACCTGAGGAGGAACCAGAAAGGTGATCCAGACAGACGTGCTGTGCACGGAGGGGAGGGGCTGTGTGCTTGTGTGCGTATGTTTGTGCGAGAGAGACATGAGTGACAGAGATGAAGAGAGAGCAGGGAAAGGAAAGGCTGAACGAATATGCTGCGTGTTTTAAATAGCGTAAAAAAGAAAAAAGAAAAACTAAACACAATATGTGACGGTCGGTGTTGATTTTTTTTTTGGGTCGGTGTTGAATCTGTGGCGATCGGAGTTTAATCTGTGGCGCACCACCACAGATTCATCTATATGTGGGAAACACTGGTATATAACAGCTGAAGGACATTATTGCGGAAATATGCGTACTTACTTGTGTAGGGATATTTGCTGGTTTACGGAGAGTTGGTATTGATCCTGGTAAAAGTTTAAGACGATCTGCGAATCCACTGCTGTATTGTCCCAAGTTAATAAAACATTTGTCAGAGAAATGTTTGCCACAACTGACCACACACTTCGGGAGTCGGTCGGGTACATTCCCTGCATAAATAAACTCCATCCACAAGCTTTTCAGTGGCTCGGAAGTGGGGAGGACAGTGTTGATGAGATCTGGACTCCATGCTGTCGGTTTGTTGTTTGCCTTTTACCGTAGCTCTCGTTGTTTAGGTTGTAATACGCGCCGGGGGGGGAGGGACTTAGAAAGTGTAGTTCAGAGTAGGGGGTAATTGGCTGGAACTCATTGATGTCATATACCGAAACGTGTGGTCAAATGCCGAACTGCAAAACAGCCCGTTTCTGAGTGCTAATTTCACTATGTAGGCAGACATACCCGGGGACAAAGGAAACACTAATCAGTAATTTTAACCCCTTAGGGGACATAGGCAGGCTGGGGAAACTACAACATATTACAAAAAAGCTCAAAAAATGCAAATTTCATGCCAGGGGCACTTTAATTGATCCGTCTTGTATGATAACAATCTTTGCTGGGGGGGCTCTTACTTTGTTGTGTGTCCGCTTAATGTGGCTGGGTTCCTCCTGGTGGCTTTGACTGGTTCCGGGGGCTGCGTCATCTTTCGGGGAACTCAGGGCTGCAAATCTGTTTTTCAGCGGGATTCCAGGTGGAGTAATATCTCCTGTTTTTGGCTGAAACCTCTTTTGTTAACTTTTAGCAGAGGTGGCAGGCATGGGTTCAGAGCTTTACGTGTGCTGGAGTTTCTTTTGTTTTTTCTTCCTCAGAGAACAGGCTGGGGTTGATGATTCCGTGCAATTTAAAGCCGGCCAGTGTTCATCAGAGTGTGGTGTTCTTCCCGTTAAGCGCCTGTTGGCTGAGGGAGTAGCGTTGTCCTGTGTTTTCTTTGCGACACGGTTAGACCGATGTAACACCGGGGTGCCAGGTTGTTCCTCCCTGCATGTAGTCATCGGTAAAGTTGTGTCGTTTCCATAATCAGTGTGAAGATCAAAATTAATTTCCAAACTGCGTAATTTCGTTTCAATGTCCTGAATTCTGTGGAGCAGTTTCTCAAAATCCTCAGCTGAACATAAAGCCATATTGATAAGTCCATAAAAAAGTAATCCAAGAGTCCAATACAGTAACTCCACGGGCTGGGTAGATAAAGTAACTAAGAAAAGGCTAAGAAAAGAAAACAAGAACAGCTAACAAAAGAAAATAAAGCGAAGGGATCAGGAGAGACCAAGAGCGGCTGCTCCTCCTTCAGCAGTCAGCAGACATCAAAAGATAACATCCTAGTCTGCTTCTACAACTGCAGCACAGCAGAAAGAGGAGGGGAAAAAATAATAAAACAAACCAAACAATGCGAATTGAAACTATGCAACCCAAAATAGAATACAACAACAGCGTCACTGAAAAGCTCATGGTACTGATTATTACAAGATTTAATTGTGGTCACCTCAGCCCAAGAATGAATCTGTGAACACCTAAATCCCCACACCTGTGTGTGTGTATGAGCATGCTGGTGAATGTAAGGTTTCTCTATACGAGTGTTCAATAGCTGGTGTCAAGAGTCATCAATCCACTTCCCAGAAATCAAAGCAAAGACGAAAGAGATTGAAGCCATAGACATCCAAATGGAGCCCCAGGCTGACCAATGCAGGGCTGACTGAACACCCAAGAGAGGAGCAGAGGAGAGCCCCAGGACAACACCCAGCAGCTACAATGCAGGGGCCTTGGGGGGCCATAGCGACAAGCCCAGGGGCTCCCCAGGCAGCCGGCTACGCCAGGGCAGATCTAGCATTGGACCCGAAGACCTGAAGCCCAATGGCCCCACACGCCCCAGCGGGGACCAAACCGAAATGGCATCCAGTGGGGTCTTCTGCTGCCGTAGCCCGTCTGCTTTAAGGTTTGACTTGTGGGTTCTCAAATGCTACAAAAGCTGGTTTTAATGAGTGGTTATATGTGCTACTGCTCTCTTTCTATTATTCTCAGCCATTCTTCCCTTACTCATTATATCTCTGACAATGCACATCCATCCTCACAGCTGATGTTCACTCCATATTTTCTCCTCTTGGAAACATTCTCTGCAAACCCAAGAGATGGTTGTGTGTTATACTCCCATCAGAACAGTAGTTTCTGAAATACTCAGACCAGCCTGTTTTCCACCAACAACCAATCCACATTCAAAGCCACTTTAATTTCCTTACTTTTCATTTGTATGCTTGGTTTGAACAAATTATCTTCATCACATCTAGATCACTAAACATTTAATTTCTGCCATGACATTCGCTATTAGTGTGTTCAACCAACTGAACAGGTGTACTCAATTAAGTGGCTGGGGGGTGCATATTTGTAACTTTTATTATACCCTACTTTTGTCATGTTTTTCGACTGTAAATGAGCAACAATTCCAGACAGAAACAGTTTAGAAGTATTTTAATTGTATAATAATAAGAAAACCGGATACACAGAGGAAGGGACCCGGAGAGGACCTGAGGACATTTTAATAGTCAGGTTGGAGGTTCCAGAGCGAACGAGGAAGAATCCAAATTGGAGTCTGCGGGGAGAACGAGGAAGGTGAGAACACAAGTTTTCAATATTTCTTGAGATCTGATCTCAGGAACGTAGGAGCTAAGATTTGGAATTTCTAATCACTTAATACTGGGTTAGGTGTTATAGTGTAGCACACTTAATGACGCTGCATGGCAACAAGAGACACAATCCTATACTGCTGCTCCTCTCAATATAGCTGCATATAATCTTATGAGGTTTTGCATTAGTGTACAGGACTGAAGGTAGACACTAAAGTTACACACACACACACACAATCAAGAGGTTAAAGAATTTAAATGGTGGGTAGGTGTCAGATAACATAAAGCACATGTAGTAAACTCCATCTAATGTAGAGTTCCTATTACAATTTTTAGAGTTTCCTTAAAATGCATATTTATTACCATGTTATAATGGAATTTCGTCACTGCTTTGTTTTTGCAACCAGTACAAAAACTCACAGCGGATTAGTTGCCTAAGCTTCCTTAGTAATTTAGTGATTTGGATTGCATTGATAAGCAACTAAAAAGGGGAACTCTTGGTAGAAAAATCAATAATGCACTGTTAAAGTCTATCAGTAAGCAGCAATTTGTATTAAATTGAAAACAATTTGCAGCATAAGGATCAAGGTAATCACCAGTGAGGGGCAAAATGCCTGAATCTTTTGTTCTGTTGGCAGGGCAGCAATAAACAATTTGCTAGGTATACAAAGCAATAAAGATCACAGAACTATGCAAAGCAATGAAAAAACAACTTTGTAAGTTTTCAGCTGGAGCATGTTCCTGTAAAAATAAACTGCAAATTGGTGTGTATGAATAACTGATAGTAGCTTGTTGTGTGAAAAAGCTTGACTGAATACAGTGATACAAATATAACTAATTAGGATATAGTTTCTTGTTTTGTTAGAATTTTACATGTGGTTATGAGACAAGGTTGTTCAAGCTGTGTAAACAAGCACAAGCTGCAAATGAGTTTTTTAATGAACTAGTCAATAGAGTTCACTGACAATTTTTAGATTTCACATCATTTTTAAAGGAAAACAGTCAAAAGTAGTTCTACATAAATGTAACTATAATATTTAGTGACTACAGTGTAGCCTTACCACCATCAGTGTGAGAATGTTTGAGTGAATGGGTGAATGAGTGGTTGTAGTGTAAAGCGCTTTGAAGTCCTCTGGACTAGATAAAGTGCTATATAAGTACAGATCATTTATTTCATATTTAAGCTTCCTAACCCATTTGTTGAACAAAAGTAGTGAGACCAGTGGTAAAACAAAATTATTTCATTGAAACACTGATTTGTAGATGATCACAGGAACCAGGAGAGCTACACAGAGGCGGGAGGAGAACCAGTATTGTGACAAAGTCCAGAGCTCAATATTAAGTTTGATTTGAAGAATTAAAATGACTGAACTCAAATGAGGCTTACTTGCAAGCGGTGGAGTTGATGCCAGGGAGAGAGATAGGAGTCCGGGATGTCTGCGAGAGTTTTCAGTGGAGGTCCAAGGGGAATGGTGATGGAGGAACCAGAGATGGAGAATGGAGATCATAGGGCAGACATGCATTGCTTGGAGTTGGAGCATGGACATGGAGGAGAAAGGAGCTTGAAGGCTGCCAGACATGGAACTGATACCAGGAGCTTACTCAAAAGCTGAAAGGCAGATCGTGAGGGCTTTTCTTCAGGGAACCTTGAAAGGAGCACAGGTAAGATTCTCAGGTAAAACATCTGCAAGGATTACTCAGGATAATTTCAGGGCAGGCTAGAGGTTACCACAGAGACAAAATAGTCAGGCATCAAAGGTCTGACAGCCAGCTCCTTTTGTCCAGTCAGTGAGGAGGCTCAACGAGCAGCAGATGTGTGGGAGCTCCACAGCACGGCTTCACCCTCAATTGTGATCAACAGGTCCTTGTCTCAGGCACGCCCCCTGGTGGAGACGAGGAGGAAGGTGGAGAAAAATGAAATGAAATGAAAACAGACATAAACACCCTAAAGTTATAACAATTCACCATTACTATTTAGGGAAATGGAATAACAATTGGAGGCCTGCCTTATTTGCAATGATATGCCAATACCAAAGGAACTTTGATTTAGATAAAATTGATTTTACCAACTTTGCAGGGTTAAGAACAAACAAGTTTGGATCATTTTGTTAACCCTTTTCTTTGTAGAATATGGATCAATCCAGCCATGGGTTGATTTAACACAACAGGGTTGGGTCATTACTTTGACCCAACAAACTGTGTTAGGGTTTATGCTTTAAAATTGGGGTTTAAAAATAACATCCCATAATTTGATTTGGTAGACAAAAACAATTTGCTTCAAATAGCGATCAAAGGCAAATTAATCAATATGTACTGGGATGTTGCATAAAAATCAGCTGTCTATACTGACTTTCTGATCAGTTTTTTGCTCTAGGTGTAGTTGGCGCTAACTACTTCATGTGTGAAAAACCAATGTGGGGCAAGCTAATGTTACATTAAGTGAGTATACTTGATCCCTAGACTGATTTAAAGTCATTAACACAATCCCTGACATAAAAAAATATGTCTGCCCTCTGTAAAGAATCAGATGTTTCCTTATAGTTCTTCTTTACTAAACTGGGTCTGAAATATTTGACCCAATGTTTACTTAAACCTTCCAAATCATTGTTCCGACAGCATAGATATTCTGATTTATTCCCCTGACCTTTAATTTTTAAAAGACTCTGCTGACATATAGTTGAAACTACGTATTTACAAACACTGTATTAAAAGGACAAAAATAATTTTCTCACAGTCTACATTACATCAGACTAAACTTGTACAATTTTGTCAGTTAAAATGTCTAAAACGTATTGCTTTAGCAATTGCTAAAATGTCAGAAAATTGAGAAAGGGCTTTTGTTTTTTCTTTTCTAAAATTAGGACATTTACATACATGAATATTACTTTTCCTAAGAACAACTTTAGTCATGGCATAATAAACAGAGATGATGTCATGGTGGCTTAATGTCTGACTGGTTCATTCAAATTGTGAATGAAGGCACACCTGTGGAAATGTTTGAACCACAAAACCTCAGACATACTGCTTTCTCATATGACATTATGAAAAGAGATATTAGTATATCAGAAAGAGAGCGTTGGACCTTTACACGTCTAGTTTATCCTTGGGTACAATTTCCAGATACCTGAAGGTGCCACATCTATCTTTTTCAGCAATTAAGTATAAACAGCATAATTAGACAAAAGCCAAAGACCACACTGGCTGCAGCTGGTGAGAGAGTGTCATTATTCACAGTTAAACAAGTTCTGTACTAACCTGGTCTATGTAAGAAAGAAGCCATTAATTCAAAAGCAATACAACAAAGACAGATGTGTGTTTTGTCGTAATAACCATTGTTACATCTGAAGGAAAAAGACGGAAACCTGCAGGTCTTAAAACAACTTTCCAACTCTAAAGTACAGGGGTGGCAGCATAATGTAGTGTGCAAGGTTTTTTTTTGCTGCAAGAGGGACTGATGCACTTTGCAAAAGAGGTGGTATCATGAGGACAGAACATTATGTGGACATATTGAAGCCCCAACACAAGATATCAGTCAAAAAACTTAAACATTGTACACACATGGGTCTTGAAATTGGACAATGGCCCATTCCAAAAAGTTTGCTGCGAATGTGGCTTAAAGACAACAAAGTCTGTGGTGTGTCTAACACAAAGTCCTTTTCTCAGTCCCAGAGTAAAATTTCGGGGTAAAACAGAAAAAAATTGTTTCTAAACAAAGCTGAATACAAATCTGACTTAGTTACGTCAGTTCTGTCAGCGTGAAAAAGGCCAAAATTCCAGAAAACTGGTGAGGGGAAATCTCATGATCACAGGGATATAGTACAAAAATACATTCTGCAATATACAGAGGAAATGTATGTAAAGTTTTGGAATTATTCTGGCATTTAGAAAATAGAAATCCTTTTATATGTCTATGTAAAGATATGGATAATTTGGTTTAATCAGTTTATGGTAAATAACAGAAAGGAAATCCGAAACATTGGATAACAGTTGATATTGTGCCACTCTTCTCTTTTTAAGTCAAATTTAGTTTCTAAATCATACAAACACAAACCCATTTTTCACGATGTTAAAACTTTTTTCATAATGTTTAATACCTGTGCTTATTGATGCTGCCAAATTATTATAAATCCCTCCTAACATGAACAGTCATGGACATTTCTTCCTTCAGATGTGGAATGAAGTTGGTACTGCTCCATTTCAGCTACTTCCTAAAATTATCTTCTGATAATATTTTGATCATCATCCATCCTCAGACAACATGATATTTTCTCTGTTTTCAAAGGGCATTAAGAAACAACAGCGTAGTTTAATCTAAGTAAATTAGCCCCAGTTGGAGGCAGTGATAGTGGAACACATTAAGCAATAAGCCGCTGCCTTCAAACCGAAATGAAGGCAGAAAATATTCTGTCTGCGCTGAGCTCCCATCTACTGGCATTGGAAGAAACCAGGGATATCTTTAACCATTGCTGAAACATTTAACCTAATTTAAAGATTAAAAATAAGAATTTAAGAAGAAAATTCCACCAGAGGATCTCTAGTTTCTAACCATGATGCTTTTGCTTTTTCTTTGAAACCCTAATTTCACGCATTTTATTTTGTCTGAACAGATTAGATGCTTAATGGCACCCTCTTTGTCCCAGGTGGCATGAAAACATGTCAGCCACTACAAGAGTTGACATCTTGTTATCTCTGAACAATTTAAAGTCCCTTGCTTTCGTCTGTAATTACGTGTGCTACAGAGAACAACAGAGGGTTCCCTATGACATCTTTGTGCCATAACATCATTTACTAGTAAGTCTTCTCCTTCTGTGCAACTTTGAATTTGAATTTACTGGGAATATTTAATAAGAAATGATAATTTTACGAGGTCAGAAATTCACTTCAGATATAAATATACTAAAATAATATGGTAATGTTTATCCATAATGTATGTGTTTGTCTTATCCTTTCTTCTTTTCAGCACTGTAAAATCACATCTCTGTAATGGTCCAGTGATTTTATTCTTGGAGTTTGATGAAGTCATACGGAGCCCTTAAGGGGACATGGGCAAAAATAAAAAAAAGTTGGTTTCTTTCTTATGCGCACCAGTTATTTTCTCGTGCAAACCAGATACCGCACCACTTACTAACTCATAAGTGGGACAATAGCCATAAACAGTTCGCAGGAACTGAGAAACTTAAAAGCTGTCGGACGACAACTGGAAAGGTTATTTAGGAGATGTGGTCTAACAGTGCATAGAGAAATGTACAGAGCCCATTTAGCTCACTATAGAGACACAATCTTTTGGTCTAAATCACTTTTTTACTCTAACCTTATTGATTCTCATGATGGAAATTTCAGGTTCTTGTTTTCATTGTTCAAAAACATTTGTAACTCTTCTGATTCCTTCCCACCACATTTTTATTCATCTTACGAGTGTAATGCTATTATGGCCTTTTTTAATCAAAAAGTGGAAAGTATCCACAATCATCTTAGCACTAACTCTCCTTCTAGTTTCTTAGATGATGATTTTCATTTATCGCAGTCATTCAGTTTTATGCTGCCTGATGCGGCAGCCATTGTTGCCATAATTCAAAAATCCAAGTCTTCTACACGTATGCTGGATCCACTTCCTACCACTGCATAAACATTTTAGTTATTATTACATATTAGTATAATTATTGAACTTGAGTGTGGTTTAAAGAATGGTGAGGACAATTATTATTACTTTATGATATATGTGCTGTATTCATCTGTTTTACGTTTCACTACAAATCGCAGTGCAGTGTAGGCTATGCAGCAGGGCTATTCAACTTCAATTGCAAGTGGGCCAAATATAAAAATTACAGAAGGCTCGTGGGCCAAAGTCAATCATTTTATTTACCAAGCAATTTTAAGAAACATTTCTAACCATAAGTTCAAAGAACAAATCCTTCCATTTTAACCCCTTTGCTGTCACATTGTCATGCTGCCCTATTCACTCCTCCTCATTGTCCTCACCTGTGTCTCCCAAATCATTCACACCTGATCCTACTCACCTCCTGCCTTTAAAACCCATCACTTTCTCCACTCAGTGCCGGATCATTAGCGTTGTTGTGTCCCATGGTGTGTCGTCTTCCTGCCTCTTCGTTCCTGCCCGATGTCCTGTGTCTCCGTTCCTGCCGTCTTCACCACCACCACCACCACCATCATTATCATCATCACCTCCTCCACCTTTAAATAAACATCCTGCACTTCCTCAGTGTCTGCGTTTGGGTCCATACTCCACACACATCCCTGACAGAATGATCCGGCCATAAAATGGACCCAGCACTCGCTAGAGAGATCGCCTCCCTCCGCCAGGACATCAGGGCCAACCTGGTGAAGCTCGCAGCCTCTCCTCACCTTCCTGTGCCCATCTCTGGAGCTGAGGAGATCCTCGGAGTGCTCCCTCACTTCCGGAGTGTCTTCTCTGCCCGGGATCTTGCCGATCTGCGGCGCGAGACGGAGAGGATTTGCCAAGAGGCGTTGGACCAGATCACCGGACCACCATCTGGCCGCAGACGGCGGTCCCGGCGAGCCGGAGTTTTCGGGAGCGGGGAGAAAAGCTGCACTCCCACACGGACCACCAACGTCGGCTGCATCTCTGCGCTGCACGCACCGCCGGTTCTCTCCCCCGCCGTCTTTGTTCCTCCTCCAGCTGGCTCTTTGGGGGCTCCTCACATCAGGGAAGAGGAGCTGTTTGAGTTTTTTCATTGGGACAAGACGGCCTACCTCTGCTCCAGGGGAGATCCAGCGCCTCCCCGCAGACATACCACCGAGGTGGGATCGCTTCTGACGAGGAAATCAGAGTTCCAGTCCGTGAACCCGTTCCAGTCCGTGAGCCTGTTCCAGTCCGTGAGCCCGTTCCAGCTCCAGTCCCAGGGCCCGTTCCAGCTCCAGTCCATGAGCTAGTCTCAGCCTCCACCATTCCTGCGGACTTCCTGGCCATCACATTGGCTGCTCTCGAGTATCTGACATTTCCCCATGGGTCGCTAGAGCTCCTAAGGGAGGGTCAAGGAGGACCGGTCCCCGTCGCTGGAGCTCCCAGGGAGGGTCAAGGAGGACCCGTCCCCGTCGCTGGAGCCTCCTCACCGCCGACCGCTGTCGGCCGAGCCTCCATATTCTTCTTCTCAGCCGGCGTCCGAGCCTCCAGATTCTTTTTCTCAGCCGGCGTCCGAGCCTCCAGATTCTTCTTCTCAGCCGTCGTCCGAGCCTCCAGATTCTTCGTCCGTCCAGCCAGAGGACCCCATCCGGGCCGTCCGCCCATTTTCCGTACATCCAGAGGACGCTGTCCGGCCCGTCCGCCCGACCTCCGTCCTGAAAGGGGACGCCATCCGACATTAAGCTTATCATCAGCTTTTCTTATCCAAGGTTTTCTTCTGTGTTCTTCAGTCAGAAAAGCAGTTTTACCGCTATTGCACACAGGTGAAACCACTTGTTCAGCCAATCAGCGTTTATGTGCATGCAGAGTTACCCACTCCCTTCTGCGTTGCCATAGTTACCTATAGATCGTTTATAAATCCGCGGACTACCCCTACTGGCTTATGAAGTTCAGTCTCAAACCAATTCTGATATAGCTTTGATACTTACGCATTGTATTCATACAAGTCAAATTGAGTGTCTGGCAGCTTTTAGCGGGCCACAAAAAAATTCAAAAGGGCCGTATCCGGGCCAGGGACCGCTAGTTGAATAGGCCTGCTATACAGTATGTTTATTTAATCAATAAAAGTTGAAAGACTGTTTTGCCTAGTCGTTGAAACAGCACTGAAAGTCAGCAGACTGTTGCCTAAGAAGAATCTTGAAAGTTCACATTGTAGCACAAATAACAATGCTGGCTATGTTAATAGTATTATTCTCACAATCAACGACCCAACAATGCTTGGATGAAACCACACTGCTCACACTGTCGGCTATGTGCATTCATTATGTTCATGTCATTAACTTTGCAGCAATCCCTAACAATAACGCATGCATGTGGCGAGAGTGGAAAGGAATACTCCCTTTAACATGAAAAACCTCCTGCAGAACCTGGCTCAGTATGAGCAGCTATCTCCCATGACTGACTGGGTTTTTTAAAACATAGTGTAACAGATAACCTTGAGCAAAAATACCAAACTTTCGAATTGATTACAGAAAAATCTAGCTTCTTTTATTGAAAAGCAGTAAAGCAGCTGTGAGGATTGTGTGTGGGTGTGTGTGCTTGCCTCACCTGTTTTCCATCCAAGGGTGCAGATTGGTGATCGTGCTCTTGCAGCTGGTGCCACTCAGCCTGATTGAGGAGGAGCACTCAAAAGGAGAGTGCCAACCTGGAGCAGACGCCAGATAGTTAAACCGCGTCGTGTGGTAACAAGCCACTTCCTCTGCCTTTCTGCCATCCGCAACTTACTCCACGTAAGATCCTTACCTCCTTGCCTTTTTCCCTCCAGTCACTCTGCGGTCCCGGACCTGCTGGTCGGCCCAGCAGCCTGGGCGTCTGCTCCTTCCCGGCATACTGGGCTTCCTCCTCAAGGTATCTGGCTGAGCTCAGGGTCCCCACTGCCTGTCCACCCTCGCTCTGCTTCCTGGAGACAAACACCCCAAGGTCGGTCCCTCTTCCACGCACCAAGGACCACATCCTCCCCAATTCTGAGTTCCTGTGTTCCTGGACCCTTCGAGCAAATAGGGGAAAATAAATTACTTTTGCAAACTTTACCTCCAGTCTCACTGAGTCGTTTGTGTGTCTGCACTAGAGTCCGAAAGCTAAAATCATGACAGAACCATCTGGCCAGCCGGACTCTGCGACACACCTACGCTCAGCTGTTTCGGAGCAGGGCATACTGCTGGGCCGCCATGAGGCAGCTCTCCAAAATATAACGCAGCAGCAGACCTCCCTCCTCCAAGGTCTAGGTCAATTAACTAAGTTATTCCATGATCTTGCCTCTAAGGTCCCCTCCCAGACGCCTCGTCCCGCGGCCGCCGCCTCATCCTTCACGGAGGCTCCTGCGACCCAAGCCTTCCGCGAGGTCGCCTCCCCACCTCCAGAGCCGTTCACACGGGACTTATCCAAGAGCGGTGGATTTCTCCTGCAGTGCACACTTGCCTTTGAGCGTTCGCCCCAAACCTTCCGGGAAGACGCAAATAAGATCTCGTACATGATCGCACTCTTCAGAGGTAAGGCCCAGCAGTGGGCGCAAGCTCTGTTTGATTTGGAGTCCCTAGATAATTGCACCTTCACTCAGTTCATAGAGAATTTTAAACAAACCTTCTGCGTAAAGCGTGGTAAGGAACAGTCCGCTAAGCTTCTCTGGAGCCTAAAGCAGGGTAATTGTGCCGTTGCTGAACTCGCTATTGAGTTCCGCACGCTAGCAGCCGAATCTGGCTGGAACACTTAAAGCAGCTTTCCTACATTCGTTAAATGAGAAGATCAAAGACGAACTAGTTTACCGAGACGAACCCGATTCCCTAGATGAGCTAAAAGACCTGGCTATTAAGATTGATAACAGGCTCCGGGAGAGGTCAAGAGCCAGGTTAACTGCTTCCCCATTCCCTCAAACATTCGCCACAGCTGGTCCCGCTTTGTCTACTTCCGCCTCTTCCCCGCGTCCGCCCTCTCCAGAGCCGATGCAGATCGGCAGGGCTCGGCTTTCTCCGGCCGAGCGTCAGCGCTGTATGGAAGGCGGTTGCTGCCTGTATTGCGGCGCTCCTGGGCATTTTATTTCTTCCTGTCCAGTCCGTCCAAAAGATCTGGCCCGTCAGTAAATCTGGGGGTACTGTCGGGTGCTACCTCCCTTAATCAACCCCGGTTAACATTACCAGCAGTAATTTTAAACCAAAGAGAGCACATTTCCAAACTCCATGCACTGATTTCAGTGCAGAAGTTTCAGCCCTTGATGGTAGCCCTCTGGCTGTTATAACACAGCGAACCCTACCCCTGAACTTGGTGCTTTCAGGCAATCATCAGGAACGGTCCCAGTTTTATGTTTTCCCCACCCGGGACGCTCCTCTAGTGCTGGGATATCCATGGTTGGCCACACACAATCCCATTATTAACTGGACTGAAACCAGAATTGAGGCCTGGAGCAGCAACTGCCATCAACGTTGCCTCCGATCAGCTGTTCCTCCTGTCTCAGTCACCACCCCCTCAGGTCCTGACCACCCAGACATGTCCCTACAGAGTACCACGACCTTTACAAGGTTTTTAGCAAGACCCAGGCTCTCTCTCTCCCTCCTCATAGGCCCTACGATTGTGCCATCGACCTTCTCCCAGGTGCTCCGCTGCCCTCGGGCCGCCTCTTCAACCTGTCAGCCAAGGAGAGGGCAGCTATGGAAACATATATCAACGACTCCCTTGCAGCTGGCATAATTCGCCCATCTACTTCCCCAGTGGGTGCAGGTTTCTTCTTCGTGGAGAAGAAGGACAAGACGTTACGCCCATGTATAGACTACAGGGGCCTAAACGCCATTACCGTCAAGAACAAATACTCCCTTCCACTTATCACCTCAGCTTTTGAAGCCGTGCAGAGTGCCACGGTCTTCACCAAGCTGGATTTACGCAACGCTTACCACCTCGTCAGGATTCGCAAAGGAGATGAATGGAAGACCGCTTTTAAGACTCATATTGGGCATTTTGAGTACCTGGTTATGCCCTTTGGCCTGTGCAATGCCCCTGCCTTCTTCCAGCATCTAGTGAACGATGTTCTCCGAGACTTTCTTAACATCTTTGTCTTCGTTTACCTAGATGACATCCTCATCTTCTCGAAGGACCGTCCCCAACACTGCCAGCACGTCCGTAAAGTTCTCCAGCGTCTCCTAGAGAACTCACTCTTCGTTAAGGGGGAGAAGTGTGAGTTCCACCTAAACTCTGTTTCTTTTCTTGGATACGTCTTCGAGGGTGGACAGGTGAAGACGGATCCAAATAAAATCAGAGCAGTCCAGGAATGGCCCAATCCCACCTCCAGGAAGCAGCTGCAACGTTTCCTGGGTTTCGCAAATTTCTATAGGAGGTTCATCCGAGGATTCAGTACCATTGCTGCTCCCCTGACCGCCCTCACTTCCACAAAGCGGACCTTCGTCTGGGATCAGACGGCCGACCAGGCCTTCAACGAGTTGAAGAAAAGGTTCGTAGAAGCCCCCATCCTGATTTACCCAGATGTTGACTCCCAGTTTATCTTGGAGGTGGATGCCTCTGACATGGGGGTCGGGGCGGTTCTTTCCCAGCGCTCCCCCGCCGACCAAAAGCTCCACCCTTGTGCTTTCTTTTCCAGACGCTTCACCCCAGCTGAGCGAAACTATAACATCGGTGACCCGGAGCTCCTAGCCATTAAACTGGCCCTGGAGGAGTGGCGACACTGGCTGGAGGGCACGGAGCTCCCAGTCATAGTTTGGAGCGATCATAAGAACCTTCTGTACCTCCAGACGGCAAGACGACTGAATCCCCGCCAATATTGCTGGTCCCTTTTCTTTTCCCGTTTCAATCTGAAAATTACATACAAACCTGGCTCCAAAAACACCAAATCCGATGCCTTGTCCCGTCAGTACTCCCCAGACATCTTGCCGGAGGTTCCCGACACTATACTCCCTCCGTCATGCACCATAGGGGTACTCACCTGGGAACTAGAAGCACAGATCAAGAAGGCACAAGTCGACGAATCCGATCCTGGCAACGGTCCACCCAATCGCCTTTATGTCCCCTCCACCATTCGCTCCCGGGCCATCCAGTGGGGCCACGCATCCAAGTTCTCGTGCCACCCTGGCATAAGTCGAACCATCGCCCTCCTTCGCCGCCATCTCTGGTGGCCGGGCCTGAACAAGGATGTCAGGGACTACGTGCTGGCCTGTCCGATGTGTAATAAGAATAAGAGCACTCACCGACCCTCATCCGGCCTTCTCCAACCCCTTCCAGTCCCGGCACGGCCCTGGTCCCATATAGCGGTCGATTTCATCACCGGAATCCCCATCTCCCGAGGCAAGTCAGTTATCGTGTCAGTCATTGATCGCTTCTCCAAGGCATGCCACCTCATCGCCCTCTCAAAGCTGCCCACCGCGGCCCAGACCGCCAAACTCCTCATCCTCCATGTTTTCAAGCTACATGGGTTCCACAGTGAGATCCTTTCCGACAGGGGGCCTCAATTCATATCCCAAGTCTGGAAGAACTTCTGTTCATCTCTCGGCGCCCAAGTCCAGCTAACGTCCGGTTTTCACCCCCAAACTAATGGACAATGTGAGCGACTCAACCAGGAGCTTGAGGAGGCGCTCCGCTGTGTCTGTGCTACCAACCCCTCCACCTGGAGCGTACATCTCCCGTGGGTTGAGTACGCTCACAACTCCCATGTCTCAGCAGCCACAGGGATCTCACCCTTCGAAGCCTCCCTCAGCTACCAGCCATCACTTCTTCCCAATTCAGTCCCGGATACAGTACTCCCCTCAGTCGAGTCACACATCAAAACCTGTAAAAGGGTCTGGGAACAGACCAGAGCCGCCCTCCAACGTTCCTCGGCGCTAAATAAGCGCTACGCCGACCGGCGACGTCTCCCGGCACCCCAGTACACACCCGGTCAGTTGGTCTGGTTATCCCCCAAGGAATTTCCCCTCAAAGGTGTCCCCAGGAAATTGGCTCCCCGGTTCCTCGGTCCATATCCCGTTGAAAGGGTCATCAGTCCCTCGGCCCTTCGCCTGAAACTTCCAGCCCATATCCGTGTACAGCCCACGTTCCACGTTTCCCAAGTTAGACCGGTTTCCGACAGTCCCCTGTGCCCTCCTTCCGAGCCCCCTCCACCCGCCCGAGTGATTGATGGGCATCCTGCCTACACTGTACGCCGCATCGTATACGTTCATCTTTGGGGCCGTGGCCGGCAATACCTGGTCGATTGGGAGGGGTATGGTCCCGAGGAGCGCCGTTGGGTTCCCCGCTCTTTTGTTTTGGATCCCTCCCTCATCACAGACTTTGAGAGGTCTTCTGCCTCCAACTCTGGTCGGCCGCCAGGAGGCGTCCGTTGAGGGAGGGGTACTGTGAGGATTGTGTGTGGGTGTGTGTGCTTGCCTCACCTGTTTTCCATCCAAGGGTGCAGATTGGTGATCGTGCTCTTGCAGCTGGTGCCACTCAGCCTGATTGAGGAGGAGCACTCAAAAGGAGAGTGCCAACCTGGAGCAGACGCCAGATGGTTAAACCGCGTCGTGTGGTAACAAGCCACTTCCTCTGCCTTTCTGCCATCCGCAACTTACTCCACGTAAGATCCTTACCTCCTTGCCTTTTCCCCTCCAGTCACTCTGCGGTCCCAGACCTCCTGGTCGGCCTGCAGCCTGGGCGTCTGCTCCTTCCCGGCATACTGGGCTTCCTCCTCAAGGTATCTGGCTGAGCTCAGGGTCCCCACTGCCTGTTCACCCTTGCTCTGCTTCCTAGAGACAAACACCCCCAGGTCGGTCCCTCTTCCACGCACCAAGGACCACATCCTCCCCAATTCCTCCTCAGTGGAATCTGCACCAACGGCAAATGGTTGTCCTCCAAGTTCCCCGTGGTTCTGAGTTTTCTGAGTTCCTGTGTTCCTGGACCCTTCGAGCAAATAGGGGAAAATAAATTACTTTTGCAAACTTTACCTCCAGTCTCACTGAGTCGTTTGTGTGTCTGCACTAGAGTCCGAAAGCTAAAATCATGACAGCAACAGCTTTTAGCTGTTGCTAGAGATAAATCATACAGAACTATGGTATTTATTTGTGGTTATTAACACTTTGATACATGTAGCCAGCTATGAAGAGTAAGAAAACACTGTTTATCTTACCCAGTTTACCCTAATAGTAGGTCGGGGCTAGACCCCACAGATTTCTACATTCTTAGCTTGAGATATTGTAAGGCCTTATCTCACCATGTGCTCCTCTTTTCAATAAGCCTACAAAGCCAAAGATGTCTATTTAGTTGCGCTGCAGTGCAGTAACAAAGAGCATGATAAGAGCTTTCTTCAACTGTGAGCTGTGATGTTGCTCTGCTTGATTCATTATAAATGTTTTTTCTCTCCTGGCAGGCTTCATACAGGCCAAATGCAATTATTTAGCAGTGCTCATCGAAGGGTTATTTAGCTTGGATGGGTACAGCGTGAGAAATGTTTGGACACTGCTGTTCTGCAGGGTTTGTTGATTCTCTGTGTCCTCAGGGTAGATGCGGGCTCCTGTTAAAACAGTGATTTGGAAGATGTTCTCTCACCTAGCTACATATCACCAGTTGATACACACTGTGCTTTGTAGGTTTTTCTAATCCCCTTCACGCTCCTACACACTCAAGCAAACAGAGATTTGCATTTGTATGCCACACATAAACAGATAAACTGACATTTCACGTGGTTTAAGGGTCATCTTTGAGTAACGAATGTATCGTATATAATATACTGCATATCTAAGAGTTTGGATAGGTTGTTAATGTAAATAGGCTGTGGATATCAAGCTTTTCTTATACTAGAGTTTTTCTTCCTTATCCATACAGGAAGTGATGTTTTAAACATTGTGCTGCTCTATAAAAGTAGCTTTTTGCACAGCAGTAACATGATTTAAATGAGTTTTTCAAGCAGAAGGTATCAGGAGATCATTACCCTTTTGATTAACCGTTTGATTCTGGCAGCTTCCATCTTGTAGGTTTTACAGTTTAGCTAACATTTAAAGTTTGGCCTGAGAGTTTCCAACTTTGTGGAAAGAAATAAAAGGGGTTCAAACAGAAGAGTAGCAAAAACAGAAAAAAACATCCATCCATCCATCCATCTTTTTTTATATAGCACATTTTTCCAATCAGTGTTAGCCAAAGTGCTTCACATTGTACAAACAAACTAACGTAAACAGATAAATGCATTAAAACAAATGGCATACATAGTAAACTAAAATACTAAACCAAATTACAGAAGAACAAAAAGTAGATTATTAAAGACTACCGAGCCCTTAGGAACCAAAAGCCATCCGGAATAAATATGTCTTAAGTTTGGATTTAAACAAAGGCAAATTAGTGATGCTACGAAGTTCCAAGGGAAGTGGATTTCAAATCTGCTATTGCAAAAGACCGTTCATCCCGTGCTTATGATTTTATACGTGGGGCTTGCAGCAAATGCTGTCCAGCAGAGCGCAAGGCCCTGCTGGGTTGATAAGGATTTAAAATCTCACATAAGTATGATGGAGTCAAACCAAATGTTGCACTAAAAACAAATGTTAAACATTTTAAACAAACTCTGTTTTCCACTGGAAGCCAGTTTAAGGACAACAGTACAATGTGATGATACTTCCATGTAATTGTCACCAGGCAAGCAGCGGCGTTGTGGACCAGTTGCGAGTGATATAGAAATGTTTAGTTTTTTTTTATTCCCAAGCATAGGGCATTGCAATAATCAAGAAACTAATAAAAGCATGGACTAGTTTCTCCAGATAGCCCCAGTTTAGAAAAGGTTTGACTTTAGAAAGAAGTCCGAGTTGGAAAAAACTGGCTCACAACGAAGCAAACCTGTTTGTCAAGCTTGAAATTGTTGTCAACCATCACCACAAGGTTTCTAACAACCTGGTTACCATGAGGTGCTAACATACCGAGATCTGGGACGGGTTGCTGATACTTAGAAAAATGTTATGTCGTAGAGATATTTAATATCTATTTTATATATATAGTTACAGACCTTAAGTCAGTCCAGCAGAAATAATTAATTGTAGTTAATTTATTTCAGTACTTGAAGTTTTATAAGGTAAAATGTATTATGTGCATTCATTTCACACACAGTGATGTTTTTAAGGGAATTATATGGTATTACAAAAGACCAGTTTGCCAACTGTTGTCCAGCTATAAATGGTTTAATTATAATCCAATTTGCTCCTTATTGTGTCAGCTACTTCACACGTTTTTTGTACTGGACGACCAATTGGTTTGGTGTAGTGATAATGTCCCCTAATAAACTTGTCAACTTTTGACTGCAAATATGTTAATAACTCCTCTCATTATGTCTACTAAAACAAATCTGTTCATCTCACTTCAGTCGTACATCTGCTGTTGACAAAACAGGCGATTGCTGGATTGTGAAGAGTGGCCATTCAGAGAACAGCCACTGGGTAATTATGCAATATGAGCAACTTTGTTATTTTCCTAAATGCTGGAACACAAAGGATGAGCAAATAAGCATTGTAACAGAGACTAAGTTTGCATTGAGCAGTCAATTAATCATTGTTATTTTTAACCTATAGACACATTTACTTAAAAAAACATAAACATAAGTCTACTGTTTTCCCTAACTCAATGTGAACACAAGTTCATGTAAACATTCTATGAAAGTTGTTGAACATATCTTACCATATATTATATATCATTAATACCCTGCTTTAGACCTCAGTGAGAAAGCAACGGGATACTTCCAGAAATTATACTCTGACTTTTCTGTCTTTGCAATCAGACACATTCACTAAGCATTTTTTTATTCTCAGTTTACCTTTTTTTAAACTAACAAATTAGAAAATAAATATTGGAAATAATTACAAAATTCTAGCACCACGCTACTATATCTTTGTGTTGGTTCTGTCTGGCTAACCCAGTGCACCAAAGTCTATCTTGGAAATAAATTTTCCTTGTAGTTATGTAAAATACAATATTTCTTTTTAGAAAGGAAGCATAAAGGACCTGAATCTAAATTGTTATATTTAGGTGGTGCATCTTACTTACAGTGAATAAGACAAAAACATTGTCCAGACCTCATCAACCTGCAACAGTGTCAGACTCAAAGATGTTTGCCTCTGAAGATTCATGATTTAGCATGTCTTTATGTTTTATTCAAGCTCATTTATTTATAAAAACAAAATGTATGGCTAAACTTGCTGTAAACTCTTTTAATAGGTTTAAGCATATTAGCAGACTTACAAAAAAATAAATGTCCCACTGGCAATGGGACTTTAAATCTGCCTTACAAGAGATTATCCTGTAATGTTATGGTAAAGGTGTCATTCCATCCATTATCTACACCTGTTTATCTTTTCAACATCTCAGGGGGCTGGTCACTGTCTCCAGTGGTCACTAGGTGAGAGGTTAGGTACACCCTGGACAGGTAGCCAATCTATCATGGGCAACAAAGAGACACACAGGACAAACAACATGCTCACATACAATAATACCCAAGGGCAATTTTTTATAACCTGTTAACCTAACAGTCAATATTTTTGAGTGTGGAAGGAAGTTGAAGTACTTGGTGAGATTTAATGTATGAAAGGGGACAGCATGCAAACTCCATGCATAAAGACGTCAGGTCGGGATTTTAACCTGCCATCTTCTTGCTGCAAAGCAGCAGTGCCAACCATGCCACCATACAGCCATGTTTGAGCATACTGTTTATGTGTCAAAAAGATATTCTTATTTCTTTCGTCATATTAATTTGTTCTAGAAAAAGTTGGGTTTGGCTTTAATCTGTCCATCTGTCCTCCCAAGATTGGGCCATGGGGATAAATGGTTAAGCAGGGAAATACATCCCTCCCCCAAGCCACATGTTTCAACTGATTCTTCAGAAACCCACGGTTTTCATAAGCCAAAGGGAAGATGTAGTCATACTAAATAAGTTAAACTTTTACTGAAATTCACTAAGTAAAACAAATTACATAGAATAATTACACAGAGACTGGTGTATTCAAGCTTCTTTCTCTGTTGATAACGATGATTTTCCACTTGAAGCTAATTAAAACACAACATTTAAGGTAAGAATATGACATCAGACCAACAACAAACATAACTACAAACAAAAATACCAGCTTAAATGTTGTTTTAAAAATAAGTTAGTTTTTTTTAATGACAAAGAAGACTCATCGGAACGCATATTCTAATTTACAGAATGTGACTGTAGTCCCTCCATCAAGTACTGTGTCAACCTCTGGGTCTCAGCCTAGTGGGACATGCCTGGTAAATCTCCAAATGGAAATGCTCAGGAGGCAACCTGTTGTATTTGAAATCTTGTTCCTGCAGCCATGATCCGCATCTCATGACCATAGGTGAGAGTAAGAACAAAGAGGGACCATGAAAAGGCCTTCATGCAAAAAACTAACAATGAAATTCAACCTAAACACACCATCCGTATGGTGAAACCTGTTGGTGGCAGCATCATGCTGTGGAGATGCTTTTCTTAGTTGAATACAAATCCCCACCACACTTTTAAGATGTGTATTTCTATGATACACAGAAAACCATGTATTTTGTTTCTTTCCCCAGTCATGCACTACTTCTTCTTGATCTGTCAGATAAAATCCCAGTAAAAAAAACAGAGTTGAAAAAGTTCAAAGGGTATGAATACTTTATCAAGTCACTGCACAGTTATTTTTATGTGACAACTTTGTTAAAACCCATATGAATTAAATATCAGAAGAAAAGACATAACCTGAGGAAGTGACCTGGCTCTGTGATAGTGTGATGCATCAGATGTTGGCAGCATATCTCTTTGTACTCAGTCCGTCTTTTGAAGCAGACGCTATTGTAGCGTTCACCTTGTGTGGAGAGAAGACTATTTTTATTTAAGGAAACCAAAGAGCCCATAAGACAAACACTGAATGAAGAATGAAGATATCAAGAAGAAATAGAAAAATCATCACAACTGACTGAGCCATTTTCAAGTAGTCTGGAGTATAATTTAAGCAGCTAAGTAGCTATTTTGAAGGATATGTTGATGAAAAAAATCTTTTACTCACATATTTGCTCTTGGCAGGTCCTTGGCAAAGATTACCAAAAAAGTTGTAACATTATGTCATGCTATTGTAACTCAATTGAACTCCATTCCACTTCTGCATGTTTTAACATCAACCTTAGTAACCCAGCACATCAGTAGAGATTTTGTAGTGCATTGGCAGAATCTTAATGCCCCCTTTTGAGTGCTCGCTGCCTCACTGTTGTCGCTCTGCCAATTTTCCACATCTGCCAAGGAAGTTGGTAATTCCAAAGCTGCTTTTCTCTGAAAAGGCTGTTAAGTTATTTTCTTCAATACAGAGCAGATCATGTTCCCTTTAACAACACCATTCACTGAAAAAGGGGGTTGAAAATCATTCTGAAGAAGGATATAACAGTTTTTTTTTCATGAGTCTAGTTTCAAACTGTAGTCAAGAGGCTGGAAATGCTTTGAGATCTCAGGACTGTAAGTGTGATGCCATTGTTTCGGCGGGGAGGTGAGGTGGCAGCTGCTATTGATCGGCTTGCATTGTGGGACAAAAACCAGGGAGGCTGATGTCGGGCACACGGTGTATCTACCTCAAAGGAATTGATTGCCCAGAGCTATTAGCCATTGGTATTCTTGTGCTGAAAGACACTGGTAGACAGACATAACGAGGAATTCTGTCGTTGTAGGAGGTTTGTGGTAATGGTGGACTATATTGGGAAAAAGGAGAAGAGAGAGTAGGAATGAGGGATGAAAAGCAAAAGGCAATAATGAAAAAAGCAAGGAAGGGAAAGTGGCTGGCAGTTCTGTCATCTTTTTATATGATTTCTGACAGCAATCCCCAAAAGACTAAATATTTCATTGCATGAGTGGATGAATTCTGTTATGTTCTCAGAATATTCAAGTTGTTGTTTTTTTTCCCATACATTTGAAATAAAGTGGAGTTAAAAAGGCGTAGTTGTAGTTAGGCTAACTAGATTTTTTTCTTTGAACCACCCCGTGCTCCTAGGGCTGTATAGAGTGTTACATTGATCACTTAATTATCTGTAGGTTTTTCAACAGGGTTTCAGGAGAGTGTTGAGTTTCTCCTAAATACAGGTAGATTCAAAAATTGGCTTTTAAATCCCCCACAGTTACATTACTGTGAAAAAGTATATGACACCTACAGATTTCTTTTGCTTTTGCTTTTTTGTCACACTTAAATGATTCAGACAATCAAATAAATTTGGATATCTGGCAAAGACAATCAGATTGAATACAAAGAGTAGTTTTAAAAGAAAGATTTTGATAAGGAAAGGAGAAAGATATCCAAACCAACCTGGGCCTATGGGAAAAGCTATTTCCCCTAATCATGAATTGTCTGTGTCTAATGACATTTATCGGTTTTATTCCACTAGCCATGCTGAGACCCAATCACTGCCAGACCTGAAGCATCCACATCATTCATCACTTTAAACAGCATCTGTCTCACAACATAGAGTAGGCTGAAAGCAAACACAAGCACAGTTAGAAAGCAACACAACATCTAAAGAAATTTAAGAAGCAATGAAACACAAAGACATAAATCTGTCTGGAAAGCTAACAGAGGCCTCTTTAAGGTATTGGGTCTTTAGCAAACAACAGTGACAGCCATTATCCACAAATGCAGAAAACACTCCATTTGTGCACTCATGAGCACATTTGTACACTCACGAGCCTTCTTAAGATTGGCTAGCTTACCAAAATCAACTCAAAACACACCAACTACCCATACCTCAAAAAATTGCATTTAAGTACGGGTTTCAAGACTTAGGCCATTGCTGACCAAAAAAAAAACACAAAGGAAAATATTTATATGATTCATAAGACCTTTAGGTAAATGTTCTCTGAACTGGTTAAATTAAACTGGGTGTCTGACAAACTAAAACTAACTCAGCATTTCAGAAAAAGAACTTCATACCAACAGTCAAACCTGGAAGTAACAGTGAGATGTTTTGAGACAGGATTGGTGCTTCAGGACCTGGATGACTTGCTGTAATCGATAGAACCATGAATTCTGCTCTCTAGCAGAAAATCTTGAGGGAGCTTTGCGTTATCCAGCAACATAACATCCAAAGCATACCAGCAAATCCAGCTCTGAAAGACTATAATAAATAAATAAAGGTTTGTGTAAAACCTTGTAAAACTCAGAGCTTACATCCGATTGGGATCTGTACAATGACCTTAACCAAGTCATTCATATTTGAAAACCCACCAGTATGGCCAAATTAAAACAACCTGATTTGACCATGAGCTCTATTTGCTTGCTTGTAATTTCCTGTTTTGTCTCTTTTTTATGTATTGATTTATCTATGTTTTATTGTTCTGCAACTCATTAACTGAATTTACAACTTTGTTTACCTTAGCTATAAACATTTGTTGTTTTAAAATTTGCTATATACGCAAAATTGACATTGTCAGTTCTTAAACAAATATGATCTGAAAACATGAAGTAATAAAAAAAAAACCCTAACTAAAAAACAGTTTCTCATCTGAACCCCTCCAGTAAAAATGTCTATTAGCCCAAACTATGAGTAGCTATAAGAAGCAAAACTTTTAAAGGCCACAGTTCAGTAGAGCTGCGGTTCGACTGAGAAATGACTCCGTTTAATATGAGGAATATTGAATGTGCCCACTTTAATTGTTACATCAGTATAAATTTGCTCTGAACCAGCATATTTTGTTGAGTTATTGTAAGCTCTTTTAACAGGCAGGAGGAGATGGCAGCATGGGCAGCTTATTGTAATTTCCTGCCTTTCCTACTTAAAGAGAAAGAGCTATTGTATACTATTATACTATATTATATTATACTTACAGTAAAATGCATGTGCTGTGGTAGTGATGTGAATGATGATCATATTACGACATAATGCTTTAATCACACTGAAGCAGACTAGCATTGCTGGTTTTCTTAACCTTCAGGTTTTTATTTCAGAATCCAGCACAATACTTAACTGGACTTGACCCTGGAGGCAAGAGACCATGCTCATTTGTTTAAGAAAAGAAGGTGACTGTTGTGGAACTGTCATTCCTGCGATCAAAGATGCAGCCGGCTAATATTGAGGAATGAGGGATTTTCAAATGCTGACAGAACCGCTGGTGCCAAAGCTGCCGTTTAGTTCAGCTGAACACATAACGAGGCTTTATCATAACTTTGTGGATGAAAAAATAAGGATTATGTTGGATCACTTGAAAATATTAAGGAGAACTGTATTTTCATTTCTTCTAAAACGTAATTACTTGATACTTTACTTATTATCAAGTGTCTTTTTAGCTGACAAAGAGTTCATTCAATTGTTTTATGAGTTTCACCAATCTGTTTGTCGGGTTTTACTTTGAGTAAACAGTGTTTGTTTTTATTTATTGGAATTGGCCAACCGCAATACTAATGCTGTTTTCGTTCTGAAGCTTTACTAACAGAAATTCTTTACAGATTACTGTAAGGGGACAGCATGCAAACTCCAAGAGTTACTGCCACTTTTCAGATTTTGTGCCAGAATTTTATTTCCATAAATTTAGTTTAACTCATTAAACCAGATAAAAAACAACAACAAACAAACAAACACAAAAACAGAGAATGTACTGTTCTGTACTTTTCTACAGTATGTTTCTGAACCTAATTTTGGTGCTTGTATTAATTCTAGGAGAAATTATTAATGAGGAAGAACTCTGTAGAGAACTTTCTTTAAATATATTGGGCTATATATTCTTTGACAACCAAACACTTTGCTATTTTTTTTAACCATTTACATAAATAAATGGAAACAGCTGCATCTGTTAAAAGTAGGATTAAAGAGTTAGAGTGATAGTTTGATTCAGTGGTTCTCAAACTTTTCAAAAACAAGTAGCATCTCAGTGAATACAAAGCTCTCCATGTGCCACCATGTTAAGAGACATTTTAAAACAGTAGCTCAACAGGGCTTTGATTTTTTTTGTTTGTCTGTTTGCATCACAATAAAAAAAGACAAATAAAACCAGAAGTAAAATTACTCTTTGAAAGGTTGAAGAATACAGGATAGTTAGCCGTTTCAAGTAAAAAAAACAAAAAACAAACAAACCCAATTACCAACAGGATGGCTCTTTGATGTCATAATTCCAAGTGAGAAAGTTGGATGCTTCTCACCAAGACTGAAGTGAAAATCCAATATGGCTGACTTGCATGTGTTGTATAAAACTAATTCATAGCTGCAATAAAAGTATTATTTACACTACTGACAAGTGTATTTAAATTCAATCATTGAAAAACAGTTCTATAGAACCTACTTTAATGAACATGTCACTGTGCCATTTGGAAGGGCAGTTATGTTATTATATGAACTTGTATTGCTGATAGAAGTTAGTCTTGTTGATCACTCAGGATATCACTAGCAAATCTTGGGGGGGTCATCTTTGTGACTCTTGGTGCCTATTATTACTTCATCACATTTAATTTGTTAGTATTTACCTTGCAAAATTTCTGCACAGTATGACTAAAGGCAGTTCTATTGCCCCTAATGGTAGTTGTACCAAATGTTGAGAAACATAGGTTCAGGTCAGCGGCTGAGGTACCATTCATATTGACCATGAATGGTATCATTGTATCATCAAGTGTTGAGCAGCCAATATAACTGTAATAAGTCTCTTTCTATATATTTAAGGTTTCTCGTTTGAGTTTTCTACGCTCAGGCTGTAGAAAACCATGAAGCTGATGTCAGAGAACCATGTTTTGCTGCACAAGAGGAAGAGACAAAATAGTATTTGCTGTTGCTTTATTCCTGTTACGTGGTTCCAGTTTTAAAATAATAAAATAAAGAAATCACAGTTAAATCTTAAAAAAAATCTGAAAATAATCATGTTCAGGAAGCAGTTATACAAATCATCAGAGGAGCAAAGCAAACCTACTTCCTTATTGTTTCCTAAGCAGCAACACAAAACAAAAAAAGAAATTGATGAAGGCTATCCGAAAGGAAAATTGGGAGCCAGGTTGTCAAATCAAGGATCTGTAGCTATTATTTTGTCCAAATACACTTAGTCACATCTCGGCAACGCCAATGTATGTAATGTGGATGTGACACAGCTACGGTTAGCTGGTTTCCTCCATGGTAAAATGTGACTTTTTTGATTTTATAGAGAAACTGTTCCGGCCAATTGAAAAATTTTATGTTTAAAAAAGAGGAATCACAGTAAATAACGAACTCTTAATTTTGACATCACAATTCAAAATGGATTCTACATGAAACTTTTTTTCTGTTTCCTAGACTGGGCTAAGCCTAGTTTGAGTACACATCCGCACACTCTACTTACTTTAAGGGGAAAAGACTATTGGGTAAAATGTTGAAACATTTAGCTATCCGTTAGCTTGTTGTACTCCTCAAGATACATGACTTTTGAGTATCCCTGGTGAATAGTGCAAGTAGAAGATTGTGGATTTGGTAGCTATCAGGGTCTTGCTAGGGGAAATTGTACAAATCTTCCATCAACTCCAGTGTATTAAACTCAAATTGAAAATCTTGAATTGGCAGATTATGCGGGTCTTTCTAATCAAAATCAAACTTTTTTTTGACAAATCGATACCCAACATTATTTTCCAGTTCTTTTTAACGTTCTCAGAAGATCCTCCAAGCATCTTTTAATTCACAGTGGATTTTTGTCTCACATAAATAATATAACAAAATACTGCATTTATACCAATGCTACTGCAAATTGCTACTGCTACCTTCAGACCAACCATCCAACATCACAGTGTAATTGTTAAATTTGAAAATACAACACAACATTTTATTTGTATAGTACATTCCAGCAACAGGGTAATTAAAAGTGCTTTAGGGAGAATGTCTTGCTTGAGTTTTTTGCTCAATAATTAGGAAATCAATAACACTGGCATTTCCTGTGTCAGTTCAGCATTCTAATGTCCTACTGACAAGTTCATGATGATACTTTACTTATTTATGTAATATTTATTTGTCTCCAACAAGTTCAAATAGTAAAGTTGAATGTCTGTGAACTTCAGAGGCATGCTTCTCTTCTTTGCTTGAGGCTATTAGCCCCATGCTACATTTGTTATTTTCACCTCCTCACATCTTGCTGAAAAGTCAAGATACATAATATCTACACCCTAAATGAAGAATGAGTTTATCTTTTTTTTTTTTTTTTTTACAAATAACGTTTTTGTTTTAACTATCTGTAAATCTAAGTATCCAACCATGGGATCATAAACTTAATCACTTTTATTTTCTGTCTAATTGTGTCATTACCCAGACAAGCCTGTTTGAAATGTTGAAAAAATCCATTGTTGCTGTTGGTTGACTTTAGCAATTGGGTTTCTCAAATTAAAACCATGTTTTAAACAAACTGTCATCAATTCAGTTAATATATAGCTCTGATTCACAACAAATGTAATCTCAAGGCTCTTTACAAAATAGATCCAGTTGATATATATAAATATACAGTCAATCCAGTTATATAGACTGCTATTTACAATTGAATAATACATTTCAGAAAATAACAATGCACTGAGACATCTACTTTTTATTGGGAGTTTGACAATCTTTTTAGCTTAAACAGCCCTGACAGGTGACAAATGGAAAACTTAAAAAATGACCTTTTTTCTGATCACTGAATGGACCATACTAAAGCATACCAGGTTGACACTTTTCAGCTAGAAATTGTTATGCAAGAAGAAGACTCAAAGATACCTATGTTTAGTAGCAGTGATGAACAGATGCACAGATATGTGAGAATCTATTTAAAAGAAAGCTTAAAGGTCCTACATCATGCAAAATCCACTTTTGTGAGCTTTTAACCATGTTGTAATGCAATTTTCTTATTTAAAAACCCCCCCGCCAGACTGGCTTTTGGCTTAATTCACACATTTCTCAGTAATCCTCCTGAATCCTGCACTATAAGCAGCTGCACCGCCCTCTCCTAAAAAACATCTGACTCATGACCTAGTGACGTGTTTTACGTAACTGCGTCAAACCAGGAAGCGCCCGATGTGTCCGCGCCGCCCCTGCAGATTAAACAAACACGCCCCCTTTTTCACAGGTGCGAGCTGTGAGACACCGAAGAAAGACACTAAACGCCACCTTTTTTATAGTATTGTACTTTCTAAAATGGCTCGGCGAAACTGCGCATTTGGCTACAAGAATTACTGGACTTTATTCAACATTCAAAAAGAACAGCCCAATTGCCAGGAATTGCCGGAATTTCTCTCTGGAATCCCGCATCTAACCAGCTACAACATGTTTGAATGTGACCGTCATGCACTTCAACTTCACTGTTGGACTCTGGGTCGAGATGGTAAGGCTCCACACTACACTCCCCCATCATTATTGTTTACAAAGTTTTGGGGGCCTGTCTCTTGCCCATGCTGCTTCGCTGTAGCCAGGCCGGGGCTCAAGGCTACGTCATGAAATCGGCGTCACTCACAGGGGGGAGGCAGGAGTTTAGTGAAACCGAGCGTGTTACTTCCAGGTCAAAAAATAGCTCCAGCATATAAGTTATATTTCAGGAAAAATGAAAACTATATTATGCCAACAGTAACATTTTCTCATATTTATATGCCTATCCCAGATGGTGAAACCTGTAAAATAGCATGATATAGGACCTTTAATGTTCAATATGTCGGCTTTTTTCTCATAATGTGCTCTGCAACTCACTTCCTGCTCAGAGAGGTGGGGGCGCCGAACTCCAAAAACCCCAACGGGAACTGTTTCAAAATAAGACCCAAAGCTGAGAGACAAAGAGTAACAAAAACACACACAAACCACAAATAAGACGCACCTGCAGATGGGAGCCAGACAAGATCTGACTGACTCGTTCTCTTACAAGGCTGTATCATATTTATTTCAAAAAGAACAAAGAACATATCACATGACTCCTCTCTCCTCCTTCTACATCTTGACAGGCCATTTATTTTCTCCAGGTCTCTTGACCTTACCATGAACTAGGTTATAACATGACTTAGAGTTATAGCTGATCCTCCCTGCTTTCAATTCATATCTTTACTCAAGAGTTTGTTTACTTAAAACCTTCAACCCTATAAAATACTGGTAACAGAGTCATGTTTTACTACCCTGAATAATATAAACAGGCCTATTACTTCTAAAGCTTAAAAAAGATATAATTAAAACATATGTACTGCATAATAAAAATAGCCTCAAAAAAGTAGAATACAACAAATCCCTCTTTCAATCTATTTTTCAAATAGATTGACCACTCCTCTGTACTTCCCCATCAGGCTCCATGTGAGGTATTAACAGATATTGACCTTGCACATTATCACCAACAGCTTTTTCAATACACTTTGTGAGCAAAGAACGTATACAAGGAATACAACAACATCCACATAACACCATAGTTGACACAAATACTGCTAAAGAAACCATTATAGACATTGCCAGAGTCTTCCCTTTACCAAACATATTATTTAACAAATTGTCCCTCTTTCTAACCTGATCATTCAAAATGAGAAGAGTGTCTGTTTTTTTTATCCTTACCTTTAAGCAATATTTTTTTTAAATTTATTATTATTGTTTTTTATGTTTTAACCTAATTCTCAATATTCTTTTAGTAAAAGCAAACTCTAGCAATTGTCACCAACCCCAAAAACATCCTACAAAAACCACATCATAATGAAAAAAAAAGAATAAGTAAAACAAAAATTAATAGTCAGTCAACCTGATTATACTTTAAACACTCCTTAAAATGTTTTATCTTATTACTTAAAAAAGTTTTATAAAACCGTAAATACTGAATATAAAGAAGAAAATCTTACAAATAGACTACTTAAAAATTATTTGACACCCTCTTAGGCAGTGTCTAGCAATCTGCACCTGTAAATAAAAATCGGTTAGACAACCTGTAAAATACAAGAAAAATGATTAGTAAGTGCTCAGTCTTTATTATTTTGTTCTCTAGTCTTCGCTCTTGTTTATTTCTCTGGCAGCAGGTGGCTACCAGAGTGATGAAAAGATTCAGTACAGTGGACTCTTTATTTTCCCAAAGTTACTGTCTTTTCTGCAGATCGCCCTCACTGAAATGACAGTTACTTCATTAACTGAACATTTCCCCCAATAAACACAAATGCACAGACAGGCACCGCCTCCAATAGCTTCCCCCACCGATTGTGAGGTGGTCAAAACCTGCTGTGAAATGTGTTTGATTTCTTGCGATCTTTTCTCTTCGGTACAATCCCTCTTCGAGAAAAGCAAGTCCAAATTGCTTATCTCGCCCAATTTTGTTGCACATATAGATTACACTGGATGATTACAGCAACTTCAACCAATCTTCTGGGTGGGTCAGGCCCCGCCTCCTGGCTTCGGCAGTCGACACCGCCTAGTCAGAACCGACACCACCCGCTGCAAAGAGATTTTCCCAGGTCAGCAGAGAGCTGCTGCAGCGTGAGGGACAGGAGAGGGGTCGGAAGGAAAAAGGAGACCAGGCCCTTCGGATGCTGATGATCACTGCGAGGGTCCGGGTCAGGGTGCGATGACACCTGTGGTTCTCTGCCAGCTGTAAATTTAAAGTTGAATTAGACCGCTCGATGACGCCCTATTTCCCCACGCGTCAACGGTGTCAGCCTTGCTGTGACCCCAGTAGCAGTAACAAAACCTGCTCTCTTCCACTGTGGTAATTCATAATGTATAACAGAAAACCCGTAGTTCGAATCAGTGTAAATCGTGACGTCTTTATCTCTTCTCCATTTGCATGCTTCAATAAGAGCCCTTATCTCAGCACGCTGTGCGCTCTGCTTGCCGTCCAGCTTCCCTGACACGACAGTATGTAGTGAATCTCCATTCTGCTCAACAACTGCAAAACCTGATTTTAACTGGCCCTGTCCATCTCTAAAACAACACCCATCTGTATAGAGCACAAAACCTGTAGGTAAAGGATCAGACCGTAAATCAGGACGTATTTTTTTGAACAACAGAATTCAGCCTGACACAGTCATGCTGCTCCCCAGAGGCGGTGATTTGGTCAGCCATGTTTATTCCTTCATGCGTAAAAATAATGTTTGGTGCTTCCAAAACTCTGCTAATCCGCTGCTGACGCAAAGTAGAAAGAGTAAACGTCTCAGAATTAACCAATGCCATGACTCCATGAAATGTCAAAATATTAAGTGGATAACCCCTAACAATGTGTGAAGTTTTCTCCACTAGGTGTGCAATTCCTGCTGCATGTCTCGTGCAAGGTGGCTGTCTCATTTCAATAGCTTGCAGCTTTATGCTAAGATACATAAGAATGTATCTCTGACCACCTTTTTTCTGAAACAAAATCCCATTAACCACCTCATCTGTTTCTGATGTGTTAAGAAAAAATGGACATGTATAGTCAGGAGTGGCTAAATCAGCTGCTTGTGCTAGAGCCTGTTTCAACTTAATATATGCCTCCTCAGCCGGTATGTCCCATTCTAATTTAGCATGCAGATTTTTCATACCATGAGCATTTACAAGAGCCCTGAGTGGTGTGGTAAGGTTTGTGTAATTAGGCACATAATGTCTGGAAAAATTTGTCAGTCCCAGAAATGACAGCATTGAGGATAGCAAAGAGTCAGGCACGACCTTTAAGGCCTCCACTGCATCAGGATGATCTGTTTTTTCTCTGCCATGATTTCTAGAAAGCTGCAAATGTTCCAGAATGGTAGTATCAGAGAGCTGCGTGTCTATTTTGTACATCTGAGTAGAAGGAGAAAAAGAGACTGAAGGTGGGTGTGAACCCAATCCTTTAATTCAACTCCCCTTTTAACCATTCCCCCCAAATCTTTAGCTTGATGTTTCGGATGCAACAAAAGCGATATGTGTGGAAGCGCTTCAGCTTCCATCATATACCATTTATGCTGTTTTGAAGTGAGATGAGCAAACAGTGCCACACCCTCCTTTCCCACAAAGCATGGACCCGAAGCCACAGACCAACTTTGGCCTTCAAGTTCTGTTTCAAATTGTTCCTGATATAAAGTAGGATCGCCCCTCTCATAGAGGAAGGTCACATGGAAAGGGTCAGGCGGTGGAACAAAAGGCTGGAGTTCAAGCAGCCAAGGCTTCCAGCATCTCAGAAATTCAGCCGCAGAAGATTCATGTGCAGACATCGTAGTCAATCTGGCCCAGAAAATATCAGCCACTTGTGAAGTGTCATCCTTCAGCAAAAATTGACCACTCATGGTGTCACAGCAATGCGTACGTCCATTCGGAAAAGTCACCATAAGTCCATCAGGGGTACATAGAATAGTAGCACCAAGTTTGATAAGCAGATCTCTGCCTAACAAATTGACAGGCGTGGTTTGAGCAATGACAAAAGGATGTGATAGTCTTTGATCACCCACTGAAACAGGCAATGGTTGAGTCATTGGAGCCATATGTAGAGGTGGCTGACCGGGAGGTATAGCGCCCCCTTGTGGGTGTGGGCACTCCCTCACCCAGTGTTCATTGGAGCTACACCTGTGACAACCGTTAGCACCCGGCTGCCCTCTCCCCATGCCTCTAAAATCCCCAAACCTGGCCCCGCCACGTGACCTGCCACGAGGCTGCCATGTCCTATAAGGAGCAGTAAATGGCAGATTCGGCGCAGCTCCATCATACATCACAGGAAAACAAGGCAGCACTGTCCCTGATCCAACAGTAGGTGCTGCTTCAGCCACCATCTGTTTCACTTTCTTTTTAGACTGATACAAGTCAGTCAATTTATTCTGAGCCTCTTTTAACTGTAGTTTTAACAAAGCAGTCTCCATTTTCTTATTCTCCTCAGCGTCCTTTAACGCAGAATCTTGCACATCTTGTAAATAATTTGTTACGTGTCTTTCCCATGTAGGCTGATCATAAATGTGTGAATCAGGATTCCGTTTCATTAATGTAGCAACAGACTCTGGCATGCCTGCTAAAACTGCTTCTCTAAACCAAATCCGATTATTTCCCGGATCTCGAGGGTGTTCTCCAGTAACTGCAACCCATTTATCTTTACATTTTGCTATATGTTCTGCAGGAGTAACATCAGTTGACCAGGGAAATTTCAAAATTTTAGACGCAGGCGGAGTAGGATATTTTCTTCTGACCCACTCGGCGAGCTCATATGCATGATGTGTGAATGGGACTTCATCAAGTACACCTGCTAGCTGACACTGGAGCATCATCTCATTATAATCTGTCAATGTCAACATCCTACCCATAATGGCTTTCCAATCTCCCACCGCTAGGGTTTGCCCTGAAGTCAACTGATTTAATTTATTTATCCAACAGTTTCCTCCACCAGTCAAAGCAGGGAGTTGCAGAATGATGGCAGATATGTCAGCCATCTTCCATGGTTTGTAAATCACTGAACCATCTGATGCTCTCACTAAAGGAAGCATTAAATCAGGGCCTCCACTTGCCCCCAGTGACACCTGAGATCTGGTATTCTTAAATGGTCCTTCACTCCCCTTGTCTCCCAACGTCTGCATATTTTTTACCTGTAAAACTGTCGTACATTCATCACGTTGACTGGGGCTGGGACCTTTTGAAAGGTCTGTAGCTTGACCCCTTACCACAGATGCTAATCTTTCCTGATTCTGCAGCAGTCCATCTATCTGTAGCTGAACTTTAGTTAACCTGTGTTCGTGCTGCTCCATCTCATCCATCAATTTAGCATTATACGCCAAAAACAATTTATCGGTGTCTTCTAATTTGTTGCTAACTAAATTTAGTAGATGTCACTTTTCCTCCCCAGAACCCATTCTGTGAGAGACTTCTCTTATAATCCCCTCGGGCACCATGATGAGCCCACCTGGCCGTCATAAGGCCCTGTAACTGGTTTTTATTTTTTTTATTTTTTACCGGGCTTATCAACTAAAACAGAATATAATTTAGAAATGTATATTAACATTTGGGCATCTAAAGTACGCCAGTTTCGTCCCTGTGGAGCAGGAAGTAATTTATATTCGGCTGCCATTGAATATTCGTAACAAAAATCCCAAATGGATTAAAAATTAAAAAAAAAAATAGGTTATTTGTATTAACTCTATAAATTATTTATTTTAATTGATAAACTATCAATTCGTAGGCCCAAATTTATCCCAATATTAATGCAGTTAACAGTAAAGGCAGGCACCGTTTTTATTTAATCTATTTATTTCTTTTTATATTGAAGGAGTTTATATATTATTTATTCATGCAACATTAACCTTAATAATGTTTTAGGCAAGCCGAAACGAAGGAAAACTAAAAAGGTTTATAACGCACTGTTTATCTTATCATTAATTTATTTATATACGGAGATTATTGCCGTTTCATCTAAAAATCAAAGAATTCCTAATAGAGTCCGGCCTGCGCCAAAACTCGGGACGCACACTTTGGTGAAACACACGAAAAAATAGAATTCTCCCAATATAAGGCAATTTGTATTTATCATTAAAACATATACCGAAAGAAATACGTTTAAAACTCGCTTGTCAACACAAAATCGTCAACAGTTTGCTCCAAAAAAAAAAACTCCGCCGGACTGACAGATCAAAGTCCGGCCCAATAAAACTTCCGTGTCACACCGCGGAATGAATACGCCGGTGCACAGATGGCTAATTCTGCACTACGATGCTAAACCTAACAAACCGTACTCATAAGTAAACCAACCAAAAACAAAATGCCTCCAACAAAACCACACTTCGCCATCAATACTCGAATGACTGTTTAACCGAGCCTAATAAATACAGTTCGGAAGCTAAGCTACCAAAGATTAGCTGTCATCATGAGCAACCTAGCTCAACCGGAAGCCAAACGTGACCGCTCCGTTATCATAAAAAGTTATTTTATATATATTCTATAGAGTTTACTACCAGTTATTCATAATAACAGTCCTATATATATGTGTTCGACAATGCTTTAGACGTGTTTACGTAGTTGCACAAGGTTGAACGCCTTTATTTCCAGGCGAAACTCATCCAAACTGTGCGTTAGCCGTAAGCTAACTTATGGTGGTACTTTAGCTGACTGAAAATGATATTCCCTTATTCCTCTACAATGTCAAGCTTCTACGCTTATTGTCTGTACAAGAAGCGCGGGCATTGTCTAGGCGTTTAAGATTCGCAGAGGAATTATGGTTTTAGATTCAGTCGGTTAGTTCCCCTAAATGAGAAGTTTATATGCGGCCGGAGTTCAAGAAGCTAAATGGTAGCTTCCTTCCGTCACCGCGACTTCCCCAATCACACACACAAACATCCGAGAGAAAGAAAGAACAACAATTTTCACAATCTCATCAAACACTAACCTCTACCGGAGCCACCTAAAGCCGGACCTTTAAACACAATCCAATTCACGTGGCTCAATCGTGCGTTTGGAAGATACGCCGGCCTCTCCAAGGTAATCCGTCTCGACACAGAGAGCGCCCAGGCTCTAAACTAGCGTCGACCTGTCCGTTTGTCAGCCCGGGAGATTCCGACAGCGTCCCATCGGAAGTGAGCGGCCAACTCTCAAGCCCCCTGGTCCGTACTTTGGTCGACCCTCAACCGAAAAAACAACACGTCAACATTAAATGGAGAACGTTTAAATCGATCAATACCTATTAATTTGGTGTTAGCGCTTTTTCAGATTGATACAAAACCACCCGGGTGTTGATTAGCAAGGATCAATCCAGTCGCTCTCCGATTCTCTGTTGAACTCAAAGAAAAAACACAAAATCACTACAATTGCCACAAACATGTATCAATCAGTTATGCCACACTCATTACTCACACTCAATCTCTCCCAGCCCTGAGAAAACTCAAAACCAAAATCAAATGCCCGCATCCTCCACCATATTGTCGGCTTTTTTCTCATAATGTGCTCTGCAACTCACTTCCTGCTCAGAGAGGTGGGGGCGCCGAACTCCAAAAACCCCAATGGGAACTGTTTCAAAATAAGACCCAAAGCTGAGAGACAAAGAGTAACAAAAACACACACAAACCACAAATAAGACGCACCTGCAGATGGGAGCCAGACAAGATCTGACTGACTCGTTCTCTTACAAGGCTGTATCATATTTATTTCAAAAAGAACAAAGAACATATCACATGACTCCTCTCTCCTCCTTCTACATCTTGACAGGCCATTTATTTTCTCCAGGTCTCTTGACCTTACCATGAACTAGGTTATAACATGACTTAGAGTTATAGCTGATCCTCCCTGCTTTCAATTCATATCTTTACTCAAGAGTTTGTTTACTTAAAACCTTCAACCCTATAAAATACTGGTAACAGAGTCATGTTTTACTACCCTGAATAATATAAACAGGCCTATTACTTCTAAAGCTTAAAAAAGATATAATTAAAACATATGTACTGCATAATAAAAATAGCCTCAAAAAAGTAGAATACAACAAATAACATGTCAACACTCTGTTGTTCATTTAGACTGACAAAAGAGAGAGGGAGACTAAAAGCAGATAACAGGAAGGTTGAATGGAATACAGCATGCAAGCATGTACATTTAGCTGTCCATTGAGAGATTGTTTTTGAAATGCAAATTTGGCTGATTGCTAATATAAGATGCTAAAAACATTTTTACATTTATAAATAATTGTGTAAATGTGTGATCATGTTGTTTATCTTAATAGAACTACCATCAGTACAGTTATGTAATATTGAAATATAAACGTTACCTATCAACATAAAAATTGTAGTGAGTTATGATCATAATCAGAAAGTTGAAGATGTGACGTAATATTTGAAAAAGAGGAATTAAGTTCTCTTTTTTGTGCTTTCAGAATGAAAATAAAAATTTTAAAGTCTCTCTTTTCAGTGGACAAAAATCCTGTCTGGTCTAAACAGTCTAAAAATTTATATTTGGAATGAGAGGAGACAAAAGATTCCAGATTCTTTATTATTCAACTTATTATTACCAAACAGCTAATGTAATGTGTAGGTTAAATAGTTTATGATGCTTCAGAGAACTGATTTGGGCTCATTTCTTGTAGGAAAAGTACAACTGTTGACAGTAAAAACTGCAACTCTTTATTGAATGAAGACTGATCACAGCAGGTCAACAAGAAAAGGTCAGAGTAAGCAAGTTGTGACTTTTAAGGACAGCCTGAATGACACAACAGAAACTCTACAGTCATTTCCCCTGCATTTCAAGAAGACAAGCATGTTCCTAGGAAAATAATAAACAGTGATTTCCTTTTTAAAAAGTTTGAATGGGGAACTTTCTGAAGCAGGTTTGACATCAAAAGACTGCCACATGGATCTTTCATATTAATGTTTCTGTGCGATAAAAATAAACAAGTATATAATGCACATTTCCTGCTCCACAAGCACTACCCGCTCCGCACTCTATGTGCTGTATGCATACAGGAAAGGTCAAACTGTAGGAGGAAAGAGAACATCATCTATATGTACATACTAATCAGACAAGAGATCCTGGATTCTGGCCACTTGGACCGTCAGTCTTGATCAACAGAGAGCTAATAAAAATGGGAAGTGATGGGAGAATTTACTTAGCGACTCTCAAGAAACAAAGAAGATGAATAATTGGGATATCGTCCAAAACCATGTGCAGAATAAGGCCAGTTGACAAACTAGGCACTTAGGCTCCCGCTGGGATGTCTAACAGGGAAGCTGGGTCTGCAAAGACCAAAAACAAGAAGGACTTTGCAGTGATGCTCTAGAAATGCAGCACAGTAACCTAATTTGGGGATATAATTTTGTGAATCCCTAAGAAGGCTTCTAAGACCCCCGACCCCCCAGACCCCCAGCAAATATGTAAACAATAAGTATGTTGGAATAGTGTGACCACTGCCAAAAGGTGTTGTAAATGCAACACTTTCGCAAATGAAAACGACCATATAGGTCGATTGTGACAGCTACAAAAAAAAAGTTTTCTGGGGTCAGGCGCGGATCCAGCAGTGACTAGCTACCAACAGGGCATGCGCGTCCTTTCTCAGAGGAGCTGCCAAATACGCATGCGCAAAATTTATCTCAATTAAGCCCAACATTCGTACTGGTAAAACTCACTGCAGTTACTTTTTACGTACATTCTCTTGGGGAAAAAAACAAAAATAAAAACATTCATTCTCTTGATTCCTTCATTCACATGTTGCTAGTCTTATGGTTGTGGCAGTGTGCTTATCATAGCGCATTAATTCCAAACGATTGAGTTACAAAGTTCACCTGAGGTCCAAAAACACTCTCTGCCTCCGTATGTTTTAAAGGCATTTGTTTTCATTCTTTACCGTTTTAAACATGGGGAAATGACACATCCTTTGACATATGAAATTAACACATAATTAAAGAATGTCATTGAATTACCAAAACCACCCAGGTGTATATAAAAAGAAGACCAACCTGTATCTGTGAAGATGGCATTTTCTTTTTTTAAGGTTTTGTGGCCACACAGTGCCCTTTATTTGAAAGTGCAACACTTGGCAAATGTCCGTGGGGTGGAAGTGATCCCCCGGAAGGCCGCATCCCTCTGAACACGTGGCACCCGTCTCAACCACTGTGCTACGCGACACGGCTTTTATCCGTTTTTTTTAACCATGTGCAGCGTAGTGAACCCCGCTGTCTTCAGAATAACAACGTTTATTAGTTAATTTGTAGTGAGATTTGTTTGAGATCTGCGTCATCATCTGTTTAAATGCCCAAGGTAGATGCGCCAGGCCCCCAAAGGGCCATTTGTTTTTTACAGCTGACATTTTCAACCACAAGGGGTCGCATCAAAATATGGGGTCGTTTTTGGAGCCGTCACAATCGACCTATATGGTAGTTTTCATTTGCGGATGGACTGTGTAAATGACAAGAAAGAATGATAATCTTGGCAGCTGTGCTCCAGTTCAAGTATAGGGGATTTTTTTTTCTTTGCACATCAAGGTTTAGGCCAGCATTGAATAAAAATGGCCAGCAGCTCTGTGTCTGTTTAGTTCTATCAGGCTCCAGTATAGATGTTCTGCATTCACATGGATATAACAGAATTACCACTTAGTGCTGAGATATAGGTTTACAGGTACTGTCATGGTCTTCATTAGCATTAGAGCTGCATGGTGCTAGAAAATGACATGATGGCCAAATGTTTGTTAAATACTGTGATGCTGATGTCACTCACGATAAATCCCTATTTTTCCACATCTATGTTTCTCATCTTTCATTAAAATTCTGCCAACTCTGTGTGTGACCTTTACAATCCTGGGCACCATCATATGTGCCAGATGTGTCGATCTACTGCACTGAAAGCCAATCCAACAAGCTGAATATCATATAGCGTAAAAAACATAAACCCCCAACACTTGGAAGATGATAACACTCAAGTCTTGTATTCCAAACAGTTCCTTTGGTGATATAGGTACTGCATATATTGATATTGAGATATACACTTGCTGGCCACTTTAGAAGGCACACCAGTTCATTTGCTTCCTAAAAATGTAGTCAGTCCTGGTTGGGCTGGTTTGAATGTTTTAAAAAAATGCAGATCTATTGGAATTTTGAGCAAAAGTCTCTTAGATTTATAGAGAATGGCTTGCTCCTGCTGTCCTGCTCTCCTACCTGCAAACCATTCACTCATTAAGCTGGGATACAGTCCAAAAAAACCCCAGCCAGGTTTCCATCCAATGAAATGATTGGCATGCCAAACAACAATCCCCAACACTTGGAATTGTTGCAGTATTACAGTTTCTGCCTGTCTGTCTGTCTGTCTGTCTGTCTGTCTGTCTGTCTGTCTGTCTGTCTGTCTGTCTGTCGGTCTGTCTGTCTGTCTGTCTGTCTGTCTGTCTGTCTGTCTGTCTGTCTGTCTGTATGTATGTCTGTATGTGTATTAAAAAACATGTTACATGGGTCTAAATGTGAGGAAATCCAGCAGATTATGTGGAAAATCACAATAGCAACCTCTATTTTATCACAAAAAAATGAAATATACATTTTTATGCTTTGTGAGTTTTTCTTGGGAAACCAAATAGGGTTAACGAGGTTTCCATGATAACACCTCTTTTAAAGTTTTTGTAGACAATTTGATCTACTTATTTATTTATTTTTGCCAGCCACAATTACTCCTTTAGATCATATCCAATCCGTAATTGGCATAGTATTGTTCCTCAAGAGACAGAGGCTGAAAGCTCAAAAGGGCAGGAAAAGATTGAATTTTGGAGTTAATGATCAGTTCAAGATCAATCTGGGTCAATCTGCAAAAAAAAAAATATATATTCTCATCAGAAAATTTCTTGTTGCATCTGGAGTCAGTTCATACCATGTATGATATGGGTCATGTTGTTCAACCATTGGCTGACAGTGAGATGAAAAACAAATCTTTTGAAACTAATTGAAGAAAGAGGGTAACGTTTTAAAGTTTTACAGTAAGTAATACCTTGACTTGTTAGAGCTGTCTTGGCTGCTTAATGTGGTCAAAATGTGATGGAAGACAGAAGTTACCCAGAATCTTTGGTTATTACAGTAATTGCCCCAGCTCAGGCTCAGTGATGTACTGTATATGTAAGGCAATGAAGCTGTCCAAAAGCGTGAATGCATTGTGAGGCTGTCTGAACTGCAAGTGCTGTTCACATTTGGGGAATTATGCTAGAAGTCATAAACATATTTTGCTTGCTACCACTCGGAAATGCACAAATACACAGTGGCAAAGATTCCTGCAGTAGCCAGAAGTGGTATTCGGATAGATGATGACAATAACATGATCTCTCTTCACCAGACATCATTGCTTCTTCTTTAATAACTGTCCTAAAAGCAATAAATCAGACCTAAACTGCATGAAACTCATAATTCTCATGGATTCAAGTTCAGCTACTTGGGTCTAGATTAGAGTCATTACTTAAACCTGTTTATAATAATAATTGTCTGATTCACTAGCATTTTATTTGTTATTGATGACACAGTGAAATACAAAAAACACCACTTTAGGCACGAGTGCATACTTGGAAATGAACGCATCAATCAAGACGTTGGGATTGGTTGCAGATCCCACAGGAAAAATGAAATGCACAACGGGAAACTTCGGAGGAAGCAATGCAAACACACAGTGATAGAGCCATTTGTAAACAAATCATCAGGTACAAAATGGAAATCTCCTAGTTCTTTTTGGGCTGTGACTAAACAACCCTGTTGACCAGAATAGACCCAATTTGTGGAAGGTAATAGCACAATAAACATTGTTGGCAAAGAGAACAGCAAAGCAATAAAGCAGAATTTGTGAAATTGAAAGTAAATGGTTTTATGTGCACTGCAGTGAAGCATGAAGGGTTTCTGTGTCTGTCTTGATTTTGGTTCTGTCAAAAGTTTCAATTATGAATTTATAAGGACTGAACAACCTTTTTAAATGTAGGTATAATGTAATCCATCCATCAATCCATCCATTATCTCTACCATCTATCCTGCAGGGTTGCAGGGGGGCTGGTGCCTATCTCCAGCAATCATCGAGTGAGAAGCGGGATACACCCTGGAAAGAGCGCCAGTCCATCGCAGTTATAATGCAATCATGCCGTCAAAATAATTAATGAGGGTTACTGCTGTCTTTATTAAACAAGATATGTTGTTCTAAACTTTTATACTGTTCAATGTAAAATGCTATATGATGCGATGATGATCCTTCATATTTCTGACGTTTTGGGGTGCCATTTATAAAGTTACACTTAAGATAGTTAGAAGCCATATTTTTACCACAGTTAGTAGTTTTACCAAGTAACGTAAATATTTATTAGTTTAAATGTTAAAATACATATAATGAAATCTGAATGTAAAACTTACATTGAATTATTAAGTAAAAAAATAAATAGCTGTTGAATGAGCAAAGTAATGTAAATCTTTAAAATTTAATTTAGATTTAGTGCAGTGAGACAGCATTTGCCCTCTGACAGAGTTATTTTGTTATTTTGCTTTTTTGTCACACCCGAACAATTTAGGTGAACACATTTTTACATTAAGACATTTTCATGTCAGTCAAAACTTACCAAAGTAAACATGGATTTTATTTAATTTTTCCAAATAATGAGCATTGGTGTTTAGTTAAATAGCTATCTAAACCAATTTGAGTTTTTTTACATCATGTGGTACAGGCCGCACAGAAGAATAAATTACTTTGTGTTTCCGTTTTATTTATCATCCGAGTCTAAACAATGTTTTATTTTGAAAAAGTACCAGATTTTCTTGTTAGATCCAACTATAACTCACTCTTGACGCATGTCAAGATGCTTGCCTCGGTCATGTGATACGTCACTGCTAAAAACAAACTCCCATACGAGCAAACTGATTAAAACCAGAGGTCTCTGAAGAGTTTCTTTGCAATAAGGAAAAGGTCAAGTGAAGAGACAGAAAAAGAGCCTACAACTTCCAAGAAAAAGAAAGCAACATTTAACAGACAATACCAGGAGTCGTACTTAAAATATGAATTTGTCGCAACAGACAATTTCCACGCAGCAAGCCCGTTCAAAATAATATATTGCAATCCGCTTTCTAATGAGGTAATAAAACCTTTAAAACTGCCCTAGACGGAACGTCTTGTTACAGAGAAACAGCTACCGGGGTCCCATTGATTAAGTGTTGTGGTGAGTTGTATTTTTTATGCACTTTATATTTGTTTTTGTGATAAACGTTGTTTTAAATGCATGTTTAAACATTACCATAACAAACAGAGAGTGTTAGGGTTCTGCACCTGCGGAAATCCACCACCAACTCCTTGGTTTTCCCCGCGTTGGTCATCAGGTGGTTCTGCTGACACCAGTCCATGGCGGAAGGCAGTACAGCGGAGCTACTGAGAGCTAGCAGCAGCTGATCCTGGTGTCAATAATGGCCGATCGGGCACTCACACATTCTCCGGACACAAATGCCATGAAAAGTGTAATAAAAAACACTATTGTCCACAAAATTCTCTGCTCCATTGTTGGAACAGCAGCACACAAAAGAAAAATTATAACAAAACACACAATATCGTTGAAGAGCATATATTTAAAGATAAATAAAACTCGATTGAGTGGGAGCTGCTGAGACTGGCTCCCTGCCCCGCACAGCGCCAGAAGGAAAAACTGATATTGAACTGATCCGTGATGAAGAAAAGGTTGGGGACCACTGTTTTACATCACTGTTGGGGAATTTTGCTCAACTCTTATTTTTTTTATTCAGCTGCACTAGAAGAAGCAAAACAGCTCCAGACAATCACAAGACCACCACCATGTTTTAATATAGGTGTTATGTTTCTCACTTTCTTATTGTTAAATCATAAAAAATGACCTTAATTGAGGCCAGTCTGCTGAGAAACTGAAGATGGTGCAATGTTATTCTAAGTTTTGAGTTATGACCTGAAAGATGAGTGATGCATGCACTCCTACCACCCTCAACCCCTGAGAAGGTTCACCTCTCTTTTACATTTTCTCCATTTGTAGATAATGGCTCTCACTCTAGTGTACTGGAGTCCCAAAGCCTTTTAAATGACAGGTTTTTTCATCTGTTCTGTAGATCAGTTTGTGTATAGATCGGTTTAGCTTTTTGAGATCTTTTACTTGCTTCATGTTGGCAGTCAGTTTCTATTCAAGTAATTTCTCTATTCTACTTGTCAGGCAATAATAAGATCTGGATGTGGCCCGAAAAGTTATTTAACAAGAAGGAGATGTAACTTTTCATAGTAGGCCTATTGTAAATATAACTGTGAACAACAAGTATAAATTTAACACGTTTTTAATGTGACCGTTCTTGACAAAATGTTTAGATAACATTTTATTACATTCATATAGCCAGTAAGCAGCCCTTGTCAAGTTTGGTTGGTTTACAGAGGACCCAAACACAGAGATCTATGCTTAAAGAGAATTGCATTCAATGAGAAAATGGAAACAGCTCACAATGGAAAGCGTGAACAAGGGAAAACCATGGCGAAACACAGGGAGATCTGAGATGTTATCACTGAGATGTCATCTTGTTCACCACTGGCTCAGTCAGTGGTGAGCAAGGTAAACTGGAGAGGAGTGAGGAGTAGTTGAAGTGTCAGAGAGAAACCTGAAGACTAATAAGTGTAAAGCAGGTGCAGGTGAGAGGGAAAGAGAGCAGGGAGATTGGAATTGGAAAGCAGCTAGGCAGAGAAGCAGAATGGCAAGGAGGAAACAGAAGAAAAACAAATATATAACCCTATACAGCAAATAATCTTAAATCCAAAAGGTATGACTAACACAGAGGGGTAACTAAGTATAATGAAATCTAAGTAAATGAATATAAATAAGGAAACACACGAGAAACTAAAAGTAAAAGCATGAATGAATATAACAGGAAGGAAAGGAGCAAAACAGAAAAGAAGAAAAACATAAATATAAACACCGAGTATGAAGAAAAACTCTAATCAGAGATGCCAGGGTTAAACACCTGTAAGATAAATTATATACATGATCACAAGGAGAACCAGAAGCCAGCAGTGTATTAAATGAATTTTTACTTGCAAGGAGGAAACAGTACAGAAGTACAAAATTCCCTGAAGAATGTATCACCCCAGCAAACATTTATACATCAAGAGAGGCTGTTTCCCTCCTCCTTTCACATTCCTGGGTTTTTCCACTGCCCATGAGGTGATCACATTCCATCCAGGGTTGCAGACCACATGTTTTCAGAGCATGTGAATACAAAGCTGAATCTTTAAAGTTTCATCTCATTCTGTATACCATACCATTTTTCTCCATAAGCATAGCGAAATAAATGATAAAAACTGAAATGAATGTCTTTACAAATTTTCTTATTACAAGAGAACAAAATCCAAATGAGAGAAATAAAACAGAACTAACACTGAGGAAAATAATAAGACAAGAAAACAACTAATAGCAAGATCAAAAAAACCCAAAAACAAAGAAATAAAAGTATAAACATCTAAGGATCCAAGCATCCCCAGACTACCAAATTGAAATCTAAGTGACTAAAATCCCTAGCTACCCCAATCTAATTCTATGACGATTTTAAATTTCAAAAATTAATCTCACAACCTTTAAGTTCTGCTTCCGAAACCAATTTGTACCTACACCCATGTAGCACTCGCCAATACGTCGATAAATGCAGTTTGGTAGGTCAAGATGTCCTTGGTGTACCTGGTATGGAGAGAGGAGGTATTAACACTACATACATTACAAACAAATATTTTAACAGCCACAGTAACAGGGTTTTCTAGTCACCCAGTTTATGTACTCTCCAGTAAATGTGTAAGGTAAGTAATTTATAAGTACATTTCTGGGCCACTTCCGAATTATTTAGGGCATAGATTCAACAAGTACCATATAATTGAGGTAGATTTGTTAGCTGCTCATCCAAAATGCATATCTTCTATTTCAATACATCTCCAAAGGGCTCCCCGGAGTTGAAAGGTTGTGGCTTTTGAGGCTCCTGGAGTACAGTGAACTTATTGCCATGTTCAATAAACTATTTTGAGCCTTGAACTTTGTTAGATGGTGTCTTAGTTCTGTAGTTTTTGGGATTGTTTTAATACAGTGGTCTCCAACCCTGTTCCTCAAGATCTACTGTCCTGCACGTTTTAAATGCATCTCTGCTTCAACGCAACTGAACCAAATGACTGAATGACCTAACCAGCTGCCATCAAGTTTGGCAAAGACCTGGTAACGAACGAGCTATTAATTTGATTCAGCTCTGTTGGAGCAGGGACGCATCTGAAATCTGCAGGACAGTAGATCTCAAGGACCAGAGTTGGAGACTACTGTTTTAGTGGGTCCATGGGTTTTTCTTTGAGGTTGCAGCTCCTTCAACGCCCGTTGGGTGAGGCAGAAAAGGCTGCATTTGGTGCACTTGCATTGAATCAAGCTAATCGGAAGCCTGCAGACAAGGAGCTCTCAAATGCTAATTCAATGCCACTGGGTTAAAACTGTGTGGTGGTACCAAGCCTCCTCTAGAAAAATCCTAGATTTATCCCTGGTTCTAATTCTTGTTGTCTCTTGGTTTTTCTAAAGGGTTTTCTTGTTAGAGATACTATGGAGGTCTTTTCTGCAAAGACTGGTCAACTCCAAGCCAAGCAACACATGGAAAAATACCTACCTGGTGTACTCACCTGTTTCCATGACCAAATTCTGCCAAATCCTTTAACCAGACCAAGTTCCTTACACCCTCTCTGTCCATCCACCGGTGCTAAGCTCCGGACCCACTTATGGTTCACCTAACTATGTAAGACCGACCTCTGTCAACAATCTACAAAACAGCAATTACTTCACTCCCAAATAACAATCCTTCAATCAAACTGCAAAATACTGTCCTTTCATACAGATCTCCTGAACCTTGTAGGAACCATCCATTACAAAACCATCAGTTGTCCTTGTATCAATAAAAAAAAACATCTAAATCTCTTTTTTAGAGACTCCTTGCATGTGGGTTAGAATACAATCATGATACCTGGTGCAATATTCTGCTGGAAGTAGCCATCAGAATGTAGGTCCACTGCAGTCATAAAGGGAGGCAAATGGTCAATAACAATACCCAAGTAAGCTGTGGCATTGTAGCAGCACTAAGGGGCTCAAAATGTACTTATTAAGTATCCTCCACATGATTACGCCACTACCAACAGCATAAACCTAACAATACTGGAAGGATCCTTGCTATAATTAAGTTTATTCCAAATTCTGACCCTACTATTTGAATGTTTAAGATGAACTGAAGACTAGGATGACAAGGCAACATTTTTCCAATCTATGATTGTCCATTTTTTGTATCATTGTGAATGTTTCTTTTTTTTAGCTGACAGAAGTGGCAAACAACTTCTGCTGTGGGCCATCTCCTTTCTTTGACTTGTTGTGTGTTCAGAGATGGTTTTTCATATATCCTGGTTGTAACAAGTGGTTACCTGAGCAACTTTGGTCTTTGTATCAAACCAGTCTGTCCATTTTCCTCTAACATCAACAAGACATTTTCATCCATACACCTTAAATTCCCTTTCCTCTCTATTCTGATACCATCCATCCATCCATCCATCCATCCATCCATCCATCCATCCATCCATCCATCCATCCATCCATCCATCCATCCATCCATCCATCCATCCATCCATCCATCCATCCATCCATCCATCCATCCATCCATCCATCCATCCATCCATCATCCACCAGTTATCCTAGGTTGGGTCACCGGGGCAGCAGCTTAAGCAAAGAGACCCAGACTTCCCTCTCCCCCACCACTTGGACCAGCTCGTCTGGGAAATTCCCAAGCTGCTACTGCTCCATTCTGATGCTTGGTTTAAAATTCAGCAAATCGTCTTTACCATGTCTAAATATCTAAATGCATTGAGTTTTTGCCATATGATTGACTAATTTGCTTATAATGTTTCCAAGTGAATCCACAAAACTTAAAAAGGTGGCCATATACCTTTTTGTATATTTGGTAGACTGTTTCTAAATATATTTATTTTTAAATATTATATAGAATAATTATTCAATTATTTTAATGTAAACTGTTTTTATTCCGTAAGAAAAGGCAAACATGCTGCAAAATGTTGGGAAACCATTTTCCACAAATGAACTGAACAGACCGTTGGACGGCGGGAAGCCATTTTATCCAGATGGGCTGAGCAAACCGCATTTCCCAGCATTCCTAGCTGTGACCCCAACACACTCCCATTGGTCCGTGACTACCCATGGTGACATCATCGATGACATCACGGCCAAAGGGCTATAAGAAGGTGGTGGCGGCCATTTCAAATTGTTCTCAGCAGAAACTTCTGCTACAGAGAGGATGTCTCACCGGTGAAAATTCTCTTTTGTTCTGACCTGCTGGACCGGGGAGAACTCTCCTTTCAAAGCTTCAAAGTGCCCATTGTTTGTGTGTCTAGCCTGCGTCCTCACTAGAACCAGGAAAGTAGAGCACATCATCCCAGTTCTAAAGTCCTTACACTGTCTCCCTGTAGCTCAGAGAATAGACTTCAAAATACTTTTACTAGTTTATAAATCATTACATGGCTTAGCACCAAAATAAGTTGAAGACCTGTTGTCACCATACCAACCACCAAGACCTCTAAGGTCCTCCTACTCTAGCCTACTAAACATCCCTAGACTCAGAACTAAACATGGAGAAGCAGCTTTCAGTTTCTATGCTCCTCTGATCTGCAGCAGACTTCCTGACGAGTGCAGAGCTGCTGAAACTCTGAACTGCTTTAAATCGAGACTAAAAACCCATCTCTTTAGAATTGCCTTTGAGTAAATGATTGATGTCATATGAATGAAATGGGTTCATGCTCTCTTGCTTTATTGATCTTTATCTTGCTTTATTGTGTATCATGTGTAATGTGTGTTTCATGCTAATTTGCTACTTTGACTTTTAATTTCCATTGATATATTCCATGTCTGTTTGTTTTGTTTTTTGTTTTTTAAATCACTAAATCATGTAAAGCACCTTTTAATTACCCTGCTGTTGAAAGTGTGCTTTACAAATAAAATTGCCTTGCCTTGCCTAGCTTGGGTTATATCAGGGTTGTTCCAAGACAGTTCGTTACGACGTCGACCTGCAAGCCATCCGGCCAGCAGTTGGGGCACACAGTCCTAAAAATCCTAAGATCCTAACCCTCCTTTTCTTGCTCAACTACGGACACTATTTGCTCTCCTCTGCGTAGACCGGACTTCCCTCAAAGCAAAGTAGGACTGAACCGGTTCATCTTGTGTCTGGGCAGATAAATAGGGAAAATAGAGTTGTTAACGAGTTAGATGTTGTTCATTGTTCAGGCTCAGGAGTGAGGAGTTTGTCTTGTAACCGGAGGGTTGCTCCCACTCCATCCATCTCAGTTGTTGTGTCCTTGGGCAAGACACTTCACCCTTCTGCCCACTGGTGGTGGTCAGAGGGCCCAGTGCCACCAGTGTTCAGCAGCCTCGCTTCTGTCAGTGTGCTCCAGGGCAGCTTTGGATACAATGTAGCTTGCCATCACCAGCGTGTGAATGTGTCCGTGAATGGGTGAATGACTTAATGTAGTGTGAGGCACTTTAGTGTCCTCAAGGACTAAATAAAGCGCTATACAAATACAGGCCATTTACCATTGTTGGTTTAAACTGTTTTTAAGTGCTGAACCTGTTGCCTCATTTAGCGTCGCTGCACGCATAAGTTTGAGCTGTAGTATTTGCTGTGTTTTAAAACTTGTTTTATCCTGAGCGGGTCCCAATCTTTCTTTTTCTCTTTTCCTCGCTCTCTCTTGCTTTCTGATCACCTGGTAGGCAGAGTCGGGCTCGGTCCGACTGGCTATAGCTGGTCTGTTAGCTGAAAGGTTAACTCCGTTGTTCCTTGTCTGTTAGTTATGGCCCTTTGTTTCCTTACACTCCATGTGCTGTCCTCCATCTTGGCCAGAGCTAAGTTTATGGCCCTTTGACCCACAGGCTCTCTTAGTTGAGCCCCCCTGGAGTGAGAGCCACCTCCCTTTTAGAACACACCTCACCTCCCCTCCCCTGCGAAAGGAGGAGCTGTCTGTTTGTCCCTGATCCACTTCGTGTTGTGTTTAACTTTGACGTATTATTGTTTTCTAAGATCTGTAGTAGTTGTTTGCGTGCTTTAGAATAGATGGGAACTACTGACAAAAAATGTTTTGGCTGTAAGGTTGATCTATTTTCTTAATAAATTTCCCTTAGCTTAAAGAGATGTTGTCTGTGATTACGTGGCGTAATGAGTAAAATTATTGTCCACAGTGTGTGAATTTACACCTTCAAGAAGAGACTGGATGTCTGGTCTTCTAATACAGAAGTGGTGCCCCAAATATTAATTGGTTAAACTTGAACCTCATCAATAATTATATTAATATTAAATTATTGATCATAAATATTGATGGTTATGTAAACCAGACAAAAATTTGCTCACTCTCTGTCACAACACTCTGTGTCACAACAATGTCATGATGTCATAGTTCCCAGGTGTTTGTGTTTTGTTAGTTATTTTCCTTATTTTGTTCTATTATCATGTTTAGTTAATCTTTGTCTTTACTATTTATTTCTGCACTTTCTTGTTTCTGTATCTCTCCTTGTTCTTAGATGTTTTCACCCTTTGCTCCTTTGTCCTCCTTCTTATTAGTATTTCTCTTTAGATAGTGTCCTTTTTTATTTCTCCCTTCTGTTCTCCACTGTTTCCTTAAAGATTCCTCCCCTGACATATTATCTTTGCTTTATAGTTTCTTTCTCCCAAGCCATTCTACCTTCTGTCCCAGTTATTGATTACTTCCACCTGCTCTCTCCCTCTCACCTGCATCTGCTCTCACTAATTGATAATTGGTCTACTCTGTCATTTCCTCATTCCCTCCTCAGTATATATTCACCTCTCCTTCAGTCACTACTCGCTGGTTCGTTGTCATTCCTCCCTTCCTGGTTCCTGCCTTCCTTGTTCATCCCTGGTCTGTCTTCCCGCGTTCCCTGGTCTCCCAGTGATTTTTGTAAGTTCTGCAATTTATTATTTAATTAAAACCTGAGTTCATTTAAATTCTGCATTTGGGTCCTCTTTAAAAACACGCAAACCTGACACATGATACATTTTGTCCCCCCATTGAAAATGACCCATTATATGTTCAATGACGCACCAACACAACAGCAGGATTTTGTCTCAGTGCCTTTATTTGGCTTTTATCTCCACGCATTTTTGTACAAACTCTTGTACTTCATCCGTGCTCATGGAGGATCTTAAAAGACTATGCCAAGGTTCATCAGGTGATATTTTTAGTTACCTCTCTTATACACACACACGCACGCATGCTGGCACACTGAGGCACCTGAGGACATCATATATTGTCTTTGACTTTTCTATTTCTTGCTGGCAGTTGTAGGAGGAAGGGGGAAAGGGGTGACAGGTTCTCTGACCAGCCAAGCTTTACAGGCTATAATTGGAGTTCAGGAGGCAGCAGAGGCTGCTGGGTATAATTGGACAGTAGCCAGGAACTTGTGAGGATGGTAGTCTAAGCCTCGCTCCCCTTTTCCACCAGCCATCTCAATTACTCCCTTGGTGCAAGGCTTCATGCTGACGGCCCTCTAATGCACCAGCCTCAACTTCTCAACAAAATCTGTGAATTTGTTCACACTGGAGTGTTTCTTTTAGGAGGGGGGTCAATAGGCCACGGTCGTCATTTTGACCATGGGAAGACCCATATGTGAGGAGATTCAGTCAAATGTGGAGGACAGTCCTAATGTTATTGAGGTGCATTAAGCTATGATGCAAATGTAACACTCCCAAGAGAATACCAGAGACACATCACATTGTCACTAGCAGAGGCACATGGTACATCTGTGGTTGCTAAGTGTGAATGAGAATGACAAAAGCAGCCTTTTACTCAGGAGAATAGAGAATGACAGTAATTATCAGTCCATGTCTTGGTTTTCCATTCCTCAGCCAGCAGAACCTTATGTTCTGTCTAAAGTTATAACACTCCACCCCTCCCATTCCATCTCAAATGAGCATAATTAAAGCTATTTTCAATTACAATGGCCAGAACTGACAAGGACTGAATGAAGAGCAATGTGCAGCCTCAACCGTTGACTATAACAAATAAGTAGGGAGGACTCTCACAAGTGTGAGAATCCCTCCAGTAATTTGTCATAAATTACTTAAGATCTGCGTGTGCGTGTGTGTTTGTGTGTGTGTGTAGGTGTACATGTATAGCTATACTTGTGTGGACCAACCTTTGACAGGCCGCCAGCATTGTGTGGACATTTGTAGTTGTGAGGACATTTTGCCTGGTCCACACAATGTTTAACAAGCTATTAAACTCTACTAGTTAGGTTTAGAGGTATGGTGTGAATTAAGTTTAGGTTAAGGTTAGGGTTAGGCATGTATCACTAATGGTTAGGTTTAGGGAAAGTGTCTGGCTTAGGCATAGTAAAGTCAATGGGTGTGTGTGTGTGTGTGTGTGTGTGCATGCATGTGCATGCGTGTGCATGTGCATGTATGTTCTAAAACGGAGAACAAAGACAAAACTATAAAAAGGAGGAGTTGTCTCCTAATCTCATTGGAATTAATTTAACTCCAAACGTTATTTAATATGAATTTTACATTTGGTTCAACACACTTTTTTAAATTTACTATCAAAGCAGTTGCAATATGCCCTTTAAAGAGTGGTGTGTCCTATAATATGCGTGAATATTGGTCAACTTAGGTCATTAATCAGCCCAGTGTTTTAGTGCAGCTAAACACCTTACAAAAGTGTTTATAGTCTTTGTGGTGTCCCTCATTTTGTTCAGTCATAACCTTCAAACTGCGATGTGCTATACTTTGATTTGTGTGATAAAAACTCAAAGTACTGTATAATTGTAAAGAAATAATTTTTATAAATATATCTCTGAAAGGTGTGAGGCATATTTGCATTCACCTTTCAGAGTCAGTACTTTATAAACCCACCTAAAATATTGCTGCCAGTCTATTAAGGTATGTCTCTAACAGCTTTAGGCTCTACATTTTTCATCTTTAATGTAGATTCTCATTTAGTTTTAAATCTGAACTTTCCATTCTAACACATTAATAGGATTTAATTTAAACAAGTCTGTTGTAGCTCTGGCTGTTAATAGGCACCTTCCAACACCTCTATCTCTTTTTTCCTGCTAATTAACAAAATATCCACATCATAATACTGCCAACACTCCATTGGGAATGATGTGTTCAGGGGGATGTCCAGTGTTAGGTTTTACATATATAGTGTTTTGTATATCAGAATAAATGATATACAGTAGTTTGCTGTCATGACCAAAGCATCTTCCTCCACATCTTTACTGACCCCTACATCCCTTCATTACACTTCATTTTTACACATTTTGATCTCAACAATTTTAACCCAGCATTCAGGTGCAGAAATGCAAAGAATTAGTATGCTTCTACCTCACTTTTTAAGTTGATGGAACTGGTCCTTTCAAAGCTGGCCCGATGATATAATCAACATATTTCACAGAAATTACATGTTGAGTTGTGTCTTGCTAGTCCATCTGGGTGATGAAATAAAAGCTCAAAGTTTAAAAACTGTCTTAGGTTGGGAAGAATCTTTTTTTTTTACCAGTCACAGTTTATGAGCCTGGGTAGAAGTATTCAATAAACTTCTGAGACAGAAACTATGTAAAGGACTGAAATATGTTTTTGAAGACTTTTCTGATATGGATCATTTTGGTCTCATACCCTCATCTGTGTGGACTGAGGGGTCTTTAGTGGGTCATTGCTGTATGTCTCATCTCAACTCTGTACTGTAAGCACCCTTGTGGGGCAAAAAGCCTCAAAGGGTAGCACTCAACTTAAAAGCAGATCTAAAAGATTTAATTTTGTAATGTGAACATTGCTGTAAAACTTTTCTGTTCCTCGCACACAAAAGTAAATTGTCCTTAGAATTTTTCAATAAGTTTTTTATCTCATTTTTCAAATCCATAGATTAGCTTACTATTAAAAAAATGTAATGGTTTTCCAAGCTTCTGATTGGTGAATTCACAACATTTGAGTTAAAGAGACACACCTTTGATGTATTTTCAAGCAACACCTCAAACAGACTGCATCTTCACAAGTCCTTGAGTGCAATTTGAAGGAGCCACTTTCAAATAAATTTACACAAAACAGCATGAGAATATCCAGTTGTCACACTGTTCAGGAAGGAGACGTGCCAGAGAGATTAATGTGTTTTGATGCAAAATGTGTATATCAGCTCCTGAACAATGGTAAAAGGCATTGTTAAGATGATGGCAAAAGCTGAAAGAAAAGCTTTAGTGTAAGTCTCATAGAATATTTGTGGTCATTACTGACAGGTTGTGAAAAGTGCCAGAGCTCCGCCCATGCTTCAAGCGCTATGCGTAGGCCATCAAGTGCCCATGGGGGCACCAAGAAATCAGGCTCAAGAAAAAAAAAAATCATGATTATAGTACCATAATCTTTGGACTATTGAGCGCACTTGAATGTGATGGGCATTCCCCCTTTCAAACACATACAAAGCAGCCTTGAGTTGCCTACCCAGGAAGTTTCACCAAAACTTCATTGAGGCATGTGACCAAAACAGTGCATAGTTACATTACCGGGGTCGTTTCACTGTTAACAACTCTTCATCACCAAGATTGCTTATTGCTTAGAAGCTTACGAAACCCTGATAGCCTCGCTACGAATAAAGATAGCGCCATTAGTGAGCCTTAACATTCGACTTATAAATCTGATACTCCCAATCCAGTTTTCAGAACTGAAGAAGCCTCTTGGATGAGAGACAAAATGTATTCAGGACAACAAGAAAAGTCAAATTGCCTTCATTTAAACTCTTAAGAATATCATGTCCTGGATGACTGAGAATCTACACCAACACACCAGTTAAATTTGAAAAGAAAATACATTTTGTACATATATAAAGGGCACATCAATATAAGCTGCATGTTGTTATGTTTTGACATGAGATATTTACACAGAAAGAAAGCCCGTCTGTCTGTTAGCAGCATAACTAAAAAAGTTCCTGACGAATTTCGATGACATTTTTAGGAAATGTCAACAATGGGTCCAGGAACAACTGATTAAATTGTGGGGTTGGTTCCGACATGAAACGAGTATCCACCCACCGACCAGCGGTGCTAACCTCCAGTCTTCTCCTATGTCAGAGTGCTTATAAGCGGCTCCCCTTAGGCAGCAGCCCCGAATCTCTGCTCTCTGCTGGAAGAGCGCAGCCATGCACCTGATTAACAGACATTTTTTTGGAAAAGTACAGAAAGTTAGAATTAGATCACTACATGGGGATGGGGGGATGAGTGCTTTTCTAGTTTTTATTTAAGACATGCTTTTTTTCAAACTCTGCCTGAAAATCAGCAGTACGGCACCAACACGACACGACAGTAACATCTCTGCTTAGAAAATAAATCGTACTTTAGACTACCAGAAAAGTCATTGGTCACTATCTTCATCTTTATCTTCCTCATTTAAGCCACTGAAGTTATCTTCTTCAGTGTCTTTATGTCCTCTGAAAGCTTTTGTCGTCTTTTTATACTAACTCAGTTCCTGCTGCCTCCTCCAACGTCTCACCATTGATTCATTGATGTCAAGCTTACGTGCAGTAGCTCTATTTCCTCTCTGACGACCAACTCGATGCCTTCAACTGCAAAAAAGGCATTGCTTTGCATGTTTTCCATGATGAGGGTGTGTGCATGAAAACTACCGGTAGTGTCTTCTTTGGCGCATAATCTTTCCCCACATGTCTGCCTCACTTATGCGCTTCCTGCTATAGTGCCCCCCGGTGGCCGTTAGCCAGTTAAAAAATATATAAATTAGGCGCATTGTTGTGTAGGACGCAGGGTACAAAGCGTGTGAAAACGGTAGCGGTTTATAGTCCGAACATTACGGTACTAATAACAGCTTAATAAACATTAAAGTATGTATAGCTTGTTATTAGATCCGAAATAAAGTAATGTTTTTGTTTGAGTGAAAAATTAATTCCCTGCCTCCAGTCTCCTCATGGTGCCCCCCCCCCCACGCAGTGGTCTGTTCCAGTATGCCCCAGTTTCAAGTTGGCAGACACCTGTCAAATCTGAGCTGTCTACGCAGCTCAGTGTGTGCATAGCGCTGTCTTGAGAAGCTAGTGTCACCAAGATCTGACTTTTTTGGTGTAGAAAACCCTTCCACATTAAACTGTCATAATGAAAACATGATGCTGTGTTTGTGAAAACACGACAGACAGTCGGACATTGCCAACGTGTTTTAATGTTGTCCACTGAAACAAATTTAAATGGTCAGTCCTGTTGACCAATCTGCTTCCCCTCTAACCTTGCAAATGCTGTATATTGTCATTAAAATATCTTGAATACCGGCATGGCTGCACAGTAGGACAAATATATGTTACATTTGCGAAGGAAAAAACTGTCTGTGTGATGGATTAATTTGTGATGTCATGCCGTGACCAAAGTCTGCGGAAGTTGTGTTTGGAAGCATATGTGGAACATACATCAAATTAAAATGGATTAGCAGAAATGCTTTTTCATTTTAAAAATCTAGCTGCTATTTTACTCATAAATAAAATTAAAAAGAAATAATCCAGACTGCTTTTTCATTTTACAATTCAACAGTGCTCATTCTGTAACTTAAATAAAATAAAATAAAATAGATTTAGATTTAATTTTAAAATTGCACCCCAGTAAAATAGTTACAAAATTCAATTTGAAATGTCAAAGTTGAAAATATAAATGCATGGGCAGAAATGCATTTTCATTTTCAGAATACAAATGCCCTTTTTTACTCATAACTAAAATAAAATAAAAATCATCCAACTGCTTTTTCATTTTGCAATTCAGCCTAGCTCGTTCCGTGACCTAATTAAAATTGATAAAGAAAATTGTATTGCTTTTTTGTTTTCCTCCCTACCCCCACAAAAGTTGTAACATAATTCAAGTGCAATTGACAATACCACACGACGCAGGAGAATGACGTCAGGTCTCCTTCTTCTTCAGTCCACAGCCTGACCATGCTTAGCAATCAATATGCTAGGGGGCATTTGTGTATAGTTGATGCTGGTGAAAGAGAGGAAAAGTAACAAGAAGACAAGGGGAAAAGTATGAGAGTGTGAGCATACACATATGTAAAGGCTGTGTGCTCCAAGTTTAGGGGCTGCAACCTTCGAAAGATCCGTCCAGTGTATGAAGGACGGGTCATTCGTCGACCAGGTAGACCAACGCATGTTAGTAAAATGAGCCGACACTTGGAAATACGCCATCAAGCCAGTCGTTTATAGTAATATTACATTGCAGTTTTTCTCTTTTAGTAAAGTTGCAGCAATTTCTACATTTCTGTTTTTCTTCTGTCAAGATGGGGTGCTGAGTGAACATTAATGAGAAATAGAATGTTTAAATCTTTTTTTTTTATTTTAGCAAATGGCTGCAATGAAACAAAGAGTGACAAATTTAAAGGAGTATAATATATATATATATATATATATATATATATATAAACTAAATATTACATAACATTTTTCTAATATTTTGTTGATAAAAAAAATGTGTTCCAAATTGAATTGAATATATTGTTTTTTTTAAACCATGTGATGTCTTTCTTATCGGCCCTTTCTGAATAAATAAAATGAATAGATTTTTTTTTAAACAACCAGTGCAACAATAACTTAACATTTTTATGTTTTTAACACCATTGCGGGTCATAACAGCATGAGCTCATCTCCACATCTGCCTCAGTGCTGGTGACATTATGGCCACTGGGAATGAGCTTGAGGACGACGTAGCAGAGGATGAGGCTGGTTTGGAGAAATCAGCAGTGCTCTCTGGTGGGACAAAGTGTCTTCTGTACACGTCTTAGTGGTGTGGCAGCAATCGATTAAGCCAGCCCTGGACGACACAGCGGACAATGCAAAGGAGCTATCCTAAGCCCTCTCTGCAGACCAACCTGTATGATCTTCACTCGTAAACTAGAAAATACCAGCCAGAGGTCTCAGCAGGAGGACCCCATCCACATCCCTGATCTTTATTCAGCCTGTTTATTCTAATAAAGCTTAAAGAACGGTCCAGGAAGAGCTCATTCAGGTTAATCCTGAATAAGTAACTATAAATAACTGATCTTAACGTCAATTTTTGTTATTTCATTTTCAACAGTGATTTTAAATTGTTCAAAGTAAGCTCAGTGTTCATACCTTTAAAACATTGAATAATAATGTAATTGTTAATAAAATCACCTAATAATATTTCAGATATGTTTCAATCAATTTATTTATAACAACCATGGAACAACTAAATAACCAAAGTGACAAAAACATAAATTGACAAACAGAAAACAGTGATCCATCTGGTCCCTTCTCTCCTCTCCTCAGCCCGCCTTTGCTGCTTCATGTCCTAAACAAGAAATCAATACACAGTTTACAAAAAGAGCAACACAAAAACTTTTAGGAAATCTCTATTTATTAACATGATCAGTCATAAGTTATGTATTGATGCACTGCTGCACATGCACATACAGTACTTTTTCATTATAAAAATAAAATAATATAATTTGTTTTGGCCAACAATGGCAACAGTGACATTCCCCTCCAGATTTACCATAATTCAACTCATAAAATAGATAGAAAATGAGTGCAGATGAGGAACATGGCAACTATGTTAATTTGTGAATTAAAAACTATAGTTTTTACAGCAGAACACAAGAGATCACATACTAAGAACACAGGTTATGAGGTGTTTGAGGCTTAATAAGACTCCTCTAAGCATTCGGTGTGTAATTGGATTTATTCTTCTACCTCCATGACACCATGGCCTAATTTTGCCTCGGTAAAGAGGTAATAATTTATCCTAAAAGGAGTCGTTTTTTTCCCCTTAAGGGGGGCAATAATAAGGGGGGCAATACACGGAGAACCATTAAACCAACATAAGAGCTCGTTTATGAGCGATTGTTAACAAAATAATGATAAAATATGTGTCTATACCAACAACAAAAGCCAAACAACACAACCGCTTTAGGTTTTTCATTTTTGTACTTACAGATTTTAACAAATTTACATTTCAAACTGTACTCTTCACTCGCTCCGTTTCCCGCTTTGTCCCCCATTATTGCTGGAACAGAAATCTTCTCGCAATGCCCTTATGTCATTCTCCTGCGCCGTGTGGGATTGCCAATCCCATTTGAATTATGTTACACCTTTTGCGGGGGTAGGGATGAAAACGAAAAAGCTATATAAATTTCTTTACCGTTTTAATTAGGTCACTGAACGAGCTATGCTGAATTACAAAATGAAAAAGCCGTTTGGATTTGCATTTAAAGACAATTATTTGGACTCAAGTTGGTAATAATTTAAGTAGCAAAAATCGGAGGACCTACATGTTTAGTAAGAAACACATTATACACTTTGGTGTGTCTGCATTTGGGGCCCGTGCGGCTGTGGAGCTCTATGCACGGCATGGTTAAATTAATCAGTTGAACAGAGTTGTCCTTTACAGAGTAATATTATAGCAAGACCGAATCTGTTGCCAAGAAGATTCTGCTTTAAACATTTGTTTATAACTATCTGAGTCTTTGCCAGAATACTGACAAGCTCAGTAGGCTAAATCCTCTTGAAGCAGCTGTTGGAGCCAGCCCCTTCACGTTTGTTTAAATTATGAACGTCTGAAATCACAGAATGCATGCCCAACGTGCACTCAGTAGACAGCCCAGGGTCACAGCCCCAAGCTTAGATCCCTCCACCTTCCTCGATAGAGAACAGCAGTAATGCGCCATCTGGCATGCAGTCTGCCAGAAATATGGCCACCAAAAAGTGTTTTATTTAGAATCAGATTGCTCACAAACACTGTGTACATACTATCATTTATACACATTCCACTTTTTGCTGTCTCTCTTTGTCTTTATCTCTAGCTGTTGTCTTTCCTCTTCTCTGTCTCATCACTTGGTCTTCTCTCATCATTGGTACCATCTTGGATAGTCTGTTTGGCTCTGTCAATAATGCCAAAATGGTAAACGAACAAATAAGGTAAAGCAAAGCTTTACTTTTTTCATTAATTATGTCTTCAATTCTGCACTTTTATTGACCCGATTTGAATTTGCTTCTATCTACAGTATATTTTAAGAGGTATTATGATAGTTGAAATTGAAGGACGTTTTCTTATTAATTATCTATAACACATTGGTAGAATATTTAATTGTTACCAGTGCACATGCCTAATTATGATACTGGTGCTTCTGCTGGAGCTGCAGCCACTGCTCCTCTCTTCAGCTCATCTCTCCTACCCTCTACAAAATCAAGACATCAGAATTAAGTGTGCAAAGTATGATTTATTATAAACTAATAATACAAAACACAAACTAAATATTCTTGTCCAAACAACTGGGCTACATCAAGTCACGATGCATCAAGAGTGTTACAAAAGTGTTTACTTGCTTAGCAATCTCTAGCACAATCTCTACTGTCCTGTGGGAGATAATTTTTTTAGAAAAAAAATCAGGGGTGGGTTTTCAGGTCTGTGCCCCTCTGGGATAGGACTACTCCTGCACTCACCTCGGATGTGTCTACTTTGACTATGAAGGATTTGGAAGAATCCGAGTGGTTGAGAACCTCCGATTGAGTTCCCTGAATGCCTTGACTGCCTCCGGAGGGAGCGAGAAGGGGATGTTTGTCCTGCTGTTTTGACGAAAGAGGTTGGTAAGTGGTGCCACAACCTTACTGAAGTCGAAGATGAAGCGGCGGTAAAAGTTAACGAATTTCAGAAAGGATTTGAGCTGTTTGAGTGTGGAGGGTTGGGGCCAAATATTTACTGCTGAAACCTTTTGGGGGTTCATGGTGATGCCACAATCAGAGATTAGGTATCCGAGGAAGGTGGTGGAAGATTGATGGAACGCGTACTTCTCTAGTTTGCAGAACAGGCCGTATTGTATTAGCCTCTGGAGGATAGCCTGGAAATGTTGTACGTGGTTGGCTTTAAATAAGGAATAAATAAGGATATCATCCAGATGTACGAATCCCCAACATCCAAGCATGTTGTGGAGCACGTCGTTTAGGAGCCGCTGGAACACTGCCGGGCTGTTGCAGAGCCTAAAGGACATGACCAGGTATTTCAGTGGCCACTGGGCGCGCTGAAGGCCGTCTTCCACTAGTCACCCTCCCTGATGCGAATGAGGTTGTAGGCATTCCTTAGGTCTAGGCGGTTTAATATGGTGGCATGGGAAAGAGAGTCCAGGATGGTGTTGATGAGGGGAAGTGGATGACGGTCCTTGACGGTGATCTGATTGAGCCCTCGGTAGTCGATGCACGGTCCGAGGGCTCCATCCTTCTTTTTGACAAAAAAGAATCTGGAGGCAGCTGGGGAGGAGGAGGGGCGGATGAATCCTTGATCCAGCTTCTCTCTGATGTAAGACTCCATTTGTCTGTTTTCGGCAAAGGATAGTGGGTAGAGCCGACCATGGGGGACGTGGTGCCGGGGAGGAGGTTAATCGCCATGTCTTATTCCCTATGAGGTGAAGGGAGGCTGCTCGGCGTTTAGAAAAGACATCCACCAGATCTCGGTAGGGTAGAGGAATGTCGTCAGTGATCATGATCGGTGGTTTGGAAGCCATAGAAACCTCGTCCGAAGGAGGGAGCAGATGACGGGAGATGCAGTTGATTCCCCACGGTAAGTAGCAACGGGGGGTCCAGGAGATATGCGGATGGTGGAGTTGGAACCTCGGCAGCCCCAGGATGAGTGGTAGGTTAAATAATTATCAGTGAAACAAGTATAGACTAATTAATTTTCAGACCTTAATATCTATGATGATTTTCCGTTTACAGTAAATACAAACACGACATTAGAGATTAGAATATTACAATGGACAAATAAAAAAATAATACAGAAATATGGGCTGAAGGAAAATAATGTAAAAAGCCTGCCTAAAGGTTGTTATTTTCAAAAAGTACTTTAAATATGACAAACAAGCTTCATTGGATTGCATATTCTAATTTTTTTATTATTACTGCATATTACTGAAACAATTTCTTCTTGAAGGTGATGTGTTGGAAATATGAGAAATGGGCAAAAATAGGGAATTTAGTGATTTTGACAACCCCTAAAGCTGTGATAGATAGGCAACTGGGTTAGACCAGCTCTAAAACTGCGGCTCCTGTAGAGAGTTTCTTATGGAGAGAAAATAGTCTCAAAAGATCTGTATGTGCGTAATACTTGATTTGTGACTTGTGTCAACCTATTTGTGTGTAACTTAGGGTAGTTGTATGTGTAAAACATGATTTGTAACTCGTAAAAAACATTTTGTGCGTAACTTCGAGTACTTGCAGCTGTGTGTTCAAATGTGCACACAAATATCAAGAAAGTACGAGTACAAAATAATTTTACCTACTTGCCTGATACACACAGACAAAACCACGTTTACGGACAAATTGAGGTTACAAGTGCACGAGGAGTTTTGAGACTGATTTCACGTCTCCAGATTTGTGTGTGCATGATGCGTTTAAATGCTGGTAGAATGCTGGGTCATTTGAGTTTTCTTATTACGTTCCCTCTAAACTTGCTGTTTAAGTGGCAAAAACGTTTGTCTGTGAAAGATAGAATATCTCAGCACTGCTTAGTTATAACACATAGACCAAAATGTACTTATTTTTTTAATTCGAAAATGCTTTCAATTAAATTAAATGTTTGGGGTTGGACATCCAGGTCCTCGAGAAGTAATCGAGTAAAGAGTAATAGAACTGGACAGTTCCTACAGCATTGCACCAGACAGTCAGCAGCTGAAGTTTTGTTCATAAGACGGTAGGTTTGAGGTTGTTACACGCAATATGTTGCTTGTGTTTAGAGTGTATTTTTGATTTACCAGCACATTTTTTCTTGCTTCTATTTAAATGCGGTAATGCATAAGTGACATATAGTTTGTCATGTAAACAAACCATAGCCTAACTGCAGATGTTAGCTAAAACCGCTAGGTTAGACTAGTTTGCACCATTCGTTTACATGACGCTACAATCTGGCGGTACAAAAATTTAACGTTTGTGTTTTTAGCCTTTGTCGTTTGCTTAGACATGATTTTGTATATATTTCTTTAAACAATCATCGCTAGTAAAGGAGCTCATATGGCGTTCCCATGGTTCTTCATGTGTTGCCACTTATAAAGTTTGAATTTTGCTAATTAAGATTTTTTTTCATGTAATTTAGGGGCCAAAGATATGATTGCTTCTTTTAAGAGAAACTATAACCTCTTGACCGGGGGAAAAACTATAGTTTAGCATTCACAGATGAACACAGTTGTCGTTCCGACCTCACTTATTTTCTGTCTCTGTTATGAGCACAATCCTAGTTAAGATGGACCTGCAGGGGAAGGTCATCCACTTGCAAGCCAATAACACATGGGGCGATTAAAAGAAAAGTACTGTATGCACATTTGTAATGAAGATATAATTTTGGTTATGATAAGAACTGCTCAAGTTAATTAATGTGCATTTCCTAAATGCTTCTGTTGTTTGTTTGTTTTTGTCAACAGTGATTTTCTCTGTTTAGTACATCAGGTGGTGAATGGAGGCTGATGAGAGGAGAGCCCAGGAGAACAAGGACAGGATTTATAGTCTGTTTTCTGTTTGAAATAATTTTTTCTTGTCACATTTGATGTTTAGTTATTTGGTATTTGTTATGAATAAACTGATTGAACAACTAGTAATTCTCATTAACTCATTTGATCAACTGTTTTATTGTTAATTAGGCTCTTGGAACAATTAGAAATAACTAATGAATGAAAAATATTTTAAGACATCAAAAATATTTACAGAAGCAATTGTGTAGCTATTGATAGCTTTTCATGGAGGAGGATGGAGGACCTCTTCCTAGACCATCCTTCAAACTTAAAATGAAGAAACAGGAACTCTTTGGCAGTTTTGCTGGATCTGGATGGAGTGCTGCAACTGAGAACCATGGCTGGTCTCTCCTGGTTGAAGAGTGGAACATCATACAGGATGGTCTGCAGAGTGCTTTGGGTAGTACTGTCAAGAGCATCATCCAGGCTGGCTCAATCGACGGCTGCCACATCACTAAGACATATTCAGAAGGCAGTTAATTCTACCAGAGAGCACAGCCGATGCATCTAACCCCCCCATCCCCATCCCCTATCCTCTGTAACATCTTCAAGCTCATCCTCAAGAGCCACAATGTCACCAGCACTGAGGCAGATGTTGCCTGGTGAATGCTGTCATGATCTTCAATTGTGTACACACATGAAAATGTTATTTTACTGTTGCACTAGATTTTTAAATAAACCAATACATACACACATAGATGTATGTATAACACACATATATGCTGTTTTTATTTTACCTCTTAATCATGTAAAGCACCTTGAATCACCTTGTTGAACGTGTGCCATACAAATAAAATTGCCTTGCCATATATATATATATATATATATATATATATATATATATATATATATATATATATATATATATATATATATATATATATATATCCCTTCATAGCATTGGCTACATTTGTTTCCAATTTAACAACAAGTCTAGAAATGTAATACTATTTCTGATAATTATTTGTCTCATTAGATGCTGTCATGGCTGGTGTCGATGCAGGGCCCGTCTGTATTCTGGACCCACCCATGATCCAGATTCTGGTGGGATTCTATTGTCCTGAATTTAATGGTGTTCGATATTTGTGCGCAGCATGGTGATACCTTTGAGCTGGACGACAGTTAGGATCACTTTCAGCCTCGAGTTACAGCATTTTTATACCATGCAGATACTGACAGGAATGACATTAGATTAGAGTTGGAGTATTTCAACAGTGATGTGCTGCAGACATCTTGCATGTTTCTGACTGCTTTCAATCTATACCACAATTCTTACCCATGAATATACATTCAGTTTGGTTGTGAAGCATCTCAGTTTTGTCTTTTTCATATATATATATATATATATAATGTGTGTGTGTATATAACATCAGCGTTGTGACATTTATACAGCCCATCTTTGCACATGGAAAATTGATTTATAAGACCAAATTAGAAAACTGTCCACTGCATTCTAAATTTGAAACGTATTTAGATTATAAATGAACAAGCGAATTTGCCATTGTGAGTGTTTACATTTAACCACCAGTCATTCAATCCCTAGGTCAACATGTTATTCCTGAAAACTTGTAGATTAAATAAAATTACTTTGCCCCGATATGCTTATATCTCGCCCTAAGATATAAAAACACGCTGGTAACAGTGATACAGCAACTGCAACTCCTTGAATATTAATTTGTGCCCCGCTCCAGCTTAAGATGCCGCAGGATCTATGTAGTTCTATTACTCTTCGCTCGATTACTTCTCCAGGACCTGGATGTCTGACCCCAAACATTAAATTTAATTGAAAGCATTTTCGAATTAAAAAATAAGTACATTTTGGTCTATGTGTTATAACTAAGCAGTGCTGAGATATTCTATCTTTCACAGACAAACGTTTTTGCCACCTCAACAGCAAGTTTAGAGGGAACGTAATAAGAAAACTCAAATGACCCAGCATTCTACCAGCATTTAAACGCATCATGCACGCACAAATCTGGAGACGTGAAATCAGTCTCAAAACTCCTTGTGCACTTGTAACCTCAATTTGTCCGTAAACGTGGTTTTGTCTGTGTGTATCAGGCGATTGGTGCGTAGTATTTAACGATTTATATGCGTAGGAGTCGTTTTGAATTCGTAGTTAGTTTTAAGTTTGTATAATTTGAAATGGTGCGTGTGTAAAATTATTTTGTACTCGTACTTTCTTGATATTTGTGTGTACATTTGAACACACAGCTGCAAGTACTCGAAGTTACGCACAAAATGTTTTTTACGAGTTACAAATCATGTTTTACACATACAACTACCCTAAGATACACACAAATAGGCTGACACAAGTTACAAATCAAGTATTACGCACACAGATCTTTTGAGACTATTTTCTCTCCATAGTTTCTGGTCTGCAGTTCTAAGTATCTATCAAGGAAGTAACCATGATGTACAAGTGACAGGGTCATAGACAACTAAGGCTCACTGATCACAAATGTGATCACAAAAGTGGTGAAGACTTTTTTGCTGGTTCTGATAGAAAGCTCTTATCTGTGAACAAAATGAGATCTACAGTGGATGGGGTGGTAGGTCTACTTTGATGGTACACTTGTCAGCTTTTAAAAAAAAAGAATCTAACTGTAATGTAATTCCTCACAAATGCCTGTTCTAACTAAGAGTACATCTATAGATATGATAATAAAATACCACTGATGCTTTCCTGACCTTAGAGATTACAAAAGTGGGAGCCAATGTCATTCACATAAAAGTTTAATTTGAACAAATATCTTTACACTTTTACGAGCATTTAGCCATATTTTTCATTATTACTATGAGTACTATCCTAAATAGAATGCTTTTGCAGTAAACCTGGAATGGTGCCATCATCCTGCTGTCTGTGAAAGCCCTAATCCTGCCATGAATCCCAAACAGCCAAATGAAAAAAAGAAAACTAAAGGGTCCACTTCTGCAGTCTGTTAACTTTTCAGTGGGAATCACAGCTCAATTTATGGACAATATACTTGCCCACATTGCGAAAATCTCTGATTTTTAAGTGCACATGGCCGACTTATAGAATCATAACTGTCGGCTTCTTATCATAATGTGCTCTGCAACTCACTTCCTGCTCAGAGAGGTGGGGGCGCCGAACTCCAAAACCCCAGCGGGAACTGTTTCAAAATAAGACCCAGAACTGAGAGACAGAGAGTAAAACAACACACGCAAACAGATATCTGTTTCACAAAGGACGCACCTGCAGATGGGAGCCAGAAAAGATCTGACTCGCTTCTCTACCAGGGTGTACCATTTTTATTTCAGAAGAACAAAGAACATATCACATGACTCCTCTCTCCTCCTTCTACATCTTGACAGGTCATATATTTTCTCCTGACCGTACCAGGAACTAGAGTTATAACGGATCCTCCCTGCTTTCAGTTCATATCTTTACTCAAGAGTTTGTTTACTTAAAACCTTAAACCCTATAAAATACTGGTAAAGAGTCATGTTTTACTACCCTGAATAATATAAACAGGCCTATTACGTCTAAACGCTTATTAAAAATATATTTAAAACATATGTACTGCATAATAAAAATAGCCTCGAAAAAGTAGAATACAACAAATCCCTCTTTCAATCTATTTTTCAAATAGATTGATCACTCCTCTGCACTTCTCCTTCAGGCTCCATGTGAGGGAGTAACAGATATTGACCTTGCATATTATCACCAACAGCTTTTTCAATACACTTTGTGAGCAATGAACGTATACAAGGAATACAGCAACATCCACATAACACCATAGTTGACACAAATACTGCTAAAGAAACCATTATAGACATTGCCAGAGTCTTCCATTTACCAAACATATTATTTAACAAATCGTCCCTTTTTCTAACCTGATTATTCAAAATGAGAAGAGTGTCAGTTTTTTTCTTTATCTTTACCTTTAAGCAATATATTTTTTTCTAATTTATTATTATTGTTTTTTATGTTTTAACCTAATTCTCAATATTCTTTAAGTAAAAGCAAACTCTAGCAATTGTCACCAACCCCAAAAACATCCTACAAAAACCACATCATAATGAAAAAAGAATAAGTAAAACAAAAATTAGTAGTCAGTCAACCTGATTATACTTTAAACATCCCTTAAAATATTTTAGTTTATTACTAAAAAGTTTTATAAAACCGTAAAAACTGGATATTAAGAAAAAATCATACAAATTAACTACTTAAAAATTCTTTGACACCCTCTTAGGCAGTGTCTAGCAATCTGCACCTGTAAATAAAAATTGGTTAAACAACCTGTAAAATACAAGAAAAATGATTAATAAGTGTTCAGTCTTTATTATTTTGTTCTCTAGTCTTCGCTCTTGTTTATTTCTCTGGCAGCAGGTGGCTACCAGAGTGATGAAATGATTCAGTACAGTGGACTCTTTATTTTTCCCAATGTTACTGTCTTTTATGCAGATCGCCCTCACTGAAATGACAGTTACTTCATTAACTGAACATTTCCCCCAATAAACACAAATGCACAGACAGGCACCGCCTCCAATAGCTTCCCCCACCGATTGTGAGGTGGTCAAAACCTGCTGTGAAATGTGTTTGATTTCTTGCAATCTTTTCTCTTCGGTACAATCCCTCTTCGAGAAAAGCAAGTCCAAATTGCTTATCTCGCCCAATTTTTGCACATATAGATTACACTGGATGATTACAGCAACTTCAGCCAATCTTCTGGGTGGGTCAGGCCACGCCTCCTGGCTTCGGCAGTCGACACCGCCTAGTCAGAACCGACACCACCCGCTGCAAAGAGATTCTCCCAGGTCAGCAGAGAGCTGCTGCAGCGTGAGGGACAGGAGGGGGGTCGGAAGGAAGGAGGAGACCAGGCCCTTCAGATGCTGATGATCACTGCGAGGGTCCGGGTCAGGGTGCGGTGAAACCTGTGGATCTCTGCCAGCTGTAACTTTAAAGTTGAATTAGACCGCTCGATGACGCCCTGAGATTGCGGATGGTAAACAGTGCCGAACTTGTGGGTTATTCCCATCTGTTCCTCAACCTGTCGGAGATGTTTATTTTTAAAATGTGTGCCATTGTCAGACCTGATCCTAGTCGGAAAGCCATGGCACGGAATCCAGTGGTTAATCAAAGATTTCACCACTGTCTTAGCATCCTCCTGTTTTGCAGGAAAAGCTGAAACCCACGAGGTCAGTGGATCAATCATCACTAACAGGTAACGGAAACCTCTAAAAGGGGTCACCATATCTGTATAGTCGATAACGACCTCCTCGCCAGGCCTGCACAAGTCCTGGAAGGCGCCCATTTCTGGCTTGATAGTAGGCTTAGGATTAAATTGACCACACACCACACATTCACTCAAAAAACGCTTAATTAAATGTGGCAGAAAGGGATGCCACCAAAAACAAAGATTACGTTTCATCTGAGTGTATGACACATGTGCCGCACCATGAGCCTCCTGAAAAAGGGTGGGTTTTAACGCGGCAGGTAAAACCAAACGGCCATCAGGCCCACGCCAAAAACCATCAGAAAAAATCGCACCTCTATCCTTCCACACAGTTATCTCCTGCGACGCAGCAGCCTGCTGTGCCAACTTCACTTCCTCAGCAAAACTGTCTGACATTTCCTGTGCTGACGTGACAATCAGCTGCGTGTGGACATGTGACAGGTAGCCTGCTGCTCCCTTCGCCGCCAAGTCTGCTGCCCTATTTCCCCACGCGTCAACAGTGTCAGCCTTGCTGTGACCCTTACGCTTAAGAACAGCGAGGTTAGCTGGTTACTGTACAACATCCAGAAGCTCCATAATATCTGCATGATGGTGTACAGGTTTACCAGTAGCAGTAACAAAACCTGCTCTCTTCCACTGTGGTAATTCATAATGTATAACAGAAAACCCGTAGTTCGAATCAGTGTAAATCGTGACGTCTTTATCTCTTCCCCATTTGCATGCTTCAATAAGAGCCCTTATCTCAGCACGCTGTGCGCTCTGCTTGCCGTCCAGCTTCCCTGAAACGACAGTCTGTAGTGAATCTCCATTTTGCTCAACAACTGCAAAACCTGATCTCAACTGGCCCTGTCCATCTCTAAAACAACAACCATCTGTATAGAGCACAAAACCTGTAGGTAAGGGATCAGACTGTAAATCAGGACGTATTTTTTGAGCAACAGAATTCAGCCTGACACAGTCATGCTGCTCCCCAGAGGCGGTGATTTGGTCAGCCATGTTTATTCCTTCATGCGTAAAAATAATGTTTGGTGCCTCCAAAACTCTGCTAATCCGCTGCTGACGCAAAGTAGAAAGAGTAAACGTCTCAGAATTAACCAATGCCATGACTCCATGAGATGTCAAAATATTAAGTGGATAACCCCTGACAATGTGTGAAGTTTTTTCCACTAGATGTGCAATTCCTGCTGCATGTCTCGTGCAAGGCGGCTGTCTCATTTCAATAGCTTGCAGCTTTATGCTAAGGTACATAAGAATGTGTCTCTGACCACCTTTTTTCTGAAACAAAATCCCATTAACCACCCCATCTGTTTCTGATGTGTTAAGAAAAAATGGACATGTATAGTCAGGAGTGGCTAAATCAGCTGCTTGTGCTAAAGCCTGTTTCAACTTAATAAATGCCTCCTCAGCTGGTATGTCCCATTCTAATTTAGCATGCAGATTTTTCATACCATGAGCATTTGCAAGAGCCCTGAGTGGTGTGGTAAGGTTTGTGTAATTAGGCACATAATGTCTGGAAAAATTTGTCAGTCCCCGAAATGACAGCATTGATTTAACAGTGAGAGGTTTAGAATGGGCCAAAATAGCATTCTTGTAGGTGTCCGTCAGTCCAGCCCCTTGAGCGGTCACCCTTCGCCCCAGGAACTGGACTTCCTGCCTGACCAACTGAAGCTTATCGCGGGAGACTTTGAATCCCTCTTTTCCCAAATGTTGCAACACAACTAGAGTCGCTGCTATGCACGTTTCAACAGTAGGGGATGCTAAAAGTAAATCGTCCACATATTGGGTCAGTACACAGCCTGGAGGGAGCTGTACAGTGCTCAATGACTGCTTCAACACCTGATTAAAAATACCTGGAGATAAAGCAAAACCTTGCGGAAGCCTACTATAACGTAGCTTCCTGCCCCTGAATGTAAATGAAAAAATATCCCTGACAGAAGGATGGAGCGGTAAACAGAAAAATGCATTAGCCAAATCTATACAGGTAAACCATTTTAAATCAGGAGTCAGTGATGCCAGAGCTGTATACGGATTCGGTGTAGAAATGGGAGGGGTTCTAAGGGCCTCATTAATAGCACGCAAATCATGTGCCATTCTGTATTTACCAGTACCTTGTTTTTCCACAGGAAGAATAGGGGTGTTATAGGAAGAGTTTGATGGTTCTAAAACTCCAACTTCAAGTAAGCCCGCAATAGTGTCTGCAATACCTTCCTCAGCCTGAGGTTTATGTGGATACTGCGAACGCCAGATTGGATCAGAATGTTTCATCTCAAATGTGATGGGTGTGGTTTGCACTAGACCGACATCAGTGGGACCATCTGACCACAAAGAGTCAGGCACGACCTTTAAGGCCTCCACTGCATCAGGATGATCTGTTTTTTCTCTGCCATGATTTCTAGAAAGCTGCAAATGTTCCAGAATGGTAGTATCAGAGAGCTGCGTGTCTATTTTGTACATCTGAGTAGAAGGAGAAAAAGAGACTGAAGGTATCTGGGTAGGAACCCAATCCTTTAATTCAACTCCCCTCTTAACCATTCCCCCCAAATCTTTAGCTTGATGTTTCGGATGCAACAAAAGCGATATGTGTGGAAGCGCTTCAGCTTCCATCATATACCATTTATGCTGCTCTGAAGTCAGATCAGCATACAGTGCAACACCCTCCTTCCCCACAAAGCATGGACCCGAAGCCACAGACCTACTTTGGCCTTCAAGTTCTGTTTCAAATTGTTCCTAATATAAAGTAGGATCGCTTCTCTCATAGAGGAAGTTCACATGGAACGGGTCAGGCGGTGGAACAAAAGGCTGGAGTTCAAGCAGCCAAGGCTTCCAGCATCTCAGAAATTCAGCCGCAGAAGATTCATGTGCAGACATCGTAGTCAATCTGGCCCAGAAAATATCAGCCACTTGTGAAGTGTCATCCTTCAGCAAAAATTGACCACTCATGGTATCACAGCAATGCGTATGTCCATTCGGAAAAGTCACCATAAGTCCATCAGGGGTACATAGGATCGAAGCACCCAGTTTGATAAGCAGATCTCTGCCTAACATGTTGACAGGCGTGGTTTGAGCAATGACAAAAGGATGTGATAGTCTTTGATCTCCCACTGAAACAGGCAATGGTTGAGTGATAGGGAGAATCATTGGAGCCCCAGAGATTCCAATCACAGACACTGTGTTCCCAGAAAAATTGACGTCTGGTAAAACTCTGTCCAACGTGCTGAAAGTAGCACCAGTGTCGACAAGGAATGGCAATGAATGTCCATGTACGTCTATTGTGAGCATCGGATCCCCATTTGTCCTCCTCACTAAGGTACTCTGTGGGCATTGTCAATACTGAGGCCCACTCTGTCCTCCTGGATAGGAGGGAGGAGCCATATGCTGATTTGGAGCCATATGTAGAGGTGGCTGACCGGGAGGTATAGCGCCCCCTTGTGGGTGTGGGCACTCCCTCACCCAGTGTTCATTGGAGCCACACCTGTGACAACCGTCAGCACCTGGCTGCCCTCTCCCCATGCCTCTAAAATCCCCAAACCTGGCCCTGCCACGCGACCTGCCACGGGGCTGCCATGTCCTATAAGGGGCAGTAAATGGCGGATTCGGCGCAGCTCCAGCATACATCACAGGAAAAGAAGGCAGCACTGTCGCTGATCCAACAGTAGGTGCTGCTTCAGCCACCATCTGCTTCACTTTTTTAGACTGATACAAGTCAGTCAATTTATTCTGAGCCTCTTTTAACTGCAGCTTTAACAAAGCAGTCTCCATTTTCTTATTCTCCTCAGCGTCCTTTAACGCAGAATCTTGCACGTCTTGTAAATAATATGTTACGTGTCTTTCCCATGTAGGCTGATCATAAATGTGTGAATCAGGATTCCGTTTCATTAATGTAGCAACAGACTCTGGCATGCCTGCTAAAACTGCTTCTCTAAACCAAATCCGATTATTTCCCGGATCTCGAGGGTGTTCTCCAGTAACGGCAACCCATTTATCTTTACATTTTGCCATATGTTCTGAGGGAGTAACATCAGTTGACCAGGGAAATTTCAAAATTTTAGACGCGGGCGGAGTAGGATATTTTCTTCTGACCCACTCGGCAAGATCATGTGCATGATGCGTGAATGGGGCTTCATCAAGTACACGTGCTAACTGGCACTGGAGCATCATCTCATTATAATGTTAATGTCAACATTCTACCCATAATAGCTTTCCAATCCCCCACCGCTAGGGTTTGCCCTGAAGTCAGCTGATTGAATTTATTTATCCAACAGTTTCCTCCACCAGTCACAGCAGGGAGTTGCAGAATGATGGCAGATATGTCAGCCATCTTCCATGGTTTGTAAATTACTGAACCATCTGATGCTCCCACTAAAGGAAGCATTAAATCAGGGCCCCCACATGCCCCCAATGGCAACTTAGATCTGGTATTCTTAAATGGTCCCTCACTCCCCTTGTCCCCCAACATCTGCATATTTTCGACCTGTACAACTGCTGCACATTCATCACGTTGACTGGGGCTGGCACTCCCTGAAAGGTCTGCAGCTTGACCCCTTTACCACAGATGCTAATCTTTCCTGATCCTGCAGCACCTCATCCATCTGTCGCTGAACTTTAGTTAACCTGTGTTCGTGCTGCTCCATCTCGTCCATCAATTTAGCATTATACGCCAAGAACAATTTATCGGTGTCCTGTTAAACCCCATGTTTTCCACATTTTCTCAGCTTTTAAGTGTCTCATTTTAGCACCAGTGATGCTCTTTGCTGTTTTAGCTTTATCTGCAAAACGTTTTCCTTCCTCAAAACACATTTGTGACAGGCTCCTTTTATCATACCCTCGGGCACCATGACGAGCCCACATGGCCGTCATAAGGCCCTGGAACTGGTTTTTATCTTTTTTACCGGGCTTATCAACTAAAACAGAATATAATTTAGAAATGTATATTAAAAATTGGGCATCTAAAGTGCGCCAGTTTTGTCCCTGTGGAGCAGGGAGTAATTTATATTCGGCTGCCATTGAATATTCGTAACAAAAATCCAAAATGGATTAAAATTTAACAAAGTAGGTTATTTGTATTAACTCTATAAATTATTTATTTTAATTGATAAACTATCAATTCGTAGGCCCAAATTTATCCCAATATTAATGCAGTTAACAGTAAAGGCAGGCACAGTTTTTATTTATTTAATTTTCATTTATTTCTTTTTATAGTGAAGGGGTTTATATATTATTTATTCATGCAACATTAACCTTAATAATGTTTTAGGCAAAGCCGAAACGAAGGAAAGCTAAAAAGGTTTATAACGCACTGTTTATCTTATCATTAATTTATTTATATACGGAGATTATTGCCGTTTCGTCTAAAAATCAAATAATTCCTAATAGAGTCCGACCTGCGCCAAAACGCACACTTCGGTGAAACACACGAAGAAATAGAATTCTCCCAATATAAAGCAATTTTTATTTATCATTAAAACATATACCGAAAGAAATACATTTAAAACTCGCTTTGCAACACATAATCGTCAACAGTTTGCTTCAAAAAAAAAAAACTCCGCCGGACTGACAGATCAAAGTCCGGCCCAATAAAACTTCCGGGTCACACCGCGGAATGAATACGCCGGTGCACAGATGGCTAATTCTTCACTACGATGCTAAACTTAACAACCCGTACTCATAAGTAAACCAACCAAAGACAAGAACAAAATGCCTCCAACAAAACCACACTTCGCCATCAATACTCGAATTACTGTTTAACCGACCCAAATAAATACAGTTCGGAAGCTAAGCTACCAAAGATTAGCTGTCATCATGAGCAACCTAGCTCAACCGGAAGCCAAACGTGACCGCTCCGTTACCATAAAAAGTTATTTTATATATATTCTAAAGAGTTTACTACCAGTTATCCATAATAACAGTCCTATATATATGTGTTAGACAATGCTTTAGACGTGTTTACGTAGTTGCACAAGGTTGAACGCCTTTATTTCCAGGCGAAACTCATCCAAACTGTATGTTAGCCGTAAGCTAGCTTATGGTGGTACTTTAGCTGACTGAAAATGATATTCCCTTATTCCTCTACAATGTCAAGCTTCTACGCTTATTGTCTATACAAGAAGCGCGGGCATTGTCTAGGCGTTTAAGATTCGCAGAGGAATTATGGTTTTAGATTCAGTCGGTTAGTTCCCCTAAATGAGAAGTTTATATGAGGCCGGTGTGCAAAAAGCTACATGGTAGCCTTTCTTTCCGTCACCTCCACTTCCCCAATCACACACACATTCACACTAGAAAGAAAGAAAGAACAACAATTTTTACAATTTCATCAAACACTAACCTCTACCGGAGCCACCTAAAGCCGGACCTTTAAACACAATCCAATTCACGTGGCTCAAACGTGCGTTTGGAAGATACGCCGGCCTCTCCAAGGGAATCCATCTCGACACAGAGTCACTCTAACTAGTGTCTACCTGTCCGTTTGCCAGCCCTGGAGGATTCTGACAGCGTCCCATCGGAGGCGAGGCGGCCAACTCTCAAACTCTGGTCCGCACTTTGGTCGGCCCTCAACCGAAAGAACAACACGTCAACATTAAATGGAGAACGTTTAAATCGATCAATATCTATTAATTTGGTGTTAGCGCTTTTCCAGATTGATACAAAACCACCCGGGTGTTGATTAGCAAGGATCAATCCAGTCGCTCTCCGATTCTCTGTTGAACTCAAAGAAAAAACACAAAATTACTATAATTGCCACAAACACATGTATCAATCAGTTATGCCACACTCATTACTCACACTCAATCTCTCCCAGCCCTGAGAAAACTCAAAACCAAATCAAATGCCCGCATCCTCCACCATTTTGTCGGCTTCTTATCATAATGTGCTCTGCAACTCACTTCCTGCTCAGAGAGGTGGGGGCGCCGAACTCCAAAACCCCAGCGGGAACTGTTTCAAAATAAGACCCAGAACTGAGAGACAGAGAGTAAAACAACACACGCAAACAGATATCTGTTTCACAAAGGACGCACCTGCAGATGGGAGCCAGAAAAGATCTGACTCGCTTCTCTACCAGGGTGTACCATTTTTATTTCAGAAGAACAAAGAACATATCACATGACTCCTCTCTCCTCCTTCTACATCTTGACAGGTCATATATTTTCTCCTGACCGTACCAGGAACTAGAGTTATAACTGATCCTCCCTGCTTTCAGTTCATATCTTTACTCAAGAGTTTGTTTACTTAAAACCTTAAACCCTATAAAATACTGGTAAAGAGTCATGTTTTACTACCCTGAATAATATAAACAGGCCTATTACGTCTAAACGCTTATTAAAAATATATTTAAAACATATGTACTGCATAATAAAAATAGCCTCAAAAAAGTAGAATACAACATAACCAAGCACACTTGTGGCTACAATGTTTTCAAGCTTAGAGCTGATAAAACAGAAAAATCCAATTCCGCAGAGACCACTGGCCATTTCAAATAGGTCAAAATACTAAATTATAACTGAGGAACAAAGCCGTAGAGGTCGAGCATACCCAACCACCCAATTTGAAGCCCTGCCATCCTGAATTTGTCTTTGTTTTTGTGATGATTTTTAGCAATTTGTCTCCCTGATGTCAGACTTTTGCGTGTTGTTTCTACCCCTTCATCTTGTAAATATGCAGCAGGAATGATGGGCAGATTGAACCCAGGTAACAAGTCATTTTTAGAGCACAGTACGAGCATACATTCATGTTTCCAACAGGTCATATGAAGGAGTTATAACTCAGGGAACAAATATTTTAATTGTATTGAATCTTCTGATGTGTGTGTTGAACAAAAAGTTTATTTTTCTTTTCTGAGACTTTAATGAATGGTACTGACATCTTGATGAAGTCATTTTTTGAAGGTAAATGTCCTAGAAAAAGATCATGAAGTTATTTGGGGAAATGAAACTGTGGACAGAGTTAACACAATCTCACCTTGGATTGGATTGTTTGATGAGAGATGTCACAGGATCAGTTTCCTAACTTCTATTCTTAAATATCTGGTCTATAGTGTCATAGTGTCTCTCATCAAAATACACTTATTATTTCAGTGGTGTTTTTTTTCCATAAAACGACTCCTGAAAGTCTCCATAACTAGTAAGCAAAGCATGAATGTCCTGGGTTCAAACTCCAACCTGGATTCATTATGCATGACGTGAACATGTTCTCACCAGTCATGCAACTCTGCTTTCTACTACTGGTTAGTGGTTACCACAACTGTTACTCTGGTTTTCTTCCACAGTCCAAAAGTTTGATTGTTAGGTTAATTGGTCTCCTTAGATTGTGTATTGCCCTGTTATGGGCTGGCAGTCTTTCCAGGGTGTAATTTAACTTATTTGGCTGAACATTAGATACACCACTAGGTCTTAACCTTATTCGAAACTTCAGCTAGATCTCATTGTGACAGAGTAGGTAAAATGTTATGTCCTAATGTTTTCGAAAAGATTGTATGGTACTTTTTCAAGTATAATTTATTACAATTCATAGAAGCTGACATGTCCCAAACTTTCCCTGAAAACAAAGCAAAAAACCCAAAAAACATTTACAACAAGATAAACTTCTAGATAAACTTTTGCATAGTCCATGTATTACAAATCATGAATAAGTAAAAGAGGAAGGGGCTTTGAACATGCTTTTATTTGCTCCCCTTTTCCTCTGCAACTTCCTCAGTAACCGTTGGGTAACCCTTGTCCACTTTAGATGTTACTCTTCTAAATCATACAATAAAATCTTCCTCGTTCATCGCGCTGACTCCAAATGCTGTTCTTTATGTTTAAAACATGGAAGGAAGTTAATAATTTACTTTGTAAAAATTGAGGTCAGATAGAATTGATTATTCCCCCACTTAGCTCACTGTGTTGCCTTTTAGATGTGTATCTGCTTAGGACTAGGAGGTATTGACAAGGGGAGTCTCTCCTCGCTGACAAGCATGCAGCAGAAGGCAAAGTGGCTGCCAATCAGTTCAGGGAGGACAGAGTTAAATATTGAGCTCTTTGCCAGTCAGAGGTCATCTGCGGTCCAAACCCTGTTTGCCCTGTTGTCTCTATACTTTCTACAAGTTAAAAACACATTTTTCGTAGTGCAGCATTTCAAGCCTTCAGAACAACAAATTATTGTCTTTTACCACAAGAGTCCACTTTATGGCTGTGTAGTCATGAAGCTGGTCTTTAAAAAGTTTAAAAGCATACTAACTTTGGGCAAGTAAGTAAAAAAATTAAAATAAATCAACATAGGCGTCTCTGTTCAGAGACACCTATAATGAATAGAGGAAAGTTGAACATTTTTAACCACAGACCTACATGTGTATTCTTCACACAGTACTAGAAGTGTACGATTATCCAACATTTTTATTTAATTTTTATTGCAGCTCCAAAAACAACATAATCATAAAAATAGATGATTTCTTTAATGTTATTTTTTTTTGCATATTCTGCTTTTCAAATATGTTCTTCTTTTGTGATGTCTCCCAACCTGAACTCCTGTCCCTTTCAAAGAGCGAAATTGTTTTTGTGCGGTCTTGCCCAAAAAATGTAAGCATATGTAAAGATGGTGGAAGGCAAGGCAAGGCAATTTTATTTGTACAGCAGACTTTCTAAAACAAAGTAATTCAAGGTGCTTTTGGTGATTAGGGGATAGAGTAAAAACAGCAATAAAGCATAAAACATAAAAAACACATGACACATGAAAATATTACTCATAGGAATTGTCATGGTTCCAGGGTGTTTGTGTTTTGTTAATTTTCCTTATTTAGTTCTATTATGTTTTAGTTGTTCTTTGTCTCCCTCTGGTGGTCTTGTGTTGGGTTGCAGTTGTTTGTGTTAATCTCTTTTCCCCAAGTTCATACTTATCCTTCATTAGTCCCGGTGGTTATATTTTATTCCTCCTTTTGTTTTCCGGTGTTTCATTAGATTCCCTTCCAGATTTATCTTTAGGTTCTTAAGAGTCTTCTGTCTCCCAGTTGATTACTTCCACCTGCTCTCTCCCTCCCACCTGCATCTACTCCCACTAATTGATCATTGGTCATCTCAGTCACTTCCTCATTTCCTCCTCAGTATAAATTCGGTCCTCTCTCAGTCACTACTCGCTGGTCTGTCGTCGTTCTTCCCTTGCCGGTTCCTGCCCTCGTTGTTGCCCATCCTGGTTCCTGTTTTTCCCTATTTGCTGCCATTCTTCCCTCTCTGGTTCCTGCCTTCCTGGTTGCCCATCTGGTTCCTGTTTTTTTCCCGTTTGCTGCCTTTTGATCCTCCTGGGTTATGTAAGTTCCTTGTTTTCATTAGATTATTTTGTTTATACTTGCTGCATTTTGGGTCCTCCTTAACGTTGAAACATGACAGAACGGACCAGCCTGTCTTTGGACCCAGCAGCAGAACTCACCAATAATGATTGGAATAGACTGCATGTGACGGTGAAGCTTTTTTATGACACCATGGCTAAATCACCCGATCCACAGACCAGGCTTAGGGTTGCAGAACTCAGCATCTGTCAACTGCTGAGAGTGCAACCCTACCTGAAGAAGCTTGGGTTAGAGGAGATGCTGGACGATGCCGAATACCATCGCCATCGGGCCATTTCTGAAGGCTCTAAACTACGGCCCACTTCTCATGTCCCCTCGTCCATCTGCGTCCCACGAGACTTGTTTGACCCCCAGTACAGGACTGGAGGTCGTTCATCTCGTCCACCGCGGGTTAAAGAAGAAAACCTTTTTGAGTTTTTTTATGGGGACAGAATGGACTATCTTAGAGCTACTGAGTGCCCGCCAGTTTCCCAGCCATCTAAGTCACCACAGGTTGCAGTCGGCTCCAGGGGGTCCCAGCCCACTCCGGACTCCGCCGGGGGTGTCACAGAGGACACGCCTCTGATTCCTGACTCCGCAGAGGGTGTTCCAGAGGACACGCCCCTGGTTCCTGTTCCTGTCTCCGCAAGGGGGGTCCCGGAGGACACATCCCTGGTTCCTGTCTCCGCAGGGGGTGTCCTGGAAGACACGCCTCGGGTTCCTGTTTCCGCCGGGGGTGTCCGGGAGGACACGCCTCGGGTTCCTGTTTCCGCCGGGGGTGTCCTGGGGGACACGCCTCGGGTTCCTGTTTCCGCCGGGGGTGTCTGGAAGGACACGCCTCGGGTTCCTGTTTCCGCCGGGGGTGTCTGGAGGGACAAGCCTCGGGTTCCTGTTTCCGCCGGGGGTGTCTGGGAGGACACGCCCCGGGTTTCTGTCTTCGCCGGGGGTGTCACGGAGGGCACGCCTCTGATTCCAGGCTCCACAGGGGGTGTCCCGGGGGACACGCCTCTGATTCCTGGCTCCGCAGAGGGTGTCCTGAAGGAAACGCCTCGGGCCCCAGACTCCGCCGACCGTGTCCAGGGGGACACGCCTCGGGCCCCAGACTCCGCCGAGGGTGTCCAGGGGGACACGCCTCGGGCCCCAGACTCCGCCGAGGGTGTCCAGGGGGACACGCCTCGGGCCCCAGACTCCGCCGAGGGTGTCCAGGGGGACACGCCTCGGGCTCCAGACTCCGCCGAGGGTGTCCAGGGGGACACGCCTCGGGCTCCAGACTCCGCCGAGGGTGTCCAGGGGGACACGCCTCGGGCTCCAGACTCCGCCGAGGGTGTCCAGGGGGACACGCCTCGGGCTCCAGACTCCGCCGAGGGTGTCCAGGGGGACACGCCTCGGGCTCCAGACTCCGCCGAGGGTGTCCAGGGGGACACGCCTCGGGCTCCAGACTCCGCCGAGGGTGTCCAGGGGGACACGCCTCGGGCTCCTGACTCCGCCGAGCGTGTCCAGAAGGACACGCCTCGGGCTCCTGACTCCGCCGAGCGTGTCCAGAAGGATACGCCTCGGGCTCTTGACTCCCCCGAGAGGTTCCCGAGGGACACAGCCTTGGGGTCAGCACGTCGCCGACGGCCCCCAAGCCACAAGGTCCTGCTCTGCGGCCGGCCCCCTCGTCTCCTGGTTCCTCGTCGCCGGCCTCCCAGGTTCCTGCTCTTTCGTCGCCGGCCCCCTCGTCTCCTGGTTCCTCGTCGCCGGCCTCCCAGGTTCCTGCTCTTTCGTCGCCGTCCTCCCAGGTTCCTGCTCTTTCGTCGCCGTCCTCCCAGGTTCCTGCTCTTTCGTCGCCGGCCTCCCAGGTTCCTGCTCTTTCGTCGCCGTCCTCCCAGGTTCCTGCTCTTTCGTCGCCGTCCTCCCAGGTTCCTGCTCTTTCGTCGCCGTCCTCCCAGGTTCCTGCTCTTTCGTCGCCGGCCTCCCAGGTTCCTGCTCTTTCGTCGCCGGCCTCCCAGGTTCCTGCTCTTTCGTCGCCGGCCACCCTGGTTCCTGCTCTTTCGTCGCCGGCCACCCTGGTTCCTGCTCTTTCGTCGCCGGCCACCCTGGTTCCTGCTCTTTCGTCGCCGGCCACCCTGGTTCCTGCTCCTTCCAAGGCCCCCTCCGCCCACCCTGGTTCCTGCTCCTTCCAAGGCCCCCTCTGCCCACCCTGGTTGGGGGTGTTTGTGTTAATCTCTTTTCCCCAAGTTCATACTTATCCTTCATTAGTCCCGGTGGTTATATTTTATTCCTCCTTTTGTTTTCCGGTGTTTCATTAGATTCCCTTCCAGATTTATCTTTAGGTTCTTAAGAGTCTTCTGTCTCCCAGTTGATTACTTCCACCTGCATCTACTCCCACTAATTGATCATTGGTCTTCTCAGTCACTTCCTCATTTCCTCCTCATTATAAATTCGGTCCTCTCCAAGTCACTACTCGCTGGTCCGTCGTCGTTCTTCCCTTGCCGGTTCCTGCCCTCGTTGTTGCCCATCCTGGTTCCTGTTTTTCCCTATTTGCTGCCATTCTTCCCTCTCTGGTTCCTGCCTTCCTGGTTGCCCGTCTGGTTCCTGTTTTTTTTTCCCGTTTGCTGCCTTTTGATCCTCCTGAGTTATGTAAGTTCCAGGTCCTTGTTTTCATTAAATTATTTTGTTTATACTTGCTGCATTTTGGGTCCTCCTTAACGTTGAAACATGACAGGAATAGTGGAAGGAAGGAAGGAGGGAGGGAGGGAGGAATTGAGAAACTTTCACTTGGTGGATAAGAATTTAAATGTGGTTGGTTTGAAACATCCTGCTGTAGATGGCCTAAAAACATTACAACATGACTAAAAACAAATTGATAAAAAACTAACAAAGGACAACAGCTCCAGCATTTAGAAATCAAAAGAATGGCAATACATTTGATTGGTCTGGGAACACTTATTTTCTAAGACAATGAGATAAAAAAAAAAAACTATTGTGTTAAATTTGCTACTCTGTGGTGTCAGAACCACTCAGCAACACAACAAATATGTTTTAAATCATTGTGAGTTCACTATTGAGACAGATAATCCTTATATATATTTTTATAACTGAGCAACACTTCCCTACGCAGTACCTTAGTTGTTCCAAGGACTATGCTCTTCATGTCAGACATCTGGCACCAATGAGGCCTTGACTTTGCTCAAATTCTCTATTTCCTCTTTGAGTCCTTGAACATTCTTAAACTTCTGTTCTTTTTTGTGGTGTATAAACACTTTTTCAATTGCTATTGGTTTTCGGTCTTGATCTGGAGGACTCATAGAATCTTAGCCCTAATCATTTTCTACCAGCCTAGGTTGGATTGGTAAAGTCCATTTACTTCCAGCCATACTTCAGCACAGATACTTCTGTAAATTATTCTAACCCCTTGATTGTATATTTTGTGCTATTTTATGTTGACCAATTCTTCAGCCTACCTATTATTTGATTTCTTCTTAGGGTGCTTTCACACCTGCAGCATTTGGTTTGATTGAAACAAACTCAAGTACGGTTCGTTTGCTAGTACGGTTCGTTTGAGCTGGTGTGAATGCGGACCTGTGAGATTTGGTCCGGACTAACAAACCGGACCGAGACCCACATTTTGAGGGTGTCTCGGTCTGCTTCCAAACGGACTCTAGTGCGGTTGACTTCAGGTATGAATACGAACCAGCCTCGGTTTGGTCCAACTTCCTGATAAAAGCCCTTTTTGTTCTATGTAGGCATCCGTAGCGCACTGTGCTTTGCACTGTAGGAGGCACTGTTTCTGTGTTGTAACTTGTTAGCATTAGTGCCAACAATGAATCGTGGTCAAACGTGGAGTTGGGAGGAAGTCCAGTACTTCATCGAGATTTGGTAGATGAACTATGTAAATATAATATATTACAACCACCACAACAACAAGACAAGTGCAATCCATCTGTGTATGCAGACTTAAGTCTGTTTATTTCCGGGAGTTTCACCCTTCACCGCGTCTGCTGCTGGACCAATACGGAATGACTGACATCATGTATCAGTTTCCTGTTTGTCTTTTTCTTGGACTTTCTTTCTGCAATTCTTGCTACAGCGCCACCGCACGCATGGGGGATATACAACAAGTAAAAGGTTTAGTTTGTTTGTCAAAAATGCAATGTGAACACGAACAGCACCAGCTCAAAGTTGCAACAATGTTGCAAAATTGGTCCCCTATCGTACCGAGTCCAGCGGACTAACAGGTGTGAAAGCACGCTTAGCTAAATCTCCCACTTTGGGATTCAGCCTGAGACATTTAATTAGCAGTTTAACATCAGGGGCCACTTTCCTGAGGTATTACAGGATTTTTGCAATTTCATTCAGGAAGGTGGCTCTGATGATCATTAGTTCTTGGGGTTAAAACTTGGTTCTTACCAATCAGCTGGTTCTGTTACAAATATACTCTAAACTGGTCTAGGTTGGACCCCACTTTTTGCTCATTGACTACAAGTATTAGCTGCACTCGCTAAGTTGTTATAAAGAGCACAAAATAGTAAGGAAATTTGTAGAATGGATTACTGGAATTAACAAATTCAGCTGACAATGCCTTAAATAATTTTAGGGGCTTGATGATTCAGTAAAGAGTAAAGTGATAAACCTTAGGATATTTTAGGCAGTCACTGAGCAAATAAAAACATATTCAACTCTTGGCAACTGAACCATTAATGCCTTCATGGTTAAGAAGCAATACATAATGCTATTCAGGGTTCACTGATCAATGGCTAGGAGATCTCTTTAAAACAAAACCAATGACACAATTCTTGCAAAAAACGAAGTGGAAACCAAGTGATAAAATAATTTGGTCTTATTAAAGAAGTCATTAACAAATACATTCTAAAGTACATTTTTACATGAGGATAATTCTTGTCTATAATTTCTATAAATCGGAAAAGAGAGCCTTGGTTCTGGTGGTCTCACATATCTCAAAGGTCATTTAACTGTGGCTAACTTATACAACGGAGGCCTCATTTCAGTAATAAAGTGTCCAATACATGGAAGGCTGTTATTAGAAATGTGGTAACTTGAGCTTCCAGTGATATCAAATCTGAGGCTTCTTCCCTGGTCACAGTTTAAAATCCCCATTAATGGACAGTTAGAGACCGAGACCACCGATTCATAGGGGGAGAGATTCATTGCCTCAATTACCAGAGATCAGGAGGGGTTCAGCACTGAGGCAGAAGCATAATGTTTGGAATACTGCAACTCACACAGGCATGCTGGGATGCTTTGACTGAAATTGCAAAAGCATTATGAACTGAACAGATATTATTATTGCTCTCTTGTGAAGGATTAAATGACACAATGTTTTTACTATAGATCCAATTTTGTTAAAGTAGGAAAAGAGTTGGAAACGTTTCTTGGGGTCTCAATGTAATTACGTAGGATCATAAAATATAAATTTGTTAAAATTACATAATACAGTGTTGTAATTTTAGATTCTGTATAAAAGGAATAAATTGGTTTGAATATCCTATAGAGATTGATCATAGTTTTTTTATTTTAATAGTGACTACAGGTCTCAATATTTACATCCATTCCATGCTCTCACTGTCTTTTACTTATCATGGATTTGGTCAAAACCCAGACATCTCTCTCCACAACTCACCAGTTAAATACAAGAAATTCTAAGGAGTTTCCCGACCTGAAGAAACATAAAGTTCCTTCAGTAGGTTCAGAATTTGCCTCTGGTTCTAGAGGAAAATGCCCGAAGAAAAACTCTAAAGGGATGTGTCCAGAAGGCATCCTGATCTGAGCTACCTCAGCGGAACAGCAGTTTTTTTTTTTTTTTGGACTTGCAGCACTAATCAAACTCTCATGACCTACTAGCACATGAGTGTCCACCAGCTCCAGTCCCCAGGGGTAGGTGTCCTGCCAATTTAAGATGTGTCTCCACTCACACCTGAATCAGCCGGGCAAAAAAATGCAAATTAATAAATAAATACATATTCAAATGAATTCTTCTTCTCTGTCTTAGGTAAATTTCAGGTCTTCATCTTGCTTTGAAGTCCCATTCATGCCACAGGCCGTTAGCCGTGTGCCAACAACAAGCTTGAGGACACAGACTCTCACATCATACCCTCACTGAGGCAGCTGTTGGGCATCCCCACTAATGTTGTCTGCTCTACATGACAGATGATACAAGATGCAGGTGTGATGATTCAAATGTCTCTGTTCATCAGCATTAGCACTACTCACTGTCCCAATGCAACTGTATTTCAAAGCAGAGCAATGTTGTTTTTCTCGGTTCCCTTTGAAGCCAGTTATAATGATGTCCCCTACCTGTCAGCCTTATGATGGCGGAATAGAGGAATGTGCTGTCGCATTCATAACTGTCCATCTATCCATCCATTTTCTATACCCGTCCATCCTAATGCAGGGTTGCTGGTGCCTATCTCCAGCGATCACGGGGCGAGAGGCTGGGTATACCCTGGATAGGTCGCCAGTCCATCGCAGGGCAACACAGAGACATACAGGACAAACAACCATACACGCACAGACTCACACCTAAGGGTAATTTAGAGAAACCAGTTAACCTAACACTCATGTTTTTGGACTTTGGGAGGAAGCTGGAATACCCGGAGAGAACCCACGCACACACAGGGAGAACATGCAAACTCCATGCAGAAAGACCCCAGGCCAGGATTCTAACCCAGGACCTTCTTGCTGCAAGGCAACAGTGCTACCAACTGTGCCACTGTGCAGCCCATTTATAACTGATGACAGAGAAATTGTTTTGCCTTCAAGAAACACATTAATATATGCTGATGTACTTTGAAAAAAATAGAAGCTTGTGACCTCTGTGGATGACAATCCACTTAATAATGGCAAAGACTGATGCTCAGTGGGCTTGGTTGTAAATGATCCTAAAATTCCACCATGGTATAACGTCAAATTATGACTCAATTTCATCTTTTCAGAACCGTGCTGTTCCTTCAGTTTTAATGATAATGACCAAGAGAATAGCGTATTTTCTTGGAGCAATTCTAAAATTACTCAACATAACATGTGTACTTTGGCTGCTCTCAAAATAATGCAATTCAAAACCATACAGAGGTACAGTTACAGTATGTCCAACTCTTGCTATATTTACTTTGGGGGTTATAACTTGGAGTTTACTAAGTTCAAATGATTACACTGATCTCAAAGAATAGGACACAATTGCCAACCTACTAGATTTCCACGTAAAGTGACAGGATAGGCAAGCTGAGTATTAAACAGAAAAGCAGTCATGAGACCCATGGTAACTTTTGGGGAGATCCACAAATCTATCCTTTTATAAAAGGGTTTTAAAAAATATTTTTTTTAAAGACATAGGAAGTCCTACTGCTAAGCGATGTAAGGGACACAGCAAATATATAGAATTAGATGTTCTGGTGAAATTAGACCAAAACTAAACTGCTGGGCCTGCAAGCAAAACCCCATGAGTGGCAACAAAAATTAAGTGCATCATGCTTAACACACACTCTGCACTGTGAAACATGGCAGTGGCAGCATCAGGCTATGGGAATACTTTTTTTTTTGAGCAGAACTAGGGAAGCTAACCATAGTTGATGGGAAGATGAACAGAGCTAAATAGAAAGCAGTACTAGAAGAGATCCTGTTAGAGGCTTCAAAAAAACGTAAGACTGGGGGGAAGTTTCACTTTCCAACAGGACAGCAGCATTAAAAATTACAGCCCGAGGTACAGTGAAATGGCTTAGATCAGGAGTGTCAAGCTCAACCCCAGAATGGTCCAAAGTCTTAAACACATACAATGTTTTTAACAACCGGACAAATTTATGTTTGACACAAATTAAATATAAAGAAATAATACCAAAATGCAAACAACGTCATACTTCGTTTGTTATCCTTGACATAAAGAGTTGTGCTTTTCACAGACAACTGCCATCCAGATTTTGAGAGGTTGAAGGTTTGTGAATACTTTTGTAAAGCACTGTGGTTCTCCTGCAAAAATAAATAAGGATGGGCATAAACACTCTGTTATCCATGGTTGGATTGTGTCTGAAGGAACAAGGCACCTTGTACAGTGTGACACTTTTTTTATACTCACATTGGAATTTATGACCTCAAACAACATGCAGCAGAAAACCACAGAAGCAGCAGATGACAACTTTAGGGTTTTGTCGCTCCTTTGCCAAGTTATTTCTACATGTCACACTCTGGCATTACAATTTCATGAGACCTGTTGATGCCTATGTGCTTACCTTTCTGTATATGTTCCTTCTCTTGGTAGTGATGTATTTCAATGAATAATTGAATAATATATTAAAATCTAAAAAGATCTTACTAGAACTTATTCATCGTAATTTATCTATTTTTACACCCTATTCTCATTGTATTATTAATTGTGATTTCAGCCAGTTAATTCTTAAGATATCTCATAATATATTCAAATACATTTTTAAATGCCATATGTTTATCTTAAAAAAATCCCTAACATAATCACTTAGGCTTCATATTGTCACTGGCTTTGAAAGTGTAAGAGTCTGAAAAGTGGAATGACAGCCTAAAGTCTTTCTAAAATAGGACAGAAATAGGATGATTGTTTATACTATCACAGGTCACTGCACAATGAGTTTGACTGAAGTAAATTGTGATTATATCCTACTGACTGTCTGAGCTGACAGCGTAGGAAATATGGAAGAGTGCCTCAAAACTGAATCTGTCACTTACTGTTCAGGCTTATCAAAGGAACTAAAGAAATAATATTGCAGTCATCTGTATTACTTTACTTCGACTCACAGTTATACAATTGCATTTACAAGATTGCTGCTAGCTTCTATGTGGTTGTAAATAAAAATAGGGCACACCCCTCTCAGATGTTTACATGGATTGGAATGAAATCTGTTTATAACAGATCTGATTTTACAACTACAGCCAGTCACATGTGTTTCAAAAAGTAATTATTTTAAAGCTACCATACATACATATGATGATGGAAAATCCTGGGGGAGGGTTGAATAAATTCTTAAAGTTGGCGTCAGTGGTTTTGTGTGACTGACTACGTTCAAGGATTTTATTATAAACCTAAAATGCACTTTATTTATTTAATAAATTTTTTAATACATCTAGTTTCTCACTCCAAGTGAAGAACACTAGGTGCTATGATCCTTAGATGTTTACACTTTTGTTTCTTTGTTTTTGTTTTGATCTTATTAGGGTTTTTTTATTTTATCATCTTCCTCTGTGTTATTTCTGTTCTACTTTATTTCTCTTATCAGGATTATTGTTCTCTGATCCGAGTTTCATTTTACACTTCCTTCTGTTCTGTCTTCCTGCTCTCCTTCCTGTCATATTTATTAGTGCTTTTACTTTGAGTTTCTCTTGAGGTTCTACACTCACTGGTCACTTTATTAAGCACACCTGTCCAACGGCTTGCTAACACAAATTTCTAATCAGCCGATCACATGGCGGCAACTTAATGCATTTAGGCATGTAGACATGGTCAAGACGATCTGCTGCAGTTCAAACCGAGCATCAGAATGGGGAAGAAAGGTGATTGAAGTGACTTTGAACATGGCGTGGTTGTTGGTGCCAGACGGGCTGGTCTGAGTATTTCAGAAACTGCTGATCTACTGGGATTTTCATGCACAACCATCTCTAGGTTTACAGAGAATGGTCCGAAAAAGGGAAAATATCCAGTGAGTGGCAGTTCTGTGGGCGAAAAAGCCTGGTTGATACCCGAGGTCAGAGGAGAATGGCCAGACTGGTTCAAGCTGATAGAAAGGCAACAGTAACTAAAATAACCACTCGTTACGACCAAGCTATGCAGAAGAGCATCTCTGAATGCACAATACGTCGAACCTTGAGGCAGATGGGCTACAGCAGCAGAAGACCACACCGGGTGCCACTCCTGTCAGCTAAGAACAGGAAACTGAGGCTACAATTCGCACAGGCTCACCCAAATTGGACAATAGAAGATTGGAAAAATGTTGCCTGGTCTGATGAGTCTCGATTTCTGCTGCAACATTCGGATGGTAGGGTCAGAATTTGGCGTCAACAACATGAAAGCATGGATCCATCCTGCCTTGTATCAACAGTTCAGACTGCTGGTGGTGGTGTAATGGTGTGGGGACATCTTTTTGGCACACTTTGGGCCCCTTTGTACCAATTGAGCATCGTTGCAATGCCACAGACTACTAGAGTAGTGTTGCTGACCATGTCCATCCCTTTATGACCACATTGTACCCATCGTCTGATGGCTACTTCCAGCAGGACAATGTGCCATGTCATAAAGCTCGAATCATCTCAAACTGGTTTCTTGAACATGACAATGTGATCACTGTACTCAAACGGCCTCCACGGTCACCAGTTGTCAATGCAATAGAGGACCTTTGGAATGTGGTGGAATGGTAGAGTCGCATCATGGATGTGCAGCCAACAAATCTGCAGCAACTGCGTGATGCTATCATGTCAATATGGACCAAAATCTCTGAGGAATGTTTCCAGTACCTTGTTGAATCTATGCCACGAAGGATTAAGGCAATTCTGATGTCAAAAGGGGGTCCAACCTGGTACTAGCAAGATGTACCTAATAAAGAGGCCAGTGAGTGTATATCATTGTTTATTTATTTACTTAGATTTCAACATTCTTAGTTACCTCTTTTTGTTAGTCTTAAGCCTAGTTTATGCTTTTCTATCTGCAGGGTTGCAGAGAAACGCATCGCCATTATCCGTCGATGCAAGGGCTCTCCAATATGCTCGCAAGGATGGACGGAGTAGAGCCCAATTTTTTAACTGTCCATCGAATGCAACGGAGAGCGCACGTTTGTCCATCAGCCCAAATAATTTCAGCCGAACTGTGCCCTATAGTCGATGTAATTAGTAGTCAATGCAGCTTTTGGGCCCTATATGCTTTATATTGGAAGGCCAGTTTATCTAATATGGTCTTTTGGTGATTTTGAACACCAGGAGGTGTGGAGAACAATGAAACAGACTGCCGTGCTTGTTTGTTTACATGCGTTTTTAGAGTATTCTATGAGCTGCACTTCTAGCAAAAAAAATTTCAGCTCAATCAAAACTCGCTCTCAGTTGGCCATTGCTCCTTGAGCGGATGCCTGTTTACAAGCTGAAGTTAATAAACTGTCATTGACCAGAGACATCACTACAATGGTAGGCAGACCCGCCAGAAAAGATCTGTACCCGCTGCCATCCTGACGGGGAATGCTTTGCAACACTGACACACCAACTAAGAAGTTTAAAAGAAAATGTCTCCATCAATACGTGTGCATGGGGGTGCAAATTTGCTGATGGAGAAGCATAAACTAGACTTTAGTCTTCTCTTATGTTTTAGGTTTATACATTTGCTATTTTTCTGTTTCCTCCTTGCTATTGTTCTTCCCTGCCCAGCTGCATTTCATCACTGATCTCTGCGCTCTCTCACCTCCATCTGCTTTCACTTATTAGTCCTCAGGTTTCTCTCAGTCATTCCTAACTCCCTCCTTCTTTCATGAGGTTATTTTAAATAAAGAACCAAAACATTAAATAGTCGACTATAAGGTGCATTCTATCCACTCTTCTTCCTTTACCCGCTTTTGTGGGGGGGGAAGAATTAGAACCATCTAACTTACAGAGATAACACGCCAAAAAACCACTGAGGCATCTTCTTTCACACTTTCACAAGAGCATCAAACATATGAACAGCACTCTTAACATCAAACAGCATCTTTTCAGCTTGTATCTGAATGCTATGTCTATTGTGTTTAGGGCGCAAATTTTGATTTATCCCTGACATTGCAATATACAGGGGAAATGTTTTCTATGGGTGGGATAAAAAGTAATGTAATCATGAAAAATATTGCTGATAATTAAGTAATAATAGTAGCTGTTATAATTAACATTAGTGTTAATATTTAAGCATTAAATTGTCTTTTTATCAAAATGATTTTGTTGTAAAAAAACAAACCATGACAATAATTTTGGTTTAATGTCCACTCATACTTTGCACTTGATACTCTGCTTTCTCTGCTATCTGTAGTCTCCACACAATAAACCACTTCAATTACTTTCCGATTTTCTCTGTAGATAATACTGGCCCAGCATAAGACTGACCCAGGCCTATAATGTTTCTTGATATTGTTGTTCGGTCCTGTCTCCCACTAACCATCCAAAGCAAATTAACCATCCTTGAATCTGATTCTGCTGGAGGTTGTTACCTGTTGGAAGAGAGTTTTTTCCTTCTGGATACCAGTGAGGGAGATTTAGATGGTGCAAAGTGGGACACATTGTTAAAATCAATTTCTCCTGTCAAAAACAGTATCAAATCCCTTTAGATGTCCAAGCAAATGGATACTGTCTTCTGTATCATCCAGCAGGTTGCTTTAAAGAAGACGATAGATGGGATAAGGTTAAACCACAACATACAGTAAGTGGGCCAAAGGACCAAGTGATAGATATAGAATTAGTGCAATCCATCATGCTGATCATTAGTTACAGTGGTGATGGATGAAAATGCATAGCTATATACAGTCCAAACACCACATGCAATATGGCAGACCTATAGTGCTATTAAGTCTGCCCTTACTGCACTATGAATGCCAAGAAATGTGCATGACGGTACTGGCAACACCAACCAGCTGCACGTCTTAATTAGTTATCCAGTGGGGGTACGTAAACTGGGACAAATCATCATTGCAAATGGGAAATGCTTTTTGATCCAACGCCTAGCTCCTGCAACTTAAGGGATACATTGGATAATAACACATCTTCCCATGGACTGCAAGAAAATGTTTTTCTGTGTGCATCAAATACTCATAAACACACGTCCTTCTCTACAAGCATTCTCCGACTCTGAGTTAGTTTGAAGGAAGACAGAAAAAAAGACAAATAAGTTTCTAAAGGCTCACCCTGAGGGGCCATGAGGCAGATGTGGCTCAGAGGAGTGAAAATGAGTGGAATGTGATAGAGTAGAAAAAGTCTAAAAAGACACTTAAAAGAGTCAGGGATGCGACAGCAGCATCAAGGGGGTGGGATGTAAGATAAAAACGCCATGAAAACGCTACATTAGTTTCCTCTAGTACTGGTGGAGGCAGTAGCCATAATCATTTGCTAGTCTAATGGCAGCAAGGCAGTGATGAGAGTCAATGCATACTGTCACAGGAAATTAAAGAGAGGGGAGCCATTTTGAAGCATAATTCCTTCAGTCTCCACCCCCTTTTTTATGGCTCCACTTGATTGATAGTCCTCTAAATGTTGCTCTACATTTAGATGTAATCAGCACAGTCTTATCAGAAAAGATGAAAGACCTCTCTATTCTGGGGTTCATTCCATTTATACTCAGCCACTTAATTCATCAGGGCCGTATCTGAGCACTGCCATGAGGAAAATGGCATAATCCAGAGTGCCAAAACCAGCGGTTAGAATGGCGTCCTTATGGGTGAGCAATGTAACAGTTATGATTAATGCAGCCAGATTCTGAATGTGCCAGTGATCTTCACGTAGTGCAGCAGTATTAATTACATTGATTTAGCTGATTTAGACATATGTTCCTCAGATGGACTGTGTTTCTTCCAAGGCCTGGCTCGATCAAATGTTTAATATCGCAGGCGTTATATCAAATCCAGTCTCAAGCCACAGATTCACTGGTGTGATGGATGTTAATGGTTCAGAAAAGAAAAAAGAAGATGAACTCAGTAAAACTGACTAAGTCTTTGAACAGGTCATGCGCTGCAGGTAGAACTCGTGAGAATTCAAGAGTTAGAGCTCTATTAACTGCTCCCGTTATTTGAACATTTTAGATGTAGATCATTTCGTTCTGTGTATACAGTACACATGGTCACATCTTGCATAAAGCCTTTAGAAGAGTAAGAAAAATCATCACCAGTCTCTAATCAGATCAGAGTCCCAAGCTTGTTTTTATTCCTTTGTATTTCTCAGCATTACTGTCATGAAGAAGATTTGAGGCATCCGCTTCTGACTCTTTAAAAGTTAGGAAATTTTTAATTCTCCTTTAGTTTTTTTTTTAGTCTTTAGTGATGGAAATACCATTTTGCAGAAATAAGTGTGCTAATTATTGTTCTCTGAAATATTATTTTTCAAGAAGGTTATTTGTTTAGAGCGAAGAACACTTTAGTATGGCTGTAAATGTCTGTTAATAAAGCAATTAAAAAATGCATTTAGGATGGAAAGATGCAAAGATATGTTTTTATTTCACAAACATGTTTAGTTTTTCCCCCTTTTCAGTTAAAGAAAAACATTATGTACAACACAAAGTATTAGTTCTTTAACAGCCACTCTTTTTGCATTCAATTATCAAGTGACTTTTACACAACAGCAGACTTTGGTGCACGAAAATCAGCTTTTTATTTGTTTAACTTGGTTAAAGAAAGTAAGCTTCTTCGGAGAAAGAGTGACCCAAATCCTGTTATTTTCTCTGAAAATAGGCTACTTTTTTTTCAGTCGAGTCCAAAAAAAAAGAAAACTGGAAGCATTTGTTTTGACAAGGCAAATGGACAAAACCCTTTATAGGTTTTGGGTCTATGATGATTTACACATCCATTTTATTAAAAAAAAACCATTCTACTTTACTTTTTAAGGTATCCATGCTAAGTTAATATCAAAATAAATTTTTTGTGTTTTGGTTCTTTTAAAACTGTATATCTTTTGACTTGCAACCACTTTTAACTTGAGAATTTTGGACATAAAGTTTGGACACCACTTATAGCCTAACAGAAACATCTGCCGACTATCATAAACCAGATGTAAGAATACTTTTAACCACCTTTGGGCCAAAATGTGCATATTTTGCTTAAGTTTTTATCCCTCAATCTCATAGTAAAGTTGAAGGGACATTTTTCGAAACTTGGCCATGATTTCATTTGCATTGCATAATAAGTTTTAATGAACCAATATATTGCAAGGTGTCTAGAACAGGATATTTTCAAAATGTTCCTACACCCTTTAGCTCCCGATCCAGTTGGGTCCCATTGACTTCCACTATAGCCACATAAGTTAAGGGTCATGTAATGCTTATATATATATATATATATATATATATATATATATATATATATATATATATATATATATATATATATATATATATATATATATATATATATATATATATATATGTATCAAACTCCCAGACGGTCGTGGCAGATGGCCGCTCCTACTGAGCCTGGTTCTGTTGGAAGTTTTTTGCTATTAAAGGGGAGTTTTTCCTCTCCACCATCGCTACATGCTTGCTCAGTATGAGGGATTGCTGAAGGATTGCTGTGGTTGGAAAGTCTGCATCAACGGGGCCCAACCTCACGCCAATGACTGACTTCAATCTGCTCGGATTCCTTAAACAGGAAACTTTTTAACTGATTGGAATGGTTGTATAAATGTATTGAAATAACTTCTTGTTAAGTGCCTTGAGATGACATCTGATGTGAATCGGCGCTATATAAATAAACTGAATTGAATTATTGATTTAAATTGAATTTATTTATATATATATGTATATATATATATATAAATATATTTATATATATATTCATTTCTACCTTCAACGTAAAGGATTTTAGGTGTGTCACATACTGAAAAAATCTTTCTGTATGAGCTTCATCACAAACAGAAGAAAATAGTCTTCCTGTCATCAGGAAAGTTAAAAAAATTTATATTAGGAACAGACACATCATGAGGTGTGAGGGCAGTCCCTATTAAAATAGTTCTGAAATGTCCAAAAGACTGCCAGTATTTCCAAATCCAGAATTTGCCATAGCAGACAGAGGTTAAAATCTCTAAAGAAAATCATAACAACGTTGGTGTGACATGATCATCCTTTATGCTAAAGCTGCAGTCCAGAGAATATATTTATGTGTCAAAGTCTTATAAATCTTTAAAATGATAGTAGGGTTCAATACTGCTCCACAACATCAGCCTGAATGAGCGGAACACATGCTTTGACCTTTTACAAAACTCACTTTTTTTCTATCGTTTCTCACAGTGGTATGTTTCCTCTGACTACATTTAACACCTCCTTGATACTGAAAATAGCTAATTTAAGGGTATCTTCCCCCAGTAACAGCATCGAGACTGATGAGTGTTATTGTCAGTGTAATCTGATAGGACTTGGTATGGTGCTTTCATCAATTTTAAAACTTTTTTTACAGTCCTTTTGACCAGTCACTTAATCTGGTGACTTACCTTACTAAAAATTGTTATACTATATCCTGTGTTATACTATATCTCGTGACCAGCCCACTTCTCGGCGCATGTCTAAGTAAAATTAGTAAAAAATGAAATAATTCTGAACCTTAGTCACCACATTTAACACAATTGGGTATATTCTTTAGTTTTCTAAATACTTCAAAGCTTTGGCTTAAGTGGGGTTTGTTATTCTAGTTTTGTGTGGCAACAGAGTGTGGATTCAGCCTCTAGAAGTGGGAGCGCAGTTCAGCGCTCATGGCGAGCGTTCGATTTTGATGACATTTTCAGGAAATGTCTGCAATGGGACCAGGAACAGGTGAATTTGGGGGTGATCAAAACACAAATTATTTTTGTGAATAACTACTGAACAAATAATTTCATTGTGAATCCAGCTGCTAATGGTATGTTTTCATGGTGAAGGAATCTAAAAGAGTTAGAATTAGATAACAACATTGGGGGTGGGGTAAGGTTTGCTCTCTCTGAGAGCTTTTCTAGTTTAATTGTCTGTTAGTTAGCAACATAACTCCAAAAGTTATAGACGGTGATTTAAGGAAAAACTCTTATTTATGGATCCACAAAACTGAAATTCAAAGGATTTTATTTTACAAGGTTAACACGACTCACAACTACACAGTCTGAGTTACAAAATGCAAAATATTTATGACCAGAATTTGAAGTTGTCCTGCAGTTCCTTAAATCCCAAGCTGCCTGATGAGGGAATCATTGGCAGGTGTACAGTCAGTCACGAGTCAGGCACACACCCCAGTAGAGAGCCTCCATGCAGGAAGATTCGCGCTCACACACAAATACACACCAGTATCATGACACAAGCATACACAACATTGTGATGGTGGTAGTTACAAAACCTTACAATAAAATATCCTAGCGATTATGGTCGCAATGTGACAAATGTGAAAGAAATGCGACAGGAATACTTTTGCAAGTTAATGTACATATACATAGATGCCTTCAAACACTTAGGGGATATCGAGAACTAAGAAAAACCTAATTAGACATGAATGACATCCCGTACTGGAACAAATGCATTATATGTCATATTTTGTGTGAAATTAAATTATTCTACTTGGAAGTGAAATTGCCCATCTTAGTTGCTTCCACATAATGTGTATGATCAAAGGCAACACAGCAGTAAATTAATTAAGTGGAAAGAAATCACTCTTAATCTTAGATTTTATATCAGCTCTAATGGAATAATACATCACACAGATTGCCTGAAGTAAAAAATATTAGCGGGCAAAGTTCAACTTAAACAGTTCAAACTGATGCTTGATTAAATGCTACGGAGTCTTTATTAAAGCAGTTATGAACTGTTTGTTTTAAAGAGTTTGAGAATAATTGATTAATTAGAAAATATTTAAATTAGTCTTCAATACTGACGGCAGCAATGTGAAAGTGTCTGTATCTTCCACAAATATAATTTACTGGTTTGTTATGAATTCTCCCAGTTCTATCTTTCTTTTCAGGGCACTGCCCCTAAATAGCTCAAAACCTGGACTCAATGCATGCTTTCTAACAACCAGAAAAACAATCAGACAGTGAGACTCAGATATTTACTTTCGGCAGGTAACTTGAATTAACCATTTTTTGCAGTAAGCCCATGAACTGGATGAGGAAATAATTGAATTGTTTTATGGGATCTTTTTTCCCCTCCTGCAACAAATACACTCATTAAACTAATGTTTACAGTTTCCACAGAAAACTAAGGGTGCTGTGCATGGATCAATGCACCGCTGAGGTTGAGACAGAGCCAAAGTAAAGCATTGTGCCCAGATTTACAGTTTTATTAAGCAACCAAAGTAGAGTCCTTGACTGTGATGGAACACCCTGCTTCTTGCTGTGTCTATTACACGATATCAGAACCTACTGCCTATCAAAGCACATAAACAATAATGCTGTTTACTCTTAAATATGAATGCATCACATTAGTGCACCCTACTCACTTCACACATGACGTGGTTGTTATGGTGTACGTCCCAGTAGTTTGAAACTATCCAATAATTAATTTCACAGTCCTATTAAAGCACTCAGCCACAAAATGAAGTAAGATTTATTGTGTAGCTATTTTATCAGAAATGAAAATAAAGATGCCAAGTAAATCATTCTTATTGTGGTAATGAAAACTGCTGACTGTGAAACTAGCTCTGAATTACAATGCAGAAAATAGGAACATGAGCTGAATATAGTGATGCCCTTGTTCCACTAACTGTTCCTCCTTGTTATCCAGAGTTTCTCTGCTCTTCTCAAAGAACTGTAGGCTTCTTTCTTGCATTTGTGGATTTTGATATGGGCTGCATGGGCCATGGCCCATAGCAGCTTTAGAAGGGAGGCGCACAAATACGACAAAAACAAAATGTTAGGAGTTTAGCCATGTGCATTTTTCTGTTGCTCTTATCCATGTGCAGTCAGTGGGTAGTTGGCGCTCCCTCTTGCTGCTGAGAATAGAAGAAATACTTTCCATGTTTTGTGTGATGCTGCACTGCATTTTATCATACCCCAGAATTAAGATGATTTTCTGCATTCTGGCTGTTAGGCTGATATAACTTAACCTAAGTATTACTATTTTTTAAATAAAATAAATTAGAAGATGAAGAAAAAAAAAAAAAAAGGAAAAGCTGAATCTGACTTTGACAAATTACTTTTTTTTTTCCACATGCACCCGTGACTTCAACTTTATCTACATCTAATTTATTAATAGCTTTTTAGAGATTATCTCAAAGGGAAACTTGTCCTGTGTGTGCCCCACCTATTGTTCACTGAGTAATAGGGACCAACACCCACATGAGTCTGGTTAAGATCAAGCAGTTATAGTAAATGGATGGATGAATCTTTTTAAGTAGGAGTTTGGAGTTTTTGGAGTGGTATTCTGTGGGATTATCAGTGATCAGAATCTTACTTGCACCAGTCTGTGAAAAATGATCAAGCTAACAGTCAGATGCAAAACATACTTTATTTTTTATTTTTATGCCGTTTTCAGCTAGTCATGCTTGCCAAATATGCTCAAGTGTCATGGTGTTCATTATACATAACTGTAAACCTTTACAGAAGTGGCAAAAAAAGGTTAATAAAACAATAAATCATTGAAGCATTTTTGACACTTACATTTTTTGAAAGGGAATATTCTGAATTTTTAGAGGCTTTGTTCTATCAAAAGGTTTTGAAGCAGTTTATTTAATATAGATCTGAACTATGGTCCTGAAGGCTAAAGCTCGTAGCTAGTCTGAAATGAGCCAAGACCAACACAGACTTCTGTTGTCTTGAAACCACTCTAATCTAGAAATGATCAAAGTCAGTTTTGTGTAGTTCCAAACTTTTTGACACATTTGCAGGTGGCTGGTTTGGTCTTAACCACTCTTGAATAGATGCTAGCTTCAATTGCAAGTTTCAACCTATCTGAGTTTATACTAGGTGAAGATGCCAAGAGATATATGAACTGCCGGTAAGATATTACCTGCTTTTACACTTTTACCAAAATTCACTTTAGGATGGCAGACACTGTCACCCCTCTTGCTTTAGCCTCTTTAGCCAACTCTCCACTGAAAACAAATTGAATTACAAGAACTGTTTGGTTTAATGTCAAAAGGAAGATTGTCTCCAAATTCCTTAAGTTCACCTCAAATCAAGAGTTTCATGGTGAAACCTGTGGAAGCGGAGGAAAAAGACAAAGATCCCAAACATACATCAAATCTAGTTTTGATATATTATTTGAAAAAAGTTAACTTTGTTTTCTCTCACTGTTTTTCTCTCCATAGAAGCTACACCTGGTCTGGTGTTCAGCTCGGCTGTGATGCCTTGCTGGAGGGGACATTGACTGGGATGATGCTCCCAGTAACTGAATGTTCTCCCTTTCCTGTTATCAACTTTTGACTTTCTTTAACATAGAAAGTACTCTTACATCAGTATCTGCTCTGTCTTCTCAAAACCCTGTGGGTCGTGGCAGATGGCGGCTCATACAGAGCCAGCTTCTGGTTCTGCTGGAGTTTTCTTCCTATTAAAGAGGAGTTTAACCTCGCCACTGTCCAGGAGGAGTGAATGCTGCAAGTCAACGACTCAATGCAATCTGTTGGGTTTCCTTAGAGAACTTTTAAACTTCTTGGAATAATGAACTGAAGGGTTGATTGGAATGTATATATGTATGATTGAATTGCAGTCAGCGTTGAGATGTCATGTGTTGTGAATTTGCGCTGTATAAATGATACTGAATTGAATTGAATTGAATTAATCTTAAAATTCTCGGCCCATACTTCAAGCCTCCTGAAAATGTATGGACTTTAAAGTCAGTTTGGTACCAGGAGAACGACCAATTTAAATGAGCTCTACTATTTCTGATACAAGGAGTGGACAAAGATGCCATGGTTTCGGAGAGACCCTGGTCCAGACACAATCTGATTCAGAGTGCGAAAATCTAGGGATAGTCCTGCCAAAGGCCTGTTGCCTTGTTTGAGGTTCATAGATTTTTGGCTGATTCTTCACCACCAATTGATGGGCAGAAAGTCTGTTTGAATTCATCATAAAATCTATTAAAGGACTAACTAGACAGATGATCTAAGTCAAAACCAGCCTGAGCCCACTGAACCACTTTATTCCTAAACAGGGCAATGTAGGAGATCTTACTAGAGTCAGTTTTGAAAGAACTAGGTGATCTTTCAAAAGCCAATACCCATTGTATTAAAAAACCTCTGCTCTTACCTAGATCCCTGGAAAATGGTTCGGGGGTTTGTAAAACCGCTTTGTTGAATGCAGGAGAGGCGCAAGTATCATCTGGAGTTGAAAAGGAGGCAGATTGTTTAGATTCTATTCAATTCAGTTTATTTATATAGCGCCAATTCACAACCGATGTCATCTCAAGGCACTTTAGAAGAAAGGTAATTTCAGTGCAATCATACAAACATTCCAATCAGTTTAAAGTTTTAGTTAGTTTTATATCTAAGGAATCCCAGCAGATTGCATTGAGTCATTGACTGGCAGTTGTGCCCCGTTGATGCAGACTCCAACCACAGCAATCCCTCAACAATCCCTGTTACTGAGCAAGCATGTAGTGACAGTGGAGAGGTTAAACTCCCCTTTAACAGGAAGAAACCTCCAGGAGAATCTGGCTCAGTATGAGCGGCCATCTGCCACGACCATCTCGGGGTTTGAGAAGACAGAGCAGAAACAGAAAGAACTGAAAGAGAGTATTTTCTATATTAAAGAAAGTTAAAAGTTGATAACAGGACACGGGGTATGTTCAGTTACTGGGATGCCCCCCATCCAACAGGGCATTGTAGCTAAGTAGAATACCAGACAATGTGTAACTTCTATGGAGAGAAAAACACAGTTATCAGTCGAAATAACAGCAAATAATACAACATGAGAGTAGTAGAAGAGGAAGTACCAGAGTGAAGAAAAGTGGTCAGTTTGAAGCTAAAACAGGGGAAATTTAATCTCTCTTTTTAATATTCATCAAAACTCTTGCTGCAGCATTTGGGAACAACTGAAGGCTTTTAATTACATTTTGTGGACTTCCTGATAGTAGTCCAGCCTTGAGGTAACAAATGTATGGACTAGTTTCTCAGCATCACTCCTGGACAGGATGTTTCTAATTTTAGCAATATTCCAGAGGTGAAAGAAGGAAATCCTAGAAACCTGTTTAATATGGGATTTGAATGTCATGTCTTGGTCAAAAATAATGCAGAGGTCCTTTACATTATTACTGGAGACTAAGCAGTTTCTTTGCTTCTGGTCCAAAGACGGCAACTTCTGTCTGGTCAGAACTTAAGATCAAACATTTTATAGTCATCCATGTCTACCTAACACATCAGGATTTATGGATAAATATAGTCGTGTATCATCAGCATAGCCAGTATATATATATATATATATATATATATATATATATATATATATATATATATATATATATATATATATATATATATATATATATATATATATATATATATATATATATATATGTAATTTATATATATAGTAAAAAAGAACCCAAGCACAGAACCCTGTGGTATTCCACAAGTAACCCTAGGGTGTGAAGAATATTTCTCATTTACATGAACAAACTGGAATCTGTCTGACATTTAAATCAGCCTAGTGCTGTTTATTCGATTCCTGCAACCTGTTCAAGCCTTTCTAAGAGAGTATTTTTAACAAGACCAGAACAGTTACAAGTCCATTATCTGAGGGCATGAGAATATCATTAGTAACCTTCACCAGTGCTGTTTCAGTGCTATGATGAGCTCTAAAACCTAACTGAAACTCTTCAAACAGGTTGTTTCTGTTTAGATGCTTACATACTTGAATAGCAACTATTTTCTCAAGGATTTTGGATAAGAAAGGATAGTAAGATTTAGGTCTGTAATTAAGTCATCTTGCTCGAGGGAAGGTTTCTTAAGTAAAGGTTTAATTACAGCAACTTTAAATTCCTGTGGTATGTATCCATTTACTAAGGACAGATTCATCATATCTAAAATGGGGCCAGTAATCAAATGGAACACCACTTCCTTAAATAATTTGGTAGAGATTGGGTCCAACATACAAGTTGAAGGTTTAGATGAGGCTAATGTTTTTGATAATTCAAAAAGCTCGACTGAATCAAAACAGTCCAAACACAAATGAGGTTCTACAGTTCTCTCCGATGCTGCCTCACTTACTGAGAGAGAAGTAATCATGTTTGGGAGGATGCCAATGATTTATTTTTTAATACAATTAATTTTATTTTTGAAGAATTTCATAAAGTTGTCACTACTAAGAACTGGGGGTATAGTTGGCTGAACAGAGCAATGCCTCTGTGTAAGTTTGGCAACTGTACTAAAAATAAACCATAGGATTGTTCTTATTCGCCTCCATTAATGATGAAAAATATGCTGTTCTAGCTTGTCGAAGGGTCTTTTTATACAGCAGTAGACTATTCTTCCAGGTTAAATAGGAATCTTCTAGGTGTGTAGAGCAACATTTTCTCTCCAATTCCCTTGTATACTGCTGCAGGTAAGAGGATTCTAACACTGAGATTGTTGGAGAGCTTAGTTAAATGGTTAATGCTCTGAAGAAGGCTGGTTTGCTGTTGTGACATGTAGGTTTGGCGTGTTCAGAAAAGTTAGTTCCATGAGGGCAGTCAGAGAAGCAGCACAAAGGCTGGGAATGGTTGCAGGGGAGCAGACACTAGCCAGCGAGGGGTTCAGCATGAGAGGACCAAAGATTCAACTCTTCAAGGAAACTGGGAGGAAGAAACTCAGAAGAAGGTAAGTAAAAGTTCTCCAAGTATTGAAGGGAGCTAGAGGTGGCCTGGTAACACCTCAATAGAGTTTAATCTACTGGTGTCTGCTCCAGGTAACCACTCCTCTTTTACGATGCTTCCTTAATTGGCCTTGATCAGCAGCAGCTAGCACAGCATCTGCCTGTCACACCCTGAAAGGGAAAGGTAAGAGACACAGAGATCAGCACACATCCACACAGAACCCAAAAAAAGATGCATCTGAAGTTATTCCAGAAGCTTGTTTATGTCTACAATAAGACTATAATTTCTCAGTAACTGTCTAAGTCAGTGGTCCCCAACCTTTTTTTCGCCACGGACCGGTTTAATATAAGACAATATTTTCACGGACCGGCCTGTAAGGTGTGGCGGATAAATGATAATGTACGGTATAAATACGGGTTATTTTTAAAATTATAACAATAGACGTAAATCCAATGTGTATTCGCAGCTTTATTGACAGCGTCCTCCTAACATCGAGCAGACGACATAACACCAATAACACTCAGCCCCCTAACGATCTCTGGTGGCTATGGTAGTATGTAAACATACCTATAATAATTCAAGATTTACCACAAAAACAAATACAAAGTGCATGAAAAATCTAACTCACCACAAAGCTGAATCAGTGAGAGCCTTGGGCCTTTTCCTATTTCCAAAGAAACGTTTGTTTTCTATCCATCTTACTACCTTGTGGGATTACTTGTGTCAAGACTGAGCTATGTAACGGGATATCCGGTTATTTTTCAAAATAAAACAGCGGTCACCCTCAGATAATAAATAAAACGGAAATACTGGAAGTTATTTATTCCTTATCTGTGGCTCGCTGCCCGGTACCACATGACCCACGGCCCGGTACCGGTCCGCGGCCCGGGGGTTGGGGACCAGTGGTCTAAGTGACTAAAACATTAACAGAGGTGTATGTAAAGTCATATTCAATTAATTAAAATATTGTTAAAAAACTTATTCCATTTTCATAATTTCCCACTTACAGCTAATTAAAACACATCATTTCAGGCAAGGCAAAGCAATTTTATTTGTATAGCACACTTTCAACCACAAGGTAATTCAAGGTGCTTTACATGATTAAGGGGTAAAATAAAAATAGCAGTAAAACACAGACAAAGCATATAAAGTAAAAACAGCATTAAAGCAAGAAGCATGCACAAAATATGATACATCAAAGCATTGCTCAAAGGCAGCTCTAAACAGATATGTTTTAGTTGTGATTTAAAAGAACTCAGTGTTTCAGCACCTTTGCAGTTGTCTGGAAGTTTGTTCCAGATTAGAGGAGGATAGAAACTGAAAGCTGCTTCTCCGTGTTTGGTTCTAATTCTAGGGATGCTGAGTAGACTGATTTAGACAGAATTAGGGAGCCAGTGTAAGGACTTTAGAACTGGGGTGATGTGCTCTACTTTCCTGGTTCTAGTGAGGACAAGAGCAGCAGTGTTCTGTATCAGCTGCAGCCGTCTAATTGACTTTTTAGGCAGACCTGTGAGAACGCAGTAATCAATCCGACTAAAAATAAACGCATGGATGAGTTTTTCGAGGTCCTGTTGTGACATCAGTCCTTTAATCCTAGAAATGTAAGAGTATTTAAGATATTACATCATCGTTTGGGTCAACACATTATAAACAGGCAGCTGTCAGATGAAAACATGAACCTCTTACCGAAAGTGTTTCCTTCATTTAATTGGGGATTTTTTTTTTGCATACAACATTTTTGTCATACAGAAAATTGCAATTTTGGCACTCTGATATATAAGACTTTTAATCACGGCCTCACACAATTTTGTTGTAATATCTGTCAAAGTTTTTAAGTCTGTGAGCTGGAGGAATGAGCGTTGTGCCTACTAATTCTCTGTATAGTGTTCTCTTTTAGTGGTAAACTTTTGTTCATCTGCACTGCCAGCTTTGGCCAGAAAAAGAGCAACTTACAGAGTAATTTCTTGGTATTGCATTTTTTTCAACATGCATATTGAGTCATAATCCCAGTAACCATGGCAAATTAACTGTTGCTGCACTGCTGTGACCCTGTGGTTTACAATTACACAGAAACATGCTCTATTTTTATACAAAAAAAGAAAACTTAAATCAATTCTAATTTGCCTGCAATCTGCCTTCTTCGGATAGCTGAGATTGGGGGAGAATCAGAGCAATAATCACCCATTAGATGTGTGATCACTTTGTTCACTCAATGAATAAACCGTCCTTGAATGAGAAAAAAGTTTCTCCTTTAAAAGTTTGACTCGACCCAGAGAATGATTAAGATGAGCATTGAGAAAAGTCTCCGGCCATCAGTAAAGCAAGGGTTCATCAGCACTGTCATTCACATGTTCAGTCTTAAATCTTAAGTGATAAACATGGCGATGTGTCACTCACAAAACTGTTATTAATTAGCTTCCAGCCATATTCATCTACGTTAAAAGCTGTTGTTAAATTGCAATTAGTTCTACATGAAGTAACAAAAGACCTGGTTATTTTAGCCATACATATTTATAACTCTTAGCTTGCAGAAACGATGAGATAAACACTGTTGAGAAATAATTGCCTTGAAAAGAAAGGGAAAAATATTCACCCACTCTTGAACATGAACCCACAAAAACAATAAAGCGGGATAATTAAAGGGAACACGTCGCTGCTGTAGCAATAAACAATCCTAAGACTGCATATTCAAATAAATTTAATTATAGTGATCCAGTTTGTGTTTATTGGGTTCACTCTCAGAGGAAGAGTATTTATTAAGTTGAAAAGCATATCAAAGTGGAATGTTTCATTTTTACCTCATCAAACCAATTTTGCAGGATTCAGCAGCTGACAGCAACAGCCTGATGATCTCTCACTGATTGGGCTCCAGCATCAAGATTTAGTGGCTTTGTTTAAAGTTTTTACACTGAGGAAAATGGCTTCAAAGCAGCTCTGATATGATCTACTATATATTAGTTTATGAACTCCAGAGGGCTGACAATCATAAACATGCAGGGAAGGGCTGAATAAGGGAATCTAGATGTTTGGAATCTTTTGATAAGGAGACGATTTAATGATGGCCACTGCTCTTTGCAAACAATGCAATTTTGGACATTTTTTGCTATAGACTTCATCCATCCAGTAATGTGGAGGTAAAATGATTTTAGAACTGTGTGGCTAGATCACAAGCTGTGAATGGTCACACGGGGATATGACCCCCCGCCCCCCCCCCCCCGCACCCCCCCTCACTACAGCAAGCCCTCACATGACTTTGTTCCTTCTCAAATTTATTTGAAAAGATTATGGTGGAATGGAGAGGTCAAAGTTGGACTTTTTTGTGCTGATAAGCCTGAACCGATTTGAGAAAGCGGATAAGGAATGGGCTGGGGGGGGTGGGCAGGTCAAATGTGAGATCTGGCTGTGGCATCTGAGCGAGCTGCAAATCTGAGTGGCTCACTGAATGACACAGACATGGACATGGTTCAGACATATGTGGCCTCAAAGTTTAGGGGTTGTAATATTTTTCTGAGATTGTAGACAATCCAGGTATTTAAATGTATGCACTCAAGGAAAGAAACAGCCACTTTTGACAATCTGTCTTTTTTTAAAAAAACACACAAAACAGCTTTAGTGTGACACAGCTTTACAAATGAAATGGCTACTCCTAAAACAGAACGTCAGCAGCTTGCTGTTTACGGTGATCTCATTGGGGGTTTTTAACTGTGACTTATGCTAACATTTGTCCAGCCTAATTTACAGACAATTATTTTATTATTCATTCCTAAGCCATAACCTCTATTACTGAGGATGGTCTGATGTTGCTAGTTATTGAAAAGCATGTAATAGGAAAATACATATTCAGTTTTCCTATATCCTTATGAGAACCTGGCTTTAAATAATCAGTGCAGATCTTCAAAATGATTTAGAAATGCCTATTTTTTACAAGTAAACACCACTGAAGGGCAAATTTAATTGAAAAAACAAAACAAATTTATAGAGGTAGATTCAAAAGTATTAGTTGTGCACTCCACAGCTGTTTAATTACCTGGGTATTGGTGTGTGGGAAGAAAAAAAGTCATTGTTGAAAGAAACTCATAAGAATTAGCTGTTTTCAGTTTGCTAAAAGCCATGTAAGAAACAGAGCAAACACTTAAGACTGGGTTGTTGGTTCACCTTCAAGCAGGAAAACATCACCAGATATAAAGCCAAAGCCTCAATGTAATGGCGTTACACAACATAATAATGTGATTAAATGGCCCAGTCAAAGTCCAGAAATAAATCAAACTGAGAATCCTTGGTAAGACTTTATGTCCACGGATGGTCTCGATCTAATCTGACTGAGCTTGGGCAAAAGACTTGAAACTTCAATTTCAGTTTAAGATGATTCAGAAGGGGTGAATGTACATGCAAGAACACCCCTGCAAAATGTAGAAAAGGGTGTTATTTTTTTCCCTTTAATTTCGCACTACTTTTTATTGGTGTTTTATATAAAAACCTACTAAAATACTTTGATATCTGTTGTAGTACATTGATAAAATGTGCATGTGTTAAAGGTAAAGATGGCCATCTTTTTGTTGATGACTTGTCTTGCCTTGGCTTTTCTCTTCGCTGATGGTATGTGTTTATATGCAGGTCCTTCTCAAAAAATTAGCATATTGTGAAAAAGTTCATTCTTTTCCATAACGTTATTATAAAAATTAGACTTTCATATATTTTAGATTCATTGAACACCAACTGAAATATTTCAGGTCTTTTATTGTTTTTAAACTGATGATTTTGGCATGCAGCTCATGAAAACCCCAAAAATCCTATCTCAAAAAATTAGCATTTCATGAAAAGGTTCTCTAAACGAGCTATTAACCTAATCATCTGAATCAACTTATTAACTCTAAACACCTGCAAAAGATTCCTGAGGCATTTAAAAACTCCCATCCTGGTTCATTACTCAAAACCGCAATCATGGGTAAGACTGCCGACCTGACTGCTGCCCAGAAGGCCATCATTGACACCCTCAAGCAAGAGGGTAAGACACAGAAAGAAATTTCTGAACGAATAGGCTGTTCCCAGAGTAATGTATCAAGGCACCTCAGTGGGAAGTCTGTGGGAAGGAAAAAGTGTGGCAGAAAACGCTGCACAACGAGAAGAGGTGACCGGACCCTGAGGAAGATTGTGGAGAAGGACCGATTCCAGACCTAGGGGGACCTGCGGAAGCAGTGGACTGAGTCTGGAGTAGAAACATCCAGAGCCACCGTGCACAGGCGTGTGCAGGAAATGGGTTACAGGTGCCGCATTCCCCAGGTCAAGCCATTTTTGAACCAGAAACAGCGGCAGAAGCGCCTGACCTGGGCTACAGAGAATCAGCACTGGACTTTTGCTTAGTGGTCCAAAGTACTTGCATGTCATTCGGAAATCAAGGTGAGTCTGGAGGAAGACTGAGGAGAAGGAAATGCCAAAATGCCTGAAGTCCAGTGTCAAGTACCCACAGTCAGTGATGGTCTGGGGTGCCATGTCAGCTGCTGGTGTTGGTCCACTGTGTTTTATTAAGGGCAGGGTCAATGCAGCTAGCTATCAGGAGATTTTGGAGCACTTCATGCTTCCATCTGCTGAAAAGCTTTATGGAGATGAAGATTTCATTTTTCAGCACAACCTGGCACCTGCTCACAGTGCCAAAACCACTGGTAAATGGTTTACTGACCATGGTATGTATTACTGTGCTCAATTGGCCTGCCAACTCTCCTGACCTGAACCCCATAGAGAATCTGTGGGATATTGTGAAGAGGAAGTTGAGAGACGCAAGACCCAACACTCTGGATGAGCTTAAGGCCGCTATCGAAGCATCCTGGGCCTCCATAACACCTCAGCAGTGCCACAGGCTGATTGCCTCCATGCCACGCCGCATTGAAGCAGTCATTTCTGCAAAAGGATTCCCGACCAAGTATTGAGTGCATAACTGAACATAATTATTTGAAGGTTGACTTTTTTGTATTAAAAACACTTTTCTTTTATTGGTCGGATGAAATATGCTAATTTTTTTAGATAGGAATTTTGGGTTTTCATGAGCTGTATGCCAAAATCATCAGTTTTAAAACAATGAAAGACCTGAAATATTTCAGTTGGTGTGCAATGAATCTAAAATATATGAAAGTTTCATTTTTATCATTACATTATGGAAAAGAATGAACTTCATCACAATATGCTAATTTTTTGAGAAGGACCTGTAGAATCTCAACTCCAGCTTTACGTTCTCTGGCTTCTTGACTATACTCCCTGATATTTTTGTCTGCTGTCTACTTTGTGCCCTTTTTTCGATGTCAGAATAACTTTCTGCTTGCATGGCCGAAGGTTGACCTGCAAGAGTCTAGGGGCGCAGTCACTCATATAACTGTCCCATATGTTTGACTGCAGCAGTGTCTACCAAACAGAATAAGTAAAGCACTGACAGAGTTTGCTTGACACAACCCACAGTTGGAAAATGAATGCACTCGTGTGCCATCTGGGAGTTCCTTGAAGCTATGTTTAAAAATTAACTCACCTCAAATGCCAATTTAATGCTATTGAGTTTTTAAGTTTTGCATGAAACAAAACGCCTCTGAAAAGAATTTCAACATTTATGAGTAAATATGAATGCTTCAGTTTAGGAGGAAAAAGTGTAAGAATTTAACCTTTAAAAAAGTCAATGGATAACAATAAGTGAGTTGTCAATAAATGCAAAAGGGGCCTATGATATTTAATGAACAAACAGGGAAATGTGTCTGGAATGATCATAATACAAACTGGATAAATGCCACAGGGGCTTCTAAACCATAAGCCTGATGTTTCTTTTTGTTACTAGAAAGGTCAGTAAATATGCCAGGCCAAAATAAAATAACAAATTAGACTATGTTAAAGTAAAAAGTGTAAGAAAATAAAGAAAATATCAAACTTCTATGATGATTGCTACTTTTATGTTGGCTACAGAGCACCTCAAAAGCCATGCAATCATTAGTTAATATGAAAAGCTTATTTTCTGTGCCATGTGGGGCTGAACCCCAGTTGGGTCTGCAGGTGATCGATCTGAGCTACAGACAACATGCAGTCATTGTGTGGGATAGCATTATAGTTATTGCAGTTTCATTGATCCTCTCTTCTGTTCCTAAAAAAGGGTACAGGAATGCAGTTAAAGCCAACAACCAGGGCTGCTGCTCTCATGTAATTCTAGTGAGCATGAGAGCATTCTGCTTCTTTCAACCTTTTTAAAGCCTTTGTAGAGAACATCAAACGTTATCTTCAGATTCAACTGTTGTTGAAGATGTGTACGCTGTTATGCTTTTTATATCAGACTCAGATTATTTTTGTGGAAAGCTACATTTGGGCTTGTGGAACAGCTAAGAGTGTGGATTAAATGATGCTGGGTTACAAATCAAGCTCAAACAATGTCCAACCCATAGATCAAGTGCAATACATTGCCTTTCTTGTTAGTGTCATGGCAAACATTGTGTTCCTCAACAGCATGTGGTTCCCCATTGTACAGTTTGCAACCTGCCTGAGATGTTGACCATGTTATCTGTCAGTGCTGGCAGGCCAAGATACTTTAACCAGACATCCTCCTCACTTAATGCATATTCTGTACATACATACAGCGCAGAAGGCTCGATGCTGTCTGGTAAACTGGTTCAGAAATAAAGGTAACAAGCACTTACAGCAGTGTCACAGTTTAAAAGCCTTTTGATGTACCTGAGAAGGAAGATGTTTATGTAATGTGCCATAATGGCTGCTGCTTTTTTGGTAACCATCATTACTGACAGCAATTTGAAGGCCACTTTACAGGCCATGCAAGAATTATGAGTTTTACTTGAAAGCTGGAGTGCTTCTGAAGGAAGATGGTAACCTTGCAACATTTCAGGTGATAGCAGCTAACAAGCTGAATAATCCACAAAGGACAAACTTTTTTTCAGTGAAACAAAAAAAAGGGAACACTAAATAACACATCCTAGATCTGAATGCATTAAATATTCTTATTAAATACTTTGTTCTTTACACAGTTAGATGTGCTGACAACAAAATCACGCAAATGTTATCAATGGAAATCACATTTATCAACCCATGGAGGTCAGGATTAGTAGTCATTCAAAGTATAGTGGAAAAGCACACTACAGGCTGAATTAACGTTGATGTAATGTCCTTAAAACAAGTCAAAATGAGGCTCAGTAGTGTGTGTGGCCTCCGCATGCCTGTATGCCTGGGCATGCTCCTGATGAGGTGGGGGATGGTCTCCTGAGGGATCTCCTCCCAGACCTGGACTAAAGCATTTACCAACTCCTGGTCAGTCTGTGGTGCAACGTGGTGTTGGTGGATGGAACAAGACATGGTGTCCCAAATATGCTCAATTGGATTCAGGTCTGGGGAATGTGCGGGCCAGTCCATAGCATCAATACCTTCCTCTTGCAGGAACTGCTGACACACTGCAGCCACATGAGGTCTAGCATTGTCTTGCATTAGGAGGAATCCAGGGCCAACAGCACCAGCATATGGTCTCACAAGGGGTCTGAGGATCTCATCTCAGTACCTAATGGCAGTCAGGCTACCTCTGGTGAGCACATGGAGGGCTGTGCGGCCCCCCCAAAGAAATGCCACCCCACACTATTACTGACCCACTGGAGGATGTTGCAGGCTGCAGAATGTTCTCCACAGCATTTCCAGACTCTGTCACGTCTGTCACATGTGCTCTGTGTGAACCTGCTTTCATCTGTGAAGAGCAAAGAGAGAAGCAACAATTTTTACATTGCTGCCTCTAAATAACATAATTAAATTACATAATTATGACTATTATGGTTATAATGTATATTAGATTTATCTTTTGCTATTTTGATTGTAGGTAGACACCTATACTTGGAGCAAGAGAACACACTACTTAGATCAAAAGCAGTGACAAGAAAATTTAAGTCTGTGTCAGCTAAAACAGTGGTTAAGATGAAAATATATCTATTTTTAAAGATGTCCAGAGTGGTGGAAAAATAAAGTGACATAAGGAATATCTAGGGAATTTAGTCAAAGTGGTTATTTCTTTTCAGCATAACACCGAAAAACTAACAAGCTAATATTAGCTTTTAAAATAACCAGGCTCATGGCATGGTTATCTAGCCTGCCCTCTCCTGCTTTACACATTGCTTTGTGGCCCTCATAGTTTGCCTACTGTGCTTAAAAACATTATCCTGATAACTGTAAGAGACAGCAGTCCTTTAATTTCCACACCACAACTTTCAACGGAGATGATTGCTTTTTCTCGTTGACAAGAAAAGTATGTGGCAGGGCTTCAAAACATGTAAGTGAGGGGTTAATGCAGAGAAACCCAGAAAGTCTGAGACTTTTTTGTATCTTAGTAAAAGGACTTTAAACCAAAGGAATGATATGAAAAATGTATGGTTCTGAAATAGTAACTTCTTAAAATCATTGTATACCTTAAGATCATAGAGCCTGGCCATAGTCTGGTTTACATTTGATCATCTATAGTTCAAAATCATAAACACATAGGATAATCAAACATGAACTGAGTACCTCATAGCTGATGAAACTAAAGATTAACTAATGAAAAAAGAACTCTGTCACACATTGGCTTGTACTAGCAAATTAAGTTTTCCCGCGCTCTTAGGTCCGCTGACCACCTTCTTCTGCGAGTCCCATCAGTGCGTCTAAAATGTCGTGGGGAGAGAGCTTTTTCTGTGTGTGCTCCGAAATTGTGGAATGTGCTCCCTCTTGAGATACGCCAGTCTACTTCGCTTCATGTTTTTAAATCTCGCTTGAAAACGTATTATTTTAGTTTAGCTTTTAATTAGCCCTACTGTCACCATTAGCTTAGAGGGTTGATCTGTCATATGTGTTCTCTAGCACTTGTATCAGCTTTTTTATTTTTTATTTTTATTTTCTGCTATTTATCTGTTTTTACTGTGTTTTATATTCTGTTTTATTTCCTTATGTTTCTAGCCTGTGTTCTGCGCTTTGGTTGACTTCTGTCATTTGTAAAGCGCATTATAAATAAAATGGTATGGTATGGTATCTCGCACCATCATTTTCCCTATATTGTCGGAATCTGCATTTTCATCATTCAGTTGATAATGTGATTTAAAACTTTTTTTAATAGCCTTCATATCTAACTTCCCTTTCATTAATGCTTTTGGGATGCGTTTATTTTAGTTCTTCCTTTTCAATTGTAAATCTGTTGCTGTGAAAAAAAATTATGGGAGAAACCATTTTTAAGTAAAACTTTATGTTTTGTCAGACTGTATTAGTCAAACAAACATGTCATATAAAATTTTAAACAGTGGGTACATGGTTTTTTGTTATGTTATAACAAGAATGTGACCTGTTCTGAAACCTGTCTGTGTTGATTTTGCACAAACCGGTCATAGATTTTGACACTGAACCTTTTTGTTAGATTTCTACAGAATTTCCTTTAGAACTTTAGAAATATTTGTTACATTATTTGACCAAATGCATCAGGATTACATTAAAACAGCCGAGTCTTTAGAGGTCCATTTACCCTCTGATTTAAGAAGGCATATTGATACTCTTAACTTGTCTTTTATCTACACCTATGATGTTGTGCATCTTTTATGATTTTGCACAACTGCATAGTAACCAACAACCACTACATTGTCACCACCTAAGACAACATACAGAACAAAGATAGACAGCTTACAACAGCACACAGCAAAATGAGCTATGAGATGCAATCTGAAAATGTTATTCTTAAATACTTGAAAATGCAAACTCAACTCTGATCCACAGCTGACAACAGACAGGGTGAGCCAAGTCCGCTTGATTTGCTGTGGACTCAGGTGTTTTGGGCCCAAAGAGCTGTCCCGTTGCCAGTTTCACACTCAGCAGCGTGGCACATCAGCTGCTTTCCAGCTGAGACGAGGACTGTTGTCACTGCTATATTTGATACCTCAGTGAGTAATTAATTACGATCTATTAATAACAGTGGAAGCTGTTGAAGATTCTCAGTTTTATTTCTTCACTCTGCAGTATTTGACATGGCCAAGCAGGCTTTTTCACTTCTTTCAGTGTGAGGAAAAATCTGATTTAATTTTACTTTGTGATTAAAGTGGCAACATTTTATATGTTATCAATTAAATGTTTTTAATTAAGCTAAACATATATCCAGGGGGCATATTGTTGTAAGTATAGTATCATGATAATATGATAATACATTCCAGCAAGAAAAGAGGAAAGATAAAAAAATAGATTAAATAGATGGAGAAATGGTAAATAGCAAATGGCCTGTAGTATATCTAGTTCTGAGGACCCCAAAGTGCTTCACACTACATTCAGTCATTCACCCATTCATGCACACATTCACACACTGATGATGGTAAGCTACATTGGGGCACACCGACAGAAGCGAGGCCCCCGTAAACTCTGGCGCCACCTGGCCCTCTGACCATCACCAGTAGGAAAGGCAGGTGAAGTGTCTTGCCCAAGGACACAACGACCAACCAGCAACCCTCCCATTACAGGATGAGCTCCTTACCTCCTTAGCCACTGTCGCCCCATCAAAAAAAAATCATATTTGTGTTAACTAATGGCATGAAATATATTGATTATCATTTAATGGGATCTTTTAGTTCATCCTACCAGATTAGCAGCAAACAATCACTTAGTACAGTTACGTCTAAAATATTTCAGCCTCACTACTAACTGTTATTGACAAATTAAAAAACCTGCCAACTGTTTGCAATAAACATAAAAAAAAACATCTCAACATAATGTACAAGTTATTTATCCAAGTAAGACTCAAATAGCTACTTTTAAAGGCCAACTAGGCTCCTTCCTAAGAGCATCTTTAGTACTTATAAGGGCATCCATTTACTCTTCTGACCTGCAGCAAATAAGATACATAGTCAGACATAAGCTCTTGGCACCAATCTTAAGGAATCTTTTCATGGACAAGGGCCGTGAGCTCAAAAATATTTTTTGGGGCTACAACCTGTTTTAGCCAATCCCAGCATACATAGAGTTGAAGTCAGGCAACTACAGTATGATGGAAACTCTGGTATCATCCAGTAGTTGCTCTGAAACCAAGCCTTGGGTGGACTTTGTGATATGCCTAGGGTCATTGTCTTGCCTGAATGTTCTATGACAAATAATAAAAATAACAAGTGTCCAATAATAACACTGTGTTTATTGGTTTTATCAGGTGTCTCTAAGAAATGTATAATATGAAAAATCTGTCATGTTTTGTTGTTTAAGGAGGACCCAAATGTAGAGAACTATGATTAAAGAGTAGGAATTTAATAAACAAAGGTTTACAAGTTACAGGTCAAACAAAACAAATGCAGGGGAATCAGGGAGATGATACAGAAGGAGCCAGTGGAGAGCAAGGTAAACCAGAGAGCGTGAATATACTGAGGAGGAGTGGAAGTGATAGAGAGAAACCAGAGGACTAATTAGTGGACAAGCAGATGCATGAGAAAAAGAGAGAGAGGGAGAGAGAGAGAGAAAGAAAAGAAAATGCATTGCAGGGCAGAGAAGAAGTGAGGTAACAGTGAAGGTACAAGCATAAATCAGAAGAAATGACCAAACAGAAAAAAATCCTAAATACATAAAGCAAAACTAACACAGAGGATAAACAAAGAATAATAAAATAAAAGTAAACACATCGAATATAGAAACTCAAGAGAAACTCAAAGTTTAAACACTAATGGATATAACAGGAAGGGAGGAAGGAACAGAGCAGAGGGCATAAACACTAAATAAAAAGAAACTCAAATCACAAAACAACAATCCTAATGAGAGAAATAAAAAACAGAAAAAAGGATGAGATAAGGAAATAATATAAAGATCAAAACAATTGAAAAACAACGAAACAAAAGTAGAAACATCTAAGGATCGTAACAAAACCCCTTTTCAAGAGTTTGAATAATTTAAAGGTTGCAGCAGCAATGAATGTTGGATTTTCTGTTGAATTTGGATAAAATCCTTGTAAATGTATTTTTTTAATTCACCCTTTACAAACACCTAAAGAAAATTAGTTTAGAAAGAAAACTCATTTGCTGAGAAGTTTGAATATTTTTTGGTGCAACTGCACATTTCAGTAAAAGATTCCTTTAGTCCAGTTAAATATGAAGAAATGTAATAATACTTGACAGGCTTTTGATACAACGTAACATTTTACATTTCTTTGTTTTTCACTTCTTTATCTCTTGTGCATCATTTAGATTTCCTTGCACTCCCTGACCTTGGTATATGCGGTAAATGTCAACACTTTGATCCAGGTGACTTGCTGCACTTGTACTTTAGTGACCTGTTAAGGAGCCCTGGAGACAGAGAGGTAGTCATTTGGGTTTGCGGTTTTTTTAACTGAATGAGCGTGACTAAGGCATCGAATTCTCTGATGTTATTTTGTGGACGTCAGGGTGCACAGTGAATCATAATGTGACTTACCCTGAAGCCAAATAAATTCCAGCCAAAAAGAACAATGTAAATTGATATGATGTACAACTTACATTCTTGCTAAAATAAAATATAAAAAAGATCCGTATTTTTGTGAACTTCAATACATATATTTAATTTGTGTGAGAGGTGATCATAGGGTTTAAATGTCAATGACAGCAGCTAGGTGTTGTTCAGAGTATTTTCTAAATGTTAATTGAAAGAATGGAGTGTGGGTTGAGAGAGCTACAGTATAGAGAGGTGATGCAGCAATGACAGTTATTTCTGCCCGAGCAGTGACTAGCTGCCCACTGTATTGACACTGCAAAGCCAAAGCCAAATCACCCAGTCAGCTAGCCTTAGGGTATGCTGCGATGTTGTTGCCATGGTGAAGAGATTATGTCCAAAATAAAAAGCCTTTATTGTTGCAGCTTGGATGGACAGCTGTTTCAGCAGGTAACCTTTAAGTGCATCACTCTTTCTAATGTGTGAAACTTTTGAATAGTCGCTCAAGTTTCTCTAAACGTCAGTATGGAAGACAAGAAAACAGAAATGCTTCACTTGTGTTATTCAATACTTCACTCATAGTAAAAGAAAGGACTCTGTCAATTCTAAAGTTTTAAACATATTGTCATGTTGTAAGGATGAGGATCTAGGCGCACACCGAACTTGATGAAAATAGGTTTAACAATGAGATGGCAAACTTACAATAAATGCAGAGGCAACACATGTAGGGAACAAGAGGGCAACGATGGAAAGACAAGAATCCAGCAGGGAAGTGGAGTGATCAGAGTGATCCATTTTTATATTATAACAAATTTAGTTTCATTTTGCCACCAAATATTAAAAACAAAAATATGAATGATGTGTGAGTTGAGTGGGTTAATCTTTCCTCAACCGATCAGGAAAAATCACCTGCGATGTCCCCACTGCAGCGCTGTTAGGTTTGTGTAGGAATATGTGAATTCTTGATTTTTGTTATCTGACCTCATCATGATTTACAGCGACAGACACACATGACTAATTCCAGCTGGTATGGGGGAGGAAAGGAAGCTCCAATTAGGTGCTTATGAATAAAAGTTCACCCCTCATTTTTCATTGATGTCGAGAACAGGCGAGAAGTAAGGTTTTATAAAAAGCAACTCTTGTTTGGTACATCTGGAGAGTGAAACAGAACATTTCTCCTACAAGGGTATACAGTACCTATAAAACATATTCACCCCCTTGGATGTTTTACCCTTTTTATAGCTTTTACAAATCAGTCAGGGTCAACAATGTACAGATTTGTGGGGACAACCGAGGAATAAAGCTAATGAGTCATACAATGAAGTTGTGGGAAAGGGTGGTAGAAGCTAGGCTTCAGTCAAAAGTGAGCATTCGTGAGCAGCCGAACGGTTTCATGTCAAGACAGAGAACCACAGATGCAATTCTTGCTTTAACGATGCTGATGGAGAAGTACAGAGAAGGTCAGAGGGAGCTGCATTGTGTCTTTGTAGATTTAGAGAAAGCATATGACATGGTGCCGAGAGAAGAGCTGTGGTATTGAATGAGATGGTCTGGAGTGAATGGGCTGCGCAGTTGGTAGCACTGTTGCCTTTCAGCAAGAAGGCCTGGGTTCAAATGTACCCCGGTGTACCCCGGTGACTGCTGGAGATAGGCAGGATGGAAAGGATAGGAGTAAATGTACGGTGTCAATTTAGTGCCAAAATCCGAGCGCATTAAAACCATAATCAGCGTGCATAAAGAGCACTCTCTGCGCACTCGCTGACACTGTCTGCGCGTTCGGGGTCTCTCTACATGCGCTCGCCGTCACTCTCTGCGTGCTCGCCATCACTGTCTGTGCGCTTGTGGTCTCTCTCTGTGCTTTCTACGCGTTCGCCTTTGCTGAGTTTTGGCACTTTGGGGATGGGCATTGAATAGATGGCCCGAAACCCCCCTCCTTTCTGATTGGCCACTACTGTCTCCGGGTCAGAGCCAATCTGAGGCAGAGTAGGGCAGGTTATCATTGTGGATCGAGATGTCAGAGAAAAAAGAGGTAAGTTGAGGAACAGACAGATAATGTAATCTAATTTATATGTCAGTCTGTTCCACAACTTACCTCTTTTTTATCTGACATTTCGATCTGCTATTAAATTCTGCCGCCAACCGCAATGATGACCCGCCCTACTCTGCCTCGGATTGGCTCTTACCTGGAGACAGTAGTGGCCAATCAGAAAGGAGGAGGGTTGGGGGTCCGTCTATTCAATGCCCGCCCCCAAAGTGCCAAAACTCAGCAAGGGCTAGCGAGCAGAAGGCACAGGGAGAGACGGCGAGCACACAAACCGTGACGGCATGCACGCAGACAGAGACTGCGAGCGCGCAGAGATTGACGGCGAGCGCATAGAGAGAGATCACGAGCGTGTATAGAGAGACCGCGAGCGCGCAGAGTGTGCTCTTTATGTGCGCTGATTGTGGTTTTAATGCTCTTGGATTTTGGCACTAAATTGAGGCCATATAAATGGCGTCAGATGATTTGCTGTGGCAGCCCCTGATGGGAAATGCCAAAAGAGAAGAAGAAGATCTAAACAACTAACTTAAAAAAAAAAAGAAAAACAGGAAACCTCCTGTTTTTCTTTTTTTTATGCACTTTGAACTTTGACTAGTAGAGCTTACCTTATAGTCTGCTGTATAATAATGACTTCCATTTATATAGCCCTTTTCAACTCAATTATTCATTCATTTCACACACTGGTGGAAGCAAACTATGTTTGCAGCCATAGCTGTATGTAACAGGCAGAAGCTGAAATCAAACGCACGACTTCCAGGTCGCAAGCTGACAACTCTACCACTAAGCCACAGCCCCCCATATGCTATTCTCAGGCCTTATTTTAACTTGCTGCAAACCAAATGCCATTTGGAAAGATTTGATAAAGTTAACCTGAAAGACACAGAATTTAGAATCTTTCTGGTAAGTGTCCATAAATGTCATAACAAGTGCACCAAACTGAAATAATATGGAGAAATAATTGGAAAGGAATTCCACTTTCTACCTCTAAATTTCTGCACAGTTTTTTGTAAATAATTTAGCAACAAGCAGTGCTATGCTTCATATTTATTACAATGAAGATGTGCATGAGAGTATTTACCTCATGAACATCTGCAGAGCACAGTCCCTCTTGTAGATATAATAGCAAAACATCACAATTGATTATGTATTTGGATCTTGATTTAAAGAGCCACACATAATTCTGAACGGCAACTTCATCATAATCACCAATCTCTTCTTCAAAGTTTGCTTTTTGTTTGCTCATTAAGGATGCCTGATGAAGTTCCCAATCAATATGCAGATGAAGAGTGCATCAATTTGTTTTGATGCCTCTGCCATAATTCTTTTTTGCGGCACAGAGAAGCAGACCTCCTGGATTGCTACAAAGATGTCAACAGCACAGATGCATCTGTTTCTCTGGTTTCACTGACTGATGCATGTCTGTCGTGTGATCAAAGTTTATGTTCTGAGCAACTCAAGTGCAGTTTTTCCCTTCTAGAAAGATTTTTTGTTTCTATAAAATGTTTTGGACTTAGCATAATTAAGAGTTACCCGTGGTTGTAAAATAAAAAGCGCAATTTGGGAAGACTTTTATTCAAACAGACTAGAAACAGCTAAAGCTTTGACATTATGAACAATCAATGGAATTTTTTTTAGAGCTGTCCAGCAATAGGACTTTGAATTCTTTTTGGGTCAGTTTGAGTTGTAGAAATGCCTGGTTCAGAACATAAATTCTTAAAATCTAGAGTTCTAGTGCTGTGATGGACTGGCAAACTGTCCAGGGTGAACCTTGCCTCTCGCCGATAGGCACTGGAGATAGGCACCATAGCCCCCCCCCCCCCCCACTGCAACCCTGCAGAACATGGACAGGTATAGATAATGGATGGATGGATTGATGGATGGATGGACTTCCAGTGGTTTGTATTGGCTTTGCCGTGGAATATTTCATAAATAAATAAATCAGTCTGTTGTTTTGCCGTAAAACCAGGTAAAAGGCATCTATTGGAAATATATTGTTTTCTTAAGATGTCAAATGTTATCTTTCCATCTGTTTAATTCCATTACTGTTTTATATATAAGCACATTGAGAGAAATATATTAATTATGTGGTATCTAATCTGATTATTTACATGGATACCAATCTCTATGAAGCTCCTAAACAAAAGTACCATGGAACTATTTTAATAAAGCTTGAAAATTCTCAGATTATTGTCACATTACGCCCACAGACTTAACAAAATTTCAAGATACCCATTAACTGTGAGATGGAAGGAAAATATTGGTTAAAATTTACTTTTAAAAAGAAAAACCTGAAACGTTTGGCATGGATGCATATTCAGCCCCTTTTTCTATGTTATCAATCTTTAAAATCCTTTGCAACCAACTGTCTATAAAAAGCACCAAATTAGTAAATAGTGTTACTCTCTCTATAATGTAAACTCTGTATGAAAACAGCTGTGTTTTGAAGGGCACAGAGTTTTGTTAGAAAGCATTAGAGAACAAATAACATAATGAAGACCGAGAAATGCAGCGGACAAGTTAAGAAATGAGTCTGAGGAGAAGCATAAATCAGTTAGATCAACATTCAAAAGCTTTGGACATCTTATAGAATCCTGTTCAGTCTATCATATGAAAACTGAACGAGCATGACACAACTACCGAGCTTGTCAAGACATGGTTGTTCACCTAAGCTGAAAGGCCTGGCAGGGAGAGCATTATTTAAAAAGAAACAGCTAAGAGACTCTGGGGGAGCTGCAGAGATACGCAGCTCAATTTGGAGATTCTGTTGACAGAGCAACTACTAGCCATGCACTCTAGATGTATTAGATTCAAAATGTTAATCGTTTGACAGCCCTAATATATATATATATATATATGGGCTGTCAAACGATTAACATTTTTGATCAAATTAATGACAGGGTAGCTGTAAATTAATCACGATTAATTAACATTCCCAAATATGACCGAAAAAAATAAAATTTTCTGAATGTAAAGCTGACCGATTCTTATTCAATTTTGGACAACACTGACCATCTTCATGGGACTATCCTACAACAACGGTGTATTCGTTCAGACGCTTCTTCAGTTTTGCTGTGACACAGACTGCTACAGGAGACCATTCCTGCTTACAGCCATCAGGATCTACAATAGCTCCTTGAAAATTTTAATAATACGAGCTACAACAACACTTACTTTCTCTCTGGGAGGAACTAAGTATTTTTTAATAGAATTTTTTTTGACTAATAGAGGGATTTTTTGTTTATCAACACCGAACCTTTACATTACTCCCTGGGTCCCGCTGTTATTATTCGCAATTATCAAACAGTTGTCATGCTGTTTATGTGACAAGCGAGCACTGAAAGCAGCGCGGGTTTAATTGTGGGGTAAACAGGGCAGGTCATTCTGTGCATGAGTTAAAAATGAATGGCATTAATTTCACAAATTAATCGACCCGCATTAATGCATTAAATTTGACAGCTCAAATATATATATACAAATAAGTAAGAGGAGCTAGAAAAAGCCATTCTTGAAAGAAGGACACAAACCATATACAAGAAACAACAAATGAGTGGAACAAGACATTCTAGGAGTGTCATGTTTGTAAGTTTAAATGACTCCAAGTACAGACAGCAAACCCAGATGACAGGAGATCTAATTTTTCTTTCAAATATTTATTTACAATTAAGTTAAGTGAACGTGAGAGCGGGAGTCTGAGAAAGCGGTGAAGCGTCGATGGATTCCAGCAAACGGGAGCGGGGACTGAGGAGACAGGTAAGTGGTTAGTAGCGGTTGAGGGTTCAGGAGTGTGGATATGAGTAACGGAAGAGAGCTTACTCGGTTGTCAGCTTCTGAGAAGCTTGGAGGAGGTCTGCAGGAAAGAGTTACTGAGTCTGGCTGGGGAACAGATGGTTTGAGTGAGTGATGAGCCTTTGTTCTGCGCAGGTGGAGAAGGTGGAGGGCGGACAGGCAGGCATAGGAGAGCGGCGGAGTTCAGGTGAGTAATGGTTCTGATTCCAGGTGAAAGTGGAACGAAGACTGACCAGAGATGAATCCAGGATGCAAAGAAGAACACTGCCGGGAGGTTGATGAACGAGATCTGTGGGAAAAAGCAGGTGAGGAAGGCATCAACAGGAATCGTCTTACTAGAGAGTTCCATAAACAAGACTGAAGGCTTAGTCTGGCTTGTGTACCACGCTTAGTGTAAGAACCATCTGGCGTCAGTCTCTAGAATCCACTTCCCTTAAGAATGGTGCTGCTGATGGATCTGATGAGAAGCACCTGCTTCAGAACCTGCCGGTCACGCCCCCCTGCAGAGCAAGGTAAAAACAAACACACACATCCACTCACCCAGCACACAGCTGCTTAGACCTAACAAGGAGCGCTATTCTTCAGCATGGAATGGGAAGCTGGTCAGAGTTGATGGAAAAGTAGATGAGGATAAATATAGAGCAATCCTTGAGAAAAACATGTTAAGGGTTTCAAATGACTATTCCAGCAGGATGACACTAAACACACAGCCAGCGCTATAATAGAATGGTTATCAAAGCATATACATGCATAAGAATGGCACAGTCAAAGTCCAGACCTACATCCAATTGGGAATCTGTGGCAATAAGCACCCTCCATCTAATTTGTCTGAGCTTGAAGTATTTTGCCGAGAATAATGATCAAAAGTATAATTCTCTTGAGGTGTAAAGCTGCTATTGACATACTTCAAAAGACTGCAGCTGTAATTATAGTGAAAGTCTGTTCTAAAAACTATTAACCCATTCTACATTCTACACTTTTCTTTAGATCTTTTTCTTGAAAAAAAATATAAAACTTCCCTTCAACAAACAAAAATAAAATAAAATACAAAATTATGCACTACTTTCTGTTGGCCTGTCATATATCATTCCAATAAAGATCTTTTAATGTGACAAAAAAGAGCACATTTACAAGAGGTTAGAAAGATTTTGAAAGATACTATTAAACATTTTTAAAGAATTTTGAAAAAGGACTCAAAAGCAGACACCATTGATTAAAAAAAATATTGACGGTTTAAAACAAGAAGCTGTAAACATTATTCCTTGCAGAATGGATGACTGGGGAAGAGTAGTAGGTAGGTTAGTGGGATGAGCTACACAGAAAGTAAGGTTAGTGGGTTGGCTTGGCTTCATAAGTATAATTTAACTCAATCAAGATGCTGGGTCTTAGATCTCAGGCACAGATGTTACCCCACTGGTAGAAACAAGGATTTGGCAAAAGCATGGACCTTGGATGATAAACAGCTTTGTGAAGACCTGATGGATGAGTGCAGTGGCAAAAACGAGGAGAGGATCCTGGGTGCCAAAACTCGCACGCACGCACACACACACACACACACACACACAGAGAGAAGAAAGACAGAATACACAATGGTTAAATGAGAAATGGAAAAGAGCAGAGAATGAGCCATGCAGCTTGTTGCAACTTTCATTAACTAGCATCATGGCATCAACAGAAGAGTGCATACAGCTAGTCGTGTTGGCTGAACAATAAGAGAGATATAAAAGAGATGAACAACGGGGATTTACATCCTTTACTTTAAATTACATTAGCATCACGTACAGTGGTTATAAAGTAAAAAACAGAGCCTTCATTTTGATAATTACATAGATAAAGTATTTTTAAGACATTATATATGTTTTAAATAATTTATGTGAAGAGCCACATTACAGCGAAGGTTAAATGTATACCTTAAATCAAGTAGAGTCAACTGCTCCACAGTACATATTCCTTATGTTAATGCTCTTTATCACTTTTATACATTTTAGATCATCAAACAAATATTAATAACAGACAAGGATAAATTAATTTTTAGGGAAAAAGCTGTTGAAACCAACCTGGCCAAATATAAAAATTAAATCCCTCCCTTCTCTCTTTCTCACTGGCTAGTATGAAGAATAAAAGATATCACCTGGGTGAAAACATGAGGTAGGCTAAATGATTTCAAAAGAAGCATATCATATCCCCATCTAAAAAAAGAACATGGAAAAGTAGGCAAGGTTCCCAGAACTGGCTGGTGTAGCCTAATTATTCCAAGAGCAGATGAACAACTTATCCTAGAGGTGACTAAAGATCCCAGAACATTAAAAACAGTGCAGCCCTCCCTTGCCTCAGTTAGAGTTAGTGTTAAAGATTTAACAATAAGAAAGAAACTGGGCAAAAATGACTTCCGTGGTTGAGTTTTATGGTCATAATCACCTCTGACCACAAAGGAGATACAGTAAAGGCTTGTCTTACCAAAAAAAAAGAGGGGGGGTGCCTTGGGGATCTTGATGATCCTTAAGACTTTTTTGAAAATATTTTATGGACTGTAAAGACAGAAGTGGAGTATTTTGGAAGATATGCATCAGGTTACATCTAGAACAAAACAGTCTTAATTTCAATTGAGATGCTGTGATGTTGCATCTCAGTCTATCTAAACAGTCTATCCATGAGACAACAAATTATTAAACTTAAGACGCAATTAGTAGTAGGGGACAAATATTTTTTTCACAGCTGATTTTAAAGATCTCCAAACAACACTGCATTAACGTTTTGAAAGGAACGTCACCCAACACCCGTTGAGCTTGTTCTTTGCCATGTTAATACTTTTTTTCAATAATCACTCTCAGAGTATTTTGATAAATCAACAATCCTAGCTTGTGTTAGATTTCCAGCAAAACTCTGCTGACCTGTAAATTGTAATGGTGTGAAACATGGCATCAGAACTACGCAGAAATTTCAGAGACAAATTAATATTCTACGCAACGAGAGGGGCTTTCTTGAAATCAATCAGGACTGGACGTGACTCCTCTGAAAGGGCAGTGCATGGAGCTTTAAATCACTTTGTGAACAATCTATCAGTTGTATATCTAAAGTATGATCAGGCACACTGAGACTGAGAGAATCCAGCTTTGCTCAGTGAGTTATGGAAAATGAAATTCATCACAGATACAGAACTTGCTGAGCTCTAATCTGCAAAAGTACTGTCAAAAGACGATTGTCCCAGAGGATGAGTAATAGATTCAAACCAGAGGATGCGAAATATGGAGTTTTGACCCAGAAACACCAGCATTTCATGGTAAATAACTTGAATATTTACTTATGATGCCTCGTATTAGAGTTGTGATAGTGACAGAATGATGTAAGAAATATGATAGAATGTTACTGTTGGTTATGAAATTCACAGTGAGATATGCTGGTGGGAATTTGCAACCCCTTCACTGAAGTGACTCCACTCTGTTAAAGGAGAAACAGCAGCCTGTTACTCAGGGACATTCTCCACCTTCTGAGATTCATCTTCGTGGAGAAGGAGCCTTCCTGCAACAGCATAAAATAATTTCTTCAATTCCAAGGGATTCTTGGAATAAACTTCATATGTTATCAAGAATGAAAAACATTTAGATGCCCATACAGCTTGACTTTATTGTGTCAGGGATGTGTGTGGAGTATGGACCCAAATGCAGATGCTGAAGGAAGGTGCAGGATGTTTATTAAAGGAGGCGGTGAAGGTGATGGTGATGATGATGAAGACGACGACAGGAACGGAGAGACTGGACATCGGGCAGGAACGAGACAGCAGGGAAGGCACACGAGACATCAATAGTATAGTTACAGTTAATGATCCGGCCCTGAGTGAAGGGAAGTGATGGGTAATAAAGGCAGGAGGTGAGTAGGATCAGGTGTGAATGATTTGAGACAGGTGCAGACAATGAGGAGTGAATAGGGCTACGCGACAAATCGCAACTATGAATATGAAGAAGGGAGCAAACACTCAAATGAATTGAATTTGTCAGTTCTAATTTAGCTATTAGATTGTTTCATAAAATTACACAAACCAATAATAATTAAAGTAAGAAGTCTACAATAGCATTGACTTATTCAATATTTGCCAATATATCTACCATGCCTTGCAGAAGTTTTTATACCATTTAATATTTATCATATTTTGTCACATAAGTTATGACCAAAAACCTTAAACAAGGGATTAAATATGTGTGATTAGGCAATGTTGATAAGTAGTGAAGTGGAAGGAAAAGGATACATGCCTCTCAGTCCTCTCTAGCGAAATCTGACTCAGAAGTTTGTGCCAGCCTAACAAAAATGGAGACTGACATTTGTGTTCCGTCTCTGAAAACAATGTCTCGAGTTCAGTCAAACTGGAGTGACAGTGTCCAAAAATACCAGCATTTAAAACTTCCCAGATTCCCAACTGGATTTACAGTAGGTCTGGTCTTTGACTGCTTTAACTCTAACCATTCCACTCTAGTGTTGTTCTACTGAAAGGGTGAATCTCTGTTCAAGTGTGTGTTTTGTACCAAGATTATCCTGTTTTATCTATATCCATCTTCAGCAGTGTTCCTGCCCTTCAAAAAAGAAGCATTACCATAACATGGACCAACTCTGTCTCACCATGTGGATGGTTCATTTTGGGTGATGTTCAGTGTTAGTTTTTCTGTGCCATACATCATTTTGCGTATAGGCAAGGAAAATAGAATTTTGGTCTCCTCTGAACAAAGTGCATTTGTTTTAGATGAGTCCCTACATAACTTTTGCCAAACTGCAAACATGACGTCTTATGGCTGTCTTATTGCCCTGGCTTGATAAGTTTGCAGTTGTGCTTTACGCTTTCCATTTCCAGATGATAGATTGAACAGTACTTTTTGAGACGCTCAAAGGATAGGATAATGTTTTATAAACTTCCTCTTATCCAAGATCGGGTCACAGGAGCAGCAGCTTAAGCAGGGAGACCCAGACTTCCCTCTCCCAAGCAACTTGGGCCAGCTCCTCAGGGAAAATCCCAAGGTGTTCCAGGCCAGGTCTTCCTCTGGGCCTCCTCCCGGTGGGATGTGCCCGGAACAACTCACCAGGGAGGCTTCCAGGAGGCATCCTAACCAGAAGCCAAAGCCACCTCAACTGACTCCTCTCGATGTGGAGGAGCAGCCGCTCAACTCTGAGCCCCCCACCCCTGGATGACTGAGTTTCTCACCCTATCTCTAAGGGAGATCCCAGACACCCTGCATAGGAAACTTGTTTCAGCCGCTTGTGTCCGTGACCTTGTTCTTTTGGTAACTAAAGAGAGCTCATGACCATAGATGAGGGTAGGAACGTAGATCGATTGGTAAATCGCATGCTTCACCTTTCAGTTCAACTCTCTTGTCACCACAGCAGACTGATCCAGCATCACTGCAGACTAGGGCCAGCCCTTGGCATAGGCAGTATACAGTAAGAAAATGCCAAGCGCGCAAACATCCATTAGGGATCTACAAACTGAGGAAAAAAAAAATATTATTGTAATTATGATATATTACATGAGTCCACAACATAGCTTCACAGTGGGCTCATGTCTCTCTTAAGGTTCTTTCGGAGTTTTTGGCTGCCTCGCTTCTCTCTATCTGTTCTGGTGCGGGAGGCTGTGTGAGTCGGTCAAACCAGCTGATTGACAGATTTGCAACTTCCCATGTATGGCTTACTCGGTAGGCTAAAAGGATAAACCAGTAAGGCACCCATTGAAGAAACAAACGAGAGAAGAGGACGAAAAACATGAATAAGACAGGGGTGCATATGTAACGTTAAAGTGACAAAATTATTTAAATTATTATGGATCGTAGTTATTGTTGTAGTGTTGTTATTTTGCTAGTTAACTTGTTTTTGGATGATAGCAGCATTGTTTTAAATAAATTAATAAATCCCTATATGAGACTCAAGTTGATCTTACCCTAAACTTATATTAATTATTTTTTATCAATAATTTGTACTTGTGTTTGTGTGTGTGTGCACCTATTAGTACTGTCAAAGTTAATGTGATAATAGCGCATTAAGAGGGAGACAAACACAGAATGTCTCTAGCAGTCGATTAACTCCGGACTGTCCTGACATTTTAAACAAAAATGTTTCCAAATGATCATTTCTAAGACAATTATTTACTACTGTGGTCTGTGGCAACAATAAACATTTAAAAACAAGTGAAAACTCATCAGGCTAAAAAAGCCACACAAAATGTTTGTTAATGCTGTCAAAAATCATTGACATCGTTAAAATAGGTTCATTTTTTCCCTTTTCTTTACAATTAGACACTGATTCGTGTTCGTCCCTTACATAATATGTCATCAATAACACTGATGCTTATGGCTAAAATGTTAAAAAAAGGAAAGAATTCAAGAGGTATGAATACTTTTGTAAGGCATTGTATGTTGTATCCACGAAGAATAAACCTCTTTGTTCTAACACCCTTTCCTGTAGAGAGTCATGTAAGGAACAACTTCTCATAAATTATTAATCACTTCTGTCTGTGCAGCTATGGTGGCTGAGGGCTTTTAATATTGTCATGCTAATGCTTTGTTCATGTTTTATGTTGTTAAATATCATCTGCAGCTGGTTCAATTGGTACAGGTCATTTTGCACGACCACCGACAACTGGGTGTAATTTAGAGCTCTAATACTCCCTTCATGAGTGTAACCAGTTTTTCTCACCTCTGCTGTCGACTCTACATTGTGCCCCAGCTAGGAAAAAGCCAATTCACAGGGCAAGTAGCCACTCCACTTAAGTGATTCTGCAGTTTTTACCACTTCATGATTTCTTTCATCTCTGTTTCCCCGCCTTGCTCTGTGCCCCACTCGGCTTTCAGTGTCACAAAAGGAGCTGATCCCTGTCATGAAGGGTTGATTCTCTGAACAAGGGGGATGACTTATTGAGGTGGAAACCACCAGCTCAGCAAACATGACTGAAGAGACTGATGAAGCCTCTCTCATCTCACCCCTCTCATCGCCTTTAAACCTTCAGGATTCTCTTTCTGTCAGGCACCCTACCCTGTGTCGAAGGAATGGGGCTTATAACATCCGAGGCAAGTAAGCGCTTCACTCACTGTTCAGGTTGCATTACGCAACTAATAGAGTGTTTCGGATTCTCCCATATTTACTCCTATACAAGTTCCAAACTGTGCTAACCGAGTGTGGAAACAATTCAGCAAGGTTTCACTGCTTGCTTGCATGCATTTCCCTCTTTTCTTCCAGTAGTTTCATCTTCTGTTTGGAGGATGGCACAGTAATCATGCCAACTGATGCAAAGAAACTCTTTGAAGGAGCGGGGAGTTTGCATAAAAGCTGAGTCATGTAAACTTTTATGCAATGTGGAAGCAAAATCTTCCAATAGCAAGAGCTAATTCCCCACTGTTGGAGTTTTCTGAGGTCAGGCCCATTTGACATTAGCAGAAAAAGTAAATTATTGGTCTTTTGCAATAAGTAGCATCATAAATGCTTGAAATGTTCTCAGAAATGTTGAAAGATGTATGACATAATTAGGGTACCTAGATGGTAAAAAAAGATTTGCATGGACAAAAAAGACATGCAGATGTTTTTCTTAAATGTGTGTGCTTAGCTTGTTATTCAGATATTATCAAATATATACAGAACCTGCCTTTAGTATTGCCTTCACTGGAAAGGATGTGTGAAAAACAATGTAGAAATTCCTCTTTTTTGCAGAGCATAATAATGAAAACAGTTACTGTGTTACTCTAACAGTAAACTTCAGGGATTTGTATTAGCTTGATTACCAACATCCTTACTCTATGTGGTGGTAAGATAAACTGGAGTCCTCGTCCAAAGTTTTGTTTGTCTCAGTTCCACTTGTTTTCAACTTTTACAGTTATTTCTCTGACTGTAGTAAAATTAGACCTGCAGCTATTTTTGTGGCCATGCCCTGACTAATGAAGATCAACAAACATCTGGCTTGCTTGAATGAAATAGTCTCTTGTCGTTCCCATTTTAAAGAGTGGCTAAGACAAATTGGTTTCTTTTTAACACAATATTTTCACCCCAAGAAGGTAGGAAGTAATAAATTATTAAGTATGAATTTCATGGCACTTTGATTCATCCAAAAAGTGCATAAGACAGATTCGCATATTTATCCTATAACATTTGTCAGGGGTGCCAATAAATGTGATGTGTTGGGTCTACATTAGATTTGGCAGGTTGTATATGTAGCAACTGGTATACTCATCACCTATTACTATAAAAGTGCTGATATTTAATTTTCTCTAGTTACAAGGCTAAATGCATTATTATAGCTCTAACAGTCAAAGTTGTGTGCGTGTAGCTCAACAATATAATGCAGACAGTTTTTGGTCTACTTGGATTTAAACTTATCCTCTGATTTTATGCAGACTGCTTTCACAATGCGGTCACTGTTTACAAAAGGTTTTTATGACTCCTTGTAAACACAGATCTGCTAGAAACACCATAGGAGTGCTTTTGTAAGTTAGGGTAAAGAAGCAGGACCCAGGAATGTAAACAGATAAGACAGGATGATGGAGCTAGACAAGGGACATTACTATCAAAACAGGGCTTAATTCCATTTATCTCACAGGACTTTTCAGCCAGACATCTAATTGTGTAAAGAATAATTTTTTGTAGCACAATTATCCCTTAAACTAAGAGTCATTGTCTTTCTGATTAAATAAAAGTACTGAATTTAACGGTTGGAATTTCCTAGAACTGTTAGTTATATTTATATATATATATATATCGAGTTTATGCTTTTTGCATAAAAGATGCATTTATTTTAATGCTCTTTTTTATCTTTATCTTTTTTAGGTTTCAGTAAAGGTGTGAAGGCTGATGAAAGAAAAAGGTAAGAATTTATTATCTGGCTTCTTTGTAGATATTATTATCTACAAAGACAAACCCCAGTAAGGCCTGTCATGAAGCACTATATCAGCTAAGTTGCACTTTTGATAAAGATATTTTGAAAATGTCAAAGCCGAACTTTAGTTTAGTTGACTCAAAAGTTAAAACCAACTTTTTTCAATATTTTGAAAAATAAATATGCAGATTTTTATTTACCAAATTTAAAATGATATATTTTTAATGTACAACACAGTATTATTATCTGGTAATGTCATCTGATGACATCTGCTTTTTGTATTAGCTTGAATTACCTGGTCATTATAACTGATGCCTAGAAGTAAATATTTATTAAAGGGGGGTAGCACGTTTTTCTCGGGAAGAGAGCGCAATTATATGGTACAGTACAGCCATAATATTACTGTAAATCGATCCGTAAGTTCAGTAAATAATATAAACTACCTTTTTGAAATTTGTCCGAAAACTAAATGCCTTGAAATTAGCGGCATGTCTCTTTAAGAGCCTCAGACACTCCCCCTGTCTTCAACGTCATCACAACATTCTCCACATGGGCACGAAGCATTACCGTACTGCAGCAACTTCTTTATGTGTGATTTTCTTTTATGCTTTGCCAATCACTTGAAAATTAGTTGGAAACTAGCCTTGAGGTCGGTTGAAACAGTTTTTAATTCCAAATAACTCAGCGTATCTAAAAAGTAATTGAAAGTACAGCTCCTGTCATTCACATAAAAACTGCTCTCCTGAAAACATGCTGCTCGCTGCTACTGTCTGTGCATCACTATTTACAGCTGATCATTTTCTCATTGGAAATACACGAATTATGTAGGTGACCCATTTTGGATTCAAAACGGCGAATTTCGCCAACAGGTAATGGATTTTCATGACTGAGTGAGGAAACTGTACCCCATAGCACATACATTGGCAAAATGAAAATGTAACATGTTTTATTCTCAATTCCTCTCACATAAGACACAGGGAGTGTACATGATATGCGACGCCGTCAGATGTAAGGTAATGAAAGGGAGAGTCAAAACTGGTAAAACGTGCGGTAAAGTTGCGTTAATTGTAGAAAATTGCAAGACGTGCAGAATTCGCGGGGATTGGCTGAATTTGCGTTAATAGTAACGATCGCAACATCGTGAATTCCTGGAGGGACTGATTAATAAACACGAGCTGCAGTGCACAGATCTAACTCTGAATTATCCTAAACTATGTTGTTCTAACAAGCTGAATCAGAGCATTTCCAGTTACCTGTGTTGGCTCTGAAGAAATACTCTTGAGAGTGGGGATTGCATCGTTCTTCAACGTCATCTTGCTTACTAATCCACTGTCAAATAAACGTTTGTTCTGGAAGCAACCTTCTTTGAAATGGCTGGCACAAACGAAGCAAATCTTTTTGGGAGGAGGGTCGTTTCCAAAAATGAATTCCAACCATTTTCAACAAACAGCCTCATTTTTTTGGAGGCGAGAGTTTCCAAAGATTACTCAAAAATACATAAATTACCGTAAGAAATACGTTTGGCCTGTTTTTAAGGAGGGAATGACTTAATGTGATGAAAAGCTTAAAAAAGTCGATTTTGCATGCCACCACCCCCTTAAAAAAATAGGTGCACTGCACAGTTAGTATTGTTGTATGTATGCATGCCAATGGAGAACTAATGTTTTTAACATGAGGTCAAGTCTCAAGGTAGGCGTGGCTTTTTTTTGGGGGGTGATCCTGAGCAATCAGTGGTTGGACTCCTTGTCTGACACTGCCCACCTAACCCCAGATCTTACCACAGTGAGTGAAGCTGACTGAATCACTTATTGCCTGGTTATTTTGGATAATAATTATTTAAATTACTAAAAAGGCACTAAAAACACATCATTTTATCCCTGGATGGTCAAATGATATTTGACTAAGAAGAAAAATAAAATTGAATGAGTTGGTGATTTATCCAAAAAAGTAACATACCCACAGGAAAAAACCTTCCACATCACTGATCCCAGTATACACACAATAAGCACCAGATATACTTCAAAGATGTAACGGGAGTTGATGTTTCACAAAATCTCCTTAAAGTGTACTGAACCCCCTGAAAAATCATAAACCCCGCCCCCCAGATAACATTTGAAAAATTCTACAAAGTGGGCGGTGCCAGGAGGCACGGAAGGGTATGGCCAAGTGTTGAGGAAAAGCGGAGGGGGGAACGTGGGAGTGTGTTCCGTAGGACAGTGACAGCTCGCTTATTTTGACACTGAAACATGGACAGTGACCAAAGCGACGTTGGCAGTTTTGCAACTGATCGATCTGATCAACATTGATCTGTTTTGAACTATGTTAGCATCACCACTCAAAGACCGGACTCCTCTTGTCTCCCTCTGCCTCAGCAGCAATGAGCTCGGGCGGCGCTGGCTCGGTGCCCTGAATCAAGGGATCTCCTCTGTCGTCACCGGAGGTAGAGAGGTAGAGGGAGGCTTTATGGAGCCCAGCGGCCGCGAGCCGTATTAATTCGAGCCACTGGCTCGGGGCGCTGAGTCATCGCTGTCCGAGGCTGGCGCTGCTGCTGAGGGAGAGAGAGACAGGAGGTGTCCAGTCTCTGAGTGGTAATGCTAACATAGGCTAACGTTCAAACAGTATGTTAGCTATGCTAACTAAGTGCTAATGTGATAATGGTAACCTGAAAAACGCAATCCAACTCCAAACTCGCCACGGGGCCGGTATGTCTGATAGTTTTATACCCAAACCCACGGGGCGTGTCTGTGAGACCATGGCTGCTGTGACACAGTCAATGCCTGTGACGTAAAGATGTACCGCTCTCCACCAATCACAAAATTCAAATGCAGTAGCCACAGTTCAACCCTAAGGGGGCAGCACTAAGACGTTTTTAGACCAAAAAGTGTAGAATTAAACAAGTTTACACCAAAATGTAAACAAATCCCCAGAAACTGAAAGACTACATTGGTAAAGACCCATTTATATAGTTTAGAAGCAAAAAAAAGTTATTTTGGGGTTTAGTTACTCTTTAATGTCGTCATGTTGAGACCCATGAAACAAGTGATCTTAAAAATGCCTGCACAGATCTCAATACAGGAAACAATGTGACAACTTGAAAAAGCCCAAAGCATCTTTGTGAAAAGTGAGGCAGAGATGAAAGTGTGAAATTTTATCAACATTAGCACATTTACCTTGATTATTTTGTAAAAACATATAGGCTTTTTTTTCATCAGAAAAATGGCACTGTACCCTGATACACACAAAGCATCCACCTCAACCCAATGCGCCTGTACAGTCGACAGACTTCTTACTTAAAACTTTTAGATTTGCTGCATGTCATTAGATACTGTAATGCATGTTCTCATTTGTCAGGATTTCAAGTACAACATTTCGTTTCGTTTTAGTTTGTCTTCTGTATGGTCATAGTTTTTGTTATCTTGCACGGTACAGAGTTCTGCTTGTAGCACTTCATTGATCTGATTGATGACTCATGATCATTTTTGTGTTTTCGATTCTCTAGTCAGTTGCTTCTGATTTATTCCATACTGTCTGAGTTTCAACAGTTTCTGCAAAAAAACTTTGCAGACAGTTGCGCATAACAATCCATCTGCTCCACTCGATTAAAGAAAAAGAAGAAGACTGGTACAAAACAAACCCGATTTTTTTTTTCGTGGCTGAAAATGCTAAAAGTATTCTGTGGATTTGTCTGTCTACTGGTGACTTTGTAACCTAAAAAAAATGAAAAGAAAGGGCACCACATATCAACTTTATTTAATGCCCATCATGCAGTTCTGTGGCAATGGGGGATTTAATGTGAAAGGAGAGGGTATGGCTCATTGAGACACAATAAACCTGCAACAAAAAAGTAAAATCTAAAGAAAAGGACAACAAACAAAAACTGAGGGCATATTTTTCATTCACAGGCAACTGGAAAGTTTGTGCATTTGTTTGGTGTTTGCAAGCATTGATCAGCCGAGTCCCAGCCTGTCAATATTCCCCGCTTCTCTCTAAATCCTCATTTGCCTTCTTCTCGTGGACAATAAGAGCTAAATTTTTCCTGTCTGTGTTGCCAGCACTGGGTGGTTGCTGTAAAACATGAAGACAGCTTCAGAGTCCTAATAAGTTCCATAAGGTGTTTCTGTCGTTTCAACAGACTGCTGCCTTGTTTTGTGAGAGGAGTTGTCTTAAGACAAGGAAATGCTGCAAAAACAGATTTGACACAGTGATTACAGACTCAGAGTCACAGTATCCCTCACCTTATCCAAGTCAGTTACTTTGTAAACAGGCTCCTAATTGGTATGAGCTTTCATTAACTTTGGCATTAATTGCATACTTACTTAATGCTTTTCCCACTGCTACAAGGAGCTCTGCCCCACTAAGTGTGGTTTTTCACATAAAATTTGAAACATAAAACAACAAAAAGTTTACATAAAAATATTGTTGTTTTGCAGATCACTAGTAGTAGAGGGTAAGTTAGACTAAAATCAACAAAGCACAATGTCATGTTCTTTGTTTATGTAGAAGTTACCCTTAAAGTCACTATGTACAGAAAACCATTAACAAAAAAGACTTCTGATACGTTAGGTCATAGATTGCTGAGGGAAAAGATGAATATGATGATTTGATTTGTTACTTGAGGGATGGCACATTTTTGTATAAGCATGAGTATGGACAAATAAACAGTGACGCCAAAAAGATATCCGTGAGGTTAAACAAAGGTCTGAGCTGGGTCCTAACTTTTTTTATATCATACATAATAAAACAAGGTTCTGTACTTGTTTTAGTGATGCACAGAACTGTGATAAGATTTTTTAGATCACTGTTTATGAATTGTGAGAAAAGCTACATCAAAATGCAATAAAAATAACAACTGGATTTTTAGTTTTATAATATTTTTGTTAAAATTTCATCTTATTCTTGTCTGGTGAGCTAAATGTGGTGTTCCACCCCTGAAAGTGACAAAAGTTTGAAGATAATTCTACTTGGTGAGTATTGTAGTTTTGGGGATAATTGTATCTTTTAACCTTTTGTTAATTCTCTGTTTTTTCTCTTTGTTACATCTGTCCTAGTGTTCAGTTTAGCTCTGACACCTTCCTGGAGGGAGGAATTGGCTGAACTACTGCTGCCATCAACTTAAAGTTCTCCATATGTAGATGATACACAACTCGTTCAGGATATAACTCTGTCTCTCTCTTAAATGTAGCTGTTGGCTGAGTTTTTGCTGTGCCTGTATGTGTTCTCATTCATCACATAGGTCAGTGCTTCTCTGTTGTTTTTTTTTGTGTGCATGCCCTGTCTTCTCGAACCCCCAGTCGGTCGTGGCAGATGGTCTCTCACACTGAACCAGGTTCTGCTGGGATCTTCTTCCTGTTAAAACAGGGTTTTCCTTTCTGCTGTTGCTACATCCATGCTCCGTATGAGGGCTTGTTGCAAAATCAATGACACAATGCACGTCATTGTCCACTGCTCGTCCAGGAGGAGTGAATGCTGCAAGTCAGTGACTTGATACAAATCTGCTGGGTTTTGTTTAGATAGGAAACTTTGTCACCAACTTGAATAACAAACTGATCTTGAATGCACTATTTGATAACTAGAATCAACTTGAAATGTTTGTAATTGACTTGGAATCTGTCTGTATAATTGGACTGAGTTGACTTTATTTTGGTAAAGTGCCTTGACACAACATCAGTTGTGATTTGGCACTATATAAATAAACTTAATTGAAACTGACTTACATGTGCTATGGTGCTGAGGTATGTTATCAACATTAAGCTCACAATAGTCAGTAAGTTATGCTAAAGTAGAAAGACGTGTGAATTATAAACAGATCAGATTACCATAATTTAAAGTTAATCTGACAATCCGATCCATTTATTACCGTTTTATAATTCTGAGATTAATTTTGATATCATACTGATAGTAAAGCAATCCAAACTTTCAATCTAAGATTTTATCCGATTAAAAAAAAAGTATGAAATTAAAAGAAAATGTCTAAAAAAGTCATTCTCAACGAGAAATTAAATTGAGTTCACAGTAAAAAAGGGTGGGTGAATAAAAAAAATCAAGTAAATTCTTACTTCACAATGTTTTGTTTTTTTGTCGATGTTCCTTTTTGTGTTTTGTTTTGTTTTCCCCCCTCTCTCTGCCGTCCTGTGCGTGTGGAGGCAGACTTCAATGTCTTCCTGTGTTTTCTTTGTTCCCCTTCCTCTCTTGTATTTCCAACTCACCCTCTCTCTTGACTTTTTGTTTCCTACCTCTCTTCTTCATCTTCCTTCTTTCTTCTCCTTAATTTTCCGTCTCCGTGTCCATAACATCAGGAAATAAAAACCCCAACAATTCATAATAAAGATTTTTCACACATATATCAAGTGGAGGACTATAGCAAAATCTGTACCGCTCCGCTTGTGAAAGTAAATCTGTTAGGCTTCTACTTGGTACTCAGACACCAATTCTGAGCTCCACACTGCCAAACACGTAAAAAAAAAAAAATCAAGTAAATCATTTTAAAAAGTCCACACCGTGACGTAGTCATTGTTTACAATTTGTGAGCTTGCAGGTTTGCCACATCTTCAACACAAACACTGCGCCGGCATTAGTAATTCAACACCAATCGGGCTAAAGGCTAACGTAGGGCTAACAATGCTAGCAGTTTTTTTTAAAGGTTTTGTGAGGGGGGGGGGGGGGGAGTGGCTGAGAGCGCCCTCATTTGTTTTTCTATATGGACTGCAGTACCAAAATTTGACCACGAGATGTTATTCTTACATACTGCCCCTTTAACTTATGTGTTTGGCCACTTATATCATGCTACTTTTGAGAACATGTAGATGCAATAACCTTATGACCACACCTTTTCATTCATATTTCATCTACTTGGTGTTTAAATAATATTTATTATATTTACATTCTTTTGCAGGTATTATTACTGTCTGAAAAAATATATATTTATGTAATTTCTCTTGTACTTGTTCTTGTTGCTAGTAGGGATGCAGCATTTTATACATTTTTTTTTTAATTATTTTTTATAATCAAAAATCAAATCAGCTCCCAGAGATACTGTCAGGCTGGATCCTGCGCAGGAGATACAGAAAGAGAGGTGAAGGAAATAAAACACAAGGAAGTACATCCAGTTTAGTAAAGGATTTACTGACGTAGTGTATCTGCAAAGTACTCATTGTCTTAAAGCAAGTTAAACAGAATAATGACTGCTGTTTTTGTCATTTGGGGCTTTTGATAGAATTTATGTTTTTATCTGTATCAGCTAAACATTGATCTAGCTTAATCAATTAAGAAGCTGTTATGGTCTGTTAAAAAGTACAAGTTAGGTCTAGGATACATTTTGGATCTTACACGCTCTTCCACTACATGTGTTACCATTTCTTGCAGCTGTTTAAGCTGCTGTGAAAATACTATAAAATAGGCAACACTAATGATGTGCAGCTAACATGGCTCAGAGGGGACAAACACACAGCTGATGGAGTGAGATTCAACTATAAGAGCTGTTTGCCTGATAAAAGACATGGGAAAACTAAGAGTATATTTGTACAGAGTAGCAAAATAATATGAAACTTAGCCATCTGCGTCTCATTAACAGATTTATAACTCAACTCTTGAAATGTTTTTATTTTCAGTGGAAGCATATTGAGAAGTCACAACACAACTTGCAAAAGATGTATAGCAGCTGTCATGTCTCATATTGTCTCAAATCATTAGGTTTTTACCTAGCAGAGTATTTATTTGTAGGACCACCTTTTGGTGTAATTACATACAGTCCTTTTGGGGTATGTCTCTGCCAGTTATGTACTGTATGTCTAGAGACTAAAATGTTTGCCTATTCTATTTCAATTCAAGACAGATTTGTGGATTGGAAAAGTAAAGCTTTGCCTGTCAAAAGAGTTTTGAAGTTAGTGTTGGCCTCTTGATTGCCCCTGTAATCGTTCCTTGACATAACCATTACAGTTAAGAATCATGAACTGAGCATTGGTTTGAAGGGTGTTCAAAGGTTGTTATATTTTTTATAACATTATCCTTGGCCTTTCTTGGTGTTCATGATGCTTTTTCTCCCACTTATGTCCACTAAAGCCCCTGATTCCATCAAGGAACACCTCTATCCATGCAAAGATTTAATTACAAACCGGAGGACTCTATATACAAATTAGATTACTTCCGAAGCTAGTTTGTGGCACATGTTTTTATATTAGAGGCTAACTATTTGTCTTTTTTAATTGAAAAAAAGCATATTTATATATAATTTTTCTTCCACTTCTATCCACATAACATTATGCCTTAAATAAAATAAAAATCACATATTTTACTAATGCTTGTTGTAACATACTAAAATGATTAGAAGTTCAAGGATTTTGAAACATTTTACAAGGCATTAAAACAGATGGGATGCTCTCACATCTGGATTCTCACACATCTCAATACTAAATTCAGACATGGGCTTGAATGCTTCTCTACCATCAAGCAAAGATGCTATAACAAAAGATTTTATCAGAAATTCTCTACGTCTGATCTTTCCACTTTTAAAATGAGCTATATGCCTTCATGTAGCCCTTTACTCTAAATCTTAAGATATCAAGCTGATAAAGTAGTGTGACTAATTTAACAAGCGAAACCAAAAACATCAATGTAAGATGTGTAATTTATATTAATTAAATTTCTCACCTCTTCTTGAATAAGATGAGGTCATAAGGGGTAATAATCAGTTGATAGGAGGAGATGAGCTGCTGCTGAGATCTTGCGAGAGCTGTGCGTAAGTAATATGGCGGTAAACTGGTAAAAACAAACAAACTCGGGTAAAAACAAACCATAACATTTGAGCCAAATATAGCAAACGTTTAATAATAATAACGATTATTTTGTATTTCTCCATAAACAAACTGGACGAGGAAACCTTGCACAGCCTGGAAAGCTACTTGGACGAGTGCTTTGACAACATTGTTATGGGCAAGCCACAAAAATCCACCTCTGCTATCCCGACAAGCACACAATCACAGAAATGCACCAGTTTTGAGGCCAGCACCTCCACTATCTCTCCAGAGAAAAGCTACAGCGATGTCTTGGACTCAATAGAATAAGAAGCTAACCAGCCTAGACGCCAGTCTGGCCCTGGTTGAGGTTCTACACAAAGAATTTCAAGCTCAAAGGGAATCCCTGGAATTCAGCCAACAACAGGTAGCATCGCTCACTGCAGAAAACCAAACGCTGAGAGACGGTGTAAAGAAACTCACCGAGGGGATGACGCAGCTGTCCGGAGAAAGTAAGAGAATGAAAGAAACTATCTTGGATATACAGGCCAGGGGAATGTGGGACAATCTTGTTTTTTCGGGATCCCAGAACAGGCTGAGGACGATGCTGAATCCACCGTCCGACATTTTCTCCAACATCAGTTAAAGCTCCCAAGCGACACGGTAAAAAACATCACTTTTCACCGCGTCCACCGGCTCGGAGGTAAGAAGCCCAACAACAGCCGGCCGCGACCTATTGTTGCTAAATTCGAGCATTACCAGCAAAAAGAGCAGGACAGACGCTGGGGCAGAGAGCTGCGGGGAACCAATTAAAGCGTTAATGATCAATATCCGAAGGAAATCCTAGATAGAAGGCACGTTTTGTTCCCAATCAGGAAGAAATATACCAGTGAAGTCACCAGAGCTACAGTAGCAGTAGATAAACTGTATGTTAATGGGCAGCTGTTCAGGGACCCCGAGCTTACTCCTTGGCTTTATTAGTCATGTAACACTGGTCAGATTAGAGTTGTTTTATCAGTCAACTAAAATGTAATGTTAGCACAGCTCTGTAAAGTTGTTTACATTATTCGATGTGGCCGGGGCCAGGGCTAAGCACTGGGATACTGGCTCTTTTTTCTTTTCTCATCTTCACATGTCTATCACCAAATGTTTTTGTCACTCCTTTTTTCTTTTATCACTCACACACACAAAATTGTTTTTTTCATAATATAACTATTTCTTTCTCTCTCACCCTCACCCTTAACACCTTCACAACTTTCTTCTATTTTTCTCTTTCTTATATCTCGGCTTTTGGATTTTCAATCAGGCAACCCCAAGAACAAACTAATAATGCACCTGTGTTTATCTGTTTCTATGGTGATATGGACTTTACAACTTTTGTCTCAAAACTATGGCTACTCTAAGGTTTGTCACATGGAATGTTCATGGAGCTGGCACCAGAGAGAAAAGAGTTAAGATTTTTAACCAGCTTAAAAGATTTAAGGCAGATGTCGTCTTATTACAAGAAACCCATAAATCTACCTCAGCTGCAGTTGATCTTAAATCCTCTGAGTTTCCTAATGTGTTTTCTGCATGCTATAATTCTACACAAAGGGGAGTAGCAATATTAATAACCCAAAAAAATAATTTTACAGTAATAGATACAGTTACAGATCCAGAGGGTAGATTTATTATAGTAAAACCATCTATACATTACCGAAAGTTATGTATTTTCAGTATATATGGTCCAAATGTTGATGACCCTCATTCTTTCATTCCTTCTTCTCCTTGAACACATGGATTGCTCACTTCTTGGGGGCGACCTCAACTTTGGTTTAAATGAGGAAATAGCCAGGCTCAGCACAGCAGGGACTCAGCGCAGCTGGAAATCTATAGATATAGTCAAACAGTACATGAGCGATTATGGACTTTGCGATGCATGGCGAGTAGTTCTCTTCACCCCAATGAGAAAAAATATACTTTTTTCTCAAATGTCCACCATACGTATTCTCGACTGGATTATTTGTTAGTCAGCAGCTCACTGTTGACTGACATTTCAGACACTGAGATACACCCTATAGCTGTTAGCGATCATGCTCCTGTTTTTCTAACTTTAGTAAATAAAACAGAAACGCCTCAAAGCAAAAATTGGAGATTTAATATATCTTTACTTAAGGATAAAGAATTTATTAAATATTTTGAAAAAGAGTGGGCTTCTTATTTGGAATGTTATGACCTACATGGTATGTCACCATCCATTCTTTGGGAGGCAGGGAAAGCTGTGATTAGAGGTAAAATAATCTCATTCTCATCAAATAAAAAGAAAATAGAAAAAAAACGTATTCAGGAATTAGAAGAAACTATTAATTCATTAGCAGCTTCTCTAGATGAGGAGAGACTAGGCAAAATCCTTAAAAAACAAAGCTAGAATTAAATTAAATTATTAATAAACAGACCCAGTTCTTAATTCAAAGACTTAGGATAGAAAACTTTGAAAAAGGTAATAAATCAGGTAGATTTTTGGCTAACCAGCTTAAAATTAATAAAGAAAAAACATCTATATCTGCTATTAAAGATCAGACTGGGAATACAGTATATGATCCTGGAAGAATAAACAACACCTTTTAAAGAATTTTACAAGGCTTTATACTCACCAGAGATAAACACATCAGATTATGAAATTGAACATTTTCTGGATAATATAACACTACCTAAATTATCTGAAAGTCAAGCGATGGCCCTGGATTCACCACTAACAGCGGCTGAACTCCAGGAGGCCCTCCAAAGCATGCCCAATAAAAAGGCTCCAGGCCCAGATGGATTTCCACCAGAGTTCTATAAAGAATTCTGGAATATTCTGGCACCAACATTCCACAGAATGCTGCAGGAAACCAAGGAAAATGGCCGACTTCCACCAAATATGAATTCTGCCTACATTAGTCTTCTACTAAAATCAGGTAAAGACCCTGTGTTTCCTACCAGCTATCGCCCCCCTATCCCTCATTAATGTTGATCTTAAAATACTCTGCAAAGCCCTCGCAAAAAGGATAGAGAAAGTAACCCCTCTTATAATACATCCTGTTCAAACTGGTTTTATTAAAGGGAGGCATTCATCCACAAATTCACGTAGATTAATAGATTTAATAGATTTTTCTTACTGTAAAAACATTAAAACTAATGTATTATCTCTAGATGCAGAAAAAGCATTTGATAGAGTTAACTGGAAATTCTTATTTGCAACCTTACATAAATTTGGCTTTGGAAATTCTTTTATAAGCTGGTTGAAAATATTATACAGTTCATCAACAGCATGTATCAGGACTAATAACCAAACATCATCTAGGTTTTATCTTCAGAGAGGTACCAGGCAGGGATGTCCTCTCTCTCCCTCCCTGTTCGCTATTTTTATTGAACCACTAGCTGCAGCAATCAGGCAAACTCACAATATTAAAGGCATAAAATGCAATAACATAAAAAATAAAATCAGTCTTTATGCAGATGATGTATTACTTTTTCTCCAGCATTCACAAACCTCTTTCTCTCAGGTAATCAGGTTGATAAACTCTTACTCAAACCTTTCAGATTATTCTATAAATTGGTTAAAATCTACAGTTCTTCCAATCAATTGTTCTGTCCAGAATCCAACTAATACACAACTGCAGTCAGGGAATATTACTTATTTAGGTATCAATGTCTCACCAAGACTGGCAGATTTAATTAAGATAAACTACATCCCACTTTTTAAAAAAGTGGAAGATGATCTTGCTAGATGGAAATCCCTACCCATATCACGTATGGGAAGGGTTGCTTCAATAAAAATGATGGTTTTGCCCAGAATCAACTACTTATTCTCAATGATACCAAGTAAACCATCACTAGACTGGTTTAGATCTCTGGACTCCTCTGTCTCTAAATTTCTTTGGAAAGATAAACCCCCGCGTATCAGCTTAAAAACACTGCAGAAGACCAAAGAAAAAGGAGGTCTAGATCTACCAAACTTCCATCATTATTTCTTAGCCAACAGGCTCCAATACATCTCAAGATGGTTAAAACATAGCAACCTAGATGAGTCCTGGATAGACGTAGAACAAACACAATGCAATAAGATAAAACTTTCAGACCTACCATTTATTAGCTCAAATATAAAACGACATGAATGCTTTAAAAGCATAAATATCAGCTCCTCTCTGACAGCATGGTGGGAGTTTCTAAAAATGACAGAGTCCACAATAATCCCATGCAGACGTACACCCATCTGGAAAAACCCCAACATCTTGCAAAAAAAATTTATGATAAGTTTTCCAGACTGGAGGTGCAATGGAATCGAATACCTGGAACATATATTTGAAGGAACAAACTTTATCCCATTTAATACATTAATTACACAATATGGAATTGATAAAAACAAATTCTTAGAATATCAATAAATTAAATCTATTATTAAAGGTGAATTTAGGCTCAGTACAGTTGAATTACAAATTCCAGCAAGAGTTTTAGATTTTCTCAATCTCAACCCCCCCAAATTGCTGTCTAAAATATACAAAACTTTACATTAGATGAATCAATTGCCATACCTATTTCAAAATGGGTGGTGGATTTATCAGCCAGCTTTGACCAAAACGTCTGGTCTCAGATATGTTTAAGAACCTTTAAAATAACAAAAAATCGTTTGGTTTTTTCGTTTGGGATACTGTTGATGATGTGGGGGTTTTTGGGGTTGGAGGGGGGATCCCTGGGGGTGGGATCACTGGGCGGACGGGGCGCTGGACGTCGTGGCCCCAACCTGGGGTTCGGCTTTGGGTGGTAACTCCTGATGGCTGCATGCGGTGCCTTAGGGGGGTTGCAGACATGGGTTAATGGCCTGGTGGCCGTGCTGCGCCTGGGTAGGGTCTGAGGTGGGCCTGGGGATTCGGGGCTCTGGGGCGCCGTGCCCCCCCTAGCTGTGGTCCTGGCCGGGGGTCGGCCGGCGTGGGGTCTCTGTTGCCTGTGGGGGTCAGGGCACGCCGGCGTGCGTGGCCGCCTCTCTTTTTCTCTGGGCCGATTGTCATCGCCGGTCCCTGTATGGCATCTCACCTTGTTTGCTGGTTGGGGTGCCTGGCTGGTGGTCGCGGCGGTTGGGTGGGTATTGCTAAGGGTATTGCTAACTAGTGACAGGTGCTCTCCCCCTACGAGGGCACTTGGACGGGGGAGGAGGGGTGTACTGTTGGGGGCGAACTCAACCTGGGTGTCTAGTGTCTTTTGTGTTCTGATAGTAGAGCGAATGTCAGGGTGGGTTTAGTTCTCCTTCTGCCTTGGGGTCCAAGGGGCTTGGTGGTGCTGTGGCCGTGGGCCCCAGGTTGAATGTGCCATGGCCTCCCTCCCCTGGTGGATCCCGGTGAACAGCGGTGCCTATTGGGGTCAGTGGGGGAGCTGGCTCCCTGGGAAGACATTTTGTCTCTCAGTCCTTCCCTCCCCATCCCCGAACACCTCTGTCCACCCGCTCCATCACTTTACCACTCATATAGGGTCTTTGGGCATGGGCACATCACTGGGATGTGGAAACCCCTCCTCGCTATCCCGTGGCTTCTTGGGTCCCAATTTTAATATACAACTTAGTTTGTTTTGTTGATGTTCCTTTTTTGTTTAGTTTTTTCCCTTCTCTCTGCCGTCCTTCAATGTTTTCCTGTGTTTTCTTTGTTCCCCTTCCTCTCTTGTATTTTCAACTATAATAATATTGGCTTGCATTTATATAGTGCTTTTCAAGACTCTCAAAGCGCTTTACAACTCCATTATTCATTCACTCTCACATTCACACACTGTTGGAAGGTAGGTGAAGTGTCTTGCCCAAGGACACAACGACATGTAGCAGGTGGAAGCTGGAATCGAACCCACAATTTCTGGGTTCTAGGCTGACAACCCTACCACTGACCCTACCACTACAGCCACCCTCTCACTCTCCCTCTCTCATGACTTTTGTTTCCTACCTCTCTTCTTCATCTTCTTTCTTTCTTCCCCTTAATTTTCCATCTCTGTGTCCATAACATCAGGAAATAAAACCCCCAGCAATTCATAATAAAGATTTTTCACACATATCAAGTGGAGTACTATAGCAAAAGCTGTAGTGCTCCGCTTGTGAAAGTAAATCTGTTGGGCTTCCACTTGGTACTCAGACACCAATTCTGAGGTCCACACTGCCAGACAGGACACTTAAAAAAAATAAAAAAAATAATAAGATGAGGTCATACGGCTGCCAACTTTTACTCCCAAGATAGACAAGCAAAAACATTAGATGATACTCTCCACAACTTCGGCCTGACCCAGCATGTCCAACAACAAACACACAACCGAGGACACACTCTGGACATAATTATCTCAAAAATCTCAGACGTCACTGATTCCATTGCTCCAACTAAAGTGAAAGTAGTCTCAGGTAGAAAGACGTCTCCATGGGCAAGTAATCCACTGGTACGTAGTTAAAAAAGGGAGTGTCAACAAGCCGAAAGAAAATGGCGGAAAACTCAACTCCAGGTTCACTGTGATATCTACAAAGAGACTGAATAGATTTCAGTTATCTATAAAAGATGCTAGGGAATCGTTATTTCCTGAAATCATCAACAGAAACATTAATAATGCACAAACTCTATTTGCAACAGTGGAAATTTTCCAGTGACAGTAGCCCCTGAACTAAACTCTACCAGGGCCTGCAATGAATTTGCCAGCTTTTTCACTGAAAAGATTATAACAATTAGACGATCCAGCTGTACCTCAATACCGATCCCACAACCAGTGCCATCCCCAATCAACAACACTAAGGAGAAAATGTCTGAATTCCACAAATTAAACCAATAAAACCTTGAAAAAAATCTTTATCCAATTAAGCTCCTCCTCCTGCTGTCTTGATATCGTACCCACAGCTTTTCTAAAGAAAATTCTTCCTCTCATTGGGTGTGATCTGGTTCAAATAGTTAACTCATCCCTGCTATCAGGTGTCTTCCCCCAGGCTTTAAAAACAGCAGTTATTAAACCACTACTAAAGAAGAAGAAGCTGGACAACACGTTAATGCAAAACTACAGGCCAATCTCTAATCTTACATTCATTAGTAAGATTATTGAAAAAGCTGTCTATCACCAATTAAATAGCTTCCTAACAATGACAAACCGTTTTGATGTTCTTCAGTCTGGTTTCCGTGCTCACCACAGCACTGAGACTGCCCTTGTCAAAGTTTTCAATTACATCCACATAAATACAGACTGTGGTAGAACCACATTGCTGGTTCTGTTGGACCTTAGTGCAGCATTTGACACTGTTGATCATTATATATTATTGGAACGACTGGAGAGTTGGGTCGGACACTCTGGTGCAGTCAGTGCTTAATTTGTAAATCATTAGGTGCCGGAATGGAAAGTACATGACAGCGCAGGCATGACCAGAGACGCGCACAGGTCCCGGAACGCAGTAAATGGTACCGGGGAAAAAAAAACACATCATGTAAAAACATGATGTGGGCCTTACAGGCCTGAATGTTTTAAATATTGTAATGTTCTCCGATAGTTGCAGACAATGGTTGTAATCGAATGCTTTAATGCTGACTGCTGTTGGCCGCAATCACGGCGTACAAAACAATAATCAAAAGAACTCTCACATAAACCGGTTGTCTGTCTAGCTCCATTTACAGACACACACCAGTTCCCCGGCACTCAACTGCGCACTCCCCGCGCGCAGCCTGCAGAACAGTGCCCGCCCCCCTAAACAGTGCAACAACACTAATGCATAATGTTGGCATAAACCATTACATATATAAATCTGAGCTTACAAAAAATAAAACACACATTCCACAGCACTACAATCTCGGGATTTGGTCTATGAATGCCTACGCATATTATTATTTTATTTAATAAATTTAAAATAGTTTTTTTTTAAATATATATATATTTTATATATGAGAGGGGTGCCGGATCAGCCAAAATAGGTCCCAGAACGCAGGTAGGTCACATAAAGGCAATAACAAGGTCAGCCTTCTATCACCTGAAGAACATCTCTAGGATTAAAGGACTAATGTTGCAACAGGACCTGGAAAAACTCATCCATGCGTTTATCTTTAGTCGGATTGATTACTGCAACAGCGTCCTCACGGGTCTGCCTAAAAAGTCAATCAGACAGCTGCAGCTGATCCAGAATGCTGCTGCTCTTGTCTTCACTAGAACCAGAAAAGTAGAGCACATCATCCCAGTTCTAAAGTCATTACACTGGCTCCCTGTAGCTCAGAAAATAGACTTCAAAATACTCCTACTAGTTTATAAATAATTGAATGGCTTAGCACCAGACTCATCAGACTCAGAACTAAACATGGAGAAGCAGCTTTCAGTTTCTATGCTCCCCTTATCTGGAACAGACTTCCTGACGAGTGCAGAGCTGCTGAAACTCTGAACTGCTTTAAATCGAGACTAAAAACCTATCTGTTTAGAATTGCCTTCGAGTAAATGATTGATGTCATATGTATGAAATGTGTTCATGCTCTCTTGGTATATTGATCTTTCGTTTGCTTTATTTTGTATCATGTGTTATTGTGCATCGTGTGTAATGTGTGTTTCATGCTAATTTGCTACTTTTAGTTTTAACTTCCAATGTTTTATTTTGTTTGTTTTGTTTTTGTTTTTAAATCACCAAATCATGTAAAGCACCTTGAATTACCCTGTTGTTGAAAGTGTGCTATACAAATAAAATTGCCCTGCCTTACCTTACCTTTTACTCTGCTTAGACTCAGTTTGAAACTTCATGACAAAGTTATTTAGTTAACTTTCTAAACTAATTTACAGAATCTATCTGCCATCTATTCTGGAGGGACAGCACACCATATCAGCTCTGACACATGTTTGGTATTTCACCGGGTGCGCTCGGTTTTGCAGCCCACTCAGCTACAAGTGTGACTCATCATTCTCATAGTAAACTATGACAAAGCCTCTCTGTAAATCCATCCAGCATGAGACCAACATGCAACAACAAATAAATCATCTCTGAGCATGCATTGTCCACTTTCCGTTAGTGAATGCAAATATGCGCTTGTGATGTAATAGTAAGCGACTAATATTGTCTTTTGTGTCTGGGGGCATAGATGGCACTGTCAGCTGACAAGGTGACAACAGCATGAAGGGAAATAGTGTTTCAAATTAGTTGTTCTACAAGTGCCTTTCTGAGGTATTCAAACTTCTTCGCATTTTGTTACAACCACAAACTCTTCTGAATTGTAAAGGGAATTTATGGGATGGATTAAATAATATAGTGTCTATTTGTGAATTTGAGGGAAAATGATAGATATTTTTCACATTTTCTTTGGAACAAAAGAATTCTGAAAAGTGTGCAATGGATTTGTATTTAGTCATCTGTATTCTGATTCTAAAATCCAGATGAATCAATAGCTTTTAGTCCATCTGTTTTGTCTCATTTTAAATACAGCTGTTCAGCTTTAAACATTTCACAGAGCGCTGTTAAGTCTATCATCTAATAGTGGAAAGAGAATGGTGAACATGGCCACTTTCTCTTCAGTCCTTCTACAATGGTTCTTAAAAACTTTGGTTAAAAATGATAAAGAATCAACAAATGTTTTCAAATATAAATACAATAAAAAACTCAGGTTTTAGCACTTCTTAAAATGTTTTCAGAGATTTTTTTGCAACAGAATGACACAACAAGTACCAGTATTACTTTTTAGATCTATTTTTTGGAAGGTTGGAAGCTACTCGCTTTTTTACATCATTCTACAAAAATATCAACATGAAGTTAAGAATAGTTCTTTGGATTGTAAAGTTTGCAGACCCCTGGTCCAAACTGACGGGTCTGTGAATGAAAGCATTTATCAGAGAAGCTGCCAAGAGATTCACAGGGAAGTCTGGGAGAGATCCTCAACTCAGGTGGGAGAATCTGAGCTCTTTTCTATTAGTACCCGTTTGGCTCAACTCGACTCGGATAAACTCGACTCTGCACAGTTAGGTTTGCTTTCCATTACAATTGAGGACCACATCAATGTGGGTGGGGTTGTAATAGCAGGTGACCAAGAAAGTAAGACAAGGTGAAAACACAAATTCAACAATGAGACAACATAGACGGAAAAAGGCTGCTGATGGCAATACAAAAGACTCTGAAAAAGTACGGGGGGGAGGCAGAGTCACATCTACATGATGTGTTTCTCCTACTGAGTTACTTAATAGAATGTATTCAATATGAATGTATTGTGTGATGAGGAAAATGAACACTACCCTTCTCTCTGATCACACCCTCCCTATGGAAAAACATGGTGGTGGAAGCACCATGCTGTTGGAAAGTTTTTTTCAGCATGGACAGGGAAGTTGCTCCAAGTTAATCAGAAAATACATACAGAACAAAAAATAAGACAAATGTTTGGTCTCTGGATTTTCAAAGTTAGAGACTTAACTCAAAAGCTTTAGCTGTAGTAAAATGTGGTTTTAATATATTCTGAGTAAAGGGGCTAAACCCACATGGACATTTTCTAGATTTTTATATGTAAAAAAGCTTGGGACCGGTTTCACAATTATGCACTACCTATTGCCTATGTTGTAAAATCTCAGTAAAATACATTGAAGTTTGTGGTGGTGACCTCATCTGTTAGGTCTCAGCAGCTGTGTGCTGGGTGAGTGGATGTGTGTGTTTGTTTCTACCTTGTTTCTGAAGGGGGGCGTGACCGGCAGGTTTTGAAGCATGTGCTTCTCATAAGATCCATCAGCAGCACCATTCTTAAGGGAAGTGGATTCTGGAGACTGACGCCAGATGGTTCTCGCACTAGCGTGGTACGCAAGCCAGATTAAGTCTTCACTCCTGTTTCCGGAACTCTCTAGTAAGACCACTCCTGTTGATACCTTCCTCACCTGCCTTTCCCACAGAACTCATTCATCGTCCTCCCGGCTGTGTTCTTTGGATCCTGGATTCCATCTCTGGTCAGTCTCCGTTCCACTTTCACCTGGAATCAGAACCATTACTCACCTGAACTCCGCCGCTCTCCTATGCCTGCCTGTCCGCCCTCCACCGTCTCCACCTGCGCAGAACAAAGGCTCATCACTCACTCAAACCATCCGCTCCCCAGCCAGACTCAGTAACTGTTCCATGCAGACCTCCTCCAAGCTTCTCTGAAGCCGACACCCGAGTAAGCTCTCTTCCGTTACTCATTTTCACACTCCTATACCCTCAACCGCAATTAACCACTTACCTGTCTCCTCAGTCCCCGCTCCCGTTTGCTGGAATCCATCGACACTTCACCGCTTCCTCAGACTCCAGCTCTCAAGTTCACTAACTTTATTGTAAATAAATATTTCAAAGAAAGATTAGATTAAAACTTACAAACATGACATCATCAATATAAAACGCCTTTTTTTCAATACACTGTAAATGGAGTATGAAGGTAGGCAATACTGTAATGAATTACCTAGATGATCCGTAAATTCAGCCACACAGGAATGGGAGCAATCAAAAGGAATTATTTAATGATAATTCTCGCAGCTCAAGATCTGGGACACTATCAGTAATCTGCAGCTTCGAGTTCAGCTCAGAGAGATAGAGGCTGCTGTGACTTCAGAGCAGACGAGGGCGGGGAGACCAGGGCAGGTTAAAGATCACATGGAGGTTTGGGGCGCTAGACGGGGGATAAACCAAGCACTACTCTTCGGTCTGCATGTCACTCCACTGTGGGCCTTGCAGACATGGCGATCACAGAATAAAATCAGTCCGAGATCCTGAAATGTAGTCAAAGTGACAAGCAGGAGTCATACACAGAGTAACAGGAGGTGTAATACTTATTTAAGGGGCAAGGCTTGGATCCTCCATGGTCAGAGAGCAGGGGGGTGGGGGTGGGGGTGGATGTCCGGAACAGAGAGGCAAACAGATCCATCAGGGGCTAGGCGAAACACAGGGAATCCGGGTCTAGACAAATGTCATACACAAGGCGGCAAAACAAAGGCTTTCGATAATCTGGCAGGGAAGTGGAGACTCAGGGGAGTTTAAATAGTGAGGATCGCAGGTGAAGACAGGGAGGTAATCAGGCCGGACACAGCTGCACAGCATGAGGCAAGAAGACAAGAGGAAAAGTGAGGCAGAAGTGCAGAATAATCATTGCATGAGGGAAACGTGAATCATGACACATTACATCTTTTTTTAACAGACATTTACTTGGTTGTTTTTTCATTGGAAGCTTCTTTCAACACGTCTGTGACATGGTGACCTCTTCCTGACCTGTGCCCCGTAACATTTAATTAAATATAGCATGACCCTCCACCATGAGGTAATTCCATAACTACAGCTCTGTTTCTTTTCTCACCCTGCTGTGTGTTGATGTTCTGTCAGAATGGCTCCACTGTGCAGAATCCCACATGTGATATTCTATGAATATGTTACATCACAAACATGGACCAATTAAGCATTTACCGCACTGCACCTGCCCAGTAATTACTACATTTTGCTTTGCTTGCATGTTTCAGACTCTCAGAGTAAAGGCTCTAAGAGAGCAGCCAATGGTTTGCCTCACTCTGGGATCAATTAAGTAACTTAGTGTGGATAATGAGTGCCACATTAAAATATATATATTTTTTCCTTTATGCTGAGAACGTCAACATTTGTATGTTCTATTAGGAGAGATTCAGGCACAGGAGCTGTATTATCCACCACAGGACTGCTAAATCATTTGTAGATCGCTCAGTCATGTGTTGATGGAAAAAAAAGCCAACTGTTATTAAATTATTAAGTTGATATTGAGTGTCCTAGGTGCCTTTGGTTGATAAAAAGAGAGTTAATCATATTGTGACATGATACATAGAACTAAGGTTTCTATAAATTTTTCAGAGCAAGTAAAAAACTCCATCCTTTGATGGATGTCTTGCTCTGAAGCAACTAAAAAATGCTGTGTGCCCCTTAATCACTGTGATGTAGCTCCTGAAATTTGTGAATGATTTTATTACATCTTTTACCTTTCCTTGGCATATACTTGCTGTGCAGTTTACCCTTAAGTAAATTAAAACTCTTCCAGCAATAACTGTGCTATGAGCATTACAAAACCAGCCACCTGAAGAGAAAACATATCTGTTTAGTCTTCCACCTGATGACATTTTTAGTTCCTGGGGTTTACTCGGGTTGTACAAAACTTACATAGCAGCACATTCATGGGGCCATTATGTCCAACTGGCAAACATCAATGCTGGGAACCAGTATTTTGTCCAGTTTGCTCTGTATACCACTCCCTGTTTCATCTTAACATTGCTATTGTGACAGCTTTTTCAAAACAAATATTGCGTTACAAGACACAGTCTACACAGCATGGTATGCCGCTGACATTTATTTAAGTTAAAACAAAATACATTTCTGAAATAACTGCCCTCACTAGTCTGTCTCTTTGCTCATATGTAATTGGCACCCTTAAAAAATCAAAGTTATTTTTACTCTAAAGTGGGGTTCTGCTGAGTGGTAATGACCAGTAAATATTTCACATGCAGTAGCCAAATATCTTTGCGCCTTCACGTTAAATCACAGGTTACTTTCAAGCAAACAGCTGCTCAGAATCAGGCTGAAAGCAAAGTGGAATTTTTGACACTGTAAAATAATGAAAATTTCAAAACATATGCTTTATATTTCTGTCAGATGTTAAGAAAAACAAAGGATTGAGTTGTTCTGCAATAACATGCAAAACTGACTTTGGATTGTAAAGGCTGAAAACCCTTGATCCAGAGTAAATATTTGCTATAAATAATGATGATGTAAAAAAAAAAAGATGTTAAAATAATTTGAATCAATCCAACTGGTTTTGCTTTACATTAAAAGTGAGATATATTACATAAATACTTTTTTAATAGCCATCTCATGTAAATATGACGATTTCAAATATGTATAATAACGCACTTGAATAAATTACTATAACCTTTTTTCAGATCAAAGATAGCTTTTAATGTGGTATAAACATGATTTTGAGCTCATGCCATACCTAGACTAGCTACTTGCTTTAAAATGCATTGTCTCATCAAAGAGAGGATAGGGAGTTATCTGTTGCACCTACTCTCTTAAAACTGCTCAGTCAAAAACAATCTAATTTGGGTTATTTTGCTAACCAAGCCAGGGAGGAAATATGAAACCATCTAGCTTTGGGTTGCTTTCATACATTGGAGATGGGTTATGAGTTTGACTCAGCAGGATCAACTAGATGCATGGCAGCAGTGCTAACAACGGTGCGGCCATCCAGAATGAATGATGAAAATATAAAGACAAGAAACTCCTAGTTTGTAGTTCATGGTGTTGGTTTGATCGTACTCCTTGTAGTCTTTTCTCAAACCAAACCAACTGCTACAAGATTTGTGATGCAGTTTGTTGGCTAACACTGCCCAACTTCTTTCCCCAATAGCATTAAACACGTATTTGGTATTGTAAAATAACCCAGCATTTTTTGTTGTACAAAATATTGCTAGCTCAAAATCTCTCAAAACAACCCAGTGTTTAAAAATCACTTTGAAGGATTTCTTTGCCCCTCAAGGATCAGAGATTATAATGAATGTCTTACATTATTCTTAAAGTCTCAATATTTATACTTGCATGTGTTAAATACATATACTTTAGAATTTACTTTACTTGCATTATTTCAATTGCTGATTAATTATTGCTGGAACAGTTGGTGTGAGAATTCCTTGATCTGCTATCACACTATTTCTTATCTTGCCATGTATGATGACATAGCTAGAAATTTGGGTCTGAACATAAAAAAATCTATCTACATTTGTGTAACACAATGTACATAGTGCATATGTATTGGGATGATTGTATTGCCATTATATCACTGTATATTTTATTTCCATTGATTTAATTATCACCTGATCTGGGAATCCAAGGTACAGCTTTTAATATATTTTTAGGAATGTCTCAAAGTGGTCAAATAATTACTTTCCGAAATACCAGAAAGAGGTCAGAATCCCCTGCCTATGCATTTCAATGCTTTGGCATGTTGTAGGGCATAAATCGTCATCAGTGTAGACAGAGCATCTGTAAAGCATTGGATGAAAATAAGCTACATGTATACTATTATTGAGTCATTGCTGTGAAACATGAGTAGCACTTTTGCCAATTCCATAGCAGTGGTGCGTATGTGGAAAATATATAGCATCTTAGAGTTGTGACATACCAAAACATTTCCAAAGAATCTGTGGCAAAAATCCCTGAATATGATAGGAAGGTGATGCTAGGTGCTAGGACCTTATTTTTCTGAGGCAACATGTCTTCCCAAGCTGTTGCGGTGTGCTGTCTTTAACAAATATAGGACACACAGGAATCCTTTTGGGGCAAAAAAAGTTTTAAAATGGTGCAGGTCAGATTAAACTTGAATGTCAAGTCTGCAGGGCAAAGTATAGTTGCTAATCTATGAAACACTTTGGTTTAAGGGTTTCTTTTTAATTTTCTGCGACAGCACTGTTTTGTATTTCCACAGTTTTACCTCTGTACCTTTTGTTTTCTTCTTTCTACCACTACTGAGAGATGAATTTCCAACACTTAAAACACATAAGTTAATTTTTAAGTCATTTAGAGCTCCCAGTAGACCCCACCCAGCTAAATACTTTTCTTGTTTATTGCCTGAAAAAATACAACCACACTGGTGGCTCAGATAAAAAAGACAATGCTTTTTGTAATACATGAATCTATGGAGAAAATCAATAAGCTTACCAGATGCAAGTGGTGGGTCAAAACATTGCCACCTGCTTTCTTATTCATTCAAATTCTTCCTTAACAGCGACAACAAACATGCAGGTGCACATCTCACACATTTTACAACACCATCAACAAAAGTGGTGTAATGAATTTGCTTGTCACTTGCCCCTCGTCTCCTCCCATGGGCAGTCACTTCCTGCCTCGTGACAGATCTGCCTCTATGACTGCACTTTAATAAGGCAATGGAGTGTTTGGCAGGATCAGTACATTTAGGAAAGCCACAGAGGTACTGGTGATTGACTACCAGCACCAACACTAAAAACCTCTGCACTGGAATGATGGCTGATGAGTAACTGATTTGACAGAGGGCAATGTCGCTCTCTTGTTTGATAAAAGATCATTGGGAATCACTGTGGGTGGGTGCATAAGCTTTTGTTCTCAAAAATGCCAACTCAGAGGAAGTTTTCAAAGCTCTCCACTGGGCTAAAGGGCAACTTTGCAAAATTGGCTTTTGCCTGTATTGTTTATCTATTAAGGTCCTAAATTTGAAACATGCTGAGTATGACAAGAGGAGACAAGAGGATGAAGCAATATTCATCATTGCTTTAGAGCATAAGTGCATCGGTCATCTAATAATTAAGAAATTGCTCCATCAAAACCTTTTCCCCCTAATACAGCACTGGCAATGAAGATGAAAGCTAAATGGCCCCTGCATGGTCAATGGGCTTTCCTGAATATACTTTAAAAGCTTAAAAGACATCCTAAATGAATGAGGAATCATTTAGAATGAGGCATCAACACATAATAAATGAATAATCTATCCTGCCTCAATTACTAGTGGGAAGGCCCCCTTCAATCTGGACTGAGTGCATAAGCAGCACAACATTAAAAGTCAACCACAACACTGAGGTCTTTGAAAGGTGTTAGAGATGTTTTTTGTGTGCATCAATAACATAGTATGTTTTTCATTTAAGGGGTCCTAAAATTCAAAACCACAATTATCTTGTTGTTGTGTAGTTTAGGCAGCTTGGGGTGTCAAATGTACCATACCAGAAGGTCTGTGCCGTATCAGACCTGCTTTCCTATGCAAATTCTTAATTTTGTACTTGCCACAGAGAAACGGGCCAGTCTGTGCAAAGTTCTGATAACGCATCGTAGGTCGTAGCCACACGCTTTAAATTTACATGTCCCCTTCCACTTCACTATCGGCAGTATGTAACTGTTGGTTATAAAACCCTACTACCATAGAGCCAGCAGGGCAAACCAGCCAATCAGCATGCAGCTCATTTAATATTCATGAGTGGGAGGGGAAAACCATTCTTTCAATTGTAGGGCTTTATTGTTGGGTTGTATTTGGCCATTCATAAGGGCTCCTGGGCCATTCTCAGCCCTAACAAAGTTTCACATGCAATTTAGAGGCTCAAAGAACAGTTTTCAATTGTTACATGGGTCTAAATGTAAGAAAATAAAGGAAATGTGAAGAAACTGAAGTCCTGAATCGTTTAAGTATATATGTTGCTTTTGATGCATTCCTGTTCTAAATAGTCAGTGTGTAGTGGGTTCTAGTGTGTGTGTTCAATGGCTCATCTGCCTCAGGACCACCTACCTTACTTTTGTTGTGACATAACTGTCTCATTTTATGTTGAAGATTATTTTTATAGTTAAAAAAAGGATAAACTAACCCTTAATGCTCTAAGAGAGCTCCTACGTTGTTAGATAATTATTATCCACAATCAGAAAGTAGGTCATGCTGTCTGTTTCACATACATTTTGAATGTCTCTTGTTGGTGTGGCTGCTTGGCACTTTGCATCTTTCGACTGCTCTGTTTGGATCTAAAAGCATTTCAAAAAAGAAGCTAAAACAAACCACCCATAATCTAAACACCAAACAGAAGAACTTAAGTTGTCCAGGGATCTGGTCTTGGAGATTCTGGAGACCTTGCCACAGAGAAACGGGCCAGTCTGGGCAAAGTTCTGATAACGCATCGTAGGTCGTAGCCACACGCTTTAAATTTACATGTCCCCTTCCACTTCACTATCGGCAGTATGTAACTGTTGGTTATAAAACCCTACTACCATAGAGCCAGCAGGGTAAACCAGCCAATCAGCATGCAGCTCATTTAATATTACACTCATTTAATATTGCACACTAAATGTTTAGAGAAGCAAATGTAAAAGCTTTCATAAGCTGAAAATAGGTTGGATCTCTGTTGCATAGCAATAGGTGCTGGTTGCATAACAGTTTAGTTTTGATGGTCTGAGTCTGAGATAAAGCGGGTCTAACTTGGTTAGTCTAATAAAAACAAAACAGATTATCAGCTTGGTACTAGTTAATCATTGACTAATAATTATGTACTGGTTGCTTGGGAATATTTAAAAAAATGATGATTCCTTAGTTGATCACTTGTTCCTCAGCTGTTTGTATGTATCTAAGCAAATCTTTAAGGCCTTTACTAAAACTGAAATGCTTGTACTGCAGATTACTAAAGTGTGAAAAGAATGATGTGAAAAGAGTGATGTATATTTTATCCATTTTTCATTCAGAAGGTTTAAACACAAAATTTAATGTTATGCGATGCATCTCAGAAACAGAGACCTGTTATAGAGACCAAGACAGTTCAAAAGTTTAAACAGTCTTACACCTTACAGAGGACGTTTGTGTATAGTACCACTACCTTAGAATAAAATAAAACTGACTCAGTACTAAAAACTCTCCTGAGAGCAAAACATCAAAATCTCACAAAAGAAAATGAAATGGAAAATATTTCCTTTGTTTTTTGACTCATAGTTCAATGTTTTACAGTACAGATATTGACACTTTTTTTTTAAACCAAAAATTTACTCATTTACTGATTACAACAATCTTGTTGTATCCTTCCCACTCTTACATTGATAAACTTGAAAATTAAACAAGAATCCAGCACATCTTTCATTTAAGATTTTTTAAGGTGATATATGGTCTTCCTTTATGGTCAACTACCACCCATTTTCTTCTAGCATCAAATATAAAATATACATAGTTTGTGACTTCCTAACCCTGAGGACCATGGGTTTAGTCAGCAGTGTTTACACAAATGACCAATGCCAGCAAATTGCTGAGGTCAATAGACACAAGGGAAATTCAGAAGGATCTCTAATTATGTTGTGAAAGAAGTGCAGAGGTGAGACTAAGCAAAACAGTATAAGCAACACAATGAAGCTTTAGACCAATACTAAGTGTAAAGTTTGAATGAAAGAGCATTACAGAGAAAAAAATCCAACATCATGTTATTCTTAACCTCACACCACATAGCTTGTTACGAGTGTTATGCAATGTTATTAAGCAATTAAACGGGTTACTGATTCTGAGCATCCAACAATTTCCAGCTAACTGATTATGTTCAGTTCATTGTATCATGCACACTAAATGTTTAGAGAAGCAAATGTAAAAGCTTTCATAAGCTGAAAATAGGTTGGATCTCTGTTGCATAGCAATAGGTGCTGGTTGCATAACAGTTTAGTTTTGAGGGGAAAAAAATGCACTAGACTTTTAAAGAGCTAATCCTCATTTCAGGGTTTATAACGGCCAAGGTGTCAAGCTAGAACAGTGATAATGACAGACTGGGCTGACTCATTTTTCTGTCCTCGCAACTCACCGACTTAATTCTACAGCAACTCTGCTAAAAGCTGCAGTGTCAGACACCTTCGCCTGTCCTGTTTTCTGTTTCTGTAGCTTGGCTGTGTTGAAGTTAACATGCAGTTTCCCTCACGGTGGAGTGTGTGTGTTTTTTCTGTTTGTGTGTGTTTGCAAGGGTACATTGGGGGATTCACACGCCTGATTGAAACGGATGATTGTAACCCCCCCTGGAGGTCTTTGTGAGCCGGTCTCATCTGACTGGCAAGAAGCCACAAATGGAGGGATGTAGATCATAACAGAGATGATAGTGCCTTTCCTAAGATAACACAGGGGGGAACAGGAGCCACATTGAAAGCAAGCATATAAAGCCTTCATTCAAGCTCCTGGCAAAAAATCCTCCAAAGCCCCACAAGTGCACCTGCCTCTGCTAGAGGGGACCCGAGTAGAAGCAGAGAGGAAGGCGTGCAGGGAGACACAGGACAAACTGACTGAAAAGACCTGAAGAGAGATGGACAGGGTCTTTGTGCAGGCCTGACACTGGCCAGCAGAAGGAGCTGTCTTTTAGGATTTCCATGCTGAAAAGTAAAGCCAAAAAAGGATATGAACAGTACTCTGTGGGTAAGTAATTGCGCCATTGAATTTGTTGGCTCATATATTGAGGGAGATTTGGAAACCATCATCTCCCAGATGCCAAATTTAAAAAGACATATACAGTATTGTGTTTTGCATGAGTTCCCCAACTTTAACAAACTGCTGTGTCATGTCACTGTGCCAACTGGTTCTTCAGCAAAGCCTTACATAAGGTGCACCTATTCCTGCAATGAAAAGAAGTGAACAGGATAGAGAAAATGTATCCATCCATCATTTTTCTGTACCCGTCCATCCTATGTGCTGGTGCCTATCTCCAGCAGTCACGGGGCGAAAGGCAGGGTACACCCTGGACAGGTCGCCAGTCCATCACAGGGAGAAAATGTATATGAAGATAAAAAATATCCATACTTTCCTGAAGGAAAGCCTGCAGCTCAGGGTCTCTGCAGTCAACCATATGATAAGGCATTTATGCATGGTTGAATTTGAAAATATCAAAGGAGGAATTGAAACTGAAGTATTGGATCAATGTTAAATATAAAAAGGTTTATCATTTGTTTCTGTTAATAAAAACAACACTATTAGTGGTTCTGGTATAGCTATTTTAATGAAAGAATGAGAATAAAAATGGATAAATACTTTTATGAGATAGGTCAAGGAAAATGAAAGGAAGTTACTCATGTAGGATAGTGATGACAAGCGTTTTTCTGTAAAAAATAACTCCTATTTGTAAGAAAATGCATCTTGAGCAGCTAAATTACCTAGGTCCAATGCTACTTCACATTTATTGGCTGGTGTTTGCAAAGCACCTTGTGTGGTTTCCCACTGTGCATATTAATGCATATTAAGGTGCATTTGGTGTTGGAACTATTAAAATAGGCACTTATTAGCATTTTTAGATGGGGACTTAAGTGTTTTCAGCTAATCACGGGTGGTTGTGGTCCACTGTTCACCATTTTCTAAGGGCCGACTGGGACTATACAACAACTATGGGTTTTCCTTGGAATGCCCCCCCCACAAGTGATAACATGGTTCTCCCAATATCTAATTCTCTAAAGATATTATTCCAACAGTGAATTAGATCTGCATGATTTTGGAAAAACAAACATAACCACAAGCATTTTGGTTGAAATTGAAATCACATTAATTTGTCTATAACACTCCTTGAGAAAAAATTGTGTGTTTTTACCAACATAAGACATTTGTGTCAGAGAATGTGTTTGTGGGCTGAGGAACAGGGTTGAGTGTGTGGGTTGCACTCAAAGAAACTTGCCATGTCATGCCAAACAGCTGGCTCCGCTATTGGCTCTTCTTTCTCGTTGTTCATTGGATTGAATGAGTTCAAAGAAAGATGGCATTATTGCAAACAAACACTTAATTCATTTAACAAACAGAGGCCTCAGAGCTTGTCTCCTCCTTCTTATGCTGGTCACCAACTTGGTCACACACTGTTGTGGGATGGTATCCCATTCTTCAACTAGCATTTGTTGCAAGTCAGTCAGTGTGGTTCAGTTGGTCACTCTGGCTGACCCCATAAGTGTTTAGTATGATTTAGAACTTCCACCAGATAATTCTCAATTCCCAAACTCTGGAGGTAGTCTCTGATAAACCCTACTCTGTGGCCAAAAAGTATTCATATCTTGGAGGATGGAGTTAGTTAATTATTGATCTCCTCTTTACAAATGGATTTAGCAAAGTAAAGTATAATATTAGCATACCCTGTTTTAGTAGATCGTTTATTTTAGTTATTCAAACAGGGAGGCTGATTTCTGTCTACAGGGAGATTTCCATAATAATTAGGTTGCCAGTTAGCCTCACCTGTTTACTATGTATTTTTCTACAAAATCTGCTATTGTTGTTACATTTATATTGTATATAGCTGCAAATTTGGATTGCAATACAGAACACTGCTGGACCCTGTATCCATTGCATTTGAAACCTGCTTTCTTATCTAGCAATCATTCTACAAACCTCTGGTAGTTGTCCAGCTAAAGATAACAGCAGCAAACAGAGGGCAATCAGATAAGGCTGAACATGTGTTGTGTGGTCCACAGCAGCCTTACTTGGGAGGCAAGCTAGCAGGAGGTTCTTTGGTTCTGTTGATGTTGAAGTCAAAACGCTGTTTTGCTGAAAAATCAACAAAAAGACACATTTGGTGTATCATCTCCACTTCTATTATGTGATGTTGAAAATACCACAGAACCCTGCAGACTCCACATTTTGAGATGGATTGTTGGACTTTAAAGGTACCTTGGGTTCAGAGGGATGACTGATTTTCAAAATGTGCTGCACTCCAGGATTGAAGTCAGGTTGTTAGAAGTAGATAACAAAATGGAAAATCAGTTTTATGGTATAATCAACAAGCAGCACCATTCCTAAAACAACACTGCAAGACGTCAAAAACCAAACGTTTGCACAAAATCTGGGTTGTGGAGACGCTGGAACTTTGGCCCCACCAGCAGCTGCCAGAATCAACTTGAATGAGATACATCATTGTGACAAGTTGCATCGGAGTGGGAAAAGGTGACTCCTGCTTTTTCAGCTGGAAGGATTCACAGTTCCATGCACCTGCATTTAAAATAATCCATTCAGGCACAATAGCTGGTGTTTGCCAAGGGGCATTCTGAGAAAATGTAGACCAGTGTAAGCTGAAGTTGAGTTAACTGAAGAGAAAGACCATTGACATTCATAGTACTCAACGATAACTGAGTGATTGCTAACTGGGGAGCAATAAAAGTACCATGAGCTCTGTAAGAGGTGTTTGGGTCAAATTGGGATGCAAATGAAAACTCACCTTAGTTCAATAAATTGAGAGTCAGCTAACAGTAGTACATCAAGGTGCACCTGATTATGTGTCTTCAAGTTGAGCGTGTGTTTGTGCATCTTTGCACAGTTCACAAAAAAGGCCTTTTGCCTTATCTGCCTGACCTTTTAAATTATTCAGATGCCAGCGCAATTTGACAAACAACATCTTGGGCAAGAGTTCAATGTTCAACCAATGACTCCTTAAAAGAAGGTATGCACTGGTTGCATTGACTTTATTGTGTGAATAAAAGCAGTGCTTCAAACAGATTTTCAAATTTTTGGCTAACTTTATGTGTCATTTAAGCAGAAACTTCAGCTGATTTTATTATAATTTTAATTAAAAGCAATACAACAAAGTAGCATATTTGTGAAGAGAAAATAAAAGGATAGATGGTTTTCTACATTGTTTTATGAATAAAAACCTGAAAACAATAATTTTGTCAAATCCTGTGTTGCAAAATACCTAAAACTCAGTCTATTGGATATAGCGAGCCTTGGAACATCAATTTCCAAGTCCACCCACTCTATTTTAATGAGAAATGGACATTGATTTGGCATATACTTTTATCTAAATCACTTCATTGTAGCTCTTACTGTCTGTTTACTATCATCATGCTGGAAGGTGAACCTCTGCCACAGACTTATTTATTTTAACGCTTTGAGCAGGGTTTCATCGACAATTGTTCAGCCAGTGTTTCATTTTGCTCTTATCTGACCAGAGCAACTTCTTCCACATTCATTGCACATTACAGTTTCCCTTAAAGAGCTTTATTTCTCTCTCTCTCATTTGTAAAAACAAACTGATTTGTGGAGTGCCTGACTAATACATGCTCTGTCAACAGATTCTCCTACATGACCTGTGGATCTTTGCAGCTCCTCCAGGGTTACCATGTTCCTTTTGGCTGCTTCTCCTGGAGGGTACGTGGGAGTTCGCCCAACCGGTCTACATGTGTTTCGTGGACTTGGAGAAGGCGTTCGACCGTGTCCCTCAGGGAGTCCTGTGGGGGGTACTCCAAGAGTATGAGATACTGGGTCCCTTGATACGGGTTGTTAGGTCCCTGTACGACCAGTGCCAGAGTTTGGTTCGCATTGCCTGCAGTAAGTCGGGCTCCTATCCGGTGAGAGTTGGACTCCACCAAGGTTGCCCTTTGTCACCAATCCTGTTCATAACTTTTATGGACAGGATTTCTAGGCGCAGCCAAGGTGTTGAGGGGATCCATTTCGGTGGCCTCAGGATCGGGTCTCTGCTTTTTGTAGATGATGTGGTCCTGTTGGCTTCATCGGAATGTGATCTACAGCTTTCGCTGGAGCGGTTTGCAGGCGAGTGTGAAGTGGCTGGGGTGAGAGAATCATCACCTCCAAATCCGAGACCATGGTCTTGAGCCGGAAAAGGGTAGGGTGCCTCCTCCGGGTCGGGGATGAGGTCCTTCCCCAAGGGGAGGAGTTTAAATGGGAAAAATGGAGAGGGAGCTCAATAGACGAATTGGTAGGGCAACTGCAGTTATGCGGGCGCTGTACCAGTCTGTCGTGGTGAAGAGAAAGCTTCGCTTTTCTCGATTTGCTGGTCGATCTTCGTTCCTCCCTTATCTTCTCATAGTTCTTAGACCTTTGTGTTTTGAGTTTTAGTTAGTTCTTTTCTTATTCAGTTTATCTTATCATTTTAGTTTATTTCTTGGTGTTAGCTTCTGTTAAATTATACTTTAGGTCCTTAGTGTTAGTTTTTGTCTCTGTCTTCCTTTTATACACTCAACAAAAATATAAACGCAACACCTTTGTTTCTGCTCCCATTTTTCATGAGATGGACTTAAAGATCTAAAATTCATTCCAGATACACAATATTACCATTTCTCTCAAACATTGTTCACAAATCAGTCTAAATGTGTGATAGTGAGCACTTCTGCTTTGCTGAGATAATCCATCCCACCTCACAGGTGTGCCACATCAAGATGCTGATCTGACATCATGATAAGTGCACAGGTGTACCTTATACTGCCCACAATAAAAGGCCACCCTGGAATGTGCAGTTTTGTCTCACAGCAAAATGCCACAGATGCCACAAGCATTGAGGGAGCGTGCAATTGGCATGCTGACAGCAGGAATGTCAACCAGATATGTTGCTCGTGCATTTAATGTTCATTTCTCCACCATAAGCCGTCTCCAAAGGCGTTTCAGAGAATATGGCAGTACATCCAACCGGCCTCACAACCGCAGACCACGTGTAACCACACCAGCCCAGGACCTCCACATCCAGCAGGTTCACCTCCAAGATCGTCTGAGACCAGCCACTCAGACAGCTGCTGGAACAATTGGTTTGCATAACCAAACAATTTCTGCACAAACTGTCAGAAACCGTCTCAGGGAAGCTCAACTGTATGCTCGTCGTCCTCATCAGGGTCTTGACCTGACTCCAGCTCGTCGCCGTAACAGACTTGAGTGGGCAAATGCTCACATTCGATGGCGTCTGGCACGTTGGAGAGGTGTTCTCTTCACGGATGAATCTCGGTTTACATTGTTCAGGGCAGATGGCAGACAGCGTGTGTGGCGTCGTGTGGGTGAGCGCTTTGCTGATGTCAATGTTGTGGATCGAGTGGCCCATGGTGGTCGTGGGGTTATGGTATGGGCAGGCATCTGTTATGGACGAAGAACACAGGTGCATTTTATTGATGGCATTTTGAATGCACAGAGATACCATGATGAGATCCTGAGGCCCATTGTTGTGCCATTCATCCATGAACATCACCTCATGTTTCAGCAAGATAATGCACGGCCCCATGTTGCAAGGATCTGTACACAATTCTTGGAAGCTGAAAATTTCCCAGTTCTTGCATGGCCAGCATACTCACCGGACATGTCACCCATTGAGCATGTTTGGGATGTGCTTGACCGGCGTATACGACAGTGTGTACCAGTTCCCACTAATATCCAACAACTTTGCACAGCCATTGAAGAGGAGTGGACCAACATTCCACAGGCCACAATTGACAATCTGATAAACTCTATGTGAAGAAGATGTGTTGCACTGCATGAGGCAAATGGTGGTCACACCAGACACTGACCGGTTCTGAGTCCCCAGACCCCCAATAAAGCAAAAAACTGCACATTCCAGGGTGGCATTTTACTGTGGGCAGTATAAGGTACACCTGTGCACTAATCATGATGTCAGATCAGCATCTTGATGTGGCACACCTGTGAGGTGGGATGGATTATCTCAGCAAAGCAGAAGTGCTCACTATCACACATTTAGACTGATTTGTGAACAATGTTTGAGAGAAATGGTAATATTGTGTATCTGGAATGAATTTTAGATCTTTAAGTCCATCTCACGAAAAATGGAAGCAGAAACAAAGGTGTTGCGTTTATATTTTTGTTGAGTGTATGTTCACTGGATATCTTTAGACATTCTCACCTGTTTCCCTGTTTAATCTTTTATTTTACTTTTCTTCTTTTCATTGTTTGTCCCCGTTAGTTCTTTTATATTTCATTAATTGGTATTCTTCTTTAGAATCCATTCATTATATGTTTATTTTCTTCAGTTCTGTTTTCTCCTCCCTCGTGCTCTTGAGTTCTCCCTCGATCCCTTCTTATGTATCGTCTCTTTAGTTACTCCTAGGTTTGTTCTTATTTAGGATTTCTTCTCTGTGTTGTCGTTCCTTGTTTCTTAGCCATCCTATCTGTTTCCTCTTGCCATTTTGCCTCCCTTCCCAGTCACTGATTGTTTCCACCTGTGCTTTCCCTCCCACCTGCAACCGCTAATTAGCTCCTGGTCTTCTCACTGTCACTTTCCACTTCTCCTCAGTATATTTAAGCTCTTCTCTGTCAGTCACAACTGGATAGTTCGTTGTCTAACATTCCTGTGTTTGGTTCCTGTTCCCCACCAAAACATTTTCTGGTCTTCCGGAGTTATGTAAGTTCACGTTCCTGGTTATTTGTTATAATTAAATCATTGTTCTTTTACTTGGCTGCATTTGGGTCCTCAATCCACTAAACATGACACATCTATGGTCCCAAACTCTGGGTGATAACCGAAAGAACGAGATTACAGATACAAGCAGCTGAAATGAGTTTCCTCCGCAGAGTGTCTGGGCTATCCCTTAGAGATAAGGTGAAAAGCTCAGTCATCCGGCGGGGGCTCAGAGTAGAGCTGCTGCTCCTCCACATCAAGAGGAGTCAGTTGAGGTTGCTCGGGCATCTGGTCAGGATGCGTCCTGGAGGCCTCCCTGGTGAGGTGTTCTGGGCACGTCCCACCGGGAGGAGGTCCAGAGGGAGACCCAGGACATACTGGAGAGACTATGTTTCTCGGCTGGCCTGGGAACGCCTTGGGATTCCTCCCGAGGAGCTGGCCCAAGTGGCTGGGGAGAGAGATGTCTGGGTCTCTTTGCTTAAGCTGCTGCCCCTGGGACCCGACCCCAGATAAACGGAAGATGGATGGACGCAATCTGCTGGGATTCCTTAAATAGGAAACGTTTTAACTGATTGGAATGTTTGTATAAATGTATAGAAATGACTTCTTGTTAAGTGCCTTGAGATGACACCTGTTGTGAATTGGCGCTATAAAAATAAACTGAATTGAATTGAACTGAATATTTATTTTGTGAATTTATTTGTACAATGCAGAAAATAAGTATTTAGCACCTAAAAACAAGCAAGGATTCTAGCCCTCACAGAGCTGTTACTTCTTCTTTAAGAAGCTCTTCTATCCTCAGTTCATTACCTGTATTAATGGCACCTGTTTGAGCTCGTTATCTGTATAAAACACACCTGTCCACACCTTCAAACAGTCAGACTCCAACCTCCACCATGGCCAAGACAGGAGAGCTGTCCAAGGACATGAGGGACAAGATTGTACACCTGCACAAGACTGGGATGAGCCAATCTACAATAGGCAAACAGCTTGGTAAGAAGAGATCAACTATTGGTGCAATTATTAGAAAATGGAATAAATATGAGGTCACTGACAATCTCCCTCGACTTGTGGCTTCATGCAAGATCTAACCTTGTGGGCTACACATGATCTTGAGAACAATGAGGAAACAGCCCAGAACAACACAAGGGCAACTAGTCAATGACCTGAAGAGAGCTGGGATCACAGTAACAACGGTTACTTTTAGTAACACACTACGTCGTCATTGATTAAAATCCTGCAGTCTCCCTGCTAAAGTCATCACATGTCCAGGCCCATCTGAAGTTTGGCAATGACCATCTGGATGATCCAGAGGATGAATGAGAGAATGTCATGTGGTCAGATGAGACCAAAATAGAACTCTTTGGTATAAATGCCCCTCGCCGTGTTTTGAAAGGGAAGATGCTGAGTTGCATCCTAAGAACACCATACCCACTGTGAAGCATGGGGGTGGAAACATGCTTTGGTGCTGCTTTTCTACAAATGGGACAGGACGACTGATCCATATTAAAGAAAGGATGAATGGGGCCATGTATTGTGAGATTTTGGACAAAAACTTCCTTCCCTCAGTGAGAACCTTGAAGATAAAACATGTCTGAATCTTCCAGCATGACAATGATTCCAAACACAAGGCCCGGGCAATGAAGGAGTGCCTTCATAAAAAACATTTCAAGGTTCTGGAGTTGCCTAGCCACTCTCTAGACCTCAATCCAATAGAGAATTTGTGGAGGGAGTTTAAAGTCTGTGTTGCCCAGCGACAGCCCTAAAACATCACAGCTCCAGAGAAGATCTGCATGGAATAATGGGCCAAAATGCCAGCTACAGTGTCTGCAGACCGGGTAAGGAACTACAGGAAACGTTTGATCACTGTCATTGCCAACCAAGGCTACTTTACAAAGAATGGAAATTAACTTCTGTTATTGGCCAAATACTTATTTTCTGCACCATTATACAAATAAATTCTTTAAAATCATACAATGTGATTTCCTGGATTTTCTTCACATCCTGTCTCTTACAGTTGAAGTGTATCTATGATGAAAATTACAGACCTGTCTTATCTTTTTAAGTTGGACAACTTCCACAATCGGTGGCTGCCAAATACTTTTTTGCCTCGCGTATCATTTTCTTTCACTTCACAGTTATGGAATAGTTTGTGTTTTTCTAATACATAAAATCTCAAACAATACATTTTATCTTGTGACTGTAAGGTACCAATTGTGAAAAAGAGCAAAGCATCCTTCAAAATGTTTTACTAGAAGAGCTTGGGCAGCTTATGATTTTATCCCAATGGGATGCAGCCCTTTCTTGCCAGATAAAAACTTGAAGAAGACTTTAAAATATGGCTGCAGAGATTTGAGCTTGGCTGTCATCTGAGGTGGAACGATCAGGACCTGATAGTGACAGTTGATCCAGAAGTATTCGTGGAGGGGTTATATCTGAACTCTGAGTAGGAAAGTCAGCTTTTTCTACTATAAGCTAAGCAACACAAAAAAAAGATTAAGCAAGGCCTTTCCCAAACTCTGGCTATATTCTCTGGTTTTCTTTGATATAAAACTTTTAAAATAAATGGAATAATGAACTGAAGGATTAATTGGAAATGTAAGCACAATTGAATCAAATTGACTCTATGTAAAGTGCCTTGAGATGACATGTGTTGTGAATTGTCACTATATAAATAAACTGAATTGAATATTGTTGATAATATTATCGGAAAATATAATTTGTTTAGATTGTACAAAAACATGCATATTTTTCTTTGTAAGGGAAATCTCCTCTTTACCTCCTACTAGACAATGGAAGAGATAATCCAACATACTGTTATAGTGAATTTTCAGGCTGAGCTGGGACAATGAATTAGTCCCTGATTACTGATGAGCCTATTAGTTTTCTTCAAAATAGTCACCCCATGATTAACCAATTATTGTCAGCCTGTATTTAAACTTAATAACCCTTCATTTTGGCGGAGTGTTAAAGTGTCTCTACAGGCCACATGTGCACTTCATTTACTTCCATCATTATAAAACATAAAAAGCTGCAGGGTACAGCTATGCTTCAGGCAGATCAACATACATCAGATATTTGAGGGACAATGTAAAGGATTTTTGCTTTTGGATCTAACACATTGATTGTTTGTTTTGTTTATATTTCTGAATTACTCCTGTGGATCAGTGAAGTACTCCTACGCTCATGTGACAGCAGCAGACTTCCTTCTTATCGGGATGTTTTGTTAAAGATCAACACAAAATAGGATGTACTTTGTTTGGTTGGTTTTTTTGCAAATGATTACCTAAAAAGTCATGGTAAAATAATTGTTTGCTGCAATTACAGCCCTAAGTCTTTTGGGGTATGTTTCCACTAGCGTTGCCCTTTTTTCCCAGTTCTTACTTGTCCAGTTGTTTATGTCATTCATTCATAAAGGCCAAAATTGGGGCAAGTACAGTACAGCTAAAAGACTGACACTTCACTTGGAACACCAAAAAGCCTGACTGACATCAAGTTTCATGGACATCACATAGGCCATTGGGTGTCCAGCCCAAGCCAGTGTGCTGCCAGTTTTAGAAGAGTCTCTGCTCCAACACAGCTGAATCAAACCTTTAACTACCTCCTCAGCCAGTCACAAAGTTCTGCAGAGGCCTGCTGATGAACCAGAATTTGATTCAGGTTTGTTGAAACAAGGAAATAACTAAAACATGTAAGATACCACCCCTTGAGAACTTACTTTGGACACAGTTTAACAAAATGTCACATAATCATTCCCAAAAACATTGATGCAAGGAAATTATACTGAAAAAAATGCAGTCGTTTACAATTCAGCAATTACAATTCTTTATGCACGGCAAACATTTATAAACCACTACTTTCTGATGGAGTACCAAGGAAATATTTTGTTTTCCATGAGTAAGGAGGACTTATAAAAATATTACTGCTACCTCTGCTATTTACCAATGACTCCACCACTGCAAGAGTTGTAAGTAAACTAAAAGTTGGTCAGTTCTATCAAGTAAAGTCAGAAAAGAGGAGAAACAGAGAGTGTAGTCATATCTTCTTGTGGCTGAGTGACAGAAGGTTTAGTTAGTATAGCAAGCATTGATCCTGGGGGCTGGGAAGTGAATCCAAGACAAACACCTGGATGAAGGTGCAGCATTACCAGAGATGGTGTGAATGCAGGCTGAATGACTGTCTATTCTTTCCTTTTTTGCTTGTCTGTTCATTCAGTGTGATTTAAAAACCCCAACCTCACAGAGCAACAGGCACTAGACATCTTTTGTTTTGCAGACATTAGTCGACTCATTTGAAAAATACTCTACTGTAGGTCGCAGTGAAAAAAACCTGTTATGGCGTTGAGGATTGGAGAGCACAATGTACTTTTTTTTGCTAAAACTAGAACTTTTAAGAACAAAAGTAGCCCTAAATAACTTAGTGTTTATGAGCAAGAAGTCTAAGACAAAACATAAATGCCATAGGGACTATATCTTCTCAAAGTTTTAATAGTTTTAAAACCAGAATTTTTTTGCCTGGTTTTTGTCATCCTTTTTGCTGTTAACTTGCCACTCAGCTTGAACAACTGAATCAAAACCTATTTTAACATTTTATAGACATGGGGAAACAAAGTCTGTCTCTTATCATATACAATATAGCAATATATAAAAAAAAAAAATATATATAAGAAATTAATATCTATGTAAAAACCATAAAACGAAGTCCAAGGGTAAGTTTTTTGGGCTGAGTTCATGAGCAGCACAGCCTCAGGAAAGAAGTTATTCCTCAACCTTGATGTGTAGGCTTTGAGGCTGCAGAACTTTCTACCAGAAGGAAGAAGGATAGGCAGTGTATAGGTTGGATGGGTGGGGTGCTTCATGATGTTTCTGCTCTGTGTCAAAATCTCCCATTGTAAATCTCTTTTAGCGAAAGGAGGCTGCTGTAGGTCATTCCTTGAGCTGATCTGATCACTCTTTGTGGCTTCTTCTTGTCAGTCTCAAAGCAGTTTCCATACCAGACTATTGTGAAAAAGGTCAAGATGCTCTCCGCTGCACACCAGTAAATTGAAGTCAGCACTGCATCACAGAAACCTGCCTGCTTCAGCCTTCTCATGAAGTAGAGGTGTTGGTGAGAATACTTAATGATGCCGGCTTTGTTTGTGATCCATCAGACATTATAGGACTTGTGCATTTCCAGGTATTTTCACCTACTCCATTTCTTAGAATATAAATGCCAATTTCTATGTCTAATAGGATAAAATGTTGCATTTTATAATTTTTCAAAATAGTATAGATCTGGCTTTAGCAGTTTTTTTGCATGTGCAATTAAATGTTAAAAGATTTTTAAACATTCTTAAATGTGCATATGCTAATTCAGGTCTAAGGACAAACAATACAGGTTTGACATCCCAACCTACGGGTATGTAAAATCAGATTTGTCATGAATTTGATAAGAGAAAATGTTTACTTCAGTCGTTAGAGACTTAAGACTTGACTCTGACATGGGTTGAAAGACTTGAGACTTGACTTGGAAAAAATGACTAGTGAACATATGGATCAATCTAACAAAAACTATATCAACCAAAAACCTCTCAAATTTATCTTCTGGATACCTCGAAAAGCAATTATTTGTGAAAAGAGTGTAAAGGAGGGGACCTCATGACACATCTTAATGGAGAGTCAGTGGTGGGGACAACGGTGAAAGAGACACCATCAGAAAGTCCAAACCTCTCTTGTTTATGGGTCGTTTTGGTCCCAGCAGTCTGATATACAAGTCCTGATCCTTCAGGTGAGTGAAAGCACGGTGAATGAAAGGTAACCCTGCATCAGAGACAAACCGGTTCCTGCTGTACACATCTTGATCAGGGTCTGCTGTGTTGTCAATAGTGTCCTTGATGTGAATGAAGACGTAGGCAATTCATGGCTACAGAAGTGAGAACCACTGGATGATAGTCATACTGCAATGGACAGGTACCACAGCTTGGAACAGAGAGATGACAAAGATTTTTAGCAGTTTGCTTTTGTTGCTTGAACTGTGGATAGACTTGTACATCCCATCCTAAACCGCAGTTTTTAATAGACCGCCTATGTGGTAGGTGCTCACGGAGCATCTGGGTCGACCTAAATAATCCGGATGATTAATTTGTCTGAAACAAAGGTTCAGTATAATCACAGTGCACACCTGACTCGGGGTACCTGTGTAAGCTCATGTGTTCAGATGGTTCGCCTCAGCCTGCGCCACTCTGGCTCAGGGCCCACATAACTCTCCTCCTTGTCTTTGCTGCCTGCATTCCCTGGCACTTGCCCCTAAAAGTAAAATGCTATTTTAGGCGCAAGGTAACAATCAGCGTGGCCAAGATCATTAGCTTGTGCATTCCCCATGGGCCACAGACAAAATAACTTTCCCTTTTCCCTGGCATCTGCAGATTCTGGGGAAAATGAAGACATACAGCCCCCAGGTCCAGCAGGCCTGCTCAAGGTAACCTCTGCTGTCAGTGCACATTTACAAATAATGCCTGTGGAGAGGAGGGGGCGCTGAGAGAAAGGAAAATAAAATGCTTGACGTATTAATAAATAAATACTTCTGCCCATTCCCATTTTGTTTCTGTGCATGAACATGGAGAGGAGAATCCCACATTGGGTGCTTCCAAGCAATATATTTTTTCTGCAACAGGAAGTCTATTGAGTATTTAGGTAATTTCTACCTTTAGACTGTGTGTTTGGTCTCAGGTGTGAAAGCCACGAAACAGATTTACAAATGAGATAGCAGGAAAGAAACAGCTCAATTAGTCTTTATAGTCCAATAATGATCTGTGTTTTATTTCTGAGTAGATGGTCAAATACCCTCTGCACAGTACTAATATCTCTTTGTTAATTACTCCATGTGTACTAGGCGGAGCAGAGCTAAAAAACAACCAGACTCAGGAGGATTGATTATGTTTACTGCTTATAGCAACAGTCCTTTAAAGGCCTATGTTTAAAATACAAAGGGATGCTCAGGTGTAAGACAAATATGGAGCATATTTTCTCTGTTGTGTCCAATTAAAACTAATCCGATTATGATTCTAATACATTGTAGAAAAACATTGAACCAATGAGTTGATTTTTTTCCCCAATTTTATTTTGTAAAGGTGTTGCTTGATGAACTAAACCACAGTTTTTATTATTACACAATAGCTGTAGGATTAGTGTTAATATTTGCTTTGTAATACAATCTATTCTGTAAAGTTTTTCACAGATTCTCAATTGGATTTAGGTTTAAATTTTGACTGGTTTTATCTAAACCATTTAATTCTGGTCTTCTGTGTTTGGTCAAGCTCTTCTTTTCTGTTCCTGGAAGGGCCTGAGCAATCACTGCCCTTAGCTTAGTTTAATTGCTGTTTTTTTCCTTCCCCATGGAAAGTGCTTCTGTGTTCTTTCCTAGACAAAGCTATTGCGCTGTGAACTGTCTACTTTTCTTTTACAAAAAGTAAACAGAGATCAGGGCTTCTGTGTGTGCTCTGGATCTCCTTCCCCTCTTCTCAGCTCTGTATGAGAGGTTGCAGAGATTGCAACTCACACCAAGTGGTTTTGCTGGCAGTTTCATCTTGTTAAAAGGAAGAGTTTTATCTCCACTGTCACCACATGGTTGCTCAGGATGACAGATGCAGTCAATGACTCAGTGCAATCAGGTGAATTTCCGTGGAGTGTCATGCTGACTATGACTCTGGAGCAAGCAACAACTATAAACACAAAAGGCAGATTTATTTTCTCTTTGTTTCAACAAAAAAGGATAACACACGGGTATAGGACAAATGTGGTGACGTGACTGCTCCGGAAAGCAATGGAAGAGAGGTGAGCCAGTAAGAGTCCTTTAAACGCTGATCTTGATAAGTACAGAACTTAGGAGGTATTAGATCTTACCATTACGTGAGGGGATGGAAACCCTGACTTTGGAGAACAGGTCCAGCTCTATGGGTTGGTCAGCATGGAACGCGATGGGTAGGTAGTGATGCAATTCTTTTAATTTGCCTTCAAGGTGGGAAATCCGGTGTGTGGCAGGTGAGTGATCTGACTTCCAGCTGATGGGTTACAGAAGGAGGTGATCCAAGGAGGAGTGGAGGAGCCAGGGAGATGATGAAAGTACTCACTGGAAGGTGCAGGCACTGGGAGGTGTAATCCAGGAGGCTGGAAACCATCAATAAGATAAGATAAGAAATAGTTTATTAATCCCCATGGGGAAATTCAGTTTCAATTGCAACCAATCCAATACCATACAAACACTTACAAACATTAACACAAGACAGGATTAGGATAACTGCAGTAGCAGCCGGCTTTACCAGCATCCCTGTAGCAGAAAGAAAATTATTCACAATAGGTTGGGGATCGAAGCAGGGAAGAGAAAAAGGCCTCTCTGCCCAACCCCCTGAAGGGAGCTGAGCTGAGGAGCTAAAAGAAACCACTGCAAAAGCATAGAAGCACATGTATTGGTCACAACATATGAGAACGCACATGGGAGGGGGGGGAAGGTTTGGGAACCCATCGCACAGAGGAACCGGTCGCACCCTGACAGCGCGCCCTCCATTCCGCTATCTGACAAGTGGACAGGAGACTCCAAGGTTAACTGTCAGGACATTGAACTCCATGAGCGTGTGTTTCTGTAGTCGTGGCCTGAACGTCCATGTGTGTGTGTGTGTAGGTGTGTGTGTGTGCGTGTGTGTGTGTGCGTCAGTAAGTAAGTGAGTCTGTGAACTCTCCCTCAGTTCAAGCAGAGCTCGCAAACTCATGTAAACACAGGGGATGGTGTGGGAGTAGGAGCGTCCATTTACATTCTTCTCTTCACAGAGGAAGTTTTGTGATGTCTAGCCTTCCAAGGCAACACCGGTTGCCAATTCAATTCATTTTTTTTAGTTCAGGGTGGAGCAAGCATGTCAGCCTTATAGTTTTTCACCAGTCTCATAGCCACAATGGTGCACTAAACATCCGAATCAGGGCTCATTTTTCATCTGCCCACCTGAGAAACTTCTCCGTTGTTTCCCACATCGCATACGAGTCCCTCCACCACATCCTGTTGGCCAGTCATGGGACCCAGTTTATGGTTTCGCTCGTTCAGTACATTAGTCCGAGTGTTCACAGCACAGCACAATTCTTCGTGAAGCTGCAAAAGCTTGCCAGTGACTTCCGACCTCTTCTTATCTTTGTGATACATCAGGAATCCACCCAAGCCTAAAGCAGAAACCCGTTTATCATGAATCCAATTATATAGATATCTTCCACATCCTCCATGGATATCATCGACAGACATATGATCTTCCACTACTGCAGGAATCCATCATATATCCTTTGCTTCTGTGTCCACCTTCTTATTTGTATTTCTCTTTAGATAGTTTCCCTTTTTATTTCTCCCTTCAGTTCTCCAGTGTTTCCTTGAAGATTCCTCCCCAGACATATTATCTTTGCTTTATAGTTTCTTTAGAGTATTTTGTGTCTCTCTAGCCATTATACCTTCTGTCCCAGTTGTTGATTATTTCCACCTGCTCTCTCCCTCTCCCTCTCACCTGCATCTGCTCTCACTAATTGGTCATTGGTCTTCTCTGTCACTTCCTCATTCCCTCCTCAGTATATATTCAGCTCTCCTTCAGTCACTACTCGCTGGTTCGTCGTCATTCTTTCCCTGTCTGTTCCTGATTCCTGCCCAGTTCCTGTTGTTCCTCTCTCATCTGAGCATTTTTGATTCTCCGAGTCCTGTAAGTTTTTGTTCTTTGTTTTTGTTAATTATTAAATCATTTGAGTTTAATTGTTGCTGCCTTTGGGTTTTTTAAAATGCACAAACATGACAGCTTCTCTTTTAAAGGGACCTCTTGATTCCTCAAGATGAGGATCAGCTGGGGCTACACCTGCCTGTGGAAGAAAAGATAAACACCCACCACTCCTCTGGTGCACAGCCACAGGAAACCCAACATGGATTGCTTTTTACCAATTGGCATTATATTAACAACTGACTTTAACTGTGTTGTGTTATAGTAAAGGCTAAACTTGATTGTATATAACCAGATCCTGAACCTGAGTGTATGATAAGATTATCTTGATATGAACTGGCCAGATTTGAACAGAAACTGGAGCACAACTGGATTTCTTTTGGCAAAATGTGTCAAGATCATATTTTTTGTCATCTGGAAAAAAATAAAAAAATATCTATATACACACACACAACGTATTGTGTTAAATATTAAAGCTAGCTATCTGTTTGCAAATGCAACTTTTTATATGCAAGGCACAAATAAAATAAAGCTATTTCCATGTTTTTATTTTAATTTCATCTTTCTGACACTCTCCTAACTCTAATTGTGAGGAGAAAAAAAGCGTAACTGAGACACTCTTGAGACAACCTGCAGATGAGGTTATAATCAGTACATCAGGCAATAACTACTAATCAAATCAGCGACTGAAGAGCCAAAGACAGGTCTTTTAGAGGGCAATTTCTGCAATGAAGAATAAAGAAGTATTAAAAGCACCCAAGTTCTGCCAAGGTAACATACATCTAAAGTATACCCGGATACACTTAGATGCATGCCATTTTGCCTAGCTCCAGTCTAGAATAATGATGCATTATATGACAGTGAAGTGGGACTGTCTTGATTCAGTGAATCAATCACTATACTACTTATTAAAGAAGCTTACTTGAACAGTTATGACTGGATTAGGCACATTATACATTAGACATAAAATAACAAACTGGAGGCTTTATGCTGCAGGGTGTTTTCAGAATGTAGTAACTGTAATAATTAAGCAGATGCTCCCAGTGTTACATTTTTTACATCTGGATGCCTTTATACACATGTAGAGTGTTCTTTTTTAGCACCATGGATAGCTACACTGAGACAGCCTGCTGCAGGCATGCTTTTGGCAAAATAAATCAACTACAAAAAAAAGCTAATTTTTGGTGTTTCAACATTCAATATCACAATTTTATTAATTCAGTAAAAGGATTCGGTAACAACGTTCACTGACTCTCAAGTAAAGAAATCTCCTTAAAACACAATTGTGTAATAACACGTCGCTTTCACATTCCTCGTGTGATAACACTGGTAATATGTTTTTTTGAGAACTGCTCCGGCTTTTTGATATTTATAAAGGACTGTAACCTGAAATAATTTAGACCTATGTAGCAGAATGAGGATTTGAACCCTTTGTAATATTTACTGCCGTGCTTGTTGGTCTGAAAGTTTGTTAAGGGGAGCATAGAAACTGAAAGCTGTTTCTCCATGTTTGGTTCTAATTCTGGGGATAATTTGTAGACTAGAGTTAGAATACCTGAGTGGTCTGGGGGGTTGGTATAGTGGCGAAAAGTCTTCAACATACCTTGGTGCTAGGCCATTCAATGATTTATAAACTAATAAAATTATTTCAAAATGTATTCTCTGAGCTGCCGGGAGACAGTGTAAGGACTTTAAAACTGGAATGATGTGTTTTACTTTCCTGGTTCTAGTGAGGACACGAGCAGCAGCTTTCTGGATCAGCTGCAGCTGTCTAATTGACTTTTTAGAGAGACCTGTGAAGACGCTGTTGCAGTAATCAATCAGACTAAAGATAAACGCATCACCGATTTTTTAGGTCCTGCTGTGACATTAGTCATTTACGTCTAGAAATGTTCTTCAGGTGATAGAAGGCTGACCTTGTTATTGCTTTTATGTGACCCTGGGGGTTCAAGTCTGAGTCCATTACTACACCTAGATTTCAGGCCTGATCAGTATTTTCTAGCTGTATAAAATGAAGTTGTGTACTGACTCTTGATTGTTCCTTTTTAGGTCCAAAAATAATTACTTCAGTGTTGTTTCTATTCAGCTGGAGAAAATGACGACACATCCATCTATTGATTTGCTTAATGCATTCACTTAGGGTTTGGATGGGTTTAAAGTCACGTGGTGACATTGTAATGTAAAGCTTAGTATCATCTGCATAGTTATGGTAACAAATCTTATTGGTTGGTATAATCTGTGTTAGCAGGAGCATGTAGATATTAAATAAGAGGGGCCCCAGGATGGAGCCCTTGGGCACCCCACATGTGATTTATGTCTGTTTTGACGAAGAAATGCCTATTAGGTGGATTTCCACTATTGCAACTTCAGGGTAAGTTAACAGATCTTTTTCTGACTGGGTAATTCGTTGGCCCGCTCCTCTCAGTTGTCCAGTCTCCATACACAATCGGCTCTTTAAGGAATCAGCTTAAGACATCCTCATATCACAACTGTTTCAGCAACGAGTACTGTCACTGATTACCGCAAAAAGGCACCCAGAGGAGCAGAAATAAAAGATCGACATGGAAGAAGCATGGCTTGTTGTTGCGTTTCTGTTTGCTGTTATAAACTGCTTACAACCAATCAGAATGACTTAACCACAGCTCCCGCTGAGCAACTCGATTGGGCAATTCTGAGTACATACCCCCATACAGGTAATCCGTTGGTTCCTGAAATGGCCCCAAAAACGGCCCAGTCGGCCCGCCCTGATGAAGTGGAGAAGCGCATATCGGGAGGGTCCGGTCAAATTACCCTAAAGTGCAAACGTGCCTATTGACACAAATAATTTACTGTTCTTTAGGTAAGACTCAAACCAGCCAAATTCTGTACCAGGGAGTCTGACCCAGCTCTCAGTCGTTCCAATAGTATACCATGATCAACAGTGTCAAATGCTGCACTGAGGTCCAAAAGTACCAGCACTGGGCTTCTAACACAGTCTGTATTTATGAGGAGGTCATTGAACACTTTGACAAGGGCAGTTTTGGTGCTGTGGTGAGCACGGAAACCAGACTGAAAATTATCAATATGGTTGGTCATTGTTAGGAAGCTATTTAACTGCTGAAACAACTTTTTCAATAATCTTACGGATGAGTGGAAGATTAGAGATTGGCCTGTAGTTCTGCATTAACATGTTGTCCAGTTAGTTCTTCTGTAGTAGTGATATATAACTGCTGTTTTTAAAAGCCTGGGGAAGACACCTGACAGAAGGGATGAGTTCACTATTTGAATTAGATCAGGCCCAATGACAGGGAAAACTTTCTTAGGAAAAACTGTGGGTGACATATCGAGGCAGCAAGAGGAAGAGCTTAACTGGTTAATTATTTCTTCAAATTCTTTTTGGTTAGTTTTGGGAATTCAGATATTTTCTCTACATTGATGTTGAGTGCCGATGACATTGGTAATAAGTTTGGTACTGATGTACAGATTGACCCTCTAATTGTCAATCTTTTCACTATAAAAGCTGGCCAATTCATTGCAAACCCAAATTGAATTTAGTTCAGGGGCTACTGTCACAGGAGGTTTAATTAGTTTCAACTGTTGCAAATTAATTCAGCGAGTTATTAATGTTTCTGTTAATGATTTCAGAAAAGAACAATCCCCTTGCATCTTTCATAGTTAGGTAATATCGTCGACACTCCCCTTTTTCACTACATACCAGTGAATTGCTAGTTCATGGAGACTTCTTTCTACCCTAGAATACTTCAACTTCAGTTGGAACAATGGTATCAATGATGTCTGAAATCTTTGAGAGGAATTTATCTACCAGCTTGTTCACTGAGTTTGAGTATGAAGGGGATAGGGGAGAGGTAGGAGAGAAAATTTGTTTAAAGGTTTCAATTGAGCTGTCCCCAAGAAAACTGTTTTTCATAGTGGTCTCATTGTGGCTAGGTAGTTTTGCAGAGATGCTGCTTTCAAAGAAAACACAGAAATGGTCAGATAATGCAGAATCAGTCACCGAGATGTTTGAGACGTTTAAAGCTTTGCTGATAGTTAAGTCCAGAGTGTGTCTTTGATTGTGTGTTGGTTGGTTGTTTGACATGCTATGTCAGACTGAAGTTATGTGTCACATAAACTCTCTTGCACACAAGACCTTATGTGTGGTCAATACTACTTAATTTCCCAGCTTGAAATATATTGATGGCAGCATCATGCTTTTCTTCAGCAAGGGTGGATCAGGATGAAAGATGATGGGAATGTGGGTCGAGCTAAATACAGGGTATTGCTGGATGAAATCCTGTCAAAGGTTGCAAAAGACTTGAAACTGGGATGGGGATTTACCTTCCAGCAGGAAGGTAAATCTTGCGGCAGGAAGGTAAATCTCGCCTAACCATGCTAGAATTAAAACCTAATCCAAAATATATCTGTGGGTTTGACCTAACCTATGCCCAGACCTAAACCAGTTGAGAATCTATGACAACACCTAAAGATTGAGGTGTAGCATTGTTCTCCATCAAATATGACCAGTCCTAGTCCGTTTTGCAAAAAAGGAATTTGAAAGAATTTGTGTTTAGATGTGCAAAAATGGCAGAGACATAACGCTTAAAGAAAAGATTACAGGCTCCTATTTTCTTTGTACATTCAAACATAGATTTCTTTGTGGTGTTCTTTCAAATAAAATCCTGATATAATTTATTAAACTTTGTGGCTGTGAATACTTTTGCAAAGCACTGTATGATGATAACTCTAGATTGTATGCTTTCCCAGAGATTAAAACATAATCCAATAAAGTCAAGTTAATTTGTATCACGCATTTCTGCAACAAGGCAGTTCAATAAAGGTAGATTAACCAGCAAACTAAAAATATTTCAAGTCTGAAGCAACATTTTATTCAGTGTCACTAAAATCTCTGAAAAATGCAGTTTAGATTCTCCAGTCTGCATAACTTTTATGCCAATTGGAGATAACGGATTATGAAAAGGCCCTATCACTTGCCAATTCAGAATATAAAATAAATCTATATTTTGAAAATCAAGGAATCAATGTGATGTAAAGAGCAGTCTCTTAGCATGTGCATCAGCATCCATCTTTTGTGAGGTCTAGAGTGTCAGTGTGACAAACGTATAAGTAAAGGATCTCTTGCAAGCTCAATTTTTTGCCCCTTCCTTTGTTTTCCCATCTCTCACTCTGCTTTCACTGTCACCTTGTTTCCATTGATATTCTGTCTTTCTTCCCATCCGTTTCCCTGTGCCACCTCCCTTCTGCAATCTTCCCTTTGCCCCTCTCTTTCTCTATCTGACAGCCTTAAAGCTCCTTTGGGAGGTAATTAGGAAAAACTCAACAGAAACACACACAGCATCTGTTGAAAACAAGGTTTTCAATACTTTTCACTCTCTTCTTGCATGACAATGGCAAGAGGCTAGGAGTCAAGTTAGAAGGATGATGAAAGAGGGTGCACAGGCACAACCAGAACTTCTTTAGATAATGATGTTGGGAAGGGATGCTGCTTCTGTAATCCCAAATTTGTATGCAGTGAACCATCTGATGCAAGCTTCAAATTACGTGCACCTTTGCTTGTGTCACTCAGAGGCTAAAGGTTCTGTGTGATCTTGTCTGGCCAACTAGTAAATGTTGGCAGCAAAAGAGGATAACGAAGTGAAATTCTTTGAAGGGACAGAGACAAAGTTTTCTTTCTGTCCTCAAGCTATTTATTCATTTCCAAAAACTGCATGTTATTGGCTCCGTGCTTTCTGAGCACTGTGGAAAGCACAACTGTGGGATACCTCCTAAGTAAATGTACCAAATGGTTCTCTTTGTTTGAACAAACCTGCTGCCTTCTGGGCTTGATTTTAATTGTTTTTTCATCAAGTTAGTGATTTGGCACACTATGACTGACCTACTTCAAATAATTCCCTGCAGACATAAGTCAGAGGCTTCCCAATCAATAATATTAATAACTATAAACCAAGTAAATTCAGATTAATAAACCGAGAGTTGTATGTATAAAGAATGACATTTTTTGTACTGAGTTAAACAGCACCCTTTATAATTTGCATATCATTCTATCAGTTAGTTTGCTGCCAATCTTGAGTTTCTTTGTATTTTCTCAGAGCTACAGTTTATTTTCAAATCAAAGACAAACTGCTGTGTTGGACTTCCTCTGACTTCCTGTCTGTTAAGGATTTATTTTAAGACTTTAGGGTTCTAAAAAGGTCTGGCACCAAACATGTCAATAGGATGCTTCACCCTGGCAAGTTTAATCTAAAACACTAAGGTCGAACAAACAGTGCCTTTGGAGTTAGTTTTTCACATAAAACATACTTTTTGGATTTATTTCTTTTTGGTTTCAGTGTTTTAAATAGCTGTTTCATCACTTTTGTTGTCTTTAATCCTTCTTATGAAGAACTGCTTTGCAACTTTCTATTAGTTTAATGTGTCATATAAATTCAGTTGACACATTGATTTATTGAATGGAACAACTTTATTAAAATAATACCAGGTAAAGACTTCTGGAATCTCTCATTTGAATGGCATATGGATAGTTGTCTACACCAATTGACATGGCAACACAATCCAAGCATGATATGAAGACACTTCAAAAACATAAATCTCATTTGCAAGGAGAACAAAAACAGAAAAGCTGTCCAGGTTACAGGCTCAGTCTCAGGGCAGCTTAAAGGTCACAAAATACTGTCATAGTGGCTGAGCTACTGTATCTGTTCTCCTGTGATTATATCTAGTTATTTTTTTTCTCAACATTATTGTAGAAGTATTTGTTTTAATCAAATATTGTGCCAAAAAAACTTTCCGACTTTCCACATAGAAGCTTTCTCTCCAACTTTACTTTAACAGCTAGTTTATAGGAATGTTTTGCAACTCTGAGAACCTAACTACTGTTTTGGATGGTTATGTTGAAGAGTAATTTTCTTTTCTTTGGACCCCAGCAGTCTCTTGCTTTCTCTTACACAAACACCTAATTTTCTTTGAGTATGTAATAACCATGTCTCCAGCACTCGTTGGTGCTTTTCAATACCAAGTCTCTTATTACTGAGCTCAGGGTAATATATCAGCTCTGGTGTGGGGTGTGAATACTTCATTGTGAAGATTTACAGATATTCTTAAGCAGGATATGATTCTGGTATAATACTGGTATATATGTTTCAATTTGTAAAAATTTGTAAATGAACACTTTCTATTTAATGAATATCCACAACATTTCTTAATCTAAAATAATTCATAACTGTCCCATTAGACGATGTTAGATTCTATTGCTTAGACTTAATTTGATTACATTATTTTATTATATCTATACGCCAAAACTATTTTATTTAGTTTACAAAACAATTGAAGGGTTACTTAAAATAAAACCCCACAGAATGCAACCCTTTTGAAAGCAAAACATTTTTGTTGCTGTTTTTTGCCTGCCTAATGCAGGTTTGGATTTCAGACATTTTACCTGTATTCTAACTCACTCAGTCCCACTATGAAACATGCGATGTGAAAATGTGTCTGATTCTCAAAACAGACAATGTACAAAGGTGCGTTGTTTCAAAGCAAAAAATGTATTTGTTTTTATTTAGATGTAAGCAGAAAAAGTATATCTAAACATTTTTATGCCCTTATGAATAGTCAGTGAAAAATTATTTCAAGTAAACAAGCTTTTCTTATATGTGATGATTCCACTGGTATTTTGACGATTTGTCTTTGGTGATGAGCTCCAAGTCTTTGAGATTTAAAGGCCTCCCTGCCATCATCCTAATCTTTAGCTCCCTCAATTACCCTCTATCGGATTCAAGGACTCTGGCTGGGCCATTCCAAAACATTTATGTGATTTGCAGTCAGAAAAAATGTGTTAGGCAAAAACAAAAATTGTACTTTTAATTTAAATACTGTAAGCATGGATAATTTCTGGCATAACTGTACATCTTGAACTGTGATAAAAAGTAACAATTACAAACGAGGTTTAATATAGTCTTCATGAAGATGAGTTGTTTAGGCATTATTAATTTTACCAAGCTTGTTATTCAAGGTAGAGCATGTATTTAGTAGTTTATCTATAAAATGGTGAACAAATACAGCATGAAAAAGTAGCAAATTTCCCTTAATTATTCAGCCCTCTAACAATAAAAAGTCTTTTTTTTTCAAGATATCTATGTTGTATGCAACTTCAGCCAATGTGATGTTTGGATTATTGTGTTTAATTGCCTAGAAAAAAGCAGATTAGTGCTTTAACACCTTTGTGCATCTGCCCACACACCTCAGTAAGACGTGTGAATGATTTATGAAGACATGTTCGTGTGTTTGCACTGAGTGACAGTTGGAAGTAATGCAGGCAGGCAGGACAGTCGGTGAGCTATATACCACTTACTATGAACTTTCTGAGATGCGGGCCGATAAGCACTAAAAGAGTCTTTAGAGAAATGAAAGCTCCCTTTTGGCCACTGTGTAGATTGGGCTGACATCCTTCTGTGGAAGCTGATTTACAGCTGCCTTTTAGCCGCCTTTAATAATCTACAACGTTCAGTTCTCCACTTAAGCTGTTTGAGATTGAAGGTAGCAATGTTTGGAAAGGCTAAGCTGCAGTATCCACTGTTTAAATGTCGACATAGCATGCTTGACAGTAGCTGTTAAATAAACAGTTCCAGACGTTGTGGGGATAAAGCACATCTGGACTGGGTTAAAGGTGTTATTCCATTCCAAGCTTAGTGGATGGAGTACCTGCTTAGATAAATGAGTATAAAAATATTTTACTTGCTTTAAAGGTCACTTGAAGAGCTCACCTTGGACAAAAGTAGTGTTTGTGATTCTTGGCAAACTGAATGGCCTCTGCAGTTCATCACAGTGTTTGGTGTGAGTACTATGGAACAAAGCTGACACACCTCTGCCAGCAGAAAATAAAATATGCAGGGAGGCGCTTCACTGGATGCTAGCTCCTTGGTGGAAAGTGCCAAAATCATTAAGTTATTTAATAGTTCATTGAGTCTTTACAGTTGGCTGGTAATTAAACAACATTCGATGAGTGCGATGAGGGAGAGGAAGTGGATGACATTAAGCGGATAAGATGGTCATAACACCTGCAAACTGCTTGGATCAACTGATTGGTAATTAATGTTCTCACCAGCTGCCTCTGATGAGGCCTTTATGAATGCCTTTGTAAACTGATGTCTTTGCAACAACACTTTCACTGGAGCTTACAGTATTTCTTGGATGATAGAAGCCTTAAATCTCAATCATGTTAACATTTCCTTAAAGCTATATACCATGCTGTGAAACTACTGGCCCCTATACAGATATATATATTTTTTTTTTAATGATTTAAAATTGTTATTTGCTTGTAATTAGTTTTTTTTCTTTTTATATTACTTTCATATTTAATGTTTCAGATCCCCAAAACAAATTTCATAATCAGAAAGATGAGCTGAGTAAATGCAGCAAGCAATCTTCAAATGATTATTTCATGTCTTACGAAACCACCACTAGCAACAAGCGCTTGGAAGAACTTGCAACAAGTCTATCTACCTATGCAGACTTGCTGGTGTGCTTCAGATTATTGTCTTGCTGGATAACCCATGTCAGCGTTAGCTTAAGACCACCATCTGATGACCAGATATTCTCTTTGAGGGTTCTCTCCTAGGGAGTAGAACACATGCTTCCATCAACGAAACAAAGTTGCCCTGGTCCTAAAGCAGCAAAGCATTCCCAGACCATTAGAATACCAACACCATGTTTGACTTTGACTATGACATTCTTTATATGTTGTGTTAATTTAAAGTAAGAGTAAAGCATGCCTTCCAAAAGATTTCTTTCTTTTTGTTGAATCATGAACACTGACCTTAACTGAGGCAAATGAGGCCTCCAGTGCTTTATATGTTGTTCAGAGTTCTTTTGTGAGTTCTGCTGGCCATCTTCTTTTGCGGATTGCTAAAGCAAACTACAACTCCTGTGGGGAGCGTGCTTTTATGTTTGCTGCTCCTAAGTTATGGAACAGACTTCCTCTTGTGGTGAGACAATCCACCTCTATAAGAATTTAAAATTTCCAGCTGAAAGCCCATTATATGAATTTAGCTTTGGGCGACTGAGATCCATGTTGTTATAGGATGTGGTGACAGTTTTTTGGTATTTTTATATTGTAGTTCTAGAATTTATATTGCACTTTTCCCCAGTTTTATTCCATGTTAGCTATTTGTTTGTTGCATTTTTGTGTGTGTCTTAATTTTTCCATACAACACTTTGGTCAGCTGGTCAGCTGCTTTATGAATACATTTGATTTGACATGACTCTTGAATGAATCATTGAGATGGTCCTGAAGTAATTTTGATAAGGTGGTCACTCCAAGGATAGTACAAAAGAGTTCCATGTTTTCTACATTTGTGAACCCCCAAAGCCTTTGAAATACCTCTGTAACCATTTCTTGACTGATAGATGTCACTGAGCTTGGTTCTAATCTGTTGTTTGATTTCTGTTTTCCAGGGGATGATCAGTTGCTTTGCAAGACATTTTGGCCTATAAATACTTTATGATTTAGACAAGCTCTATTTAAGAGATTTCTTTACTCTCTAGTTCTTTTAGCAGTAATATCTGGCTGAGGCTGGTGAATGATAACACAGCTGCCGATAAATATGGTTAATCGCAGGTATTTCATTATTTAATGAAGAAATTCCTTTTCTCTTTTTTCTTTTTTTACATATGGCCGGGTTGCAATGGATAGCTTTGTTCTCTTAATACATGAAATGACTCTAAAACAGATTTTTGTATCTATTGTACAACACATGTTTAAATACATCTCTGTGGGCCAATATACAATAAGTTGGCATCCTAGCCCCAATCTCATCACTCCATGCTGTCCTACTGCTCAACATGTCAAGGAGTGATGAGCACATCTGTACACCCTGAAAGTGTCATCCACATGTCAGGAAGTGAAGAGAGGGTCTCTGACCTCGGAGCCCCAGAGGGGTGGCGGGGTGGTTGAGGTGCTGAAGAGAACTCAGCAGAAGGCAGAAAAGCAGCAGCAGCGGGAGGGCAGGAGAGAACATGAAATGCAGAACGCAACTGTAAATTTTTGCAGCTCAAATACATACATACATACATATGGGTATGTTTGATATGTACAGCTGAGTCTGAGAAAGACCACATGTGAAGCAACAGCAGAGCTTAAGTTAATTGCCTGTACAAGCTCGCTTTAATTCTACAAAAGTTATGTTCTTCAGATGACACTGCAAATCTCTTTCGCAATTAAAAATCCTCTACCATGTCCTATAAGTGCTTTATTTTCAAAAAAGTTTCTTAAACAATGCATAGGTTTTTTATTCTAAGGTCCAAATGGACTCATACACCTTAATTAAATAATGTTTGATTTTTCAAAGTAGTTTGTAAAGTTACAGTGGCATGTAAAAGTACTCATACCTCTTGAACTTTTATACTTTGTCATTTAACAACCATAAATGTTTAAGCTTTATTTATTTTAACTTCTATATAATATGCAGAAATATATCAGTTCCTAATTGTGAAGTGAAATAAAATTATAAATGGTTTTAATTTCTTTCAAAACTTATCATATTGTGTCGATTTGTAATCAACCCTGACAAAACACTCCCCAGAGGCAAACATTAGCTGCAATCAAAGCTACTAAAGTCTTCTGGGTTATGTCAAAATTAGTTACTGAGATTTTTTATGTTCCTCTGTGTTAAATAACTCAAAGTCAGGTAGATTGGATGGAAATCCTCAGTGTAGGTACATTTTTAAGTCTTTCCAACGATTCCCATTTGAATTCAGCTCTGGACTTTCACTAGATCTTTCTAATTCATGAATATCCTTTGATCCTAACTTTTTTTTTACAGCTCTGACTATTTTTTTGGTCACTATCCTGAAGCCTCTAACTGATTTTCTTCAAGGTCTCGTACCCTCTTCCCCTCGACTTTGACAAGCTTCCCTGTCCTTACTGAAGAAAAGTGTAATGTTTCCAAAACAAAGCTTCACTCTGAGAATGGTTCAGGGGGATGTGCGGAGTTATTTTTATGCTACCCAAAATATTTTATCTGAACAGAGCACCTTGGACATGCTTGCTGCACTGGAATTTATTTAGGAATATTAGTTTAAAGGGAGCAAGTGCATATAGACAATACATTTTTCAGTTGTTTTTTTTGTGGTTTTTTTGTTGTTTTTTTAATTGCCATATACACTAGTCATTCATCTTCACAATTATAAGCTTCTCTCACATAAATTCCCAATTAAAGTCACCAAAATATGAAGGTTTGTGTTTTTTATGTGACAAAATGTAAAAAAAATAATAATTCCATGGAGGAAATATTTTTGCAAGCTAAAAACAGTTACAGAACAGGAGGGTTAATGTAAAATCATCTTAATTTGGAATAAATTCAATTCAGTTTCAATTTAGTTTATTTATATAGCGCCAATTCACAACAGATGTCATCTCAAGGCACTTAACAAGAAGTCATTTCAATACATTTATACAAACATTCCAATCAGTTAAAAAGTTTCCTATTTTAGGAATCCCAGCAGATTGTGTCAGTCATTGGCGTGAGGTTGGGCAGACTTTCCAACCACAGCAATCCTTCAGCAATCCCTCATACTAAGCAAGCATGTAGCGACAGTGGAGAGGAAAACCCCCCTTTAACAAGAAGAAACCTCCAACAGAACCAGGCTCAGTAGGAGCGGCCATCTGCCACGACCGTCTGGGGGTTTGAGAAGACAGAGCAGAGACACAGAAGGAACAGAAGATCTGATATAAGAGAACTTTCTATGTTACAGAAAGTAAAAAGTTGATAACAGGACACAGTGGATGTTCAGCCACTGGGAGGATCATCCCAGTCGATGCCCCCCGTCCAACAGGGCATTCCAGCCAAGCAGGATACCAGACCAGGTATATCTTCTATGGAGAGAAAAACACTGAGAGAAAACAAAGTTAACAGTCGAAATAGCAGAATGTACTGTAATACAACTGGAGAGTAGATGTAGAAAAGGAAGTAGCAGAGTGAAGAAAAATGGTAAGTCTGTCCTCCAGCAGTCTAAGCCTATAGCAGCATAACTATAACTACAGAGCTAGCTCAGGATGACCTTAGCCACTCTAACTATAAGCTTTATCAAAAAGGAAAGTTTTAAGCCTGGCCTTAAAAGTAAACAGAGTGTCTGCCTCACGGACTAAAGCTGGGAGCTGGTTCCACAGGAGAGGAGCCTGATAACTAAAAGATCTGCCTCCCATTCTACTTTTAGAAATCCTAGGAATTACAAGTAAACCTGCAGTCTGAGAGCGAAGTGCTCTGTTAGGAACATAAGGAACAATTAGATCTCTGATGTATGATGGAGCTTGATTATTAAGGGCTTTGTGTGTAAGAAGAAGGATCTTAAATTCTATTCTGGATTGAACAGGGAGCCAATGAAGGGAAGCTAAAACAGGAGAAATGTGATCTCTCTTGTGAAAAAATAAATAGATTCATGCCAACAGTTTGCAGGATATTTAAAAGTTAAATCATGTACCTTGTCTTTGGTATGATTTTAGTTGTGAAGGAGTAAAGTTTTCACATTTCACACAATAAATCAAACGGTTAGGCACAGTCTCTCATCTCTGACGATGGTGCCTCAATAATAGCAGAAGTAGCTGTGACAGAAATAAAGCATTCTGAACACTGAGCCCAATCCTCAGCAGGACAGCAGTTGTATTGATCAGAAGCTGGGAAGTCTCATGAAAACAGCCAAAAGGTCGAGCCGGCGGGACTCTGTCTGTAAAATATGAAAATAACCAGTGTTTCTGTGATTTTAATCAGTGTGTCGTCCGCAGCCAGTTAGCATCTGGACATTAACTCTATATCAATTGAAGCAAATTAATTTAATCTCAACGTTTAAAATTTTTTTACTTTTACCGGCACCAAAATGACACAGAATCTAGTTTTTTGTTTGTTTTGTTTTTCGTCTTGACTGCCTGTGAAATCTTCTTCTAGGTTGGAGGAAGATACAAACCACAGGGTGACTTCCATGTTATGAATGGAGGGTAGATCCTACACAATGGACATAAGAGAACCTTTTTGATCCAATAAAGAAACAAGATACAAAATAATGTCTAAAACTTATCGGAACAGAAGGACAACAAAGTAGGTCTTAATACTGTTGAATATCAAACAGACCAGTCAGAGAGCTAGCTTGAATGATGTCTAAGGCTTTTGCTGAGGGTTTTCATGAAGAACCAATAAATACTTTTGAAGATTTACAGATTTAAAAGAAATCACCCTTGTCTTTCATTGAGCAGTAGAGGGCAAAGGAAAAACACATGACTGCTGTCATGCAATCCCACATCAAACACAGATGCAGCATGTCAAGTGTTTTGCTCTTGGATTGTGGGATTTAATCAAAACTTGTCTTTGAGAGAGCTGGATTAGGTGGCATTAAAACATAAGTTTCAACTGCAAATTTCAGATAAAGCAAGAAGTCTGGATGAATCACATAGATAAATGGAACTGAAAATAATTTCAATTCAATTCCAGTTTATTTATATAGTGCCAATTTACAACAGATGTCATCTCAAGGCACTTTTTTGGTACCAGTACCAAAGACTCCACATCCGAAGGGCCTCAGCAGTTACAGGCCTGTAGCACTGACCTCACATCTGATGAATACCCTCCAGAGGTTGGTTCTCAACCATCTTCAGGACCCTGGTGAGGTGTTCATTGGATCTGCTGCAGTTTGCCTACCAGCCTGGCATCGGGGTGGAGGATGCCATCATCTACCTCCTGCACCGAGCTCTGACTCACCTGGAGAAGCCTGGAAGCACTGTGAGGATAATGTTCTTTGATTTCTGCAGTGCTTTCAACACCATCCAGCCGGTACTTCTAAGGGAGAAGTTGGAGCTGTCAGGAGTGGACCACCACATGTCCAAGTGAATACTGGACTATGTCACAGGAAGCCCACTGTGTGTGAGGACAAAGGGCTGTGTCTGTGATTGGCTGGTCTGCAGTACAAGAGCCCCACAGGGAACTGTTCTGGCACCGTTCCTCTTCACTCTCTACAGTGCAGAATTCTCCATCAACTCCCCACGCTGCCACCTTCAGAAGTGCTCTGATGACTCTGCCAGTGTCGGCTTCATCACAGGTTAGGATGACTCAGAGTACAGACAGTGGACTCAGGACTTTGTGGACTGATGCCAGCAGAACCACCTCCTGATCAACGCGGGGAAAACCAAGGAGTTGGTGGTGAATTTCCGCAGGCGCAGACGAACCACAAGGGCACCGGTGAACATCCAGGGAGTGGACATCGAGACAGTGGACTCTTATAAGTACCTGGGTGTTCACCTAAACAATAAACTGAACTGGAGCCACAAAACTGATGCTTTTACAGGAAGGCTCAGAGCAGATTCTACCTGCTGAGGAGGCTGAGGTCTTTTGGAGTCCAGGGAGCGCTCCTAAAGACCTTCTTTGACTCTGTTGTGGAATCAGCCATCTTATCGACAGCTAAGAGGAAGAGGTGGGATAAGCTCATTAGGAAGGCCAGCTCTGTTCTAGGATGCCCCCTGGATCCAGTGCAGGTGGTGGGAGACAGAAGGACTCTGTCCAAAATAACATCACTGATGGACAGTGTCTTCCACCCCATGCATGAAACTGTTGCTGAGCTGCAGAGCTCCTTCATTGACAGACTGCTGCATCCTAGGTGCATGAAGGAGCGTTTTTGCAGGTCCTTCCTCCTTGCAACTCTTAGACTCTACAACCAGAATGGCTTTAAAAAAACTCAATAATGTTTACACCCCTGCAGTAATTTGAACTATTTGACTAATTTAGTTAAAATTTCTGCGGCTGCTATTTGCAAATCTGTTTTTTCTCAGTTTATATTCTATTAACTTCTTCTAAATATTACGTTTAACTTTTTTACTTTTTATTACACAACCACACATGAACGTTCTCTAAATATTCATTGTTTTTAAATTATCCTACTCAGTTGCACATTCTAATCTGAGTACATGACCTTATTTTTTAATAATTCAATTCAATTCAGGAAATTGCAGCTAAGCAGGATGCCAGACCAGGTGTAGCTCATATGGAGAGAAAAACACTGAGAAGTTAACAGTCAAAATAACAGCAAATAAATAAAATAAAAAATACAACTGGAGAGTAGTAGAAGAGAAAACTAGCAAAGTGAAGAAAAGTGGTCAGTCTGTACTCCAACAGTCTAAACTTATAGCTGCATAACTACAGAGACAGCTCGGGATGACCTAAGCATTTTTTCCCTCATTATTTTGATTTATGTATTTATTTCTATTTAACTGAACTCAACTGAACCAAACACAAGCCAAGAGCTACATTTAAGTTGAACAGAATTATTATTGTATGACCATTATTTTCTGAAAAATCTGCATGAATTAATTTGAGTTTTATGAAAGAAACTGTGGTTTTGTGGTTTGTTTCATTTAATGTTTAGGGTGTCCATGAAGGACATGGACATCATGTTGTAACGTCCTTTAAACAAAGCTTTTATAACAGAAATGTTTGATAAAAGTTTGCTGTAATCTGTAAATGATGTAAAAGATATGGCTCACTGCCCAGGGCAGCACAGCCTAGGAAGGGCACTGTTAGCAGTCTGTGAAATGCACCTCAAATAAGATTTCTATTGCTTATTTGTATGTACTTTCAATGGGAAATTGCCCCCTGTTATGTGCAGCATGCAAACACCGTGATCTGTATTGAATATACTTTGGCTGGCTAAGGACACAAAGATTGGTAATTTTATGGCTTAAATTAGGCACTAATACAGGGCCTATTTATGTCTTGTCTAAGGAATCTGGATTGCATTTAAGGATCTCTGGTTCAAAATCTAAAATAATTTCACTGTTGAAATAACAATTAGATAATATTTAACTGAACAGAGATTATTTAAAACACTTTTCAGATTCATGAAAGTTTTTATTTTGTTCATGGGAGCTCAGAAAGGTGATTCAGAATGAGGGACTTTCTCAGAGCACCATTTATTCATTAAAACCACCTCCAATTTCCACAGATATTTCCATCATTTACTCATCTTTTCTTCTTATTTGCACTGCTAATCCAAATAATTCTTTCTATAATCCTAAAACAAATGGACTCACACAGACACAAATGAAAAGAAAGCAAATGTGTGCTAGATTGGAAGACCAGAGCAAATATTTTTAGATGTTTCAACTTATTAACATCATAGCTAGCTTTGGTCCCCATTAATCTCCTCCGATCTAAAAACTGAGGTTAAATTCAACTCTATTTTAAATATATGAAATATATATATATATATATATTTATATATATATATATTATATATATATATATATATATATATATATATATATATATATATATATATATATATATATATATATATATATATATATATATATATATATATATATATATATATAATATTTTTATTTAATTTTTTTGGGAAAGATTGTTGTTAGAAGTAGGAAATACATTGTATTTGTGACCCTCAAATGTCTTGTTGAAAAGACAACACCAAAAGTACAGCGTGTTCACTTGGTGTGCTGGTTTCATTCTCTCTGCCACCTCTGTCTCTTTGATCTCCTCCTGCCTGGTTGGAATAGAGCTACAGAGGAAGAAGTAATCTTTTATCAGCTGAAAGAAAACAAGTCACATGTGGCAGACAAAGAACCTGGAAGGAGCTCTCTTAGTCGATCCATTTCCTCCCTGCTGTCTCTGTTGTGAGCTGTACCCCTGACCTGAAGCTTGCCTATTCAGAGCCACTGGACTAAGGGAAGGTAATCAAAAGTTCTGTGCGAGCAAGAGATGAGGGAGACTGGTGCGATTAGAAAAGCGGACCGTGCCATGGAGATAGCGATAGATGGGAAGAGGCGGATCTGGGCAGTCCTGAAGGCAATCTCTGTTCATTCAAAAGGTAAAATAAAGTGACTGTATGGAGGACAGAGTAGTTTGGCTTAGTGAAAAAAAATCACCTGAAGGAACCATTTGTCTTCTACCAGACTTTGACCTTTTCATTTCAAAAATACTTTGTTCACAGTATTTTACTCATTTGGCAGGCTAAATATATGTCACTTCATCCTCAACAGCACTTTTTAAATGATAATAAATCAAGAAAATGTGTCAGTTTTCATTCTGTCTGTAGAATAATCCAGAATTTCTCATCACGCAGTTAATGCTGAATATGTCAAAACTCTTTGAAATGATTGGATGTTTTAAAATGCCTTGGATGCACATTCACTAACTATGCAATCAGTTTTGGAAATTGCTCAGGGAAAGAATTCCCTTTTTCCCCACATTCCTGGCTTAACTAAGAAAGATTGGCTAATTTATGACTTCTTGTCATCGGCTAGCCTGGCAAGCCATCCTATATATATTTATAAATATATAGTCCAGCCACAACCCATAGACAGAGTTCAGTCCTAGGGGTGGAATCTACATTTGTCTTTGAAACTGTCTCTGCACGCAATTGGACAGTACTATGACCAATCAGAGCAACAAACTATGTGATGTATTCATTGCAACGGAAATCAGTCAACAGAGTAGTCGAAGCAAAGGACTTAAGTGGCTGTATCTCCTCATCTCTCTAAGAAAAGCACAAGTCTAAATCGTCCAATGTTGATGCCAAAGCCGTTTCAAATGAGCGCCGTTCCTGAGCCATCTTTGTTGTTTTACTCTGTTGCAGCTCTTATTGTACTCATTCATTCTCATTGTAAACAACAACAATAACAGAAAACTCTGCCTTAATGGTGCTAAGCCCACCCAAACGTATTGCTACAAACATAGAGCACTGTGATCGCCCCAGCCTACCTTTAGCCGAGCCAATGGTAGACCTGCTGAGGCTACAATGGAGCGTGGGTACACCAACCTTTGCTACTGCGGTTTGTCTAGATTTCTAGGCTAGTCATTGGCTAGATAATATAACACAGCTCCCATGTTGCCCAAAGTCAACCTTTGACTGGATGATCAGCACAGCAGGGAAATAGTAAGTGCAGAAGTGGGAGCCCTGGACTTCGAGTTCTCATTTTCAAGCAATCTCTGTTGAACAACAGTGCTCTCCATTGTGAAGAGGTGTGACTCTAAGCCAAAGACAATAGTAAAGGGCTGTACATCTATGGAAAGATAGCTATAGTCCCATGAAGTGTGAGTATCAGCACAGGTTGAGGCATCTGGTGCCAAAACAGAACAGTGTCCCGGTTGGTTCAGGGACATGGAAATCATGTAACGAGACATTTTAAATGCTTGAAGTTTTTCCTGCATTCAAAATTGTTTCATGCTAACGAGTGAGAACATAGTCGCATGATGCCAGTGAGATGGTTTCAAATTACTGACCAAGTTATTGTGATCAGTCCTTCTGATTTGTATTAAAATTGCTAAAGCTAAAACTTCTCTTAATGTTTCTTTATGCTGACATATTCACAATTGCGTTTTATACTAAGCAAAGTCTGTTGCATTGTAAGTCGCTTCAAGCAGTCTTCAGTCTGAGATGAGTAAGTTTCTATTAGCATAGACAGAGCACCTTCGTAACGTGGTTCGAGATTAAACAGTATTGTCATTGTTTTACCATAGCATTTGCAAAGAATTACCATAAATATCTTTGCAGTGGCCTCATGTGGAGCATAAATTGTGACCTGCATGCTACAGAACTTGTGGCAGCCTGGGTTATCTTATGATTACATAACAGATGTTGCAATATCAAATATGTAGAGGTGTTCAAGCGCTCTCTTTTTAAGTCACATATTTCCATATTTCGTAAAACCTTCGATGCATAACATTGTGACATTTTGAGTATGAAGAAAAAATTGTGCACAATCTCCAGCAGCCAAATTGGATGTCCAACAAATTGTTTGATTTATGTGTGCCTCAACAATAGGGGAAGCCTAATTGATTTAGTTTAACTAACAATTTGGAATAACCAAGAGTTTTATCCATTTTTGTGGTAACCCTAAACAGGTTCACCACAGGACAAACGACCATGCTCACTCACACACCTAAGAGAAATTTAGAGACCTAATAACACACCTGAAAAAAAACAATTCAAGTGCAGAAAGAACCTGCAAATTCCACAGAACATTTTTCAAATAAATTTCTTCAAAAAACTTCTTCCTACAATGCAAATGCGCTATTCAACATACCGCCTCAAACAGCTTCCATGCTATGTAAATATCATGTATTTTGCTTTCTATTTCTCTTACTTTTCATTATGATCCTTTTGAACCTTACTGGCTATTCTTGCAGGTATACTATTAGAGTTATACAGAATATTTCATGAAGGCAAAGCAAGACAATTTTATTTGTATAGCACACGTTCAACAACAAGGTAATTCAAGGAGCTTTACATGATATGGGGTTAACGTAAAAACAGCAATAAACCATAAAACACAGATATATATACCATGTAAAAAGATAACTCAAAAGCAGACATGAATAGAGGATAAAATAAAAACACCAATAAAGCAAGAAACACACACAAAACATATGATACATGAAAACTTTTCTCAAAGGCAGCTCTAAACAGATGGGTTTTAACCTTGATTTAAAAGAACTCAGTGTTTCAGCCGCTTTGCAGTTGTCTGGAAGCTTGTTCCAGATTAGAGGATCATGGAAACTGAAAGCTGCTTCTCCATGTTTGGTTCTAATTTTAGGGATGTTGAGGAGACTGGAATTAGAGGACCTGAGTGGTCTGGGGGGTTGGTATAGTAACAGTAGATCTTCAGGATACTTTGGCGCTAGGCCATTCAATGATTTATAATCTAGTAGGAGTATTTTGAAGTCTATTCTCTAAGCTACAGGGAGCCAGTCTAAGGACTTTAGAACTGGGGTGATCTGCTCTACTTTCCTGGTTCTAGTGAGGATGCAGCAGTGATCTGGATCAAGTGAATTAAAATCAGTCAAAATGCATCGTTTCTCCTTAACATAAAGTTTACCACAAAATTTTGTCAACTGTGTTGTTGTAAGTTTCACCCATAATGAGAGAGATTTTGCCCTTTCTTCTGTCCAGATTTCTTTAACTCTGAGATGTTAATGGATTTCCTCAATATAAGTTATTGGACTTGGTAAAATTACTTGTGTGCTAGAGAGTTCTTTTGTTGCTTCTGGTGTGCCCTATACCAAACAACTCACCTCCCTAATCTTAACCTCAAACCTTTAAATAAAAGTTGTAAAATGTTGTTTAGAAGAGGAGCAATGTTCTGCCTCTTCAAGAACTTTCCAAAAAGCTGTTTGTAGTGTTTAGTTTTCTCTTAGGCTAAACTTTAACACCACTATTGCTTGTTCAAGACATATACATGCAAAACTAGATAAAACTTTTCTTTCTTTATTTTGGTTTAGGCTACTACAGATTTTTTTTAATGAATTTATATGTTTTGCCACAGATTCTAAATTATATTTAGGAGTGAGCTTTGACGGAGGCCATTTTAACACATGCATTGGCTATGAATTAAACTGCTCCATTGTTGCTCTAGCAGTATGTCCAAGGTTATTTTCCGACTTTAAAAAGACCCCATGCCCCAGTCTATAGTCTTCTGTGATCTCCACCAGGTTTCTTTTAGTAATCCCCACAACATGAAGCTGCCTCCACCGCCATGTTTCACAAACCTCTTTCAGATCATCTTTTTGTTCTGTGGTGTAATGTGTTGTTTACACTTCACAATCAACTAAAAGGTCCAGACATGGAATGAGGGGTAAAGTCAATAGGAAGGCTTTGATGCATCTCAGAAGACCAATATTCCTCAGCAGAATTTGATGCAGATAATAACTTTTTAGTGATGGTTTACCACTGTGCAGTGGACACAAAACGACAGCAGCTGCAAACAAAACAACAGCTTAGGGTGTCAGAAAACCATCACAATGAGGCTAGCATAATGCTTTTAGAAAAAGGCTGTATTTTGTCTAGACAAAGGATTGTATCTGTCTACATACTGTATAAAATCAAGCATACCATTGAAAGCGGGCAGGAGAGCAGAGTTTACATGAAGATCAAAAGGTAAAAGTTCAATGGTTAGCTCACATCACACCTGCCATAAAGCAACAGGGAGCACTCAAAAAAAATGAAATGTTGACTTTAAAGAGTAACTAAACCCCAAAACAACTTTTTTTTGCTTCTAAACTGTATAAATGGGTCTTTACCAATGCAATCTTCCAGTTTCTGGGATTGTTTTTACATTTTGGTGTAAACTTGTTTAATTCTACACTTTTTGGTCTGAAAACGTCTTAGTGCTGCCCCCTTAGGGTTGGCTACTGCATTTGAATTTTGTGAGTGGTGGTGAGGGGTACATCTCTACGTCACAGGCATTAACTGTGTCACAGGCATGGTCTCACAGACATACCCCTCCGTTCTTCCTGGCACTGCCCACTTTGTAGAATTTTCAAATGTTGTCTGGGGGCGGGGTTATGATTTTTCAGGGGGTTCAGTTACACTTTAAGTAAATGTATTGTGTCAACAGTTTCCACAAATTTGAATTAGGTTATAAGTTTATTATGTTCGATTGACTTAACAATTTTACTTTTAACTAACCTAATTAAATTTCGTGGAACCTGTTGACAAAATACATTTAATTAAAGTCAACATTTCAGTTTTTTGATTTGATTTGATTTTTGATTTCCCGTATATAATCCAATCGAGTACTATGGGATGGACTGGACTGACAAGTGGAGGCCCCACCTTGCAATTTGAGGGACTGAACGAATCTGCTGCTGGCAATTTAGTGTCAGATACCATTGCACACCTTCAGGGGTCTAGTGGAGTTCATACCTTAATAGCCCAGTGCTGTTTTACCAGAAAAAGACAGTGGCAGTAATACAGCATTGGGCTAGGCCTTTCTTCATAAAAATGCACCCACCACTCCTTTACTATTCCACACATAATCTATCACACAACTACATTGCAAAGTGCATATTGTCCAAAAAAACAAAGAATTTATTATGTTACTTATCAGAACTGTAAACCAATCGGCTTAGTCTTAGTTTTGTAAGGAGAGATAGGTCACATATATCTGAATTTTAGCAATATTTTTGAGAACAAAACCCAACTTAAATAGAAAAAAGGTTTTTACCAATCACAAACTATGTGTTAAAGAACCTGTAATCAGGTAGAATAATTCAGTCCAGGTCTGCCCTATGTCTATTTTAGTAGAATTAAGGTTTCATAAATCCCACTGTGTGTCATATTAAAAATAAATGTTTTTCTGTGTAAAAACCATCTAGTTGTGGTTTGACATTACATCATGAGATAAACAAATGCACTCCATAATCCTTATAATGTAAAAAAAAGTTGTTATTTAATATTGTGGCAAATCTGAAACAACAAATCAGCTACCATCTTTGGAATCTGCCAGCCATGTTTTCCAGCAGTATTATCCAGAAAACCTAGTCATTTTAACAAGAGACAGTGGTTATTTTTTCCTGACAGGCAGAGAGGCTCTGTTTGAATGGACCAACAGGAGGATGGAACAGCTGCTGAGGCATGTTCTGGGTCTGCTGCTACAACTGGTCACACAACACACTGACACAAACAGCTTTTTTGGAGGCTAATTAAAAGTGAGTCGACATATTTTCACTGAATACAGCGCGGTGCCACAAAACTAAAACTGATTTCCCTATTATGTATGTTATTGCCTCTTATTTAAAGTCACATTTTACTGTGTGTGCAAATACCAGTTTGACAGGGCACCCAGGCTTAACAGTGCAAGCAGTGTGTGATAAAGCCATCCTATCAGCTGGCAAGTCAGCGGCTGCTGCATCTGTTCCACGTCTGTAAGCTCTTCCCTTAAGCTCAGCAAAGAAACTATCGGTGAAGTCCATTTGCAAGGAATTGAATCAGTCTTTGGAACAGAGAGTGTGCTGTTCTCTCAACAAGGATAACAAAAAGAAAGCAGAGATGAATCATCAAACTTTTAGAAGTTGCACATATACTGTCTGGCTGCATCACACACAGGTAGAGTTTAAGAGGCTGCTGCAGAGACAGAGCAGGATGGAGCTCATGAATGTTTAATTAGCGTTTTCAATGTGCAGTCAAAACAAGCATTTATATTCCTCGAGTTGATATCCAGTGCGGATGTGAGGAGGCTGATCTATGTTTAGCCATGCAAATGTGGGGATTAAAACTTCAGGCTAGGCTGCAGAGCGGGGACACATTTGCTGCTAAATTAGTCATTCTCAGAGAAATGCATTTGCAGGCAAACACTTAAAAATGCAAAGACAGAGACCTGGTCGTTATTTTTTTATTTTATTTTTTTTCTCTCTTCGCTTTTTAGTCCCTGATAGAATAAAACTGAAAAAAACATTTCAGCAGAGGGTTTGATGTCAACAATAAACTGTGAATTTACTGACTCACCAGGTTCTTGCGTGACAAGCCGCCCTACATATTGAGTGATGGCTCCAGGATCTGACAAACACACACTGTCCTGAAGACATGGCCCATCCATTTCACCATCAGTCAGCCCAAGGCACAAAACCTGCCCCTGAAAAAGTCTATTCAGACCTCCTCACTGATGTGTTTCCCTCAAAGTTGAGTCATTTGTTCCTCCCCCAGACATCCTCTAATTGGATTCTGAATCTTTGGTGATGATTAATCATATGACCTGCTTCTGAGGTGCTAATGAGGAGCTATTTTAGCTGAATGACATCACCACGAATCACATCTGGCAACCCTAGGCTCCAGCTCCTAACCTGAGCCTCTTCCAGCTGCAAATGGAATGAAATTGTCATGTGGATGTTTCCTGAAGTTCATCCATTGATTCTGAGCTTGATGAAAGTATGCTTAAAAGAACAGACTTTGGCCCTGTGTTTGTGTTAATGGTTTAGCTTACCCTTCAGCATTTAACTGTTTTTGTAATTGACAGACATTAAGTCAGTCTGTCACCTGTAAATGCTTGCATTTACACAGTTAACAGTTCATTATCAATGTTGCTAAGTATGAATGTGTTTTTCTTTTTTTTCTTTTTTACAGCAGGCCATTTGAGTACTGTGCTGTGTCCTGTTGTTTTGGTTATTTATCAAATATATTTTTGCTGGTTTCTGTTGCATGACATTTTTTACTCTTTGAAAATCAAATGTAGCCTTTGATGTCTGTTCAGAATAAAATGTGTTGAAACTATACCTTAGTATATAAAAAGACAGTGTATGTAAATATTAAAAAAAGACAGTGAAGACAGCATGATATTTTATATTAAAAAAAAAACATTTTGGGGGTGATCAGATGAGTCAATCATTTCTGACTTTCAATGTGGTTGTTTGGAATAAATGCGGTCGTGAAATGTTAGCGATAAGAAAGTCCACTTTTTGACATGCTTTGCTGGGAGTGTTGGAATTTTTTTGACAGTTCTAAATCTATATTAGGTTTGTGCTTTGAAAACGACATAGATTCACCCGGAGCAAATGAAACTTGGGAGTTTTTACATGCTTGTCCTGTCTTTTCCTCACATTTTGGATGATAGTCTCTTTCACAATGTGCATCTCATTTGATTTAAAGGTAAATTCTATTTTTGTGCTCAAAAATCAAATAATAGGCTAACATACTTAGCTAAGATGTTTTATTGCAATTAAGATTTTCAAGACATATTGGTGGTCTTCAAACATTGAGTGTTAAACAGGCTGTTTATCACACACTTTGCAGGTGTAACATGTGAGAATTTTGCATCTCTCATGGACATCAATCAATGTGCCAAAAGCCCCAATTTAATCCATGTTTGAGCTGAAAATGTTTGTTTCTCACCTTAGAAGCTCCCATTACCAGTGTTTGAACTGTGGTGATGATGTCAATGTTTATTTTTAGTTTTATTGACAGTATATAAAAAGTCTGATTCTAGCCTTAGATGCATGCATGCTCACCAACGCGTAGTAAGACCTGAACAAAGTAAGGATTTAATTTTGTCTTTCCCTGTAGCAATATTGCTTCCATGATGGCACCAACCATGAACAACCCACAGATAAATATTAATTACTTCAAATATATAAAGAAACCTTAAAATCCAGTTATAAGGTCCTTTACAAGTCACATACCCCCTGCTGACTTTAAGCACACATTTGTGCCCATGAGTATTAAAGTAGGTCACATATGTGTTTCATGCTATAGGTTATATGCACTGCTAGAGTTAGTTTCTTTTCACTTTAAACAACTGCTTATGACGGTCTCAGTGGATGTACTAGTCTCTAAAATGATCTACTGTTATTTGGTGGTTTTTGTCTTTGCTTTGCAAGGGAATCAGTTAAACACAATAATTTAGTGAAATAAAGAAAAATAATTTTGAATGATGCAATGTTACATATTCATAATTTTCTTTCAAGTTTGCCACATAATGAAATAGATTTTCAATCGTATCCTAAAGGAGCAAATTCAGAGATGCTAACAAAGGTGAAACATGGTCTCTCCTGGTAGTAAGAGACATTTATGCAGTTCTCTGAGAGTTTAGTCAATACAAGGTGCAGCCCAGAGCCAGCTTCCTTCAATTATGTTTGCTTCATTTCTCTAGAGCCAGTTAAGAACAAGAGTCTTTAGAGGGAACCTTCCAAAACTGGCAAGTTCTCTATTACAATGCATATGTATTAAATTAGTTTCCTAATGTATTGTGTATTTCATCATGGTAAAAACTTAAGTTCGAATGTGTACAGACTTGCTGGCATTTGAGACAAAAGAAATCTGTCTGTATCAGGAGTCAGCCAAAACATTTTCTAGAAGGGTTACTGATACTCTCTCCGGGGAAGACTGCTTGTGTTGCTGTTTTTCCAGCATATATATGGATAAGGGACGGATGGGACAGGATTTATGAAAAATACTAAGGAAGGGCTTTTTTCTTCAAGCTGAAAGAAAAAAAATCTCTGACAGTGTTTTTTCTAAGTATGGTCGCCTCTGCAGTGACTTGTAAAAGTGGTCAAACCCACAGAACAGTCTCACATTTTGTCGTGTTACAACTCCAAACTTTAATGATTTTTGTTGAATATTGTGTGAAAACACTGTAGTGCAAAGTCTTGATGTGAAAAGAAATAGATACATGATTTATTTTTTGACAAATAAATGATGAGAAACAAACAGTGTATGACAAAATAAAAATACACTACACCTCACCCTAAAAATAACCGGCACACCTGAGCATCTCTGCAATAAACCCACAGCCACAAACCCCCAGCTATGGATCACTTTCTCACAAGTCAAGACACTGGGATCACAAGTTTACTACTTGCAGCACGCATGAGAGGGATCCACAAAGAGCGGAGTTTATGTCACAAACCCTAAGCAGACATATGATCCACAAATACAGCAGACCCTCACCTATTTATAGCTCAGTATTCGCAAATCCACCTGTTTGCAAATTTTCCTGTGGAGATTAATTTCAAATAATTTGCAGAAAACCAACAGTTTTTTTTTTTGTAGAGCATATATAAAATATTTGAAAGAAGATGCTGCTTCGGAAGTCGAAATACCTAATCACAACGCTACTAGACAGATCATTGGGTAGTGTTTGCAAAGCAGCCAATCCAGGAGCGCTATTCATTTTATTCGGCACTAACTGGCTGTAACCCCAAGAGCGGGAAGACCTTGAACTTTAGCTTCTCAGGTAGAGCAAATATGGTTTCCACTGCATGTATTAATGCATATTGAGGTATATTTGGTCTTTGAACTATTAAAATAGGCTGTTATAATCGTCTTTAGAGGGGTCTCAAGTATTCGCAGATTTTAACTGTTCGCGGTTAGCTGTTGTCTCAAACCCTGCAAATACTGGGGGTCCACTGCACAGTGGTAAACCATCACTAAAATGTTATTATCTGCATCAAATTCTGCTGAGGAATATTGGTCTTCTGAGATGCATCAAAGCCTTACTTTTGACTTTAAGCCCTCATTCCATGTCTGGACCTTTTAGTTGATTATGAAGTGTAAACAACACATTATACCACAGAACAAAAGGATGATCTGAAAGAGGCTTGTGAAACATGGCGGTGGCAGCTTCATGTTGTGGGGATTCCTAGAAGAAACCTGGTGGAGATCACATAGCATGTGCAAATGGCCTCCGTCAAAGCTCACTCCTAAATATAATTTAGAATCTGTGGCAAAACATTTAAATTAGCATTTATGGATGCTACCCTCTAATTGACGTAACTGGAGTAAAGAAGAGTTTTCAAAAATAAATATTAGAGAAACCGGAAGAGGCCTGCAGCTGCTGTTGGAGTGAGGGGTGTTTCTCCAAAGTTTTTGTTTAAGAGGACTGGATATAAATGCAAGCCACAATTCAGAGTTTTCCGCGTGAAAATTCACTAAAGCCAAATATTCTTTCACTTAAAATGTATGTTTTAATATATTTTGGTTTATGACATAAAATCCCAAGAAATTTTTGAAGTCTGAGATTGTAATGTAAAAAGTTCATGCAAAATTAATTATTCAAGATGCCAGCATAGCTACAGTGGCTGCTGCAGTTTGGTAATATCAAATGAAGTGAATGAATTGTGAGGATGAACATTTTAGCTAGACCTTCTGAGATCACAGCGTGGTGCTTACAGTACAGTATGTGGTTAACTCCATACTTCAGACTGAGTGCGGGCCTGTGTAAGGACATACTAAAAAATGAATGTACACCAGCATAGATGCAGGGCACATTTAGAGAGGCCATCACTAAGGACTTGATAATGAATGTTTTAAAAGAAGGCCAGCTGTGGTTCATAGGGAAGAGTGGCTCGGTCTCAAACTTATCCACTCTACAAACTGAAGTATCCTTGGGCGAGACAATGGACATCACTTTGCCTCTGATGCGTTCATCATGTGCTAGCGACAGAAAGCAGGCTCGACTGTTTACCTCAAGAGGAGCTGTGTGGATGTATAGAGTGTAGTGTAAAAGCTCATAAGTGGTCATTAAGACTTAAAAAGCCCAGTCCATTTACTTGTAACCAGCTCAAAAAGAAATTGGATAACAAACATATCTGCCATTACCTTCTCTACTTTAGTCACTGCGACAAGAAACAAAAACTCTGAAAACTCCACTTGTTATTTTTTTCAAGTGTAATAAAAGCCTTTGAAGTGATGTAGAAGAATACAGTCTAAATCTTGAAGGACTTACAGAGAGACATATATTACCTATTTGATGGTGATAATGTCATTAAAAAACTATGAAAGGAGAATTTGATAGTCCTCTCAGCTGTGCTCCTACCTGTCCAGATACCACTCAGAGACGGTTTAGGGGCCCCAACACCATATTAACTTTGAGTGGCCTGCCTGAGCTCGGTGGCAGCACACTCTTTGAAGACCACAGTTTTGCAGCAGATATTAATCTCACTGTACTAAAGTATCTCCTTGGCAGCTGTCGGCATGTGCTGTCCACCCCATTGATCGGGTCCTTCTGTGGAGGCACGGATGCATAATTCTATTTAATGTACCAGGAGCAAGGGGGGCTCCGGGCCTGTCACAGTCAGTGCAGACTGATCCAAGTGGTCTCATACTAATGTGGCCTGGCAGGCCTCCCTCAGGGCAGAGTGTGGCTTTAGGGCGCACAGAGTCGTACTCAACCTGCCCGTGCTGATTCGTCAAACTGGAGCAAAGAACTGTGTCTCCAGGTGATCCAAAAAAATGAGCTGACAGCGTGAGAGAAAAGAGAGGATGAAGGCAGAGAGACTTTTCATGAACACAGAGAAACCAGACACAAGGGAAAACCAGAGGGATCACTTCAAACTGGTAAAAGAAGTCCAACATGGTGCTTTGAGACTTTAATCTGCTGTTGAAATTAGCCTAAAATTTGTTTGATTGGGAAATGTGTCATGCAGCAGTTTTAGATATTTCATTTCTCTTGACTGACATCAGACACTGGTGGGAGTGGAGCCTCTATTTTGCAGATGCAAGAAATAAAAGAACAGAGACTACTTCATTTAATAGCTAACCATTGAGCCTGGTTAAACAAATAGTTTGAAAATAATCCCTCCCAAAAAAAGGCATACAACTGTTGACAATTTTTAAATTTACTCAAATGAAATCGAATAAATGAAAAAAATTTTCCCCATAGTGGTGATTTCATATTTTTGTCAAGTGAAGTAATTGTATCACTTTTGAATGCATTTAGGACTAGTTGGGATATATTTCTTAACATGCAGGTTATTTGAATGTGGTTTCATCTTGCTAGGTGGAAATGATTTAAAACACACAGTCAACTATGGAAATCTTTGACCAGTTTTTTGATTCTCCGATTCAATCCAAATCACTTGGGAATAGTTTTGGGAATCGTTTTTTATCCCCTATGTCAAGTCCCAATTCAATGTTACATTAAAGGTAGTGGAATCATTGTACAGTACAAAGAATACAGGCGACTGTTAACACATGAGGAATACACCCTGTACCCCCAACCTGCAGTTGGAGATCATCAGACATAAAATCACAGACATTACACCAATAAAAAAAATTCAAAGGATCCAATCATTTAAAAAGCCTTGACTAGATTGCAGATCCAATCCTGTGTTTCCCTAAATTTGAAGGTTGGTGGCATACTGGAGGTCTAAGCACTGAAAGTGGAGTGTGTGTCAGACCTTGCCAGAGGAAGACATCTGATTTAAATTTGTTTTCATTCATTCTTTAATAAGTTATTTCAAAAGATTAAAAGATACCTGTTAGCTATAGAAAACATCAGAACTAGGGTTTCTTAAATCCTTAGATAACATTGAGCACAAGCCCCCAACAGAATCTCCTTGTATTGAAGAATAATATTTTAGAACACAGGAACACATTCTGTCACACTAACTATTCCTGCTAACAATATCAGGGTCCAGTCTCAATGTTGTTTGTAATGCATGGCTATTACAGATGGCAACATGATCAGGTCATGCAAAGGCTGGCAGAGATCCTGGAGAGGCGAAGGTTTGATGCCAGCAGGGTTGGCCCATCAAAATCCCAAGGGGTTGATCTTTTCAATCAGGCAGGAAGACCGAGGTCAGGTCATCGTTAATAGAACATGGTTCTTCAACAGATACTGAGTGGAATATGTTAGCAGACTTGGATCACATTGTTTCCAAGGAGAATCACTATGGGTCTTTTCAGCCCAGTATGGTGATTTGGTCCTCTTGGCGCAAGACTGTCAACATAGTCAAGCTGAGCATTCCATGGAAACATGGTATCGAGGCTGCCTTTATAAATAACAGGAAAAGACTCAGAGTACAATATGCTTAGAAGCTGGGTGGAGAAGCCTGACATTCACATATTCATACACTGGGGTCTCCATGCAGCCCCTGTTAAACACCCAAAGAGTTAGAGACAGACACATGAAAAAAAAACATAACCCATGTTCCGAGATCCATGGAGAGAAACATCAGTGAGGGGTGGCTCTTGGCTGATGACCCTGCAGCCAACAAGCATGGCACAGACAAAATGCGTCAGGCAGAGAGGCCAAGAATGTAGCCTAACCTGTGCTAGAATAACAAAAACTATTTATGTCACACTAAATACCTGCAAACAATATTTCAATAAGATTTGTATGTTGTTGTTTTTTTTTCAATTATCAGACCCCATCACTCTGCCAAGGCCTACATTTAACACATTAATAGCTATGATTTCTGCCAATTTTTAAAGATCAATTCGATGATCTCCTTTTTATATTGCTTTTAACTAGGCACCAGCTTCCTTATCATTACTTTAATTTCTCCTGTTATCATGAGAACTTATGTGCTACAATAAACTGTGTATCCTGGGAAAACCTTATGAATGGAAAAAAGGAACCACTGATGTATTATTAAAGATCCATTATACAAGAAAATGAAGTTCTAAAAGAAATGCTAAAATGAAAAGTGCTCAAATCAAACTGTGAAGTGAGACTTCATGAGAGAAAACCCACTGGTAAAACCTTTCAGAGCAGGCTCATTTCCTGCTGTAATAAAGTCCGGGTGAGTGACACTCACAGAGCAAATTTAAGTCAAATTAAAGCATGTTTTCATGTTTTTCTGCCATATTCATACTGGTATCATATGTACAGGCATGCTGCTAAAGTGGCCTTCAAAGACCCATTATAGGAGCAATAATCAGACGCTATACTCACTAAACTTTTATCAGTGCTGTTATTAATGGTTGAGCTCCCCAGACAGAAAGAAAAGCCAGCTGTGGAGATATTTCACACCTTAATCAGGTTGAAAAATGGCTATTGCACCAGTAACGGCTTTGCCTACAAATATGTCGCTGTTCATTTTTGAGATTTTTACCCAGGTAAACGATGGTGCCACAGTTATTTATGTCAAATTACCACCAGTACAACATGATGTGACTCCGGTGACTACATCCTATTGACCGAAACATTGATGAAAGTGAGATAGTAGGATATTTACAGTGATTTCTTTTTTAATTTCTTTGATCATTACAGAGTAAACAATCTCAAATAGTTAGTTTTAGTTATTTAAAATCTGTAATGTGCAAATTACAAACACTATCAACCACAGATCACTTGTTAATTATAGAAGTATTGCATTAATGATGATTTGAGCCAATCAGAACTTGGGCAAATTAGCATAACAGTATATTTACTGAATAATAAAATAATGAATAATACTTAATGTATCAACCTACTAGCAGCACAGTAACAAAAAAGTGAAAATATTGATTGGAACTACTGTAACTAAAGCTATACATACTGTGTGTTTGGATAATGCAAAAGACAGAGCTTTTGCTGGCATTACCGTTGTGTTGTCATTTTGTGTTTCACACTCATTCCTCAGTGCTTCTGTTTCACTGATGTTTCTCTTGCTTTATTGACTTTTAATTTCCAATGGTCTATTATGTTTTTGTTCTGTTTTTTTAAGTGTGCTATACAAATAAAATTGCCCTGCCTTGCCTTGCCTGTATCTCTTTCCATGACATAATTGTTATGAAAGAAATTATTGACAATAAATCTCTGTGCTCTACCTGACCAATTTTGTAGCTCAAGGGGAGGGATTGGTGCAAAGTTAATGAGTAAAAAATTAACATTTTATCAACTGACTTTAAACAGTCTGCTTAATTCACTGCGTTGAAGTATAATTTCATTTGAATTTCACTGAATTTAAATGTATTTGAATTTAAAAGTACTTCGAATTGACTTTGAATTTGAGCTGAATTGTAGACATGGTTACTTAATATGAACATGTATATCTTGTAAAATGCCTTGGGAAGAATGAATGACCTGGCCCAAGGTGAAATAGAATAGGGTGAATTTATTTATTGAAAGCTTTTTCTTACAAAGAGATGTGCTGACATACAATTTCTTGGTATTTCCACCAACCCATTTCCAGATAATAATGCTGGATTTTATTTACCTTTGAAGTTGGAAATGAAAAAAGTGATATAGATAGCATTTTAAAAGGCTCTAATTTGTAGGTTGGAAAACTAGAGCAATTTGACAGCTTTTTTTGGCTGAGAGACTATGCTGTTATTTGCAGTACAAAAAAATATTGTATAGGCATGTGAAAAAAATTAGAACACCCCATTAAGTATTTAGCCCCGTGTTAAGAAATGTTCACATATTATTGTCAAATCTTTTTTCATGTGTCACTGGAGAAGAAAGTGATTTAAATGCACTTAACAAAAATATGGTTGTTTTATTCACTAAACAGAAAGCTATTGATGAAATGGCATTCTTTAGCTGAAAAAAAAACTTAAGGAAACTCCCCCAACCCTAATAGCTAGTCTTAAGTGAGATGTTCCTGTATTAATATCCAGCATCTGACATGATTCTAAGGAGGAATTGACCCACTCTTTACCTTTAGCTGTGAGATGTTTAAGGGGTTTCTTGCATGCACAGCCTGTTTCAAGGCACCCCACACCATCTCTCGATATGACCAAGATCAGGGCTTTGACTTGACCCAGGACTTTTTATTTTTTTAATTCTCAGCCAATTCCTTGTTAGATCTGTTGTTATGTTTTGGGTGATTGTAATGTTGCAAGATCCTTTTGCGTTTTTTTTTTTTTTACAGATGGTCTCACATTTTCCTCATGCACCCTCTTTAATGATACACAGATAGTATGATGTTTTTTTTTTAGTAACATTCCCTCTGTTATGGTGTTTAAATAGTTAGAATAGAGTAGAATAGAATGGAAATAACATTTACTTTACCATAGCAGAGAAATTCAGGTGTCACAGCAGCAAATTAGGGTGTGTGGGAAGATGTGTATTCACACAAAGGTAAAAAAAAGGTATAAAGGTATAAAAATAATAATTTTTAGACTCATCTGTCCAAAGAACTATACAGAAGTCCAGGGCCCTCATCCATCAACCACACTTACGTACGGATCTGTCCGTATTTTGTGCGTAGGAACAATATTAAGCATAGTGTGGTATTTACCATCTTGTTCTTGTGCGTAGAAATGTTCCTAAATATAAGAACAGCTCTGACCATTTGTACGCACAGCATCTAGAGTTAGAACGGGGGAACTGCAACACTGAAATAGTTTTACATTGATGGAATATTATCATTTTTACGACTGACCATCGCATATTTGATTGATTTTGGCTGTTCTTATGAACATTCTGAATTACATTTGTAGGATAGAGTACAGGTCAGTTTCTACGAATGTTGTGGTTAGTGCGGCACCCCAAGTACAGAGGCCTCAGTGCTCGACACGGTCGTTCCGGATTCAAGTCCCATCCGTCGACCCTTAATGCATGTCTTCCTCTCTCCTCCCTCCATGTACTATCCACTTTCAAATAAAGGCCACTGTGGCCACAAAACATTTTATTTAATAAAACTGTGTATTAAATTTTCCCTACACAACTACAAGTCAGTGAAAACAATGTCCTTAATCAGTTCCTGCACATACTGAACTCTTCTTTATCTGTATTTTTGAAACATAACAAATAGCAAGAGCCTGCTGTAGGTCATGTGATGATATTCTAGGGTTTCTGGACTCTACCTTTAGCATCCTGCGACATGCTGTTGGGGTGCACTTCCTTGGATGGCCACACCTTCACATGTTGCTTTGATTGTCCTCCATTTGTAGAATATCTCTGTACAGTGTAAAGGTTGATTTTGAAATTGTTTCAAAACATCTTCAAATCCTTTGCTGGACTCATAAGCTGCCACAGCCTTCTTTCTGAAGTCCTCAGTCAGCTCCTTTGATCATACCATGTTGAAGCACACCAAACAAAACCTGAGTTTAAACAGGGCAAGCCTACATAATGCAAAGTATCTGTCTTCTAATCATGTGCCCTTGTTGTTATATTCCTCTGTGTGATCTAAGCCATCTTTAGGTGAGGATGTTCTAATTTATTTTAACCATGAATTGTTTATTTACAACCCCGCCTCTAGCTCTATGACTGCTGCAAATAAGCACCAGCCCCCCGCAACCCTGCATAGGATGGACGGGTACAGCTAATGGATGGGTTGATGTTTTTTACACACATTTGAATACTAACGGAATTTTACATTATTGTTAAAACTGATAATAAATATCCCTATGTCCAAATAAGTAAGAAAAACACTCAGGCTTTCATAGGGGTGTCCTATTTTTGCTTCAGTTTTAGGCATGATTTTTATTTAAACATCACAAGTACATGTTTAATAATAGATGTCACAGTGCCATGTATGTGACTGTTTTTTATAATAGAAATTGATTCTCTCAATTCTCTAGTCCCACCCACTTTGGAGACTAGGGCCCACCTAAATAAATGGCTTTAAAAAAAGAAATAAGTATAAATTATATATATATATATATATATAAATTATATATATATATATATATATATACATATATATATATATATATATATACATATATATATATATATATATATAAATTATATATATATATATATATATATATATATACATATATATATGTGTGTAATTTTGAATTTTAGAATATGTCATTTGAAGTCATCAGAAAATAATATAATAAAATTAGTGGTGACAATAACATTATGCAAGACTTGCTGTCATTGGCTGTAGCATGCCTTGCAAACTCTCCAGACAACCTTGGGCTAGCGGTAAGATTCCTTTGTGTAACCAAATCTAAGATTGTAGTTTTGAAACACTTTTATTAAAAATATTAGGATCCCTAGCTAAACATTACAGACTAATCCAATAAAGTACAGTTCCTTGCATTAAAAACAATCAAATGTGACAGTAAATTAATGAGCATTGATTTTAAATAATTGTTTAAAGCATTGGTTATCTGACACTGGCATATTTTGTTAATACTTTGTAGTCTAAGTGTAGTGTACTTTGTCCTAAGCTGTTTGTTTAAAACTTGCTGTCTGTTTCTGATGTATGCAGACAGATGTATGTTGAAGCAACATTAGAACTTACTAATAAACCTAAATTCAATATTTATGTGGCCTGCCCATGTTTTGTTGAAAAGCAATTTACGGCCACGCCACCGATACACACATTCACACATAAGGACAATTTAGAGAAAGCAATTAACCTAACAGTCCTGCTTTTGGACTGTGGGAAGAAGATGGAGTACCTGACAAGAACCCACAAATACACAGGGAGAACATGGAAACGCTATATGCAACGGTGCAACTGCATGCAGCCATTAACAACAATCTTCTTCCCAAAAAGCGTCCATGTAAGGAAATAAACATGAATTTATCTGATTTATTTATCCAATTATTTCTTTCCAGCAGTAATGCGGTTGTAAAATAAATTCAACCTGGACAATGAGAACATGTGTCTGTTAAATACAGATTCACAAAAAACAGACCAAAGTGGGACATTTAAACTTTGTTATACTTTGTTTCATAAAGTACCCAGCAATCTTATTCTCTGCTGCTTAGTTAAGTAACTTCTCTGCCCTTAGCACAAACCAAAAGACATGTTACAGCACATGCTCATGTTGTTTTATGTTTTATTAATAGCAACATCAGAGTACTAAATGTACAGAGGACGAATCCAGTGAGAATCGCATTTACAGTGCTTGCAAATAGAGAGCTTAGTAGTACAAGAGTAACCAAATCATAGTCACCTGGAAATTGAAACGTTTACCAATACCTACAAAAGGAAGAGATGTAGTTCATAAGACACAAAACAAAAGTTATACAACGTTTAGCCGTCACAGAGACAGACCGCAGTTTTTCCCTTTTTTTGAAGGTGTATAATGTATGTGTGCGTGTGTATGTATGTGTGTCTGTATATACTATAGTCATATGTCTTATACAAAAGGTAACAGAGGTACTCATTGATATATTAAACACAAATATAAAAAGTTTAAGAGTCACAAAGTACAAACTCTTCATTTTTATGGCGAAAGCACAACTGGAGTCGTTTTCCTTCATTGTAAGTATGAATGAGCTGTTGTCGAGTGTGAATGATCAAAACACATGTGCTCCCATATGAGCAGCCTCTCCTAGTTAAAGAAAGAACATACATTTTCATCATTTACTTCCCCCCACCCATCTGTTAACACAACGTATGATATTAACAACAATTTCTTTTGTCTTCGATATTAGTCGTACTTGATCTTCTGATTTTGCTGTCACCAAACAGGCCCCATGAGTCTGCAGTAACTCTTTTCCTGTTCCGTCCTGCTTCTCAGATTTCCTTAGCATGGCACTCGATTCAGATCTGCACTCTGTTGCAAAAGGCATCTTACAGTGCTAGAGGCCTTCTGTGTGAATCAACGGCAGATTTGGGTCATGTCCCTACTCCCCCCTCTCGCAGATGCATAATGAGAAAATCTAGGGTGTTGCAAACAAAATGTTTTTCTTTCTTTTTCCAAGTCTTTTACTGTATAGATAAGCACCAGCAGTGCTTTACAGCTCTTGTGAATAAAAAAAGCAAAAAATATGACCCAAGAGCAGAGTCAGAGCCCTCCGCTGCAGTTACAGTAAGCGCACAGTACGTGATTTTCCTGAAACAACGAGGAGAACCAGATTGAGGAGCTACAGTTTCCTCACAGCTAAGGAATTAATTTGGTAAGATTTATCGTCAAATCAAATGTTACTCTCCTCCTGCAGAGTCTCGCCTCATTGAGCACCCTATTGACTTTGATCAAATTCAAACCACCACCTTGTCACCATCAGTACTACGTGTGTAATACGTTTTCTAGTCGGACACGAAAAGCTCATAATGAAGCCGAGTTGATTCATTGATTTCATTCCTCCTATGGTAATGCTATTTAACGATATTGGGGGAAAAATAAAAACAGACCGTGGAAATGATCAGTCAACATTTAAATGTTCAAACAATACATATGTCGATAAGTTCCACTCCATATGACACATGAAAACACAAACCACAGGACCTGTAAATTTGTCTTATCTTTCATCTTGACAGAGCAAACCTCTGCTGATCGATAGTGTCTTTGTGCTGAGGGGGGTGAAAGAATTAATAGGCGAGGGAAGTGACAGAAACAGAAGCTACAGAGTATTCATTTGCTGTGTAAAAGGAACGCATCTGCTTAAAAGAAGAAAAAAAAATCAGATCTGACTGGCCAAAAATAGACAGCATTTCCTCACTATTTGCAACAAGAAACCAGCTATCCTGAAATATTTACAGAAAATGGAAAGTTAACCTTAAGATGTAACTTGTGTATTAGATTGTGGACAGGAGTTAAGAAAAGAAATGAGATAATATGTAGCATTTGTGACGTTAGGGATCTGTTCATGTTACCTAGCTAAACCTTTTGTATTTTGCGGCTCAACATGTTTCCATGCTAATCAGAATTATCTGTTTAAAACACAGCTGCCCCAGTGATACCACCATCACTACTGCCATTCAAGCATCACAGGTAAAAATGACGTTAACACAAACCATCTTTTAAACTTTGAGGGTTTTTTGAGCCTATGGGTTTTCATTCATTGAGTTAATGGGTTCACTTTTACATCATCAGCATAAAGTACTTTATTAGTATATTTCTGCGTTACTTCCAGAGAAGCTAGTGCCAAATTCTATCATTTCTGGGGCAAATGTAGCAGAAGAAAGTTATTTAATAAAAGAGAAAAATGACAAATGAATGGAACTCAACATAGATCAAGTTTAGTTGGTTTCTTGGCAGCAACAGCTGGATAAACAGATTTTTTTAAATATTCATGTGATGATGCTCTTTATAGTAAATTCCAACTAAAAATATTTGAGAAGAGCAAGTCATTGGTTTTCCAGCCAACAATAAATGCAACAGAACCTGATTAAACTACCCAGCTCTCTTACTTTCAGATCTTCCACCTAGAGATCTCTTTTTAGCCAGTGAACTATTGCAGCGTCTACTGAAGTATTATACTGGTTAGCTAAAGATATCATACAAGTACTGCATGAAAGTGCAGATAAAGAAGCTTGGCACAAGGTTAGTTTTTGTGTTTTTGAAGGAAATACTGTAGATACACATGTAAACAAAGACACTATCCCCGACCTAGCTCGAAACCTTCCCAACAACTGGAAAGGCCTTGAAAAATAGAACACACCTGTACACAAATAGAAGCAAATATATAGAAAATACATTTACACGTGTATATTATACAGTAGGTTTCGTTACCCTCTGATAGAGAATGTAAGACTCTTCATTCAAAAAATATATGTTATGTCAAAGAAGCAACACAGCCTGACACATTTGAGGCTGAACCAGTTATGGGTCATTCGTTAGAGCCGTTTTTCATGTTGTGAATGGGCCGAAAGCAGGAGTTTTGCACCACAGTGTTGATCCCAACCCATTTTTACACCTCAACAAGGTCTTGCATTTACACATAAGGCGTTTTCACACATGCACTATAGTCTTGGAATGTTCTAGAAATTATGTGGCAGCATTTGTCCCAAACTTCTTTCGGAAATTTTTCAGGCTGCCTTAAAAATAAATGAATACAAATCAGGAAGAACAGCTAGTGAGAAAATGTGCAAACATAGCAGCAAATATATCTATTTTTCTGATGACCTGTTATTTTCCAGCTGCTCCCACGCCACTTGGGAAATGTTAAGACACAAACAGTTCCTATTTCTTCACAACAACGATTGTAGAGAGGTTCATTTATCATTTTTGATGTGTTCTAATGAAAACCTATCAATTTCTCCGCATTTGGTTCTGCTTACAGTTTCTCTCCTACCACACATTTCTAGCTGTGAGACAAAATCTTCAGAGGAAACCTTACTATTATGGAATGCTTATGTGAACAGCCACTTAAAAAAATAATAAAAATCCTAACCAAATTATCTGCACAATCCTCAAAACCTCTTAAGTCAGTCATGTGTGAAAACAAGCCTCATTGACATTACTCTGTGTTTTCTTGGTATGTTTTAGGATTTGGGTACAATTAAAAAAAAGAATTACCCATGTGAATTACTGGAAATGAATTTCCCAACACCCAGTGAAACCGTTTAAATCTGTACATATTGCTGTTTGCAGCCAAAAAAATGTTTACAATTACAGAATTGTATTTGTGCTTTGTACAAACCTACAGCACAATTACAGGTAGATTATTAAACAGTTTCCACAAGAGCTTCATAGCACAAAGGTAATCAGAGCTTGAAGTTTTAACAATATTAAAGTCATTGGTGCTAGGAGGCTCTCAGGAGAGCTTTACTATTCTTCTCACCACGCAACTCACTCTACTTGACTTCAGAGACTGTTTCAACCAATTTGCCAGTGGGTAATTGGCTTGTCTTAATTGTCTTTACTTTAACAAAACAATCAAGGAGTGTCAGCTTTTTTAAATTGAATTATTTCAGATACAACTGTATCGTTTATGTCAGCACAATCTGTTTGGATGAAACGTGGTTAAATTTTAATCTGCTTGAACTACTTTACTTCTGGTAGAGTACAAGGTGGGTCTTTAGAGAGGTGACCTGTATAATATGTCTGTTAAGGAAACATGCAGAGGATCATTTTAAGAGCATGCCTTTGTTGACTCCTTCCCACCTATTTTTCAATCCTATGTTCCCTCATCCAGAAAACTAGTTCATAAACTTCTTTAGGTTCCAAAAAAAAAAAAGATGTCTGAGCTAATTTTCCACTTTTTGTCAAAATCATCTCAAAAGTCAGAAATTAGTCTGACTAATAGCTTGGTAAGAGAGTAATTTGTACTTTGCATAAAACCTAGACAGTCCTGTGACGCTATGAATATTCTGTGGAGTTCCCTGCAGTGTCTTGTGACTCTCTAGGATCAAACTATATGAATCTGGTGCCGTTAGGCACACCTTCACTGCACAATCCTTCATTATATGTTTTCATTAACCTTACTCGGATACAGACCTCGCATAAGAAGCAGTGACATGGGTATTGGATTGGCTTGGACCAGGAGTAGATGGGGTTCTTTGAAATAACTTCAGCTAACAGTGTAACAACAGCGGGCCTCGGATATTCAGACTCCCACTGTCGGTGCTGCGGCAGGCTCTTTTTTTTTGGGTGTACAAAAATAGACATAACTATTCTGGTTTTAAAATGGGACTTAATACAAATTATGTCTTTAAAGTCCATTGTCCAATAAAGCATAAATCATCTATATTTTCTTCCAACTCTCTTTTTTTTGTGATTTGTAGAAACATGTTTTAGACTCTTTTGCAACACATTTCTCAAAATTACTTCAAAACATTTTCAGATACATTTGTAGTATTTTTTTAAACATTTCTTTAAAAAAAGGGACAAAAAAAGAAAAGAAAGAAAGCAATAAGAACTGATACAGGGCTAATATAACACACTTTGTATAGTCCTTCAGTTATTGTTAAACTTCCATTTATCCAGGTTGTGGCACATAGTGGCATTATTGGCACATTGTTCAGAAATACAGTTTGTCTTCCACCCAAAGCATCTCCTTGGGCTCCTTTATCTAAAGTCAAATATTTTCCATAAGACATCCTTGATGTCCACAGTCTTGTTCCATACATCCTGTAAATATATCCATATATATTTAGATATATACTCTCTACCTAAATGAATGCTGTTTTTCTGGAAAGATGGAGGAGCAGCTCCACTGCTGCTCAGCTTGTTAATGCTAGAAAAATAAAAATCTTCACAAGTGTCCGAGGAGAGATTACACTATTTTACAAAATAAGCTGTTTTGTGTGTTTCTTGTTTCCAACTGGATCCTGTGGAGCTGCAGAGAAGAAAAAAATAACAATTCCGTTACTCCTCATTACGAGACCAAGCAACACAGACATGATTTTCTTTTCTGAATTAGCCTATTTTCTACTTGCTTTAGAGGGGAGGGTGGAGTCCCAATCTGGCCTGAAAAACACGCTGTTCATTTCCATTTTCAAAGCTGACTAAAGTAACATGTGGTGTACAAAAAAATTTACAATTAGGGCTAATTGTTAAACAAATAAACCTCATAAATAACCAAGGCTCCACACATGGTAAGACATCTTGCATTTTATTCAAAAGTTCACCATAGGGAGAATGCTATGAAGAGCTGAACTTTATAATGTATGTCCAGACAACAACAGACAACATGAGACCTTGTCCTCTCCCTACTTTACCTCCAGGCAATCTATTTCTCTGAAAATCTGGGTCAATGGCAGCGTTACACCTCCTCCTAGGTTTCCACCAACAATGGAGAGCTAAAGCATGTGTTTAACATTTATACTTTGAATTTCAAATGCTGGGACATTCTGGCATGTATTAGCCATGCAAAGAATGTTCTAGTAAGGTTAAAACTGCTCTTTTTTTCTGAGAAATGAACAAACTCTAGGAATTAGATTTGTGAAGGGCAATGAAATGGCAATGGGTAATACGAGTTACAGTTTTAGATGTCTAAATAGAAATAATTAGGTGTGACCATATGGTGTTGATCCACATTACAAAAGTATATATGTATATCATTTGAACTTTTTCACATTTTATGAAGTTACACCCGTAACCTTCAATGTATTTTATTTCCACATCTAGACTAACATTTCCCCCTTTTTTTTCTTTGCAAAAAAGCTCAAGCTCAGTCAAAATAGAGAGCCACTGTGAACACCACTTTTTAAGAAATTCCACAAATGCTCAATTTGATTTAGATTTGCAGTTTGATTGTACCATTTTAAAACTTAAATATGCTGAATCTAAACCATTCTATTGCATATTTAGATGTATAGTAAGGGCTGCTGCCCTGCTAGAAAGCATACTTCAATCACAGTCTCAAATCTTTTACAGCAGCTGACAGATTTACTTTCAGTATCGTCCTATATGTACAATGCCTATAAAAAGGATCCACCCCCTTCGATGTTATCCTTTTTAGTGCTCTTGAAAATCTATCATGGTCAACAAAATTGGGCTTTTTTGACAAGGAAATTGCAAAAAAACAGCAACAAAAAATATGTCAAAGTGAAAACTGATTTATACCAGAATAGAATAAAGAGAATTAAATAGAAACATTTAACATAAATTAGGTGATTGTATAAATGTTCACCACCTTCAAGTCGGTATTTAATAGATGCACCTTTGGTTGCAATCACAGCACAGAGTCTGTATGAATATGTCTCAATCAGGCTGCACACCTGGACATTTCCCTTTTCAAGTCACAAATTCGCTATGGAATTGAGGTCTAGGCTTTAACTCGGCTACTCCAGAACATCCACCATGTTGTCTTCAAACCATTTCTGTGTAGCTTTAGTTAGATGCTCCAGGTCGTTGTCTTTAGGGCTGCCACAAACGATTATTTTGATGATAGACTAATCACCAATTATTTTGCCGATTAGTTGACTGATCGGATAACGTGTAAATTGTATACATTGCATGCAGCTGCTCTATAATAACCATAATTTGCTTCTAGCTTGAAGTATTATCTCTAAGTCTTATGTGCTATCTGAATCATAGCTCATTCAACATTTATGAACTAATTATAAAATAAAACATTAGCGTTACAGCAGACACATGACGTGTGCTAAGGGTAATGAAATTACCATCACCATTGTTAACGTTACAGCAATCAGCAACAGTAATACAACAGCATCTTCAGTCAGAAGCTTCATCAAAATCATTGTAATACAGACTGCTACAGAGGATCCTTCCTGTCCACAGCCATCTAAAATCTAAAGAATCAATCTAAAAATTACATTATGACAAAATAAGTATATTATTTTTAATGTAATAATAAAACGGGATCTTGGGCACCTACCATACAAAGAAACAAATAAGCCAGCTATCTGCACATTGCACTCCGCCACACATTTGTCGCAACACCTGCGCTAATGTCTTGTGAACAGCAGCAGGGCTGCGCTGCTCTGTGTGTTCTGCCTATACACAGATCAGAACCAGCCTTTAGGCAGCAGCTCGGGCAGTAGAGGACGTCACATGCGAGAAACCGGACATTTTTCATCAATTTATGAATGCCCCCCCGGATGCCCTGGACAGAAGGTGAAAAGCCGACATATCTGGGGAAAAGAGGACATCACACTACTGTTAAAGCTAATGTGAGCAGCTAACGAGCTAATTAGCTTACAGAAGCAAATGCTCCTCTTCGTCATCAGCCACAACAGGCTTCCTTTTAAGATGCTCGAGCATCAAAGTTGTACTGCCATGAAAAGCAGGTTCTACCTTGTGAATTTTACATTACACATGATTCTCTTACATTTTTTTAAACGCTCCAGAACGTTAGAGCTCTGTTGTTGGCTCGCCATGATACTGCTGTTTGAGCTTTTCCGGTGACGCCACGGCTGACCATGATTGACACTACTACTACATGTGCATCAGGGCCAGAAAGGAAGACAAAGCAGTGAAAGGTAGAGTGACAGTCTTAAGAGAAAGCCAAAGCTTAAAACAATAAACGATGACGTCGATTACTACATTTGTCATCGACAATTTTGGTCTTCAACGTCGTCATGATTAATCCACAAATCGTGGATTGTCTTGCTGAAAAATAAATGTTTCTGAAGCTATAGTTATCTTGCAGATGGAAACAAATTGTCCTCCAGGTTTTCCCTGTATTTTGCTGGATTAATTACACCTTCTACCTTTACAAGCCTTCCAGGGCTTGCTGCCAAGAAGCATCACCACAGCATGACACTACAACCACTATGCTCCATAGTAGGGATAGAGTGTTTGTGGTGATGTGGAGTGTTTGGTGTTCCCCAAACATTGCGTCTTATCTGATGGCCAAAAAGCTTCATTTTGGCCTCATCAGACCATACAACTTTCTTTCACTTGACCATGGAGTCTCCCACATGCCTTTAGGCAAACTCTAGTTGAGCCTTTATATGAGTTTCCTTCAACAGTGCCTTTTTATTACCACTCCCTTATAAAGCTTTGACTGAGGCAACAGTTCTTATATGTAGAGTCTATCCCATCTCAGCTGCTGAAGTTTGTAACTACTTCAGAGTAGTCATATGTGTCCTGGTGCCCTCTCTCACCAGTCTCCTTCTTGCATGGTCACTCAGGTTGCGAGGACGGCCTGATCTAGGCAGATTTACACATGGGCCATGTTCCTTCCATTTCTTTATGATGGATTTAACTGAACTCTAATGGATGTTCAGTGTCTTAAAGAGCTTTCTGTATCCATCCCCTGACTTACTTGTCAATAACCTTTTCTCTGATTTACATGGAGTGTTCTTGTGTCTTCATGCTGTAATAGTAACCAGGAATACCTATCAACCAGTGAATAGACATTTCCAGACACAGTTGTCTTTATACTACTATACCTTGAGTCACACACACTACCTTCAGGTGATCTCAATTAGCCTCATTGTGAGACTACTAACACCAATTGGCTGGACCTCTGTTGAATTAGGAGAGTGAATATATACAATATAAGGGGGTGAATAATAGATATGGGGGTGAATATTTATTCACTTATTTTCTGTTACATATCTTTTAATGGTCATTATTTTTTAGAAATCAGTTTTCACTTTGACAATGTTATTATTTATTTTTTTGTCAAAACAGCCAAATAATGTTGATCAGGATTATTTGTAAAATCAATAAAAGGGTAAAACATCCAAAGGGGAGAATACTTTCATAGTCACTGAGTCTTACTTTGTGTTGGTCTGGTTAGGTTTGTTCCTGTGAATGAACAAAATGTGAAAAAGTTCAAGTGGTGTGAAACTTACAAGAATCATAGTGGGCCTAACATTTCTTAAATGCTGCTACGAACTGAATTTCTCAAACCCTTATCCTTACAAACAGGACATGGGAAAAATTCACAAATATGTCACAAATAAACATATGCCAGGTTCCTCTCAATTCCCGAATTGGGGCAACATTACCACAAGGAATTGAGTGCTGAAGCTGATTTGACAGTTTGTAGAGGAGGTAACATGGAAAGGTACCCACCAGAGCGTGGATTCATGAAGTCTTCCCCACTGAACAAGTGAAAGCCTTCAGCTCGTCAACAAGAGATCTCGAACCATTTCTCCGACACAAAGGCCACTGGAATCAGTTGTCTTTCAGTGGGGGAGGGCCTGTTGGTTAAAACAAATGTTAGACCATTAGGCAAATTGACTTTTAAGTTAATTAAATACAGAGCAAAGGCATTTTTTACCCCAGAGATTTTATTACTGTGTGTCCACTAAGGTCTAATCATGTGCCTTGTTAGCCTTCGTCACTGTCAACAACGTAATGTTGTCACATTCAGATACTTAAAAAAGCTGCTTGACTCATCAGAAGTGTTCCTGTTAAATCTGTAAAATAAAGCAGTAAAAACGCTTTCGGTGACCTGTGATGGTTAAATATAGCCACTAAATAAATCATTGCTACCTTTACTGCCAATGTACTGCTGTTAATTTGTCATCATTGTTGGTCTTTTACCTCATGACTTCACCCTTCTTCACCCAGACTATAAAAACTGTCAATATCACCAATTTAATGTTGCATGGTTCATGTAATGGGAGCATAAGGGATAAAACGTCAGATACAGCGAGGATAAATGTCAATTATTTTATCAGTTTCTTTAATATAATATTATTTAAGTGGTTAAACATGCTTTTATAGCATTTACAAGTTTGTTGTTTAAAAAAAGATTCATAAAAAAAGTGAAAAAGCTTCCTGTTGCCCTAAATGTTATAAACCAAGTAATTACAAAAGCAAGAAAAATCTATCCAAAATGTTTCCAGCAAGCAGCTTGAATCGGCTGAGGCATAGAACTCAGCGGAGTCTCAGGAAGATGTATGAAGAACGATACATTGGAAATAATGACATTGTATTCCCCACCCCCCATTAAAAATGTGTAAAAAGCCTTAAAATAAATTCATAGCTAACCTTACACCTATAAATTCCTTGAAAAATTGACACTTTTATTTGAGTAAAAAATCCCACATTAAAAACCATGATTTTTAGAAATCTACCAGTGTGACACCTATTGACATCATTGCTATTAATACTTTATCCAACTCCCTTTTGCTCACAGCCTCAAGTTTTCTCAAATAGCATTTCCTGAAGTTGAAGCATACAGAGTGAGGGAACTTTGACTATTCCTCTTTGTACACAATCTCCCTAGTCCCGGCTCTTCTTTTTCAGCTCACCTCACAGGATTTCTCCAGGATTTAGGTCTGTTGACTGAGATGGCCATGGTTGATTTTGTGTCAGGATCACTATCCTGTTAGAAGACCCATTGATGACCTATTTTCAATTTACTGATAGGGTAGACCAGATGTCACAAAGATCTACAGGCATTTTAAATATTTAATGATACAAAGTGCTCCAACAAGGTCCTTAACACCTTTGGATGAGAAACAGGCACTTTACCATACTTAATAGAAGGCTTGAGTTCCATGAAGTGCTTTTCAACATATTCAATCTTTGATTCCCATTGGAGACACCTCGAGTGTTTGTTGCCTAAAGGTTTGCTTGTAGACTCATCTGACCAAAGCACAGAGATGGGTCAAACTGTGTCAGTCAGTACGTTTTACATGCACAACTAAATAAAAATTATAGTAATAAGTAATAATCAGACTGATATTGTAGCTTAACCAAAAAGAGAGTCTTTATCCCAGTTTACACTTAGAAAATTGAATTATTGAATGAATTGCGTTCAACTCCATGACACTAGGTGACTTCATGTGCCCTTTCACGCTGGCATTCTTCCGGTTGGCCTACAGCGTCACGCAGACAGTAAACAAATGCTGGCAGCAGTGAAGCAGACAGAGTAAAAGTAAGTATTGAACTGTTTGATTGTGTTACACTCGTGATTGCTGCTGTATTGTTGTGTACCGGTGTTGATATTCCCGCATCTGCGGTTTCGTCACTTCCTGTGAATAGCTCGGCTAAGCCGGAGTTGGAGTTTACATGCAGAGAAATTTGACTTTCTTACTGCATTATCTGGGTGGGTCAGTCCTGTTCGGTTTGACTTAAGCCGGACTAAGGTGTATACATGCATTTCAAAAGTCTAACTTCAGTCGGACTAAAGCAATAATTTGGCTTTCTCTTACTGCATGTAAATGCACTGAGTGGAGTTTTTCAAACGTCACATTTAAATTTGTAATAGTACAGCATAAAAGGTTTTTCGTGGCATGTAGATGTCGTCTAAAATTTGACATGGAGATTTAGTGGCCCCGGAGATGCCACTATTTACTGCTGTTCTCCAACAGTGGGATTTGGATACTTTGTTTTCATTTGTTTCCTTACCATCCTCCTGACAAAGCATAGTAACACAATAATTTTGGCTCCTCTTAAAAGTGTGCTTGTTACAGTTACAATTATTTAAACATTTTAACTACTGCTTTGACTCTAGAAATGTTGCAATGAAGAGGATGTGCTCTAGTATTTAACATTTAGAAAATAGGGTAAGAGAAATGAGCCTGTGTCACACGATTTCATACCTAATGAAAACAGGAAGTCATGCATTACTAATAAACCGTTCCTGTCAAATACAAGACACTCCATGCAACTAAAACATTAGAGCATGAATGAAAAACCTAATTTACATCTATATTTAAATGAATTAGTCAAATTAGTAATTTTGCCTTGATTTAGTAATCGTATTTCCCTAATTAAAGATTTTCTGACTGAATCAAAAGACTTTAGACTGAGATTATACTCCTGCAAATGAACACGGATTTATTCCCCGCTAGTAGGTGCCGATAATTCTAGAGGGTCCTGTACTCACGTTTTAGAAACCACACTCCAACAACACCACTAATCAAATATTAAAGGCATTCAACATTATTTCTCACAAACAGATGAAATATTTCCTTCTTTCATTTAGTCTTTCTTCCATCCTCATACCTGTTTCCATTGTAAGCCGTCTTGTAGACAGGTGTCTGCTGGATCATCTCATCGGTGTAGATGGGCACGGCAGTCCGTACGCACTCGTGTGAGCACTGCAGGCTGTCATTGTAGGCAGTGAAGATGTCCACCTTGCTGGGCACACGGGCCGGAGTGAAGTCTGTCAGGTTCTGGCAGCTTTCCTCCTGCTGGTGGATCTTTCTCTGATGGCTATTGTGGCGGCCATTTCCAGACTGCGCACAGCTACAAAAACACGCACCAAAGACAAAAAACAAACATAAAATCATACCTCGCACCTATGACTAAGCTACTAAGATCCTCCTAAATAGATAAGAACCTGCAGACAAGGTGCTGTGAAGGAAAAGTAAAGGAATCTTTCCTACCAGTTTTTAAGGACGAGTGTAGTGATCAAGGCTGCGATCACCATGATGAGAGACACAGTGATTGTGATAATCTGGTGAACTGCCAAACCTGCAAGAAAAACACATAAACAAAGAAATTGCAGTGATTTCCAGAGAAAATGGTTAGTTTAAAGTTGTGTACACCATACTTTAGGGTTTCAAATGCTGCTTACTCAAAAAGTGAAGGAATCTGAACAAACACAATATCATATAGCCGTAACTACCGTACAAAATTACCCTGTGGTTTGTGTTTTTACAAATCAAACTCAAATCAAATTTTCTACAGGTGTTCCACACTCTGAGCACCGTCATGCTATAACATTTGCACACCTCAAAGTAAGCAGGTTTTGCCCGAAGGCTTTCATTTAAGCGTTGAGTAGAAGCCAATTTTTTGATCCGATATATCAAATGAAATATCTGATCAAAAGCAGAGCCTGAAAGGTAATCTGAGTTCTTTGAAATGGGTGACAGATTGAGGAGGCAGCAAAGAAGCAAAAATAATTGATCTTTGGGGAGTTTGAGGAAGACAACAGTGAAATCTAATCTAAAGAACAAGGCAAAAGATCATGGGAAATATGGTTTTATATTCAGCAACAAAACTTCACGGCAATGCTAATTTTGCTTGAATCCTTCTTTAGGTTGTGTTCTGTATTCCTCTAAGCATAAGGCTGGTTTTATACAGTTCTTTCCTTTGTTTCCTAAATGATGCTGTGTGGATCACATGCAGCTGCTTCATCAGAGCCATCTTTCTGCAAAAATACACATAGCCACCCGAACTACTACAAATGTTAAAATATGGAAAGACTGATGCTTCAATCACAAATACCTTGGTGTACTCTACTAGAAGTGTGATGAGATCTAATTAAATTAAGACAGCATTATGTTGTCAAAGTGAAATCTGTTAAAGGACAATCTAGTTGGTGTCGTCATCCATCCATCCATCCATCCATCCAAGGTACATGTTAAAAACTTATTTGAAATCACTTTTTACTCTTCCCAATTAGTGGTGGGTGCTGCCATGGGTCTCTTCGCCATCCCAAAACACTCACAGGCAGCCTGGTCCTCACACTTACAGAAGGAAGAAACATGTTACCAAAATAACAACAACACAAAAACTCTAAGGGTTATTAATAATTAAGGAATTAAGTGTATTTTCTAAATTGGAGAAACACACAATTCTAATCCAGTGAACTCACTGATTTAGCAGGAAATTAACATGCCAATGCTTGTTGGTGGTAGGTCGTGGATTATCTTGAATACTTGTTTGAAAATGTTGGCCTAATCTCAAAGATATTATATCAACCTTGAACATTGTTTTATGCAGTGCAAATCCACAGGTCACAGCTCTGACTTAGCACTTTAGAGAGACAGTTGATTATCTTGATTCATACACAGCAGTCAATAGCATTTTAAATTGTGATCATTATAAAGGCTGCTTATTTTACTATCTGAAGGTCAGCAGAGTCCCTGTTTGAACTTTCTCTATTCCTAAAGTTGAGAAAGAAAGAAAATGCATATTCTCCCCCTGTCATTATTCAACTCAAGAAGGAATACAAAATGCAACAATCTCCCACACTGCCATCTTCCAGCTATATAGATCTGCTGTGCTAAAAATCAAAAGGCCATAGAATTAGGACTAGAAATTGCACTATTTACCCTTTTTTTATTCTAAACAGCATGAAAACATCTAAAAAGCAATGTTCTAATTTTTCACATTTCAGACTCTGAAGTGAGATCTCTCTCCTTTTTTTGTCAAAGGCAGTTAGCCACAAACACAACTGTGTAGGACGTGTTTAAAGTGAGGATTAGTTCAGGACCACTGCACTGTACTTTAAGGTGTATTTGTGTGGGTGAGTGATAGAGCATGAGAGCAAATAGAGCAGAATGACACACTGCAGCAGGTGACATACTGCAGGGGGACAAAATATATAAATAAAAAGAAAAGCCGTTATGATGAAAGTGCCCATGTGGGCCTTATACATCTCACCTCTCCATCAGCCAGATGCCTAGCTGTTGATCCAAGCCAATTTGTCTTCTGAAAGCGCTCAAAAGGAGGTGCTACTCATTGGTTTTGGAAAAGAACACAGCCTCTCCCCAGTTTCCCTGCTCCTTGGACAGCCTCCTCTCAGATAATAACCTTCTGTGGGCAGGAGTTTGGAAAAATCAGACCAGGTCAAGCTTGGATTAATGATATCTCCGGCTGGCTCTGGGAAACCTCACCTTCCCAGTGCAACCAAGTCCCTTGCCATGACAAAAGCACATTTAGTTCTCTGGCAAGCCATTTGCATTTCCAACAACTCACTCATCTCTGCCCTCCATCTCCTGCTCTGTCTGTGTCCGTGTGATGTTGGAGTTGGAGGAATCTGGCTATAAATGAGCATCTGTTTCTCTGAACTCAATCAAAAGTCGAAGTGTCCACTGATGAGAATCCTTTTGCTTTCCACTGATGTAAAATTGAAAAGGGAAACCTTCCAGATGGTAAATTTTAAACCAAAAGCTGCACTTAGTAGATTTGCCCTGTAAAACAGTAACTGATTAAAACACATTATAAGGCTGAATCAGTTTCCAATGGAAGCTACTCTATTAATTTTGATAAGAGGAAGCTGACTGACACAGCTGGTAAACAAGAACATTTTGTGTGCAGTTTAGTCAGGGTACTTAAGTCAGAGTAGCTCATTAAGAGTTACATCAGGCTGCCATTTGGGGCCAAAATATGCATACAATCTCTGCATAGTCCCTTAATGAAACAAATGAAGCTGAAAATGTGAGTTTCAGAAACACAAACATCGTAGCCCAATTTTTTAAGCACAATATTTAAGGATTCTTAGACGGCAGAGTACAGCGTTCACATATCTAAGTCAAGAGGCCAGTTCTATTTTCATCCACAGCTACCAGTTGGAGGGAGTAAAATTTGACCCGTGAATCTAAAAGTCCTTTTGTCCAAGTAGGGAGTTTAATAAATAACCATTGGCTTTAAAAATACCCAGTAAGGTGTTGATGCATCAAATCACTGTCAAACATAAAGAGATCCAGTGGTGGTTTGACTTAAGGAGAAAAGGAACAAAATAACAAACAGGAGAACTGATACAGAGGGAAAGAACTAAGATCTCATCAATATTTGCATCAAAAGAATAACTGAGATCATCTACTTGTAGAGTGGAGTTTGCTGAACAGGTCAACAAAAAAGCATTTGCAAGGTTCTAAAAAGTTATTAAAATCTTTAGAAAGTATTACATGTGCACAGCACATTTTGCACACACAATTGTTCCATGATTTTTAGCTCTGGATGAGGAATTTAGGGTTTGTGATGCTGTAGGAAACCTACAAACCCCATGATTTGAGATGCACTGATAAATCATTTCAAAATCTGAATCAGACAGTTTACCACCCATAGAAATCTGTAATCACTAGTTTAAATCATGAAAGGAAATCAGATTATGTCTTCCAATTCAATAAACATTTCAAAACTAATTTCCACAATTGTCTTGCCTATAATTGCAATAAACTACAGTATGTACTTTGAGACACTTTCTTTGTACTTCAGGTAGTAGAAAAAAATCTAAACCAGTTGAAACAGGAATCAGCGGGTCAGGCCTTAAATAAACTAGAAAACTTCATCAGGCATGGATGCATGTCTATCTTGCTGCAAAGACAAAATCATCTAATTTCTATCGTATTTCCTAAACGTTCCAAAAATAAACCTGTTTGACATAGAAAACATAAAAAAAAACATGCCTAAATGCCTAAACCAAAACTTCCTATATTTTCCTTTGGAACAGCTGCTTATTTTGGGTGCTTTCACAAGAAACGGCCCAATATGAGCAGGAGGCAAGGCAATATTCTATCCAGCAACCAGCAGAGAGTGGGAGAGCATGAGTTAGTGATTTAACAAAAATAAATAGTTGTAAGGCACAAGGTGATCCCTGAACATCCACCCAGGAACACCTTAAGTGACATAAGGCGTCAACAGCAATTTAAACGTAAAATGAATCTAATCCAGTAGTTTTTAAACTTTTAGAACAAGCATGATTCCTATCCATTGAAACTTTTTGTTAAAGATAGACTGTAACTGTTCACTCAGAAATCTGAAATTCAGAATGTCAAAGTACCAAAAATGAACAGGAGGTCTCCCTTAAATCCAAGTGGTAAAGTTGGAAGGGTCTCATCAAACCAAACGTAAAATCCCATATGGCTGCCACACATTTGAAACATAGTGATGGCTGCATTAATGAAGTGGTTGTTTACACTTTTGTCAGATGCATCTCCATCAAATCCATATGTTGTACAACCTCTGTTATAATGAATGCGCAGCTGAAGTGTCTAAATGTACAAAAACCACAGCAATAAATTGTCATAAGCTTGTATTGCTAATAGTGTTATCTTTGTTACAAAGAATTTTTTTTTTTTTTTTTTTTTTTTTACTTGCTTCTCAAACATGGCTAAATTGTGTTGGATCTCATCTTTAGATTCAAGTTCTGACCTTAAAAGTAAATGAAGCACAGGAAAAATAGGTCAGCGCCTGACCATGAGTACCATCACAAGACATTCCAACTGGTACGTCATGCCACAAACAGATAACCATGTATCTTATTGGAAAACAAAATGAACCCCCCCCCCCCCTAAAAAAAAAACAAAAAAAAACATTAAAATATGGCTTTAAATAATGAGAAGCTGTTCATTTCGTATATGGGACGCGTTTCATTGTTTTGTACAAACTGAGTTAATATGGCTGTCTGAGTTTTAAAAAGAACATATGTGTTCAGCTCACTATAATGGCACTAATCTATTACCCAGATTACTTCATCACTCCAATTCCTGTTTTTTCCCATAATGAACAGTACTACTGATTAATGTTCTGGTAAAAAAGACATTGGTCTTACAAATGCCAAGCTGCTGCTTTTATATCACAGAAATTGATTCATAATAGATATATAGATAAAATTACCTTTAGTTCTCATTGTTTTTAATTTGCAATACCCAGCTATACTTGTAGAGTCTTAATTCTCATTAATGCTCTCTATACCAAAGTTATAGTTATATTTTGAATTTGAATATATAAAAAAATATTGAATGAACGCTTTACAGAAATGCTGCTCATACCTCTCAAGCTCTAGTTTTAGAAGTGTTGATAAGAGTAATGAATGGTATGGTCTGTGCTTTTATAATGGTAATTATTTACAAACCGATCAAATTTTCTTCCTTTGTAAACAATGGAAAGATCTAGCATCTTACTTTCAGTTAGAGTGCCATCTTTGTTCAGCAATATGAAGTGAGAACGCTCACATAATCTGAAACCGAAAGAAAAAATTTTGAAACCTTGAAAATCAGTGGCTGAAAATTTAAAACCTGAAATGAAGTAAATGTAAAATATAAGTTTTGAATCTCTGCAATCCTAATTTTGTACTAGCATTTTTATTTTTCATAAATTCAACATTTAAAGTACAGAGTTTCAGCCTCACATTTTCAGAGATTCAAATCGCTTCTTTCACCCTTTCTGTTTTTCAAGTATACATTTTCAGAGTTTCAAATATGGCATTGTTTTCCCACCATGTTAAGTTTCCAAAAAACTTTTGAAACTTTGCAAAATCCGCCTTTCGTACTTTCATTCACACCGCTGCAAGGTTGCAATCACGTGATTTTTGGCAGCGATCTCTCGCTGCTTTACGATTTAAAACTCTGAAACTAACACTCTGAAGAAAAAAAAACCTCAACGCTCTGGCGGGAGGGACGGGTATGGCAAGCCGTTTTAACATTAAATCAATGACCACTCCTATCTATAATTCCTAAAGATATCTGGAATACATATCCAGTTTACCTATTATATGTTAAAACGACTACCTTAACTTTTTAAGAATTTAGAGATATCTCAAACTTAATTTTTACTAGTACAATTGTAATTAAGAATATCCTAAAATACAATTTCTCCTAGTAACAATACAGTTGTTGATATCTTTAATTTAAATTTTGACTAGGAAGAATGTATTTGTACTAGGATAAATTATATTATTCCTATCTAAAACGGAAATTATAGATAGGAGTGGTCATTGATTAAATGTTAAAACGGCTTACCATTAACATTGTGGGAAAACAATGCCATATTTGAAACTCTGAAAATATATACTTGAAGAACAGCAAGGGTGAAACAAGCTATTTGAATCTCTGAAAATGTGAGGCTGAAACTCTGTACTTTACATGTTGAATTTATGAAAAATAAAAATGCTAGTACAAAATTATGATTGCAGAGATTCAAAACTTATTTTCAGACTTTCAAAACTTTATTTTAGGTTTTAAATTTTCAACCACTGATTTTCAAGGTTTCAAAACTTTTTCTTTCGGTTTCAGATTATGTCAGCGATTTCACTTCATACAGCAACAGGTGGGGGAGTAGAAAAGCACGGCTGCAAAACTGGCTACATCTTCACTTTCTGTAGCAGCTCATTAAAAGGTCTTTAAACTGTACGACTAGTAGGAGAAAAAGATTTGCGGTTTTGAAACCACAGCTTTTATAACTTTTGTCAATGTAGATACCGGCTTATAGCTAGCTTTAAGAAACTGGAGTCTGAAACTCCTTGTGAATGAGAAACAATGACCTCATGGCTACCGAATCAATGGGCATGCATGTATGAGTTATTGTGTCTGCATCTACATGCTGAACTGTCGCAGTATCAATCATTCACTGGAAAGAGCCATTTGGAGCTAATGGTATACACACCCACTCAGTGTTTGCTTAAAAAGCTCCTGAAAAATGTGGGAAATTCCCCTCACCATTAAGAGAGATGCGGCTCAAACAGCCTGAGCCTCTTCACTCCCACAAACCAGAGAGCACATTTGCAAAAGGAATGTTCAGTTCATGCTAATATGCTGTTCGACCCCACCACGATTGCCTCAACCACCCCTTCCTGCAACCTGGCACCTTTTCGGGACGGTGGAGGAAGGCTTCCGTCAAAGGTTGCTCGGTGATAGCCCAGAATTTCCAATAAACATTAATGTCAAAGTGTCAATCTAGGTTGATTTCCAAGCAATCTGAAACACTCATTGCCAAATGCAGCAGTGAGAGATCCACAGGACAGAAAGAGGAGGAGAGATCAGATACAATTACTCTAAATGCCTTTTCATTCAGTGTCAAAGGCATTGCTGCATAATTCAGGCAGCCTGCATTGCAAAATGGTAAAATAGCAGAAAAAGGGCCAGCCATGGTATATTGCCTCAATGATAGTCCCCATAAAGGGAGATACACTCATCTTGAGTCTGTATTAGAAACAGCGGGGGAACACTCAAGAGCTCATCGCACAGCAGACAAATGAGAATAACAGCAATTTTAAGGGGGATGAGAAGTGCTATTGCTGCAAATGCTGCTTCAAACTGCCTCCCTAAAAGCTGTGTGCTGTCAGGCTGGTGAAAAGAAAAGTTTTTTAAACCAGAAAAAAAAAACCTTGAACCAGTAGGAGAAGCAAATTGAGCACCCGCAGAGTTCCTGATTTCATTTCCTTCCAAAAACCCATTTTTTTAATATCAAAAATAACCTGATAACATTTTGTTTGGATTTTATTTAAATTCTGCTGCAACTTTTCTGATTGACAGAAAAAAAGAAAAAAACTCTCCAAAGCTTCTCAGTCGACATCTGTAGTTTTAGTCTTTGAGGCAGATGTGCCAGAAAGAAGGAGTCAGAGAGACTGAAAGTGAGACGACATCTGCTCAGTGTGGTCCGTTCATCTCCTCTTGGCGGAGTCGTCTGTAAATCAGGGACAGAGGGTTTGACTTTGCACGGCTGTCACCAGGCATCAGCATTTAAGTCCAGATTTAACGCTCGAGAAAAAGAGATTCATTTTAACTACGTTACTCTGAGTCAATACAGAGAGCTATGGCAATTTTATCGGATTGCCATGGTAACTGTTGGGAGAAGTGGTTTCTCTCTGTCTCTGCATGTCTCTCGCTGTTGAAGAGGCTGTACTGTACGCCTCTACGGGTCTACCTCAGGTCAAAATGCTGCTGCACAATGTTCACACAGCCAGCTTCCTTAGGAATTGATTTATGAAACATTCAACATATATTTCACATGCACAAAAAACTGCTGGTTTATTAGAAATACCGGGTTAATGCTGCTGGGATAGAAGTTGGGTGGTTTTAACATTCGGTCATAAACTGTGACCCATTTTGATGGGTGAATTTAAGAAGCCTCCTTATCCTTCACAGACTACCCTTTTGAACAACACAACAACTTGATTTTTTACTTCGCTGGGCCACTTCCACAGGATGAACCACGGAATGGTAAGATGTAAATGTCGGTGGGTTGTGTTAATCACACTATTTCAACCAGAAAAACAAGTTATGTTCACACAGACAGCATTGGTCTTTAATCTGCTATGTAGTTAGTGCAAGCTAGTGTGAGCTATGTTCATTAGTCTCAGTTTGACCAAAGAACTGGTCATACAGTTGAGATAAACAGGCTAAGATGAAATATTATTCTAAGTTTTATTGCAATTGTCTTTCAACATTAGGTTTTGTTTCCACTGTATTAAATTAATGATTTTTTTAATGATTAATTAATTAAAGAAAAAAAGTGAGTAATTTTCTGGTGTTACAAAATCAGCACCCATTTGGGGTACACTTGTTCAACTACTTGTAAGCACAAACTATGTGTCAGTCAATCACATTGTAGTAACTTAATGCATTTAAGCATAAAGACGTGGTAAAGACAGCTCGCTGAAGTTCAAACAAGCATCAGATTATGGGAAAGGAAATGATTTTAGTGGTGTGATTATTTTAGAAATTTCTCAACAAAAAAAAACAAACTTAGAAAGCTTACAAAGTCTTCCTTCTGAAGGACCCTGATATAATTAAAGGACTTTTCATTATTTTAAATTTTTATAAGTGATCATAAAAGAGTTTATCATATCCTGCGTTCTCCATATAACCCAATAATTATAATATTGTCTAAGTCTGGGTTTTGGTCCCAAATTTTTATAATTCAATATGACAATGAAATACATCTATATCCTGAGGCGGTAAGTATTTAGTGAATACATAACAGGTGGCACTTCCGAAAAAGCCAGTCACATGCTAGCAACTCAGCACATTTAACCATAAAGACATGGTGAAGACAGCTTGCTGAAGTTTAAACAAGCATCAGATTATTGAAGAAATTGGATTTTAGTGGCTTTGAATGTGGCATGGCATTGCTACCAGACAGAGTGGTCCAATTATTTTAAAAACTTCTCATTTGCCGGATTTTCCTCATGCGTTTAGAGAGTGGTACAGAAAAAGAGAAAAAAAATTGGTGTGTGCCAGTTATATGAATGGAAATTCGCTTATTGATGTCAGAGTCCAGATAAAATTTTGAAGACTACTTTGAGATGTTAGAAAGGCAACAGTAGCTCAATTAACTATAATATATCCAGGATACTACTATAGAATGCACAACATGTTAAACCTTAATGCAGATGGGCCACAGCAGTAAAAGACCTCACTGGGTTCCACTCCTACAAGCTACAAATAAGAAACTGAAGATTTGCATACACAAAGCACAAATGGACAATAAGGTACTAAACCTTTACCTGGTCTGTTTTGAGTCTCAATTTAAGCTGTAACATTCAGATGGTAGAATCAGAATTTGACTTTAACAACATTAAAAGGATGGATCCATTCTCTCTTGTATCCACATTTTAGGCTGGTGCTCAAAGTTACCTGATCAATTTAGTTCCCTATTTCAAAACATAATCATGTGGTTTTGGAATACATGTACTTGGCACGATTTGAGCCCCTCACTACCAACCGAGTATAATTCAAATGCCACAGTCTACCTGAGTACTGTGGCTGACCACGTTCATCCCTTTTTTGACCACAATCCACTTATGTTCTGATGGCATTCATGCTTTACAGACTCTGAGGAACAATGTTAATGTTTTACTTTCTCTGAAAAAGCTGTAATATTTAATCTCCCATCCCACAGACCATCTAACAAGACCTAAGTTATCAGCAGTGGTTTGCTGACTGGAGCTTTAATCATTTCATATCCATAATGGAGCTGACAGCTCCATCTGTGTGGAGTAGAGGGGAGTCGGAGTTACAAGCAGCACAAACAGAGAACATTCAGTGAGCATCTGGAACCACCACACTAAACGCCCCCAACCTCCTCCCTCCCTCCTCCTTTCCTCACCACCTGTATAATGACCTGAGCACCAGGGGAGCAGGATCAACAGGAGTCATCCACTCAGAGCTGCAGCATCCAGACACTCCCACCTCCCCAACCCCCATTCCAAACTAATGGACACATTAAAAATGCTTATTATGCACACTGGTGGCAATCTATTATAATACGACAACACACAACTATCACCAATACTGTATTATGTGTGTTTCTTTCCCAGTTTGGGCTTGGCCTGTGGCAAGAAAGCAGCTAATTGAAGAATTACACCCACTGAAGGCAGCAAGTCATTAAACTTCAATGCATGTACTGACTGATGATGTGCATGGGAATTGCTCAAACTAGTTAAATGAGGCAGAAAGCTTGCAAGGGCTGCTTTCTGAAGGACACCGATATGATTAAAGGACTTTTCATTATTTGAAATTTTTTAAATGATCATAAAAGTTTTTGAATATGTTGTCCTGCCTTTTCCATGAAAACACGGTTTTCACAGAGAAAACTCACTGCTCTTCTGTAAAAGAAAGACTGAAGCTCCTTCAGTCAATTACCAACCAATAATTATAACAAGTCTGCGTTCTGGTCCCAAATTGTATTAATTCAATATGACAATGAAATACATCTGCACACTGAGGAGGGTATTGTATTTAGTGAATGGCTAATGAGTGTCACTTTCAATAAAAATAGTTAGCTAAAAAGAAAATGTCATTTTTATCTTATATCATTAGTAATGTACCATTACATTGTATCAATATTTACATTCTGCCACCAACATTAATACAGTAGAAATTAATACAACTATGTTCAATAAATTAGTATACGTTTTCTGATTAGGTTTGTTTATCAGATTAAACGTATCTTTCAAATAAATAACCTCTGAGCAAGCAGGTTAAGGCACTGACAAAAAAGAAAGTTTCTTCTAAAGATCTCTAGTTCTGTGATTGTAGCTTGGGTTACACCTGCAGATGGGATAGATTAGTTTTTAACATGTTAATGTCTGCTTCTTTCTGTAATCAGAGCTTCACAAACCGCTCAAAACTGAATCAATTATACAAATCTGTTCTACAAGCAGACAAATGTTTTCTGTACATGTACAAACCTGAATTACAAAAACATTATTATTTTTACAGATACATTTTATTTGACAAGGTTTCAAAGCTTGATTCAAACGCACAAATTAGACATGGCAGTTTATCTAGCTGATTCACAGACTACGGTGAAGCAGCTCATTACAGTTAAGGCAAAAGCAGACAAACAAACTTCGACTGAATTAAGAAGAAGAATATTTTGAAGTCCTGCGATGGACTGGCGAGTGGCGACCTGTTCAGGGTGTACCCCGCCTCTCGCCCTGTGACTGCTGGAGATAGGCACCAGCCCTCCGCAACCCTGCATAGGATGGACAGGTACAGGAAATGGATGGACGGATGGATGGATTTCTGGAAGTCATTCTGATAGACTCACTAAATCAAAGAATGTATTCCTTAATAAACTTCATTAAATTATCTGCAAGCAAAACTTTTTCCAACTCCTTTCCAGAAACTCTCAATCAGGTCTACCGGAAAACAATCAAGATTGCAAAGAAAAATCTTATGCATGTTAGAATGATTCAGTTCGATCTACTTTTCAAGGAAAACCTCTTCTGTATACATATTCCAACAGGTCCAGGCAAAAAGACAAAACAGTGCAATGCTAACAGGTGCTGAGTCAGGCCTGCTCTTTCTTTAGTAATCTTGCCCTAGCCTACAGCTAACATCCATGACTCACAGATGGAGCGTGGTGAAGGGGACTATTTTCTGTGTCACCACATGGCCGGTTTTAAACCAAAACACACCAGTTTCTCTGATGTGAAAGCCAAAGCAATACAAGCTCAAAACTCATCTGATCCAATGAATGAGAAAATGTGGATTGTTAACTCCTTAACCCTGAAACTAAACGGGAGACTTCATCTGATATTATTCTATTAGACAACACCAGGACACTGCCTATTTGACCAGCATGAGTTTATTTTGAAACAAAAACATCTAATTATATACCTCAAGACATTTTATTTAGCAGGGCAATAAACTTTGACAACTTTTCCAGGGTTCAAAAGAGCTTGAATTCTTTTAGTTCATTTCAAATCCTTATCTAAAGTAAATTGATGCAAATAAAAGTGTTGTTTCTATACTTTCTCAGTATTCAAATGTTATTACCATTCCTTTTTAAATACAGTTAAAACCAGATGTTTACATACTGTCTAAAAAGACAACATCTAATTTCACTGTCTGACATATTTATTCACCATATGTTAACATCCGGTTTTAACTGCTTAATTTAACTACTCCTTGAAAAAAGAAACCCCAGGAGCTTAAATGGAAGAGTTTTTTTAAGGTTGTCACACATACTTACACATCTTTCTGTAGTCTAACATCTAACCAGTCACCTATTATGTTGCCCCCTTAAACCATTCATCCTCACTGCTCACAGAGTGTGATTATTCTGCTGTAAATCCTGAATCCTTGACCCTTTTCCCAGGTGGTTTAACAAACATTTGCACCTTGTATTATGTGACTGCAGGTTCTCACCTCTTGACTGTGAAAATAAACAACTCATAAGTGATATCAACTGGACTGACCTACAAGACCGTTGGGCGGCTCAGAGGAAAACGTGTGGCATTGTCTATAAGTATAAAGGACATTTTTATAGACTTGTTTTCCACTATGTATTTTAATGCAACATGTACAGTACTCTCCACAATAAATGCTCTGCTTGGTAGAGATGTTAATAAAAAGCCTCAAAACAATTACTTATGGAGACCCCCAAGATGCTACAAGTCTCTAGCAGCGTGGGTTGGACGTGAGTTACCTCCCTTAACATCATGTTCAGTGTGTGTGGTGTAAAGGTAAATATGGGCCCTGGTCTAGCTTTGTTTGTCTCCTTTAAACTTTTTACGAATTGCTCTCAGTTCAAATACTGGCTAGATTTGGTGAGTAGCTATTTTATTATTTCTGCACAGATCTGCATTTCATGCAAGGCATGTTCTCTTGTCTTTCCCATTTTGAGGGGTGGCTAAAAGTCATGGGCTGCACAGAAGCATAGTTGGTAGCACTGTTGCCTTGCAGCAAGGTCCTGGGTTCAAATCCTGGCCTGGGGTCTGCATGGAGTTTGCATGTTCTCCCTGTGCAAGAATGGGTTCTCTCCGGGTTCTCCGGCTTCCTCCCACAATCCAAAAACATGGCTGTTAGGTGAATTGGTTTCTCTAAAAAAAAATTGCCCTTAGGTATGAGTGTGTGTGTGCATGGTTGTTTTTCCTGTGTTGCCCTGTGTCAGACTGGCGACCTGTCCGGGGTGGAGATAGGCACCAGCCTCCTCCCCCCGCAACCCTGCGTACAGAAAATGGATGGATGGATGGCTAAAAGTCATATTTAGACATGATAAACTTAGAAAAGTAAAGGAATAATCAAAAAATGATTCAAGTTACATTTATTTTTATAGAATGATTAGAGGTGCCAGTAACTGTAGCACTGTTTGTAATACTTATAACCTAAATAAAATTATTTTTGAAAAAATTAGTAGGATTTTTCTTTTTCTGTGTGAGATTATGCCGCTTCTATAAAGGATGCATTTGTTTCAAAGCTTTTTACTCTGTTTAGGAAGGGTGCAATTATTGTAGAGAGCACAGTACATTTTCTTCTTCTCTTTCGGCTTTTCCCTTCAGGGGTCGCCACCGTGAATCATCCATCTCCATTTACTTCTGTCCACTGCATCCTCTGCCCTCACACCAGCTAACTTCATGTCCTCTTTCACCACACCCACAAATCTCATTTTTGGTCTTCATCTCTGCCTCATGCATGGTGGCTCCAACCTCAGCTTCCTTCTACCGATATAATCATCGTCTCTCCTCTGAACATGTCCAAACCATCTCAGTGCTCCTCTCAGACTTGATCTCCAAAACATCTAACATGAGCTGTCCCTCTGATGTACTCATTCCTCATCCTATTTATACTCGTCACTCACAAAGAGAATCTCAACATCTTGAGTTCTGCAACCTCCAGTTCTGCTTTCTGTCTTTTCCTCATCGGTACGTTCTCTAAACCATACAACATTGCTGGTCTCTCTACTGTCTTGTACAACTTTCCTTTCATTTTTGTTGAAAGTCTTTTATCACACATCTCACCTGACACTTTTCGCCACCCATTCAAACCAGCTTGCACACACTTCTTCACCGCTTATCCACACTCTCCATTGCTCTGGACTGTTGAGCCCAAGTACGTAAAGTCCTCTACCTTCTTTACTTCCACTCCCTGTAACTTTACAGTTCCACTTGTGTCCTTCTCATTTACGCACATGTATTCTGTCCTGCTGCGTCTAATCTTCATTCCTCTCTTTTCCAGTGCATTCCTCCACCTCTCTTGCCTTTCCTTTACCTGCAGCCTGCTTTCAGCGCAGATCACAATGTCATCATTGTCAACATCATAGTCCATGGAGACTTCTGTCTAACCTCATCTATCAGCCTGTCCATCACCAAAGCAAACAAGAAGGGACTTAGCACCTTGATGCAGTCCCACCTCCACCTTGAACTCCTCTGTCATTACAGCACACCTCACTGCTGTCTCACAGCTCTAATACATGTCCTGCACAACTCTAACAAATTTCTCTGCCACTCCAGAGCATCTAATGCAATACCACAGCTCTTCTCTCGGCATCCTGTCATATGCTTTCTCTAAATCTGCAAAGATACAATGCAGCTCTCTCTGACCTGCTCTGTACTTTTCCTTCAGCATCTTTAAAACATAAATTGCATCTGTAGTAGCTACTCTTTCTTCGCATGAAACAGTATTGCTGCTCACAAATGCTAACTTCTGACCAACACCGAAGTAGAGAGTGCTGTAAATGTATTTCATAAAAACAACAACAATAAAAATAATTCAGGCAACAATGTCCTGTCATCTTATTTTAAATGTGCAGAGATTAAAATCTGGCATGATGTTACTTGTCCATTTCCTGCTGTCGTTTGTTCAGGCTCAGGTTCCCTTTGTCATTCTGACATATTTGTGACTTCTTCTATATATGAATATACAGAATATATAATATACAGATCAAATACATATAATGTTTTTTGTAACTTTTGACTGTTATTGTGTTCCACTTTTCAATGACCTTACTCTTATGTACTCTTACTTTTTAAGTCATAGTAAGTGTGTGCATGTATCTGCTGTTCATCCTTGTGACACAGGGTAAATAGCACTTAATTAGAACTTTTTTATGCAAAATATATGTATAAGTAGAAAGTGCATGTTTGGTCCGAGAATTCATTGTCCACTTGTAAAAATGAAAAACAAACAGTCATATTTGTGCTGCTGGGAATCTAAAAATAAAACTTGCATAACACGAACTGAAACAGCACATATTACTGTAAAACATCGGGAGTAGGAGGCAGAAAAAAAAGAAAAACTTGTGGTGGGATGAAGTAAACAACCAGCAGAATATGTGATTAGCATTAGGATAAATATTAACACAGGTGAACAAAACTGACAACAACTGCAGACAACTTTCATATGTAATAATGAAGTGTCACAAGTCAGGTTTAAGTTAAATACATTTCAGACTACATACTTAAGATGTCAGGATTTTGGGTGTTTCTGTCCTCTTTGAGGTGATTACTCGGTCTGAGCATAATGTAGCTTTTAGGCTACATAGTTAAACACAAACAATTTAAAGGTGTTAAATAACCACGTCATTTAAAAATGCTGTGTGTAGAATAATTACGCTGTTAGTCTTAATGTGAAGGGTGATTAAAGATTTTATGAGAATGCAACTGATTTTTGCAGTGACTTTACACTGAGCACAAATCAGCAGGGGTTTGTAAAGATGTGAGTGAAAATAGTGATTTAAATTTAAAAAAATCAAGTCTTGAAAAATGCAATGCTAAGGTAACTCAATGCAGATAAATCCACCCTCTTTGCACGGGGCTTTCTTAATAAATATCCACTAATTATGACACTACGTTTATAAATAAGCCTTAAATCAATTACAAACGGAAATCATATATGTACAAACCTGAGTTGGTCTGCATGATTAAGGCCCAGACGTTACCAACCATTCATCAAGATAATTATTCAATTTGGCTGATTTTACTTAATCTATTCTTGAACACATACTAATTTTTGCTAACTCTGTAATATTCAATGTCACATCCAACAGGTCATCTAGCAAGGCTAAAGTTATCAGCAGGGGTTTGCTCACTGTAGTTCAAATCATGTCTAAACCAAACCCTATAAGAAGGATGTGATATACATTCAACGGATGAATATGGCAAATGTTTCAGATAGGTTGTTATGTAAGCCTAGTGAAGCCAGTGGACAATCTGCTGGTCAACAGCTCCTTCTTAAGAGAGAAGGGAAGACTGCTGTTTCTTGTGCTTTTTGTGCACATATTTTGAGCTGTAGAAGTGTTGGAATATTGCAAAAATAGCTGATCAAAGAACATTGAGCGGCGATACTCAGTGATTCACAGAGGAGATACAAGGAACTTTAGCAGACAACAGAAAGACTAACTTGATTATTGGTGAATTTATTTTATCACATTAAGATTTCTAACACAATCTGCAATTTAACATACATGATTTAGAAATGCTGGAAGCCTAATGCAAGACTTTAAAGAGTAACTAAACCCCAAAACAACTTTTTGTGCTTCTATACATGGGTCTTTACCAATGCAATCTTTCAGTTTCTGAGATTATTTTACATTTCCATGTAAACTTGTTTAATTCTACACTTTTTGGTCTAAAAACGTCTTAGTGCTGGCCTCTTAGATTTGAAGTGTGGCTACTGCATTTGAATTTTGTGATTGGCGGAGAGCGGTACATCTTTTCCACTCTTTATGTCACAGGCATGGTCTCACAGACACGCCCCGTGGGTTTGGGTATAAAACCATCTTTCAGACACACTCGCCCCGTGGCGAGTTTGGAGTTGGATTGCGTTTTTCAGGTTACCATTATTATCACATTAGCACATAGTTAGCATAGCTACCATACTGTTTTGAAAGTTAGTCTATGTTAGCATTACCACTCAGAGGTTGGACCCATCCTGTCTCCCTCTGCTTCAGCCGCACTGGCAGGGCCGGCATTGGGCAGCGCTGAGTCAGCGCCCCGAGCCAGCGGCTCGAATTGATACGGCTCGGGGCCGCTGGGCTCCATAAAAAACTAAATTGGATTAGAAAATAATGCTATTGGCAAGTATTTTAATTCAGATATCGGGATGAAATCAACAGAAAACTGGATCAAAGCATCTCTTAGAAAAGCATGTCTTAGAATAATGTCTGTTATGCTTCATTTATTTCATACATAATGGAAGAGTTGCTAAAAGTAGCTACATAACATTTGATCCACATTTTCCGCGCAAAACCTCCAACAATTGTTGAGAAGATTTTAATTACATGCATAAGGTTGTTTCTTCTGTCATCACAAGAATGTTAAGAATCAGGCAAGAGGTGTGACCTCGACTCCAGGTCAAGGGGTGAAATGAACAATGAAGTCCAGTGGGTTTTACAACCCCATGTCACGCTGCCCTATTCCTGCCTGATTGTGTTCACCTGTCTGTCTCATCATCCACACCTGATCCTACTCACCTCCTGCCTTTAAGACCCCTCACTTCCTTTCACTCCCGGCCGGATCATCCTAGTTCTCCTTCCCTCCTAGTAGTCAGTAGTAATTGTCAATCCCCATGGTGTGTCGTCTTCCTGCTGTCTTCCTTCCCTGCCCGATGTCCAGTGTTTCTGTTCCTGCCATCATCATCATCATCATCATCATCATCATCATCATCATCATCATCATCATCATCATCATCATCATCATCATCACCACCTCCTCACTATAATAAACATCCTGCACCTTCCTTCAGCGAGTGCGTTTGGGTCCATTCTCCACACACCACGTGACAGAATGATCCGGCCTTAAACATGGACCCAGCACTCGCCCGGGAGATCGCCGCCCTCCGCCAGGACGTCTGGGCCAACCTGGCCAGACTCGCTGCCTCTTCTCACTTTCCTGTGCGGGTTTCCGGAGCTGAGGAAATCCTGGGAGTGCTCCCTCACTTCCAGAGTGTGTTCTCTGCTCCGGATCTCGCCGCGCTGCGGAGCGAGGCGGAGAGGGTTCGCAGGGAGGCGTTGGATCGGATCATCGGTCCGCCCTCTCCGTCTCCACCATCTGTCCGCCGGCAGAGGTCCCGCTGCGCCGCCGGGACTGTTTCCGGGAGCGGGGAGCGGAGCGCCGCACCTTCACCGTCCGCATTCGTCGGCACAAGGTTGGCGTTCTGTTCCCCGGGGACTGGTCCTCGACGGCATGAGCCGCTTCTGCTGACTCACCGCAAGTAGCGACGCTGCCGAGGTGGGGCCGCTTCCGGAGCAGTTCCAGCTCCAGTCCGTGAGCCCGTTTCGGCTCCAGTCCGTGAGTCCGTTCCAGCTCCAGAATCCGTTCCAGCTCCAGATCCCGTTCCAGCTCCAGTCCATGAGCCCGTTCCAGTCCATGAGCCCGTTCCAGTCCATGAGCCCGTTCCAGCTCCAGAGCCCGTTCCAGCTCCAGAGCCCGCCGTTGTTGTGGCTGCCGTGTTTCTGGCGGTCACAGCGGCGGCTCTCCAGCGATGGACATTTCCCCATGCGTCGCTGGAGCTCCCGGGGAGGGTCAGGGAGGACCCGTCCCCGTCGCTGAAGCTCCCAGGGAGGGTCAGGGAGGACCCGTCCCCGTCACTGGAGCCTCCAGAACGGTCGTCTCAGCAGGCGTCCGAGCCTCCAGAACGGTCTTCTCAGCAGGCGTCCGAGCCTCCAGAACCTTCGTCTGAGGAGGCGTCCGAGCCTCCAGAACCTCCGTCTGAGGAGGCGTCCGAGCCTCCAGAACCTCCGTCTGAGGAGGCGTCCGAGCCTCCAGAACCTCCGTCTGAGGAGGCGTCCGATCCTCCAGAACCTCCGTCTGAGGAGGCGTCCGATCCTCCAGAACCTTCGTCTGAGGAGGCGTCCGAGCCTCCAGAACCTTCGTCTCGGGAGGCGTCCGAGCCTCCAGACTCTCCGTCTGGGGAGGCGTCCGAGCCTCCAGACTCTCCGTCTCGGGAGGCGTCCGAGCCTCCAGACTCTCCGTCTCGGGAGGCGTCCGAGCCTCCAGACTCTCCGTCTCGGGAGGCGTCCGAGCCTCCAGACTCTCCGTCTCGGGAGGCGTCCGAGCCTCCAGACTCTCTTTGGCACTACCTGAACCTCAGAAGAGGACCTAAGGGCCGTCCGCCCGACCTCCGTCCAGCCAGAGGACGCCGCCGGGGCCGTCCGCCCGACCTCCGTCCAGCCAGAGGACGCCGCCGGGGCCGGCCGCCCGACCTCTAGGACCTCAGGGGCCGCCGCCGAGGCCGTCCGCCCGACCTCCGTCCAGCCAGAGGACGCCGCCGAGGCCGTCCGCCCGACCTCCAGGTCCTCAGGAGGGGGCCCCCTCCACCCACCCTGGCAAGGGTGCTTGTTTTTTTTCTCTTCCCTTTCTTTTTCACTCTTTCCACGGTGTCTGGAATCCACCTTTAAAAGGGGGGGGGGTCCTGTCACGCTGCCCTATTCCTGCCTGATTGTGTTCACCTGTCTGTCTCATCATCCACACCTGATCCTACTCACCTCCTGCCTTTAAGACCCCTCACTTCCTTTCACTCCCGGCCGGATCATCCTAGTCCTCCTTCCCTCCTAGTAGTCAGTAGTAATTTTCAATCCCCATGGTGTGTCGTCTTCCTGCTGTCTTCCTTCCCTGCCCGATGTCCAGTGTTTCTGTTCCTGCCATCGTCATCATCATCATCATCATCATCATCACCACCTCCACACTATAATAAACATCCTGCACCTTCCTTCAGCGAGTGCGTTTGGGTCCATTCTCCACACACCACGTGACACCCCACCAGCCAGTTGCAGGAGACAGATTGTATCAAGGGATTTCCCCCCCATCATAAACCAGTATTTTATGACATTCTTCTGAGCCTAAATTACACCTCCTTGTTTTGGCAGTTGACCTGTAGGGGTTACTGAGCTGTAAATTTCAATTCCAGAGAACAAGTTAGACATACCTGTAGTTGCTTGTTTTCCACCATAAACTACTTATCTGCTTGGGGCCATGTAGAAGGAAACAGCCAATCACATGTGTTAATTGTAGAAGGAGGAATCGGCCCCTCTTCCATGAGGTGGTGACTGGTAGCAGAATTTCAAATAAAAGGCTAAAGTAGATGAAAGATCTTTGAATAGAGTGAACGCTCTATTCCTGATATATGTATGTATTGTACTGAAACTATTGAGTCCTGTGTGATTTTTTTCTGTTGTTTCCAGGTTGTCAGAGAATAAAAGAACCGGGGAGAAAATGGGGACTTCAGTGTCTAGTATGGGAATTAGACTGAAGGACAACACTACTCATCCACCTCACCCAAAGATGCCTAAATGAGGTGAAAGCAAAGCTATGAATAAAATTATATCATGATTTCTATCGTCTTACACTGAGAGAGTATGTGTTTTTAAATGTTTATTGTGAAAGTTTTCCAAATTAAATTTTCCGTATATTTTTATTATTAGAAGCCAGTGAATCAAAAATATAGAAGTTTTTTAAAAGTGGCCAAAAGAGACACAAATAATGTGAGCGAGTTTTTCTTTGGCGTCTGTCTCAACAGCAATTCAAAGCCATGCTGCTGGTTTGGTAATTATTATTCTTTTGCTTTGGGGTAATCTGAGGCAAACATGGGTTAATGCGTTGTGAAGGCAAAGTCCTCTGCTGACTGTCTTTAATTTTTGAAACAGCTCTGATGAGAAACTGCGATCTAATAGGAACAATGATGTGCACCCATTTGGAAGAGAAAAATTACTTTATTCCTCTGTCAGTTTTCAGGAAGCTGTGTTAACTAATTTCCTCCTGGATACAATATCAAGCCATCTTTTGAATCACAGGTGGCCTCACGCTAACCTCCCAATCAGGGGAAAATCAAGAGATCACAACAGAGCTGACAAGACCATTAACTACTGCCATTTTACATTCATTATACAGAGCTCAATCACAGTTGGGAATACATATTCATAACTCCAGCATTAAGGCTGTTTTTAAAGATAGATTTTATAACAAATCAGATATTTCCTTGATAAAGCTTATAGTTAGAGTGGCTTAGGTCATCCTGAGCTATCTCTGTAGTTATGCTGCTATAGGCTTAGACTGCTGGAGGACAGACTTACCAATTTTCTTCACTCTGCTACTTCCTTTTCTCCTACGACTCTCCAGTTGTATTACAGTACATTCTGTTATTTCGACTGTTAACTTTGTTTTCTCTCAGTGTTTTTCTCCTCATCGAAGATATACCTGGTCTGGTATCCTGCTTGGCTGCAATGCCCTGTTGGACGGGGGTCATCGACTGGGATGATCCTCTCAGTAACTGAACATCCACTGTGTCCTGTTATCAACTTTTTACTTTCTGTAACATAGAAAGTTCTCTTATATCGGATCTTCTGTTCCTTCTGTGTTCTGCTCTGTCTTCTCAAACCCCCAGACGGTCGTGGCAGATGGCCGCTCCTACTGAGCCTGGTTCTGTTGGAGGTTTCTTCCTGTTAAAGGGGAGTTTTTCCTCTCCACTGTCGCTACATGCTTGCTCAGTATGAGGGATTGCTGAAGGATTGCTGTGGTTGGAAATCTGCCCAACCTCACGCCAATGACTGACGCAATCTGCTGGGATTCCTTAAATAGGAAACTTTTTAACTGATTGGAATGTTTGTATAATTGTATTGAAATGACTTCTTGTTAAGTGCCTTGAGATGACATCTGTTGTGAATTGGCGCTATATAAATAAACTGAATTGAATTGAATTGAATTAATTCCTTATGTGTTCACCGGCATCGGAGCCTCAATACATTAATGATAGAAAAAAACCTGCGAAGAAGACTTTAATCACTTTTAATGTTCAGTGCCCGCTTTTACGACATGCCTGTTATTGCACAGTGTTGGAAATGTTCAATTAGCCCAGTTTGCGTGATAAGATGTTGAACATAACTTATGTATCATTACATCTATGAGGAAGTCATGTACCTCATAAATGTAATGAAACGTTAATTCTGAAACACCAGGCTGAGAGTGGTGTCTGTTGAGGATTGCCTCTGCACTGAGGGCCGCCCATAAATGTCACATGTGCCCATGTGCAGTATTTCAGACATTCACTATAGTCAAGGACACTATATGTGAGGGAGATATTACACTAAGCTTTAATATGAAATGCAGCCAGTGTTGTACACATTCATGCGTCAACTATATCAAAAAGAATACCTTCTTTCTAGTTTTTTAGCATTTATAATGTAAGTCAAGTGTTCAGTCCCAAAACAAAAATCATAATGTCCGTTTATTTTTTATTTTATTTGAATGTGTTAAACATGTATTTAAATAAAAACATTAATGTGCATATTCATAGGAAAATCTAGTCTTTGAATTTTGGTCTGAGCCAGACTTTTACATCTGTTCGCTTCTCTTTTACTACACATGCTCACACATACTATATTTTATGCTTAAAAGTAGCGGTTCAAACCTTTTTGTGTCTTTTTCAGACAGAGGAAAAAACACCCAAAATTTTAACTATTAAAGCACTTAAAAGTTGGTGCTCTGGCCTGATAAAATTATCTAGTTTTTATAAATGGACAACTGTATATCCCCATTAATGCAGAAAAGTTAGATGGCAAATGTTATGTAGCGGTTTTAGATTTCAGCAATATTTAGAAGCATTTTTCCCTTTTGGCTGTGCAGAAAAAGAAATCTGGATGGACTCCGTGGCTGGAACACGTTACTACAAGGTGAATGCCGATCTCAATGTGAAAGTCCAGTTTTTTTTTTCTTGTTTTTTTTTGGAACAAATTAAAATGATCGGGGCAGATGATAGTAGAGGCTGAATATATGCCCCCCTGAACAAACATAGGGAAACACAGATGAGTATGGCACTTTTGCCAACATGAGCCTGAGTGGATCTTCTTACCTGCCTGACTGCATTTCAGACCTGGACAAAGCAATGAACTACATTATATATTTGTAAGGGAATATTAGCAACTACCTTCCCTATGGGGTACAGATCGTAATCATGAAAATGTCTTACTGTTAAACAGTTGTTCCCTTTCAAAAAGAACATTGCTGTCCACTTTTCACACTTAATTTCAGAATCCACTGAAAATATGAGTGACGACTGTGAACAATGCAGAACATAGCACTCTGAAAACGCAAAGAATTTGTCTTACAGTTAGTTTTGACATAAGAACAGGACAAGTTTTTGTGCCTCCTTTTTTCATATTCATGACATTGCATTCTTTTTCATTCTGCATGTTGGTAAATCGTTTTTTTCGGTTGTCTGTAAGGAGCTTCAAGAGTCCCAGCTGTCAGTTAGTTTTTCTGCTTGTTCACCCACACAAAGGCACCCCAACAATCTAATTTTACTGTTCCATCCCAAAACAAAAGCATGATGCATAAGAACTGTCCAACTTCCAAAATAGGAATAGAGTAATGGCTGAAGATTGTGGGTAAAGAGTTTGGCATTTTGCAACTTTAGTTCAGTCTTCATACTTAGGTTATTAAGCAGGTTAGATGCAAAATAATTCAGAGCAAAGAAAGTTTGAAAAGTTTACATTATGACAAAAACATGCCTTTCACTTTATTTTTGGCTTCAGGACATCCATTGTCAAGCAAGTGCCAAGCTGGCCTTCTACAAAAGAGTGGGCAATAGAGTCATGTTGACACCAGTGCAAAGCCTAGGTGGCATTCACACAATGTGGGTGTGAGTATATCTACCCACACAATGAGATGGAGACTTCTGGACAACAGCCTTGTGACAGGAAGGGCAACAAAGAAGTTGCAAGGCCAGAAATTCAGCGGGAAGTACAAAGATGGACAGAAACAGACTTATCTACTCTTTTTCTAAAGCACATATAATTACCTTGTCTTTGAAAGTGTGCTATACAAATAAAATTGCCTTGCCTTGCCTTGCCTTTCTTGTATACAGCAGTGCTTACCAAACTTTCAGTCTCTGACCCATAAAAGGACAGTGGACCGACAGTGGCTTCTTTTGGATGATGGGGTGCTAACAATGTGCGGAAGTGTTGTGTCTTGCAATGTGTCCCAAAATGGTCCTGGCCGCAAGTTTAGGAACCACTATAATAGAGAATCTGAAACATCATTTGTCACAAGTAGAAAAGGTGAATGCGAACATGAGCACTGTGCTGTGCCAACAGTTAATCATCCTGATACAATCCATGTGTGAGGTTGGTTTCTATTAAAATGATTGGGCTTACTCACAATTTTGCACAAGGATTCTGCTAGGAATAAACAGTGTCATCAAAACATCCTCCAGGAGCTACTTCTTTTCAACTATCAAGGCACAGATTGATGTTGATCTGTGTGTGATCTAACACCATGCCAAAAGCCAAAAGTATTAATAAAGTGTCTCAATAAGTAATTCTAATCCTATGCCCAGGAAACTCTACATTTCATAACCACATTAAAAACCAGTTGGCTATTCTCAAAAACAGCAGCTGGATTAGCTGAAGCCAACAAATTGTGATCATCTCCAAGCATTTATAAAATTGGAATGAATCACCATTCATCAGAATTTGGTCCATATCCAGCAAACCAAATCCAATTGTGTTATCTATAAAGACCAGTGGTCAACACTATAACTGTTAATTCTTTACAAAACATTATTATAATTGGTAACCAATGAGGTACACAGTTATACAAGGTTTAAACTGTTCTTTCATACATAATGTTAAAGGCACAAAACACATTTGTGTCCTGGCCAAAAGATCAGTCATGTTCAATTGTCAATATAAACATGAATAATGGACATGGAATTTTCAAATACAGTCGTGTCAAAGTAGTGAAGAAACTGATTTTAAAAAAACGTTTATAGATTTTTCATATGCACTGAAGTCATGTGTTCAGTCTGTTAAAGTCAAGTTAGATTTACCTTTTTCATATTTTACACCATGAAATCCACACTAAACCGTTTGTTTTTTAGCCATTTTGTCTTACCTGGTGTGTCCCCATATGGCTTTGGTGGTTTGGCAGTCTCTGGTTTGCTGATAGAGGACTTAGTGGTGCTCTTGGACTCTGTTGATGTCACCACACTGAACGTCCTTTGGGACTGCCTTGTAGTAGTGCTAGTGGTTGTTGCCACTGGAGTAGTTGGAGCCCTGGTGAATAGCGTTACATTGAGTTCCGCTTTGCCGTCATCATCTACGCTATCTGTCCCTGTGGGTCCCCAGTCAATGAAACTAGGCACCGTAGTAGTTCGGCCCTCCTGAGACTTGTCGTAGCTGTCCCATTTGAGTTGCCTCCTCGCTCTAATTAACAACTTCCCTCTTGATAAAGCCACTGGAGTTTCTACTATCCCAGCCAAAGGGTCACTTGGTTCTGTTTGAGAGTATCTCGACCAGCACTCCTTACAAGCTGCTTGTCCTCTATGTGCTAACTTTCGATGTGTTTGACCTTTGGATTTCAGCCCCATCCCTGCCCTGTTCTCTGAAGGTGGAGGAACAGGGTGGAGGAGTCGGCGCGCCAATGGGCTCACCGTTCTCCAGTGAAGCTTGTTGGGCATATCCCAGAGAGGCTGCAAGCGAGGCCGGGAGTGAGCAATCAATTTAGGTGTGAGCTTGATCCCCAGACCCTGGCTGAGGGGACTGCACACAGAGAAGTCCAAGGTGAGGTGAGTCATGGCCAGCAGGATCCAGACCCTGTGCCCCACACAGCTGCCTGGCCTCAAAGCAGACGAACTGCAGAGAAAACACAAAATATAAATGAGACATGTCATTTTACTGGAAAGGATAATCTAAATAAAACATCCCATTCAGACTTGCCACCATCTGGTTATTGTAAAATTGTTCATATATGAATTAACAGTCATTATTCATTCGAACACCAGTCAAAGTTTAGTCTTTACAACTTCTGCAACAGCCACTCCATTTGGCTTTAACAACAATTACTTTACAAAGGGCTCTTGAATTGCAGCATAATGGTCACTTGTAAAGTAAATGTTGTAGAATACATGAAAGATGCTGGATTTGCAACTCTTTGCTCTAAACTATTAATGGCCTGATAGAATTATCCTTCACATTCCAGATTTGTATCAGTTAGACCAACATGCAAGGTCAGGTGTGCTTTAGCTGATCATCATATCCCGCATTATCTCCCCTAGACACAAAGTCATCTGATTCCTAAGGAGCAAGTTGATTATGCAGAGCAATGCTCAAGGCGGATCTTTGCCAGCAGATTACACAGCATGACAAATATATTGCAGATTTGTTTGTTAATTATTATTTTACTGATAGTTTACTGAATAGTACTGGAAAGTCTTGACTTCTGTATAGACTTCACTTTCTGATCACAAGGTGATAGATGGGCTGTGTATTCAGGCAGCGGCCTGGTAGTGGGCTGCTTTTAAACTCAACCTTCAGAGGCCCCTGGGACAAAGCTACACATCGATTCCTGAGGGAGAAACCTCATTATAGGCTATCTTTCATCTCTGCTGTCCTTGCCCAATTTAAGCCCACAAGGATAGCTCCTTTTGGAGGCATCACAGAGTTTGATGACAAATGAAACGGCCCGGTCGAGTTCATCAATGGTTAGAGGCATCAAAAAGACATCAGATAATTATAGAGTCTTGTTTGTGCAACTCTGACTCAACACTATCACCCTTATGCTGTCTAATTGTACTTTACATAGGAAAGTAGATATATTACAATTATTCAGTTAGTGATTTGACTAATTTAATCGATTCAATGCAAAACATAATCCTGTGTGTTGTGTTTTGTGAATAAAATGATTTTTATAGTGCATAAGAGTAGGACTGACAATGATAAGAGAACCCAAGTTTTTTATTATACCCCGCTTTTCAACTGAGGTGTGAGGGACCAACAAGCTATTGATCAAGGGATAATTTAAAATGGCATTTTAATTGAGCCATAAAAGGTGACTGATGTGATCACGAGAGAGCTGTGACAAGGTCAGTGTACTATCGACAGCTAAAAATATAGGCGATAATTTGTCTTGTACGAGCCCTGGCCCTGACCTCAGACTTTCTGGCACTGATCCTGGCTCCCACCCAATCTGGAGACTCGAAACGATTCACTTCTAACCCTACGGGCCAAATTAATGCAATATATGATGGGGGAAGTGGATTTTGCTTGTCAATAAATTTACTTTTCAACAGGAAAAGTAGAGTTGTACAAGCTTAATGGGCATTATTGTAAAGCATTTAGCATTTAACCCAGAGTCTAAGGGAAGATTACAGCTAAAGTTAGAATAGAAAACTTCTGCAACAATCAAGTAATTCTTCATTTCTACGTGGCAGACAGGTGGGTATGGAAACATATATGAACACAGAGGATGCTCAGTAGTCCCAAACTTCTAAGAGGCTTCTACTGGAATTAAGACAAAAGTTCATTTTTCAGTACATGATTCATTTTTAGAAATTACTCTGATTTATTAGTAGTGATGCACAAAAAAGCATATATGTAGATCAACAAGAAACTGAAAGAGCTGCAAACACATTCCTCTTTTTTCCAAGACGTTTAGCATCTAGGAAGTTAAAGCTCCAGAAAAATGACGTACAACAAACACGTGATGTATTCATTGTGCAAAGAAACTATTGCAACATTTTTAATAGATCAGCTCTTACTCTATAGACTATAAAAAGGGTCAGCCAACAGCTAGTTTTATAGGCTGAGGACACTAGGTGAGATCAAATAAAATGGCTATTAATGAAGATTAAGATTTGAAGTAGCAGATATGAAATCAACGTCTCTGCTAAAGAGATATTCCATCTCTTTGGTTTAACATAGCTCAAAAGTGGGCTTTAGAAAAATCCCTGAATTGCCATGCAACCTTAAACATCCATTGTTGCTTCTGTATATGCTGGGGGGGTTAGCCTACTGATCTACTATGTGTAATTTGGTGCGTGTAACGTGTTCAGTGAGATTTTCTGGCCCCAATATTTCCAACATCTGCAAACATGTGACCAAGTAAGTCTTAGTTCAGCTATTTTCATCAGATGTGTGCTCTAGGCTGGACACCCTTTAATTATGTTCGGTACTCTTCTTTTAAAGGAAGCAGATCTTGAGTTGCCTTGTGTTGACAGAAATTACTGTTACAGACTGCCAGCAACATTGCTACAAAAGCTTCGAAGAAGCATCTACATTTATGTCTGTTCGTGTGTGTGGCAGCATTTTAGGTACCAGACAAGGGGCAAACTCTGCCGGCCAAATGTGATGGCAATATGGACATATAATACATAATAATACATAAATTGAGCTGCCATTAATTAAAATGAAAATGGTGATCCTTAGGTTTTCCAGAAGTACTGCTAAAATTGTGTGCTGTTGTCGTGAATCCCAGTACTGAGTTTTGTCTGATCTCTTGTGCTGGATGTAATGTTGCACCTCATGTGCCAATGTAGCTTGCCTCTCAATTATTACATACTAAGCACAAAATGTAAAGGAAAATAGTGTTTGTTGACTATTTCTCTGTCAAAGTTTGGGGGTAGTCTCTAATAAACCTTTCAATTGGTGCATTCATTGATATCTTAGAGGATAAAGTTTGCCAAGGAGTCCAAAGACCAGATATATGGAACTACCATGAGTTGCAGAATGTGATATTGATATCTCGATAATTTAATTCACCTGCAGTGATGACAAGCATGGATTTTCAGTGAGGGAGATTCCACCCCACACTATCACACTGCCACGACCAAAAGCTTATTGGCATTAGCAGAGAGGGTTGGTGCAACCCACATACTTTACTTAGCTGCTCAACCCACGAATGCATTTTCCATACAATTGTGGCACCAATTAAGGGGGAAAAAAACAGGCTTGCCGGCAGTAACTGGTTTACTCGAAAGAACCATTGTTACAAAAGAAAAAAACACACATTTTCTAACTGTTTGTGATGACTTTATATTGTTTGTAAACAAGAAAAAGTAATAAAGTATATCTTAACTAATGAATGTTATCCACTGATGAGAAATTCTTCATTGTTCTTTTACATTTGAAAAGCACAGAGTTTTTTTACTCATTCTTTACACACAATTTTACATGCTGATGTGCTTCCTGAATCGTTGTATTTGGATTGCATACTATTTACATAACTCCAATCACAACAGGACTTGCTAGAGATATAATATCCTAGCTGCAAGTAATATTTTCTAGGAACTACACATTCATAATTTAAGAGACACTAACACAGTCTGACATCCTGCATAATGAAAACATAATTTGGAAGTACACTGCACAGATGGCTGAAGAAGTAGTGCAACATTCTCGGCATGAACAAACCAGATCGCTTTCTGATGGCACTCTGTGCATGGCGTCCCATTTTATAAGCACATGCTATATCATACTGTCATGGCTGCCTTCAAAGTTTAGGTAAGCCCTAGGAATGTGGCAGGAAATCCTTTTAGTGGAGCTTGTGACATGCCCTTATCCTGAGCTTCTACTGGCCCAGTCTCACATTATTATCATAAGACCGATATAACACATGCAGCCCTTCTGGTTTAGATATATTGAGCTTTGCAGAGCTTTGCACGTGAACTGAACTCACTGTATTTTGTCAGTTGAAATTTATGGTGAGCTCACTCATTTTAACTTTTGTGAACGGTGCTCTCTCGCATCATAATTTTGTTCAAGAGATTGCCAAATTTCCATGGGGCCTTCCAAACAAAGGTCCAGCTAAAGCCATGGCTAAAACAATAAGCAGTAGCAGCGTCGACACTCTGTAATGTCTATGACAATGTCTATTAACAACAGGCCTTTATACAGGGTAAACATCAAATCTGGCAACACTAGTCAGAGTCGCACTGCGCATGGATCATGGATCATCAAATTGCGAAGCATGGAGGCAAATTCCAATGAATGAAGCAGCAGCAGCTCGAATTCTCCATCAATTATATGAGGGCAGAGGTGGCTAGAGTAAGAGTAGCAGTACTTCAACATATTTGTACTCAAGTAAAAGCAAAAAGTAGCTATTGAAGAAATTACTTAAGTAAGAGTCGAAAAGTATTTCATGAAAAAGGTTACTTTAGTACTGAGTAACTATTTAATAATAACTTTTAATGAAATATTTAAACATGATGTCATCAGACTGACAAAATTATTGCTATGTGCAAATTCTGGTATGCTGGTAAAGACCAAATTAACACAAATAAACAACATATTTACAAAATAACAAATTAAACATGAGAAACATGCAATTAAACATTTTTAAAATAAAAAAAACACATGAAACTAATACCTACAGTAGGTCATTTTTATATATTGTATGTTAGAACAGGGTAAAGTACTTCCATTGACGATGTATGGTGTTTACTGTATATTCACTATATCCAAAGTGCACAACAGGGACAGGGACAACGGCAGAGAGGAAATAATATTAGCACAAAGCTTGTGTACACTCAAGAGTTTTCACTTTAACATATTTTTATTAAAATATGTTTAAAATATGTTTGTTCTTCATTCACTGAAGTTATCCAGAAAAAAATCCCTAAAACAAAGCTGAACAAGACACTTTTTGAAAGGTGCTGCGGAAAGTTTGGACCAAAAAAAGATTGCAATGTATAACAATAATATTTAATATTTTAGTCTAAAACACTATGACTGATATTATGGTGAGTAAGAAACATGATCCACACATTCATTAGATGACTGGAGAAAGTTACAGCTGAAAGTAAAGCAGAAAATATGTTTTGGCATTATTTATCATCTCTCCTGGTATCTCAGCGCATCAAGCCTGTAGTTGAGCCAGACATACTGGGAACTGAATTACCAAGTAATGATTTGGAGAAAACCTTTAATTAGCCTGTTTGTTGGCCTGGAGGACTCTGGTTTGAAGGTCAGCAAAAGACTTGCTGGATTTTACCCAGGTCTTGACAGACAGCAGATGAAAGAGAGGCATCTTGGGGGTCAACCCACATCAGGCAAACCAAAATCTCTGTGCATGGCACGTAAGCTTGCAACTTTCAACTATCAATACACATACACAGCATGTTCATATGTATCATATTAGGTTGTCTCTTGTGATTTTTTTGAGACTCAGAATTAATTATATATGCCATATGTTCAATTACGCCGGAGTCTGAGGCCTCCCTCTGCAGTCCTTCATCAAACTCGGTGAGGAATTTCTACAGAAAGCTTGTGATGTAAGAGTAGATGTGACATGTAACATTTCAGAGGAGTGAATTGGGATTATGCTTTTCAAGCCCAATTATGAAAGAGTGCTACAGCAGGCTTCGCTGACCAAGATTTTTTTTTTTTGTTTAAGCTGTGACAGTAACTCTACTGGCAACTTATTCTGCTGCTACTTACTAATGCTACAGTCAGAGGGGGGTTTGCATAAATCACTGACAGTCACGCCAAAATCTTCACATAATGTCCATGTACAGGAATGTCAGTCTTAAAAGCACAATCAGTGTTTCCCATTCGTTTTAAAACATTACTGGAATATGATTTAAGGTCTAATTTACATAATTAAACAGTATATTAGCGATTATGATGAATAATGTATTTTAAGAATGTTTTTATAAAGAACATTCAACTAAAATAACTTATCTGGAGATTGCAAATGAAGGGTTACCAGCAAAATCTCCTTTGGAATGAGAAAGATACATTACTCATCAATTTCCAGCGTACACTATTGAAAACAATTACAATGTATTACATTTAGGTCAATTTGAAAGTGGAAACTTCACATTATCACTATAAGAGAATCAAAAGGACTGAAATGAATAAAGAAAAAGAATTTAAAGTGTGTGAACAAGATCCTAAGTATAATCCTGTCGGAACAGCTTGAGTGAAGAGCGACAGTGTTTATTAACAAAAAGCCATTTCTGCAGTGCGTTCTGCCCTGAAGATACAGGTCGCTCTGCATAAGTAAATGTTTGCTCACATGACAGATTTTTGACATGCGAAGTGGTCCTCTGTGGTTTCCATAAATAGAAGGGCTTCTTGCCTGTTGTTTTTCACACCCTCATGTGAGTGAATCCAGCCCGAGTAGCACTTGTGCTTAGCGGCCCCAATGACCAAGCCTCTCTAGGTGGAGTAATTACATTTTCTTCCCCGTTAAACTTTGCAGTTTGAGGTGCATGCAAAAATGTTGTTGTTTTTTAACCGTAAAATTATGAGCCTGTCCAAAGTGATGTTATTTAGCCGTTAAGATTTTTCATGGTGCATCACACCCCTCTGCACTCTCAGCACCAACACCATGAGTGCTGCAAATGCTTAGAAGAGCATAAACTGGCTGCTGCTCGGTCAAGACAGAGAAGCATGCTGCGATGGAAATCCCATGATGACCTAAATCTTAATAATAGTGTGTGGTCACAACTGCATTCTGCAAATTTACGACAATAATTATTTGGTCAATAAAAGTACATGATAATACATCAGACCATATCTGCTTTTTTTTTAAGAAATAAGCATTGATTAGAATTTAATGACCAATTCTCTTCATAATATTTGATTAATCAATCTAACATTTTAGTTGATTTAATTCACTCCTCTCCAAAATACACAGTTTTAGTTACTGTAACTGTTTTTCTCACACTTTTATTATTTTCTTAAACTATCTTAATATTTTGTTAAAGCATTTATTTGAATCAGAAAGCACATTAGTACATTGGCTAACTGAACATTTTTAATAAAGATTTTTACATTTGAGATAACTCATCACATCCATAAGGCTGACATCTTATCTTCTATCTGAATAAGGACAAGCAACACCCATTTCCAGGTGCTTCTGTTGTTCACCCAGAAAAGATCATGGTAGATGTGCACAGGTTATGCTCAGCACTTCATCGAACCATTTGCCAATGAGACCCAGCTAAATAAAGAAACATAGAGCAGGGTATTAGTAGCCTCAGGGTCAATTCACCACTTCAATGTTTTTTTGTTTTTTTTTTGCTACAATTCGTTCCCACATGATGTAATTTCAAACCAGCCAACTTATATTTTGTACCTGAAAAAAAAGCATTTGATACCCTTAAACCTTAACATTGCCTATGTCTTCATCTATCTTGGAAGTAATCTGGTGAAATAAGGAGATAAATAACAATTTAAAAACATGCTTGAAATGCATGTATAGTTTGATTGAATTGTGGTTCAGTATTCGAGGATTCAACTATATATTTTTCTATGGAATGTAACTCCAAATTATTTGCAGAAAATCTGCCTGTTCACAGATTTTTCATACAGCCTGTCTAAAATATAAGAAAGAAAGTGTAGATTGGAAAGCTGAAACAATCAATGCTACTTGTCAAGCTAATGGTTGTTTTTCTAAAAGCAGCCAATCCAGGAGAGTCGCTTATGATTGGCTGTAGCCTTAAAAGTGGAAATAAGGAAGACTAGATATTACTGTAGCTTATGTGGTGCTACCGCATAAGCTAATATCATTTATGTGGTTTACCCTGTGCATATTAATTTGTTAGGTGTGTTAGGTATATTTCGTGTCTGAACTGTGTTTGAACTGTTAAGATATGCAGTCATAAGGGTTCTTAGAGGCGGCTGTGGTCCCTAACATCTGCGAAAACTGTCTGGATGTCCACTTAAAAATATTCTGATTGTGATTAAAGTGTATGAAGCCTTGTTTAATAATACTTTGGACACCTTTGACAATTTAGAAAACTTACATCAACAAAATGTATCAATTGTAACTTGAGAAACAGGTGAAGTTGGATGAAAAGCAATCCATATTTTTACTAAAGTGCTCATATGTAAAAGGGAAATTGCCTGAATTTATATGGTGCTTTTCTAGTCATACTGACTGCTCAAAGCATTTTACATTAGTCACATTCACCTAATCGCACTCATACTCAGACAGATATCCAGTCGGTAGGCAACTTGGGGCTAAGTGCCATCAACGTGTGACAGGAGGAACCGGGAATTAAATCCACAACTTTTGGATTGCGAAACGACTGCTCTTCCCATTGATCCACAGTCGTCCCTTGTAGTGTGTCATTTTTATGACTGCACAAGAGCTTTATAAAGGATTTTATGACTCAGTGAACTCATCTTTTGTACCACATTGAACCTTTTAAAACAAAACTATTATCTCTGCAGCTAATCAGCCATTGCACCTAATTATTGTTTCTGCACCATATCCCTGGCCCACTTCCTGTGTCATCATCATATTCCGATCTCCTGTGCAAAGTAGGTCTTAATTAGAAGTAATTGGGAATTTTGCAGGAGTGAGGCTAGCAGATGGGTTCCTCACCTGAGGGAGGTGAAAAAGGCATCTTGTGTCCCTAGGCTGAAGTCAATAGAAATTTTATCAGCTCAGCCAATGAATACACATAATTTTCTAGGCAATACAGCCATTTAAAAAAATGCTCCACCTCTGTTGAAAAGCATGAAGTGATGTCATACCCTAACAAGCAGGATTTAGACTGATTCAGTGGTAGACATTTATTTAACCTCCCATCAGGGGGTTTGATGCTCCTGACAAAGGCACTTCTATTCAAGTCTGTTTGTTCACAATTTCAGAGTTCAAAAAGTAACCATGTATTCAGGGTAGCACTTGCAATTGTTGGGAGTATTTACAGGCGGAACTATGGTATCCGTTTCTCTCCCACTCGCTTCCAAAGTAAGCACTTGGAAGAAATAAAGAAGAGCCACTGGGGAAAAGGTATACCAGCTACAGGTCATGAAGTTTCAGGCTGCAGTGGGTGTTTTTCTCTTGTGGGTCCAAAGGGGCACGGCAGAGGTTAAAATGAGACTTTGTGAGTACATACTGGAGGACTGCATCTCAAAAACACCTGTTTCAGTTTTGCTTTCCTTTTAGCTATAATATTTCATTTCTTTGGGTGTGAACTTAAACAAAACATGCAAATCTATTTTATTTATGGAGTTTAAATGAAACATACATCATTAACTGTCTGCAAATTTGTAGGTTTAATTTACAAAACCATTTCAATTTACATTAGTATTTACAGTTACTAAAATTACCTTTTCTTGATTAACTTCTCATGGTTTTGTACATTTTAATGTCTTGAGGCATTTCATTTTCAATGCTTGGTATCAGTTAATGACATCTAATGAAATTATAAAGGCATGTTTATCGAGTTGAATTTGGGGATTTTGAATCTATCCTGGACCTTGATCGTGGACAGGTATGGCACACAAGACAGGAAACTGTGGATCCATATAAGCACACCTATGAATGAAACTAGGTAATGAAAAAATATGTTTGCCATTTTAAGATGAATTTACCAAAGAAAAGAGTATTCATTGAATTCAGTATAAACACTCAGGAGTTTTGGATTGTCCATCAAAAGCAACCTCTTAGAAACTAGTAAAGCACTCGGCAAACCCCCAGATTGTGCTCTGGAAAACCCCAAAGTCTGATCACTTGCTTTTGGACATTTCCAGAGAATGTCCTCAGTCTTGCTAACCGGTGGTGGTCAGAGTACGACAGTGTACGGCTGCCTCGCTTCTGTCAGTGTGACCCGGGCAGCTGTTGCTACAATGTGGCTTACCATCACCAGTGTGTGAATGTGTGCGTGAATGGGCGAATGACTGAATGTAGTGTGAAGTGCTTTGGGATCCTGAGGACTAGATAAAGTGCTACACATGTACAGTGTTCAAGTCAGAGTTCCAAACTGTTCCAGTTATTTTACAAAATATTCTGAACATTTGATAAGAATTTTTTTTTTTTTACCTTGTAAGATTTTATTTGATGGATGTAAAAAAAAATTTTAAAAAAATCACGAGATGCTGCCTTCCTATTTGGAAGTTTGGAAAATTTATTTTTATCTGCTCTCTTACAACTGGGCCAACTTGGATCAATTATAATTAAAATCTGTAAAACATTGAAAAGTAAAATCTAGACTGGATTATCATACAATAACCACAGCTAATTTCAATTCTATGTGATCTAGGTCAGTGTTTTTCAATCCTGCTACTCAAGGCATGCTCCCATGCATGTTCTAGATATTTCCCCGCTTCAGCACACCTGATTTTAATTGATGGCTGTTTAACAGACTTTTGCTGAACTGCGATCATCTGAAGCAGGAGTGTTGAAGCAAGGAAACATCTAAAACATGCAGGGAGATGTGCCTTGCGGGCCAGGCTTGGAAAACACCGATCTAGGAAGCCACAGAAGCAGCAAAATCTAACATATTGATTCTTTAATGGGAGTGCATTTAAATGTGTCTTGTCTGTCAGTGACTTCAAAATCAAAAGAATCAATGATTAAAACTTTAGTAGTGATTTCATCATGAAAGATGTCAGGGCAATAAAAATGGTGTTATAAAGCCCTCTTTGCATAGGAGCCCTGTAAATAAGTTCACTTTTGCTTAGATGTATGGAGTAATCAGAATAGTCTGGTTTCTCTGTTATGTTGTTACCTCTCTACTGGAATTATAAGCAAAAGTCTGAATATACTTATAGGAATATAGGACTTTCAAATTAATAAGTGAAAACTTTATGACGGAAGTGGACTGACAAACATTGAAACAGCAGATAAATTAGGACACGACGTTAAAAATAAAATCAGTAAGGAAAGTATGATGTTTTCCAAACTACCAATAACATTCTCTCTATTTGTGAAAAAAACCCAACATTTCAAGTTAGGAGTCTGAATGCAGGGTATAGCTTGAGTTCAAGCGGAAGACTGCAATTCCTCTGTGACTTCATTCAATAAAGGGCAGTTGCCAAAAATTCTCAAAACAAACACATCCTATGTTGTGCTGAGAGAGCCTATATTTGAAAAATTATGTGACTAAAATTAGGTCAAAACTGTCAGGTAAAAAATACCTAATTCCCACTTTCTATCTGAAAAAAACAAACATGTAAAATTATCTAAACCTATGAAATGCTACATTCATTAATCTACCTACAGTACACACCCTTACTGCAATCCATTGAAGTTTCTGTAATATGTCTTTACATACTGTGCAAGCCAGAATTTTCTTGGCATATATTTCCAATCAGATCATCACTGGTTGTAATTGAAGGTGTCTATAAACCGAATCAAAATGCTTTAGAAATGGTGGAATTCTGCATCCACAGGGTTGATCCCTTCAGTTTACAGGAGGTTAACTCCAATCAGTGTAAATCGTAGGGATTATTATAGCAGATTGTGTGTTTGTGACCTGAATTTGTATTGACAGTGAATGGTTTGCAAGTCAGTGACTTTAATTTTTTGACTCCCAATAATTTTAGTAAACTATCCACAACTCCTTGTCAACACATTTGTGAAAAGTGAGGACTTGAAAGGAAAACCTCAATCTGATTTTCACTCACGTGAGGCACATTACTAAATCAAATCACAAAGGAAAAGTATGCTGCAGATACAAAGTCTACTAATCATCCTAAATGTTTAATGTGTTTACAATTACATTTGCTTTAGAACACCATCACCCATACAGCTGAGGAAAGGGATACATTTGAATACACAGACTTGTATGTTTCCAGTGCAACTGCTAATATCCACTTTGAGGACAGAAGATGTTTGCTTGTGTTCAGCCTTGTTAGAAAAACCCTTTAAAGATCAAATGACTGTATGGAAACCTCTCATACTGCGATTGTAGCCTTGCATCATAACCACTTATCACACACCATCGTCACTTAACCATGCACTTGAACCACTACACCTCAGCCCAGGTAAGACCCTTCTGACATTAGTTCGAGAGTGGCTTGACATGAGGAATGCAACATTTGCAGCCCATGTTTTGGATTTGTCTGTATATTGGCTCTTGATGCACTGACTCCAGCCTCAGTCCACTCAGTATAAAGCTACAAAATTCTTGAATGGTTTTTACTTACTGGGCTACGGTTATCCTGGTTGGTGCTGCATCTTTTCCTACCACGCAACTTTCTGTGAGTATGTTTGAATACGCTACTCTATGAACAACCAGCTTTTTAGAAATTTACTTTTTTTCTGACTAAGGCCTGGTTCACACGGCAGGACTTAATCCAAGAGTTTCAGACCGCACAGACTGCAATAAAAAAATCATGGATATTCCTCTTTTGGTCCTAAAGTGTGTGGTGTGTTGCAACACGACAATGACAAGACACCACACATGAACTGATTTTACTCACAAACATTCCAAGCTCAGACAGGAAATCTCACAAAACCTCATGATATAAAACGTGACTAAAGTCAAAGGAGTAAATAAATATAGATGCCGAGGATGAGGCATTGGCAATTGTTTGTGGACTAGTTAACAGAGAAAAACAATGAAATCCTGGCATTGGATAAAGAAGTGGGCACAGCAGGAGCAGAGGCTTTCCTTGCTATATAAAGGTATAGAAGTAAATTATTAGGGTTTTTTCCCCATTTTTTTCACTGGGAAACGTCGTTATACACTTTGCTCTGACTGATATCTGTTTCGAAGCATTTGTGGACCGCGGTCAAGTGAGCCAACACTTGGAAATAATAATACATGCTTCAAAAGCGCATTCGCGAATCCCTGTCTGTCACCTCGCTTTCTAATTGGATACAAGTGACATTCAAAAGGCTGCATGCTTGTTTGTGCTCGCAACACAATACACACGCTGTGATATCGGGCCAAGACAGTCCAAGATGTTGAATAACTCCAAATTTAAGATCGGAGCACTCCCAAAGTCCTTCCGAGCAGACCAGAGCGCTCTGAACACACCACACATGGCATGAATATCTGTTAGGATTATTTAAAGAGCCATCCCAATAATCAGGGCATGTTGGGGCAAATCAGCCTAAAAATTCTGCCACATGAACCAGGCCTAAATCTTCTTGTGAAGGGTGTCAACAGCTTTCAATTAATAACTTAAGTTACACTTTCAGAAATGAGTAACAAAAAAAAGAATGATATCTTTGTTTTTGTTTTTTTGATGTACCAGTAGCCTATTATAGGACCAACACTGAGACGAAGCGTGCACCCTCAAACTCGGTCCTACACTTAGTTTAAACTTGTTAATTAGGCTAAAGACCGTGATGAAACCCACCCAGGAGAACATAAAGCAGAGTAGGGCTGTAAAGTCCTAGTCGACTGGTCGACTTATTAGTCGATGCATTATGAATCGACCAAAATCCTGATTGGTCGATTTTATGCCGTGTTAATTTTTGAAATTTGATTGGACAAGAGACATTCCATGAGAGCTGATCGGTGCTGATGTTAGAGTAGGCTACAACAGCGCTGCCTCTCAAGTGATATTGCTTTAACAGTCTCAGGGAGATCGAAGAACGTCCACGTTATTCAACGTGCTGTGGCTTCAGTTCTTAATTTGTAAATTAGGTGCCGGAACGCAAAGTACATGACAGTGCAGGTATGACCAGAGATGCGCACAGGTCCCGGAACGAAGTAAATGGTAGCGGGGAAAAAAACTTGTAAAAACATGATGTGGGCCTTACAGGCCTGAATGTTTTAAATATTGTAATGTTCTCCGATAGATGAAGACAATGGTTGTAATCGAATGCTTTAATGCTGACTGCTGTTAGCCGCAATCACGCCATACAAAATAGTAATCAAAAGAACTCTCACATAAACCGCCCACTGAGCAATAAAGGTCTATTAGACGTGTCGTCTAAATTCAAACCGAAATTAGCCCGTCTATAATCGGTCTATATTTTAGCCCGAATCTAGATGATAATAATAAAATAACTGTAAGTTGTGTAAATGATGGTCAAGTGCTGGATTTAAAAATGTTTAACAGTCATTGATCAAGGCAAGGCAAGGCAATTTTATTTGCATAGCACATTTTCAACAGCAGGGTAATTCAAGGTGCTTTACATTATTTGGTGATTTAAAAAAAACACATGGAATATAACATTGGAAATTAAAAGTAAAAGAAACACACATTACACATGATACACAAATCAAAAAAGCAAGAGAGCATGAACACATGTCATACATATGACATCAAGCATTTACTCGAAGGCAATTCTAAACAGATGGGTTTTTAGTCTTGATTTAAAGCAGTTCAGAGTTTCAGCAGCTCTACACTCGTCAGGATGTTTGTTCCAGATAAGGGGAGCATAGAAACTGAAAGCTGCTTCTCCATGTTTAGTTCTGAGTCTAGGGATGTTTAGTAGGCTAGAGTCGGAGGACCTGAGTGGTCTTGGTGGTTGGTACTGTGACAACAGTTCTTCAACATATTTTGGTGCTAAGCCATGTAATGATTTATAAACTAGTAGGAGTATTTTGAAGTCTATTCTCTGAGCTACAGGGAGCCGGTGTAGGGACTTTAGAACTGGGGTGATGTGCTCTACTTTCCTGGTTCTAGTGAGGACGCGAGCAGCAGCGTTCTGGATCAGCTGCAGCTGTCTGATTGACTTTTTAGGCAGACCTGTGAAGATGCTGTTGCAGTAATCAATCCAACTAAAGATAAAAACATGGATGAGTTTTTCTAGGTCATGTTGCGACATCAGTCGTTTAATCCTAGAAATGTTCTTCAGGTGATAGAAGGCTGACCTTGTGATTGCCTTTATATGACCCTGGAGGTTCAGGTCTGAGTCCATTACTACACCTAGGTTACGAACCTGATCAGTAGTTTCTAGCTGTATTAATTGAAGCTGTGTGCTGACTCTTGATCGTTCCTCCTTGTGTCCAAAAATAATTACTTCAGTTATGTTTCTATTCAGCTGGAGAAAGTTATGGCACATCCATCCATTCATTTGGTCAATGCATTGATTTAGGGTTTGAATGGGTTCAGAGTCACCTGGTGACATTGTAATGTAGAGCTGAGTATTATCCGCGTAGTTATATTAGCTAATGTTATTGGTTGCTATAATCTTGCCTAGTGGGAGCATGTAAATATTAAATAAGAGGGGCCCCAGGATGGAGCCCTGGGGCACCCCACATGTGATTTCTGTTCGTTCTGATGAAAAGTTTCCTATTGAAACATAGAAGTCCCTGTTCTTTCGGTAAGACTCGAACCAGCCAAGTAGTGTACCAGAGAGTGCGATCCAGCTCTCCAGTCGTTCCAATAAAATATCATGATCAACAGTGTCAAATGCTGCACTGAGGTCCAACAGAACCAGCACTGTGGTTCTACCACAGTCTGTATTTATGCGGATGTCATTGAATACTTTGACGAGGGCAGTCTCTGTGCTGTGGTGAGCACGGAAACCAGACTGAAAAACATCAAAACGGTTTGTCATTGTTAGGAAGCTATTTAACTGCTGAAAAACAGCTTTTTCAATAATCTTACTGATGAATGGAAGATTAGAGATTGGCCTGTAGTTTTGCATTAACGTGTTGTCCAGATTTTTCTTCTTTAGTAGTGGTTTAATAACTGCTGTTTTTAAAGCCTGAGGGAAGACACCTGATCGCAGTGATGAGTTCACTATTTGAACAAGATCAGACCCAATAACAGGAAGAACTTTCTTTAGAAAAGCTGTGGGTACGATATCAAGAAAGCAGGAGGAGGAGCTTAATTGGATAATGATTTTTTCAAGGCTGTTCTGGTTTAATTCGTGGAATTCAGACATTTTCTCTACATTGTTGTTGACTGGGGATGGCACTGGTTGTGGGTTCGATATTGAGGTACAGATTAACCGTCTAATTGTTAGAATCTTTTCAGTGAAAAGGCTGGCAAATTCATTGCAGGCCCTGGTAAAGTTTAGTTCAGGGGCTACTGTCATTAAAGGATTAGTTAGTCTTTCCACTGTTGCAAATAGAGTCCGTGCATTATTAATGTTTCTGTTGATGATTTCAGAAAAGAGCGATTCCCTAGCATCTTTTATAGTTAGCTGATATCTATTCAGTCTCTCTTTGTAGATCTCAAAGTAAACCTGGAGTCGAGTTTTCCGCCATTTTCTCTCGGCTCGTCGACACTCTCTTTTTTCACTACGTAATAGTGGATTAATTGTCCACGGAGATCTCTTTCTACCTGAGACTACTTTCACTTTAGTTGGAGCAATGGAATCCATGATGTTTGAGATTTTCGCAAGGAAATTATCTACCAACTTATTTACTGAGTTTGAGTTGGAAGATGAGGGGGATGTGGTGGAAGGATAAATACGTTTAAAAGTTTCTACTGAACTGTCCCCTAGAAAACGCTTTTTTATAGTGGTCTTACTGTGGCTGGATAATTTAGCAGAGATGGTACTTTCAAAGGAAATACAGAAATGGTCAGATAACGCAATATTAATTACCGAGATGTTGGAAATATTTAAACCTTTGCTGATAATTAAGTCCAGAGTGTGTCCTATATTGTGCGTTGGTTGTTTGACATGCTGGGTCAGGCCGAAGTTGTGGAGAGTATCATCTAATGTTTTTGCTAGTCTATCTTGGGGGTTGTCGGTATGGATGTTAAAATCCCTCACAATGATTAGTTGGTCATAGTCAATACATATTACAGAAAGAAGGTCATTGAAATCATTAAAGAAGTTAGAGTTAAGTTTTGGTGGTTTATATAAACATAGAAATAACGCTTTGTTAGGCTCATTTATCTGGGTGGCTAGGTATTCAAAAGAATCAAACGTGCCCAGAGTTACCTTTTTGAAGTTCATTGAGTTGTGAAAAATGGTGGCTACACCTCCACCTCGTCTGTGCTTTCTGCTCTCGCTTAGGAAATTGTAATTTGGAGGAGTAGATTCCATTAATGCAGTTGTTTCATTATTTTCATCTAGCCAAGTTTCTGATTTAAAAAAAGGGCGTGTAAATTGTGCTCAGTGATGAAGTAATTGATAAGAAAAGACTTCCCAGATAGACATCGAATGTTTAATAAAGTTAACTTAAGTATTGTGATGATGGGCAGCTGAACCTTCTGACAGGTTGTCAATTTGAGATTTTGTTTAATATGAGAGCGTGTGGTTAACGATTTATGTTTCCTGCTACTGATAATTGCTGGTATGCTAAGTTCAGGGGGGGGTGCCGGGCAAGTTCTAGGGGAAAGTAGGGGTAGATTTACTGCCCGGTTCCCTCAAATATCAGATATCTGTAATAATCAGTGGGGGGAATCTCCCAGGCTTAGTCCCAGGCGTTTGGTGTAGTCTAAGTTTAGGTGTTAATTGTGTCCCAAATTTGATTTGCTCGTTCAGTCTGTCTGTAAAGTTTCTAAATGGAGACTAATTTGATTTGGCTGAGTCACAGCAAGATGAAGACTTAATCTCTGATGGTTGTTTATCTGTTCGGTCCTGTGGTGTCATCATGATTTGCTGTTTTTGTTCTCTGATATCCATGGGCGCCTCAAGGTCAGCTTTTGGGAGCAAGTGTTTTGCTTTCTAATTTTGATAAGAAAAAATGTTTGCTGCTAAGAGCCTTACTCCGGCCTTGTTAAGATAACATTGGCCTTTGAACAGATGGTTAGCACTTCCAAATACTTTGAAATTATTAATAAATGTGAACGACTTCTCCAATCAATGTACAATGTAGTTTAGATTTAGACTCGATTTAGACGTCTAAATAAATACGTCATATCAACGTCTCTTTTAAGACCAAATTTAGATTATTTAATTAAATACATTAAATAATGAACAGTGATCAAAAAAATAACTTTAAGTTGCACAACTGGTGTCCAAATATTAGACTTAAATTATTTGAATTGCCATTGATCAATATACAGTAAAGTTTAGATTTAGCCTTGATTTAGATGTTTAATCAACGTCTAGATTTAAACCTGGTTTAGACGTCTATTAAGTTATTTTAGTGGTACCCCCCGCCCTCACCACTAGGAGGCAGCAACACACTTAAAGTTCTGCTCGGTCTAATCGTCATTGATGGTGATCTGAGCATATCAGAGTCGTCCGGAGCAATTTATTTTACTCTCATTGGGACCACTACGTGTGAGAAAACTTTGTTTCTTCAAATACACCTTGAAGGGCCGCATATCGGTGAGTGCTCAAAGGTACATTATTGAAATGTTGTTTTGTCCTGCAATGTTTGTTAATTTAATCGTTATCCGTTTCCAGCATAGCTAGCAGGCTAGCTATAGCTTAGCTATAGCTAGCTTAGCTATAGCTATAGTTTGTGCCGCTGCAACACTGAGAATTTCCCCATTGTGGGACGATAAAGGTTTATCTTGCCTTATCTTATAATAGTGGGTGGTTACAATGTGGTAGTGTAATACAAGTTATATACGTTTAATATTGACAATTGTCTTCATTTTTTATCTGTTGCAGTCTTCACAAATGACGTCATGGAAAACATATGCAAGGCAGTGGGCCACATGGAAAGAGCACCTTCAAAAAGACCCCCTTCTACTCCTAGACTACGTGTTTTTCACCACAATCTTTGTTTAAATAAAATAAGCAATTTTTATTTTTATTTTGGTAATATATATTTGAGTTTGTGCTCTTATTTTATTGCTATGTATGTTTACAAATGTGTTGAAATTAAAAACAGGTATATTGCACATTCATATGTTTGTGATGGTTGGATAATGTTTGAAAAATGTATTGATTCACATTACAGTAGGTTAGTTTGGTAAATGTCAACATCAAGAGATTTATTTATATCCAGTGGTAAAATAAGCATAGTGTTACTGAAACCTTTTTAAAAGATCATTGTCATAACATCCTGGCACGACATAAAGGAAAGGATCACAGTTTAAATTTGCCCCCTCTTTTTTTGTTTTTTTAGAGAACCTGATTTAACATTCAATTTGACAACTTTAATTCAATTTTAGTAGGTTTGTTGTGATTAATTTAATTGATTGTAATAGTTGGATTTATTAGAATATCATTAGGCCATAATACATTTAATAGACGTCTATACGACGTCTAGATTATCTAATGGTGTATAAATTTGGCATAAAAATAAGCGTCTGGCAAATGTATAAGTTTAGACGTCTATAAATAGACGTTCATTAACGGTTATTTAAACGCCTTATATTAGACGCGGCGTATAGAGGTAGTCGTCTTTTAGACGTCTATTAGACAGCTAGTCTAAACCTAGACGGCTGAAAAACTTTCATTTTTAGACCAGTGGTAGACCGATTTTAGCCTAGACGTCTATGGACCATATAGAAATTCATTAGACGCCTTTTAGACCGAAAAATGCTCAGTGGGCGGTTGTCTGTCTAGCTCCTTTTACAGACACACACCAGTTCCCTGGCACTCAACTGCGCACTCCCCCGCACACAGCCTGCAGAACAGTGCCCCACCCCCCTGAACAGTGCAACAACACTAACGCATACTCTTGGCATAAACCATTACATATATAAATCTGAGCTTACAAAAAATAAAACACACATTCCACTCCATTACAATCTCGGGATTTGGTCTATGAATGCCTACACATATTATTATTTTATTTAATAAATTTAAAATAGTTTTTTTTAATATAATATTTTATACATAAGAGGGGTGCCGGATAAGCCAAAATAGGTCCTGGAACACGGGTAGGTCAGAATCAACAGATGGGGGATCCTGTTCCGGCACGATCCGACTCAAATTAAGCCCTGTGTGGCTTGCTGAATATTTTTGTTTAGCGTTTACTACAGTGAGTCCTCTACATGTCAAAGACATCGGCAGTGTGGCAGAATTTGGTTGATTACAGCCCTATTTATATTGTTTCATTTTATTGCTAATAATAACGAACACATGGTTCCCTTTTATTATTGTGCAGATTTATTTCTGTTTACTGGATTTGGTCGGGTTTTTATTTTTTTTATTTTATTGCCTAATGTGCAATTGCGCCGTGCCCACAGTCTTTGGTTTGAGCTCAATGCACAGCTTTATTCCGTTTGTACTTGTCTTGATCAGGCATGTTTAATAAAGATCATTTTCCCTGAATTGCCTTGCCGTTTAGTGTAATTGCAGTAATCATGGCATATTATATTGCGCAGATGCATGTAATGCAAAATGCTGTCAGAACCCCCCCGCAAAGTAGTCGATATTTGGTCGGAATTTCAGGGTTTCAGTCGACCAAGAATTTATTTGGTTGATTACAGCCCTAAAGCAGAGACATTCAGACTGTTAGGTGAATTAGGTGAAGCAAATTCTGCCTGCTTCAAAGGCTGCGTTCACACTGCAGGGCTTAATGCTCAATTCCGATTTTTTTGAAAAAATTTGATTTTTTTGCAAGGCCGTTCACATTTCCAATTAAATGCGACCTTTTGCAATCTCCTGTGTGAACGTGAAATTATCCAGAATTGACCCGCATGCGCAGAAGAGTACTCAACGGTCAACGACGTCACTTATTGTTTGCGGAAGTGGTTACACATGGATGTCAACAGTGGAGCTTGTTTAGCCTTGTTAAAGTTATTTTCACAACGGAGCCAGCACAATTTCAATCTTCTCGTTTTAAGGAGAAAAATAAAAAGGAGGTGAGCAAGGTTTTTGGCCATGGCATTTTGTGGAGCAGTGGTAGCAACGTTGGTACAGACAAACGTGTGGGTTCGGAGCTGCAGCCAGGAGTGGTGGGAGACTGATGTGAGTGGCTTCACTAATACAGAATTCATCAGTAACTTCCGAATGTCCAAATCCACTTTTGATTATGTTTGTGAGCGCCTTCAATTTACTCTGTCACGGGAAGAGACATGTCTGCGGCAGCCCAAAACAGTGCAGAAACGCGTATCAATGACGTGCGGGACGGATACATGCGACCTGGCCGTTCAGACTGAAGTCGCATTTCAAAAGATCGGATACGTATCGGATTTTGGACCACATACCCAAGTGGCCTGGGTCGCATTTGAAAAGATCGGATCTGTGTTGTTCAGACTGTCATGAAAAGATCAGATACAGGTCGCATAGGGGCAAAAAAATCGCAATTGGGTCGTTTCAGCCTGCAGTGTGAACGTAGCCAAAATGTGAAAACCTATACCCATAAGCTACGCAGTTATTCATGGAAATTGTGTGCAAAAGTTCAATGTAGTGACTAAGAGTTTGTGTGTGTGTTTTTCTTTGCTGCCCTCAATCATAGTCTGCCTCCATAAAGTAGTAGTCATCCATCAAAACTTTGAAAACCCCCTAAACTTAGCTCTGCTCTGTCTCAATGATATATGGACTTTTCCCGTTTTATAAAATCTTGCATCGTGATGCACAAATAGCAAATGAGAAGTTTTGAAACAGCAATTTAACAATTCAGCGACTTCACATCCTTCTCGCTGACAGTCTGAGTGAAATTTCATGAAAAGTTGACCTACTGTATGTAGAAAATCTATGGGAGTAAGACCTTGCCTGGTTATTTAGACATGTTTTAAGATGAAAAAAGCAATTTCTGGTATGCAGCGCCTTGTTGTGTTAGATGTTATTTATAGCCAAGTTGCTCAAAAAGCTCAGCACTGTCATGGCTTCCCTTAAAAGCCTCCAGGGGTTTTTAGGATGGATTACGTCTTCTTCTTTAGTCAAACACATTCAGACCACTACAAAGTAGCTCCGGGTGTTTTGTTTACCTTTTTAAGGATTGTGTGAAGAGAATACACCCAAGACAGTAGGGTGTGTGTGAGAGCTCTTACATTGTGTTTCTCTTCATTCCACTGTCCCTGATTCTGCCAGCCCCCAGCACAGCAAGTCTACGCTAGTGAGGAAATTCCTAAAATAGAGATGGAAGGACATAGAGTATGCATTTGCATTACCCTAGGAGAGTGACAGAGATGGAGAAAGAAACGAGTGAACAGCTACGCAGAAGTCTCACCCCTCTGGGGCGTAAAAACTCTGATAACATTCAGGCTGAGGAGCAAGGACACTTCTCCTTACAGATGACTCACTGTGAGTACAGTGCAAACAGCAGTGCAGATTGGACCCCAGCGGCAAGGCAAAGATGCATTTAACTGCTTCCGCTGAATGCAATAAAGGCATGAGACGGTATTTTACATACATCAATATTTATAGACAAACTTCACATGCAAAAAGAAGCTGAAATGGTCAAATGCATACAAGCCCACAATGATACACTTTTCTAATGATTTAGCCAATTTACCAAAAATGTTAGGACTTTAGATTATGAAGCAGAAAAAGTTCAACGTAAATTAGAAACGGCGTCCTCAATAAGTCTGTTGAGCAGTTGTAACACCACCATTGCATTGTTTGAGATGCAAAAGAGTTGAAATTCATTCCTTCACCAACTTATTTCTACTTCCCTTATTAAATCTGAATTCCGTATGTCTGTCACATGTTGAGAAAAAATATTATTGAAAATATAATTTTCACTCTTTTACCCCCTACATAAACAGCTAAACCGGATTCTCCCATAAATCCTCCCATTGCTTTAACTACCAAATCTCTTTTTTGTGAGTTTTCACTGTGGCGTCCAAAAGAGGACCACTAACATAGAATATGTCCCCCAAATCTGAGTGGGTCCCCATTCTGCTGAAGTACTGCTTTGATCTGGGGACACAAGTTGTCACACGCCATAACAGCATAGTCCAGAACAGTGTTTCCTAACCTTGATATTCACGGCACACTGCTCTGCATGTTTTAGATGTTTCCCTGCTGTAACACACCAGATTCAGATTATTCAGATGACTGCCTGTTAATCAGCCATCTACTGAAATTTGGTGTGCTGAAGCAGCGAAACACCTAAAACATGCACGACAGTGTGACTTGAGGACCAGGGTTGGGAAACACTAGTTTAGAGTGCATTTCAAATTAGTGAAGAGACCAATGGTGCTTTATGGTCATGACTGTTGTATAGCGCTTATTGTTTAAAACCAAGTACCGTCACTCCAAACTTTGTCAAAATGTTTACCTAGAATTATTTTTTTTAAAAGATGCTCTGAACCTATCTCCAGCATGTGTTTGCGGTGTGAGGAAAAGAGTTCCCCTGTGAGAATAGAAAGCATGAGCAATAAAATAATAATCCATGATTCTGTCACAGCGACTTCACAATTTAACTTAAATAGCCTTATGAAAAGATGTAAATGAGACAGGTTGACATCTTGTGTCAGTACACACAAATACCCATTACTTCTGCCATTTAATTTGAAATTAAAAGAAAATATGAACTGTAAAAGAGTTTGAACTGACTGGCAACTGAAACAGCAAACATTCAGTGTTAAGCTCCTGTTACAGAACTCTCTATTCGGTTAATAGTCCATCTAAAAAGTACTATCTCCAAATCAATGACATTTTGTGGACAAAAAAATACTCCAGAAATATACCCTGGTTTTCAGAAACGATTCCTGCAGAGGAAACACAGTGCTTGATATCCAGCAAGTACCCAGTGGGTGGGCCATAAATAGCAGGAAAATACCACTCTGTGTAATTTATGATGAACTGTTGGTATTTTATTAAACTATAACCATAGCTTTCACAATACCACAGTATTCACACAAACATGTAAAATTGAACCGTATGTAGAAGGTAAGATCATCTAATTGCTTTAATTTAAGAAGAAAACATTGTAAAGCAGCAAATCTACAAGCATAAGGTTTTTATTAATAACAATGTATTATTTCCTGCGATGGACTGGCGACCTGTCCAGGGTGTACCCGGCCTTTCGCTCCATGACTGCAGGAGATAGACACCAGCCCCCCGCAACCCTGCATTGGATGGACGGGTACAGATAATGGGTGGATGGATGGATGGATTGATTGATTGATTATAGGAATCATTTGGCCAATCTGCTTGGGTTGCAAGCCTGAACTCCGCTGCTTTCCAAACATGCCTATCAACTTTTTTTCAAAAAAGCATCATCTTAATACAGAGATGAACGGCACTAATTTCTCCATTATGATTGTCTCTTTCCAAGAACGGGGACGTAAGAGCATCTTTCAGCCAGCTGACTGGCAATGTGGACCTACAGTTAACTGGTCAGTCCAGCAGTTTCTTAGTCATCTAAACTTAGTCGTCCAGGCAGCAGGGCAGCTAGATTACATGCAAGTCTATGGTATCTACGCATCAAGTGGGCGCCAAGCTGCCCCGCAGCAAGTCGCGTGCATCGGCGCAGCTGGCATCAGCGCGTCAACGCGGCTGCTGTCCGGATGCGCTGACGGACCGTCGGAGCAGCTGCTGCGTGAAGTTGGGAAAACTGAACTTTCGGGCAGCAAACGCGGGGCATCAACCAATCAGAGTGACTCGTTGTACTGACGTAGTTACTCCTTCCATGGGTGGAACTGCAAGTTTTTCATTCAAGATGGAGGATCAACTAACCGTCTCTGTGTGTAATGTTCGTGAATTGTATGACCCGTCTTCGTCTTTTTACAAAGACAGGAAGAGATTGGATCATAATTGGAGGAAGATATCGGAGGATATTTGAGTGCCAGGTAAGCGGTTAAATATTTTTCTTTTAACTTTCTTATGTGTTTAGACGACATTGTCTGCCTTGTTGGGCTTCACTAATTAAATAAACCCAAGCCACTCGACATGTTGTAAACAACTAGCAACAGACAAATCCACGCCCGCACGCTGACATAATGAAGTGATGCGCTGATGCCCCGACGCGCCGACGCAGACTACAAAGTGTGCACGCATTTGGGTTTTAATTTTAAAGCGTCGACTTTCGTCTGTTTGAGCAATTTGACGCCTGGACGCGCTGACCGGTGTGAACGTGCCATAACGGTGAATCTGGCCCATGCTTTAAATATTCCCACCAAAAATTGAAAAATATATCTGTCATAATGGTGTGATTAAACTGATATATTGAACATAAAATATAAGCATGCATTGTTTATAACCAAATGTATTAATCTACTCAAACTATTTCATAAACTTTCATGAATACATTTTTCATCAGTGGTTGATATTTATTTTTGACCTAAAAGAATGCTAGTGCTGAAGCCTGAAAATATTTTTCATTTCTTTCATCTTCCAAGCCTAATCACTCTATAAAACTCAATTTACCACTCCACAAAGTACTGTTGGGTTAGCTAAGACCGAAGACTTACCCGTATATAACTGCACTGTTTTATTAGGATAACAGATCAAAGCTCTCATTAATAGTGTTCAGTGTATACTAGAATCATTTGAAATAACAAGTGCATGAAGCCTTATGGAGCCTAAACGCTGCCTAATCTCTCTCTAAAAAGCAAACAACACTACTGATGCACAGGCAATTAATCCTAATTCACACGATTTAAAAATGCTTCTAACATTTTTTGTAGTTACATTGCTATCTCACAGAAAACATGAATTTGCAACTTAAGGAAATCACTCTGACCCAACTGGGTTTAGTGAGATGTGACAGTCTTTTCACCTTCCTAGAACTGCACCAGATTGAGAAAACCAGGACGCAATACCAGCCCCGTTTTTGCCCTTCTCTGTCCCATTAATTCCACCATGTAGCCCAGAATAATCCCTGTTTTTAAGTCAGGGTCAGCAGACATCTCCTGTAAAGAAAAGCAAGACTCTGGTAAGGGAGCACAATTCCACTGAATTTAACAATAGCTCCCTCTAAAACTAAGGAAGAGCACAACATTATCAAAATTAACTCAGCACTATATTAAAAAGAGAATTCACATTACAGATGGACAAAAAAACGACCATCTAAGCCATCAAGGTTGTTCTAAAATACCAGTTAAAACGCATAGACATATAGTCTTCAACAACACATTTCTTAGTCATTTTAATTCTATAAATATTTTAGTAAATGAAGTTTCTTCTTCAGCATTTTACCCATTCTAGCATGAAGTTACGAAAGCAGGTTCTGTTCCTTGCAGTCTGTGGTCTACTTGTTCAGCAGGTATTTGATAACTTGTTCATGATGTCTTTTAGTGGTAGATATGAGCAGGACAGAAGCTAGGTTCAAGCTTTTGATCCGTGTGTGTGCATCTGACAAAGAGAACAGACGAATGAAGACAGAAACGCTGGGCCAAAAGATAAACAAATAAAAAAATCCAACTGAACTGGGCTGTAACAAGTGTTTAAATTTTTTTTTACAGTTACTATTTTTTGGCATCCTTCCCAAAACTGCTATAGGTTACAACAAGGTGAAGGATCATGCAATGGGAACAGCAAGAGCAATAAGGTGATTGTAGAATTCAAGGTACATAAGGCGTTTCTAAGGATTAAGGAAAAAGAGTTCATTTCTGATTAATTATTTTAGGTATTTCATTGAAATATTTGCCATTCTCCTCACTATGCATAGTGACAAAATAGCTTGGCATCCTCACCCAACCTTATTTATTCAGTTCCACCTGTGTAAAACCTTTTTTATAAGTATTTTTCTGATTTTAGACATGGACAAGTTTATTTGAGTAGCTCTGTTATTGTAGTAATTTCCTGTCTTATGAAGATTGGCACATACCTGCCTAACTTTGAAGACTGAGTGCGAGTTGCATCATGCTAAAGCTGTGGTGGATATACCTTCGCCTGCCAGTTGTCTGGAGAGAATTCAGAAGAAAAGAACGCCTCTTCAAATTTTTCACCCTCAATTCAGGTGCATGGCATTTACTGCAGTTCCCATTTTAAACAGTAGATGTCAATGTAGAGCAATGATGGATAGGAGAGGAAGAATCTAGAGGGAATGCAACTGTCATTGTTTGGCCCCATAAGTGTTACTTTTAGCTGTTTTTAAAAGTCCATGTAACGTTTTGTAATAATTATTCCCTCTGTGTTGACATTTAACCATGCGTATCCTTGTAAAACTTAGAACATGTGTGTATGCTTCTTTCTTGAGATTATTCGTAAAGACAGAAACAGCAGGTTTAAGCAAGGTGTTATGCCTCCGGAAGTTATGGATGACAAATTAAAGTTTCTGCAGACTCTGATGAACTTAAAATGTTATGGATAAATTCTAGAAAATGCTTCTGCTACATCTGATTTATAGAAACTATCAAGCGACCAGTAATTGTGCCATTTTCCATTCACCCTTTCATTGTCTTCTTGTTATCCAAGATCGGGTTGTGGGGGCAACACATCCCTATCCCCAATGACACCCTCCATCTCACTCTGGGGGATCTAAAGGTATTCTCAGGCCAGATAGGATATCTAGTCTATCTAGTCCTGGGTCTTCATGGGGTCTCCTCCCAGTAGCATTTTGATAAAAACTATATTTTCTTAGCATGATACTTTTTTCCACACTGAGGAAATGTACCAAAGTAAAGGTTGGTTTTTTTTGCAGAGTGTTTACACTTCTGTAATGTAGGATTTTACTTTATTTTAAGGCTCTCTACACATCTATACAAGGGCAGTCAAATGTGCTGTTCACAACAAACTTGGCAAGCCTTTTTTTAGTTTCACAGAAGTGCTGACAGTTGACTGTGTAAATTAGTCAATAATCAGTGTTCTTCATCTCCACTAACAACAAGTACATGCCAGTACTGTGGAAAAATCTCTTTTTGACAAAAATATTATTTGAGGACATGATAAACAATTTTTGGTGCTCAGCCAAATCTGCAATTTTTTCATTATCATCACCATGTTCAGATGCATTTTGAACAAGTGATTTATAAAAATCACAGCCTATTTTCCTTTGACCAGTTTGCAAAACTTTGGTGTATGTCTTGCAGATTATTTTAGTGATCCAACAACCCTGGGTACTCCCCAACAGTCTAAGAATTGTTTGCTATTTAAAATGAGGTTGGGAGTAAAAGAGAGATTTTATTGGCTCTCACTTTTCAAACATTTTTCACTACTGCTCTGAAGTTTCTCCTGGTCAATTTCACAGAAAAAAGAACAAGTCTGTATGGAAAATAATTGTAGAAAAAAAGGTGCAATAACCTGGTTGCAGGTTTGCAGTCATCTTGGGTACACACCTAAAACCAAAAAGTAAATCTGATTAATCCAAGAAAGGCATTTCTTGTACGTTTTTGACGTATGCTCAATTGTAGGGATGTGTATTGGCAAGAATCTGGTGATATGTTATGTATCACAATACAGGGGGACAATACGATATATTGTGATATATTTTGATACTATGAGTAAGACTATATATTTTGATTTTTAAAACTTAATTCAACTGTAGAAAAACTGTTACAGCATTCTAAACACTACAACCTGTTTCATACTTTACCTCATCCAGTTTTATTACTAGATTTAGTTGATCCACTGGAACTAAAAAGTTGAAAACAGCCACCAACTATCGGTCATACTTTTAATTTTACTTCAAAAATTACTGTCATCATTAGTGGTTCCATTCAAATTCTAAAAAAGAAAATTGAAATTAAAATCGATACATTGCTTTGATTGTCGATACAATATCGAGACATAAAATATCGCAAGATATTGGCGTATCGATATTTTCTTACATCCCTAATCATTTGCCTCCTTTAGCAAAAGCCACAGGTTTGCTGAGAGGTTACAAAGGATCAAAAGTTTCCAATGGTACAATCAACAAAGATAAATAATCAAAATACCAGTGGAAAGATGCACAAGGCTAGTCAACAATAACAAGAAGGCTTTGAATGGTGTAATGCCAATATATTTTTCTATTTGATTATAAAGAAAGATAAATACAATTTTTGACATGTCACCTTTTAATAAAACACAAATTAAAACAGATTTTCTTTTTTTTTCAAACTAATTTTTATGTGTTTAATTATATTTTAGAAGATGCCTTTTTCAGATTCTTCAAGGAACAGAAATATGAATTGAAATTCAATCCAAATTACTTAAAGCCTGTCTGCGCATAAATATTTTTTGGGTTTAACTGCATGACTATAATTTTTGGATTGACTATAGGTTTGTGGAAAACAAGCCCTAAATAAACGATATAGAGCTAACCCTAGATTTGCAGCCACATTGTAAGCCAGGGCATTTGGACAATGCAACATTGTGATAAGCTTTGAGTAAAAGCTACAACTGTAAAAGTCCTATATTGTCTGTTGTGGGTGATACTGTTTATAGCCTGGAGTAACTTTCCAAACAAAACATTTCCAAACATACTGGCAAGAAAACCTACACTCCAGATAGCAGATATTCACAATGGGTTTTGAAAATGACTGTAACAGCTTTACCATCTGTCAGTCACCATCTGCAAACAGAGAATGGTTAGATGGCTAAGTTTTGTGTTGTTATAAATGAAGCCATTGTCTCTCTCCACTAAAAGCTTCAATAGATGGTGTTGTAAACCTTTGGGACGTTCAGATTAGACCATAATTGTATTTTGTGTAGTGCTTGCACAGCTCAAATATCTTAAAGAGAATGGCAAATGCAATCTTCAACTCAATAAACCCAAGATTGCTCAATTATACAATGACAATTTTGTTATTTTTATCCATCATTTGTCTGTTGCCACTCTGCTTACATTTTTCTACATTCACTGGGGACAAAGCAACAAGTAAATATAGAATACCTCCACTGATTTCATATGCTGCTGCTACAGAAATTAGACTGTACAGTACTGATCACATAAAAATCCTCATTATTAAGCTTTTTATTTAAACCTATCTAGTGGGAAAATCCATATAATAAGAGAGAAGTATGAGCTGGCAAAAGATACAGAATGTAGTTTATGAACCAAACGTGTCTTAGATGTATAATATGATCTTCTATTATCCAGCATCAAAAAGCAGAAAAAAGTCAAAACTGATTTAAATCTCTTTAACAACAACAACAAAAATTCCACAGCAGGAATTAAAGTACTGTGCCACCAAGTGATATTTTCGTATTATGTCTCCCTGGAAAACTGCCATTCTGATTAAATTTTGGGTTTTTTCTTACATAACAGTTATGACATGTCTGTCCTCGCTAAATCAATTTAACCGACTGTTGATAATTAAGTAAATAGAAAACGTTTGAGTATGCATAATGCTAAAAGTAATTCTCCTCCGCTTTGATGAATGCTACATACTAGATATTTATGAATTACGAGGCTACATGACTTATTCATCTGTTCCATTTAAAACCCAGTTTAACTGGCACCTTACCCACAGCGCTGGACGAAAATATACTCCCTTTGGTGTCACTGAAGGAAAGCTTTGGTACATTTCTGAAGTGGTGCTTTAGATTTAATCTGCCTCAAAAGTCAAACGTTTCAATGAAGGAAATTAGATCTCCATTCACGACAAATATCTGCAAGCCTTAATGTATCATGGTAATTGAACCCCTTTAAAATGAACTATGACACCTGTTATGCTACAACATGCAAACCATTGCAACCTCTCCAGACAACCCAGTTAGCTCTTTAGCAAGAGAAAATACAGGAAATATAAAGAAACCCCTGGAATTGTTGTCCTGTGCAGTGATGTTATGAGCTAGAATGTTTATCCAGTGTTTTTAAAGCTTGTTTATAGACTTTCTAGTCATCCAATAATTCTTATCTGACAGAATCATGGCATTCACGTACATCTGTGAAGGCTGAGTGGGTAAATTGTCTATATGCCTGTCAAATTCAACAAATCAAATGCAATTCTCTTTAAAACGTTTGTAACCTGTTTTGTAAAATTACTTTATACAGTATATATATATTATTAAACCTTATTACAATCCTGCAAAATAGTCTTTTTACCACTACAGAGCACTCTGGAGCTGTACTTAGAGACCTTGAAAAGCACATGCATACACTTTTATTAGCATTAAGATGCAGACATGACTTACACAGTATGGCAGAGACCTTGACCATTTTAGTAGACTTTACTCTATGCTCCATACAGTCACTACAGATATTACCCTGGCTTCTCAGGATTATAAATGGCGGAAAGGGTAAAATATCAGCCATCTAAAGTCCTAAAGTTTGGTATACATTATTACTGGCAACTGGCCTGGTATGCACAAATACACACTGCTAAACTCTTGAGACCTTCCTAAGAAAATAAAAGGTGATTTGACCAAGAAGTCTGAAAGAAAACTAACGGATATTTTCACTCTCCCAGGTTGCTCCTCAGATACAGAGCAGAACATTTCCAAATGCTTCTGACATAAATTACAACAGGCCCACCTATCAGCTACTGAAGAGTTTAAATATACAGCACATCATTGAAGTATTCAGTCTAAGAAACCTTAGACCAAAATTATGAATGATACATTTTTATAATGTCGCATTTACAACTATCTTTTAGCCTCTGAGAAAGAAGAATTTCTGCCTTTGTACCCAAGTACTGTGCATGTATCATGTCATGTTGAGCCTTCCAGATCAATGATTCTGCAGGTGTGATATCTTTAAAAGTGATTTATCTCTGGAGGCAAACCATCAGAAAGTTCATGTGTTTTACACAGGATTCAAAGGACAAATTTAATCTCTTTACATTGATAAATATAATCTGCATGTTGCCGAGCAGCAGAAACTAACTCTGGGGAGCAGAAGCTGATCTGGCCTAGGTGGATATCCCATATTACCAAGATAAACATCATGGTTGCGTTTTCGAGGATTTCCAAAGATTTATGGATTGCCTCCGCGAAGCAGGCCACTGGGAGACAAATACTATATGAAATCTTCCAAATGTCCCAGTAGTGTTTAACACATACACACACATTTACACACATAGGCAGACCCAGACTTCATCTAAGCCTTAAGGTTTAAGCTGCAACAGCTGCTACTACAGTTGCACCAGAAAACAGTTTAAAGATAAAGATTTTAAAAACGTGAAAACAGCAGAAAATATTGTTGCATTTGGTTAAATAGGGGTCCAAGACACAACAGAGAAGGGTTTTGCATCATCCCATTGATTGCTCCCACTGCACAATGTCCTCTAGCACTGTGTATATGACCCACATGCTCAGAAAGATGAGGCTTAAGAGAAACAGGGTGAAAAAGAAAACAGAAAAACTGGAAAATTGCTCCAATTATGAAAGCCGTTTGATGTAATAATTTTTACTGTGCCCTACGCCACAGACCACATAAATTACCATGTAGATGTTAAAAACAAAATAAAGCATTCATTCAGAAATATTTCAGCCAAGCTGTGAGATTCTGCGTGCCAGGCCAGTTAATAGAAAAGGGTGGATGACGGTTAAATCTGATCCTTTATCAAAGCACTATTGATCCAGCAAAAGCTCACTACATTATTCAGGTACAGTATAAGCTCTGTGATGGTAATTCTGTTACTCTGCAGAATGGATATGCTTCAGTGCACTGGCATCAAGACACACCTTCTCATTTTGCACAAACTAGACAAGATGGTAATTACAGTTTTGACCGAAGGTGGCTGGAACTAGTTGCAGGTTTTTTTGTTTCCTTTTAAAAGGAAGGCAATTTGATGGCTGTGACATGGAAGGTGTGGAAAATTTTCATTTGGATCAGTGCTGGTCGTCCTTTCTTCAACACTCGCAACATGACATTTTACCGTATAGACAGTAAGTACGTGCTTTTTAGGAGTAACTTCTCTGTCAAACTGAAGACACCAGAAGTCTTAGAGAGGAATTGTTTTATAGGGCCGTGAAAGTTAAAACTAACCCATGACCAGGTTTCACGTGTAACACACTGAAGGATCTGATCCTGACAACTTGCAGGGTGGGAACTGTCAGGGCTGCTGATCAGGCACAAGATTTATATGACATCAGCAGCACATTGTTTGCTGATGCAGTCAAGCTGCAGATTCGGGCCTTTGAGCAAATAAAGGGTGTGAAACAGTTAAGACACAAGGAAGGATATACAAAAGACCCACTACTCTCAAATATTGTTCACAAATCTGTCTAAATCTGTATTAGCAAGCACTTCTCCTTTGCCAAGATAGTCCATTCAACCTTACAGGTTTGGTATATCAAGGTGCTGGTTAGACAGCATGAATATTGCACAGGTGTGCCTTATTCTGGCCACAATAAAATGGCAATCTTAAATGTGCAGTTCTGCTTTGCTGGGGGATTCCGTGAACATAATGCCTCTCCAACAAGCCAGACCATCAAATGTGTTGCTTACGACGACAAACTGCAGTCAGGTCCAGACCCCAATGAGGACGACGAGCTTGCAGATGAGCTTCCCTGAGATGTTTTCTGACAGTTTGTGCAGAAATGCTTTGGTTATGTAAACCAGTTGTTGCAGCAGCTGTCTGGGTGGCTGGTCTCAGACGATCATGGAGGTGAACATGCTGCATGTGGAGGTCCTGGGCTTCTGTGGTTACACGTGGTCTTTGGTTGTGAGGCCAGTTGGATGTACTGCCAAATTCTCTGAAACGCCTTTAGAGACGGCTTATGGTAGAGAACATTCATTTCACGGGCAACAGCTCTGGTAGCCATTCCTGCAGTCAGCATGCCAATTGTACGCTCCCTCAAAAGTTGAGATATATGTGGCATTGTGCTGTATGATCAAACTGCACATTTCAGAGTGGCCTTTTTATTGTGCCCAGGCTAAGGCACACCAGTGCAATATTCATGCTGTCTAATCAGCAACTTGATATACCACACCTGTAAGGTGGGATAGATTATCTGTTCAAATGTTTCAGATCTTTTCAGCTGATGTAAAAAATGGCAGTAAAAACAGGTGTTGCGTTTATATATTTTTTCAGTGTAATAATGTAATTCCAACAGTTGCTTGTCGCTACTCTAATACTTGACAAATATTTTATAAGAAATTTTAGCAATGCTTTGTAGATGATTCTCCCAAATTTGCATCAAAACACCACATAATTAATGTGGCGGGTATACAACCACTGATACTAATGTATATTCAACACGTACCAAAAATAATATTTGAAGCACTATTTGAAGCACTTTACCTCCATCTAGTGATCAGAGTTTTTCCCAATTATGCCTTATTTATCTTATTTGCATAGTCCATCCATCCATCCATTGTCTATATCTGCATATCCTTGCGGGGACGGGGGACGGTGGGGGCCTGGTGCCTATTTCCAACGGTCATTGGGTAAGAGGCAGGGTACGCCATGGGCAGGTTGCCAGTCCATCACAGAGACATTTGCGTAGTGAATACCTAAATTTAAATCTAGTGTAAGCTTTAGCAAAAAAGGAAAAACGTCCTTTATATATATTTGTCAAATTATTCAGACTGTAAGGAGTTAAATTGGAGCTCTACTCTGTTTAGCCTTTCTGTTAGCTACTGAACGTCTTGTGCTCTCTTGCAGGTTGAACCAATCACAGACAGCTTCCTTTTAGGTAGTTCTTACATCTTTGTTCTCCTTTTGCCTTCACTTCAAACACCTCACTCATTCTGAAAATAACTATGTTTGAGTCCTCTTTCCTGTAACAGACACCAAACAGCAGAGTGATGTCTGTACAAAATTACAGAATTGTTACGTTTCCAACCATCCAGTGACCAGTCAGACCTGATCCGATTCACATCACTTACAGAGTTCAAGGATCAAGGATTTATATATTGTCATTCAACGCGTCAGACATGAGGCGGAACGAAATTTAAGGTCTTTCAAAGTTCAACAACCTCACAGCATTGGAGAAAAAGCCGTCCTCAGTCTGGTGGTCCTGCTCTTGATGCTCTGCAGCCTCCTCGTTTGTCCCTCTTTTGCTTCCGTGCACACCGCTTCCTCTTGCTTGGCGTCTGGCATGCTCTGCTGCACCAATCAGGTGTCTTCAGGAGCTGCAGTCTGCCTAGCAGGGCTCTAAGTCCGAGCAATGTTGTTGCTGTTGTCCTTGTGGTGACCGAACCATCCCTTGTTTTAATAAGTTTGGTTCGGGTGTAACTTGCACACTTGCTTATACATGTAGCACGGCTAGAGCTGGCTTTAAAAACAACACAAAACGTACTAGAAGTCAGCTTGTTGCCAGGGGAATGGGAAGCCGCTGCACTACTGCATTCCACCATCTACTGAGGCCTGTTAGGTCAGAAGTCAGAGACCTGTTTGCTGAACCTTTAGCTTTCTGCCTGTATGCATTACTTCAAATTCAATGGGGGAAAGTTGTTAGGTTGAAAAGTAATCCTGCTCCGAAAGATAATCAAAAGTTTTCAGACAATATCCCCATCCCAAAGTGTATAGCTCGGCTCCATGGTCTAAAGAACTTTAGAGATTCAAGTCATATAAAAAGGCGAAATAAACATAATTTATGCTGCTAAATACTTCCTTCTTTGGTCACAGTGGCTAACTTTAACAGCTACAGTGTTATTATTTCTGCCAAGGCCATAAAGTCAAACTCCAGCCTTCTCATCTCAAGCAAAGGAAATCAAAACAGTAACCATTATCTAAATCTGGTTAGCTTTACTTACAGCTACAATCCAAGTTAGTATTGTGTAATTTATGCTTTTCTCCTTTCGCAATCATCAGCCTCAACAACAAATCTTGTTTTTATGTCTTTTTCTCCAAGTGAAATTTAAAGTATGGTCAACTGAACAAAAGTTGGGTACATCTGCTTTGTATCTTTTACCATGTGACAGGGACAATTTGTCTTGGTCTGCTTGGATTTGACAGCCTACTGAGCACAGGGTGTTAACAACACACTCTTAAAGACACGCACACGTATAGACACACACGCCTCCAGAGGATAGGATCTCAGAGAAGCAACACAGCCTATTTCACTGCAAATTAGGTTAATCACACTCCAGAGAGGCCCAGTTAATAACCCTCATAGAGGCTATTAAGATGGCACCTAAATCATAGGACTATCTGATATCTGATGCCCCCTCATAGAGAAGTGCCATGTTTGGTCCTGGAGTTCTTCTGACAGGTGGTTCTCAGGACGAAGAGGTGGGTCTTACAAAGTCTATCAGCTGCAGACCGCTGTTGTTACGCAGTTGTTTCGTGTATTAGGAGCCCTTGTTCATTAAGCCAGTTATATTATTCAGAATTAGATCATCAGTCAGATACAAACCGCAATTTAATGCAGCGGTAACACAGCGAATACAACACATGCCACCCATGAATGCGGATATGAGAACATCATGTCCCAGCTTTCTCAGCTCACAGATTAGTAAAACAAAATCCTCCTTTTTCTTTCAAGTGGTCAACATTTGAGTAAATTTAATATTTATCCAGACCAAAAATAGACATCCCCAGTAACCTCTGAGAAACAACTCTACTGAAAGAAAAGTCCTTGGGAAAGGTAACCAGTGTCCCTGCCACTTATGTTATGCAGCCACGGTATTCTGAAAGCCCGATAGCATCTCCTGTGTGTTGGTCGGATGAGGGCTCCCTGTGGGGAAGGGAAAACTGTGTGACATCCATAAAAGATTCAGCACCGGGGCGCAGAGCCCTGCATAGATGAATTAAGCCAGTAAACTCAAATTATACACAATTACTGCTGCCTTTGTCTTGGATCACACATAAATTCATCTTCAATTGGGAAAATCTATCATTTATCTAGAATTTCATTTACAATAGGAGGGAATCTAACTTATTTTACATTGTTGTATATTTAAATAGCAAGCAAAGAGACGTAGGATATATTTGCTCACCAACAACCAATGTTGGCAATTTACATATGCCCATGTTTCTATAAAAATCATTTAAAACAACTACGCTATTTAGGATGTAGTATGAATAGTGCTGAAATAATAGATAACTATCTGTTGATCAACAGCAAAAGAAACCTACCATGTTTATTACAGAGTCATATATTCTGTCAGACTAGTTGCAAACTTAACTTCTAGCCAAATGGAACTAGAGTTCCACATGTATGTATTGCAGAATTTGTGTTTTATTATAAACAGTTTTTTTCATTCAGAGGTTCACGTTCACATTTAGAAGGCCTTAAAACAAAATTATCTATTATTCTAGTTGCATAATCTCACATGGAATATTGGAGACAAACCTTACTACTTCAATGGGGAAAAATGTCAATGTTAAGAAGATTTTTTAAATCACTAATAGCACAGTAGTTGGTACTACTTTTAATGATTTTGTACTACACTATTTTACCAACAGACCGAAGTTTAGTTTTGTAACATAATATTTCACAGTTGGAGCAAACAGAGTGAGGGATATTTGACCATTTTCTCTAGATCACCCAGAGTTCTGCTCATAGGTCCAAGAACTGGGAAAAGGTTGATTTTGTGTCTAACTGACCATTTCTGTTTGAGTTGCCATTTGTCTTGGATCATTATCTGACTGTTATACCCAATTATGACCCATTTTCAGTAAATAAGTAGAGGCCAACATGACATGAATTAATGATGCCATGCACTCTAACAAGGGTCGTAGAGCTTCTGAAGGAGAAAAGGGCCCACAGCATCACTGATCCACCACCATTCTTAACAGTGAGCATGAAGTGGTTTTTGATCGTTTCATCCTGTGTTTTACATCAGGCCAATATATAATCCACATCTTTGAGTTTGTGATGGTAGAACAGAAAAGCTTTCTGGAATATCTCCTTAACAATTGATCGGCATATGGATAGCATCTGATGGTTGATATCTAGAACTGGTGACCCCAGGATGTCACCCTTTGCTGCAATTCTCTAACAATAAGCATTGGATTTTTGTTTTATACCATTACCATCCTGCTCACTCTGGTTGATGGCAATAAAGGTCCACAGTTGATTTTGATTTGTATGGTGGACCCCCCCTGAATAAATGCACTCAAATTGAAGGGCAAATCTTTTCTAAAGTTGTCAGTGAAAACAATGATGCTGTTAAAAATAATTTTGACATATATTTAGCAGTGGTTTCAATAAGAGTGGCACTGTGGATCTAATACAGACTCCTATATTAAAAATATTTAAGACCTAATCCTTCCTAAAAGTCTTGTACCTAATATTAAATGGCAAACAAAATTACATTCCCTACAACAATAACAGTATCGTTCAAGTCGGGGCCTGTAAAGTATAAGATTTTGATAAAGTGCTATTTTCAACCCTCTTTTACAGAGATTCTTAATTCGATCAGTTGCCCAGAATACATAATGAATAACAAGGCTGAGGATCAGCACAAGCTTTGGTGTGCTTTTAACATTTTTCCATCAGTTCCTTTTTTTTTTTTGAGTTTGCTAAAACAGTGCTGTAGCATTTACGCCCACATATCCAGTATTCTGTGGGTGGCTTGTTCTTTATCTGTTCAAACAGGTACAGTAGCTGTTCCTGCACATGCTCAGAGTTCACTCCAGCTTATTATTCCAAATAAACACACACATTATGGACAGTAAGAATTTTCCCTAGGAGGATCCATTCACCATCACCGACTGATATCATCTGACAAGAACAAACAAAACAAGCTTTCAGCCGCTGTTTGAGACAAAGTAGCTTCCAACTTAAAACATGCTGCAGCAGTCTGTAACACCAGTTGCCGTTTCTCCAGGCATTCCCATTCTGGTGTTCCACATCCCCCCTGCAAGCGCCAGGAAAATTCCTCAAAAGGGTAGCTGATCTACTCGAACTTTAGACCATGCCAGATCTGAAACCGTTCATTTCATCATCTTGTGCATCTGCTGCTCTGTCGACGCCATTCACAGCCATTACCCTGTGAGGTCAGCCTAGGATGTGGAGTGTGTGTCATGCATAATAAATGTACGGCTGCAAACGGCCAGGAATTAGATATGCCAGGCAGGAATGAGATTCAACGGGTGGCAAAAGAACCTGAATAACATTAGGTTGTTGCTCATTTAGGAGCACGTCCTTACTTTTACGGCTATTTGGATGAAAAATGAACGGGGCCATTTTTGGCTGTTGATGGGTGACTTCTTGAGAAAGTTGAGCTAAATAACCTGCTTGTTCATAAAGACAATTATATTTCCCATAAAACTGAAAAATTGAAAAGAATATCAGTTCAGTCAGGTTAAGCTCAGAGCCACTTTTACATTAGCTTCCATGGAATACTTATTCCTACACCTGATAAGCTCAGATCAGTAAACTATATGCTCCACTTGCAAAAAAAGAAACTTTCAAAGCACACAGTTCTGAAATATATCATGGACATTTAGCCTTTAATCAATATTTATGCTTTCACAAGAGATCTTGATTACATTTAATTCAACCTCTATAAAGTTTTCCTAATAATTATTTTATGATTGCGTCTTCCATATGTTTGTCTCAGAAGTGGGGCGGAGCTGCCAGAGCTAACCTTGAGGCTGTGCGAGCGTACGCTTGCGTCTCTGGCCCCGTGTGAGTCGTTTGAGCTGTGCTGTTGGCGACCCCTAGCGTCACCGATGTGAACATTTCTAATATGTTTCTAATGAAATTGTTTTTCACGACATTGTTTTTGCCTTAATATTCCCTGTTGACAGTACTTTATTGCATTATGGGAAATATGTTTTTTCCCCCCCTTGCTATTTCCCTTTCTAATAGACTCAACGCCGAATGTGTCTTTAATTCCAGCAGACTCTTATAAGTTGACGTGGCGTAGGTTTAAAAAAACTGAGACAAGAGGGGTGTCAAATTCTCGAAGGGACCAAAATAAAATTGTTTTATTCGAGCATTTGGTGACAATTTGTATCCCACACACGCTATTTAAAATTTGTGATAATCATGTCTCACCTGCGCGCAGCGCTCCTTATCATCCACATCTTATCTCGGCTGCCGAATCCGCCTCAGTCCTCCAGGTACCCTCCCATCTGCACGGCTCTCCAACCAAAGTCTGGGGCAAATTCTGGTCTGAAGCGAGGCAAGCACTCAAGTCACGGACCTTACTCCAGCTGTCAACGCCAGCATCGTCGTTTTAAGTCATATCCTTCAACGTGGCGCACATCGAATTCCTCCAAGAAGACCATCAAATCCCACTAAAAATAGATGAGCATGCTAGAACAATAGTCAGTTGGCTCAGAAGTTCTTCATCTGCGGTTCTGTTCTCGTCCTGGTAATCAGTTAAAAGCAGAGTCGGGCAGGTGAGCAGGTGCCCTCAAACTTTGCCTCCGCGCAAAATCACTCCTTCCTTCCCTCCGGCAGAGAGAGCACCACGTAAGGTGCGGGAGAAAACGGGGCAAGTAGTGTGCTTCTTCATCACTGAACTGACAGTAACGTCGCTTACATTGTAGAGAGGCAGGTGAACGTCCGAGAAAAAAAGAGAGAGAAAGAAAAACCCACTGAGAGCGAAAGATGAGGATGCACGGATCTTCCAAGTCAGCAGCGCTGGCGGGGGGTCCTCATTATCTCCTCACATCTCTGGAGGTGTTAAGGGTTGAGGAGGAGGAGGAGGAGGAGGGGGGAGGGGGGGGGGGGTTAGAGAAAGTAAAAAGGGGTGAAAAAATAATGGAAAATAGGCGAAAGTGAAGGAAGGAAGAAGGAGCGCGATGGGGGAGAGTACTGGAGGATGAGGGTTGTTTCAGAGGAGTTGGAGAGAGAGAGGGGGGATGAGAGCTTGTCATTACAGAGAGGAGGACGGTCCGTCTCCTCCTGCTGCTCTTCTTCTCTCAGACAGACGAACGACCTGCCTGCCGATCCCAACGTTGCAGTGACGTCACTTTAAAGCCAAACATGTCATGTGCCGCCGGAGCGCCTCGCGTCACGTCGGAGCGCGCACACACACACACACACACACACACACATGATCGTCGCGCTTGGCGTGGTGATGGAGAGCACAGAAGTGTACTTGCCTGCACAGGTAGCAGCGTGACTGAAGCGTCATTTGTTTGATAAGTGCAAGTTGTCACTTGCAAAACGGTTCCCATTTTAGATTTCAGGTGTAGGTGATTGAGAGTTTTTGTGACAGTGTATATTGATGGAGTGGATGGGAAAGGATACATGGTTGCAAGATTTCTTTATAAATAAAACGTGGGTGTGTCACAGGTTTACACATTTTTGACAAAATGGGCCAATCTCAGTCAGATTGGGTGGATTGTATCTGTCAACATAGACTTTTCAGATTCTCAATTGGATTTAGGTCTCTACTTTGACTAGGCCATTCTTACACGTGATTTATTATAGCTCTGTCAGTAGGTTTACTCTGGTGGTCTTACTGAACGGTGAATGTCTTTCAAGTCTTTTTGCAGCCTCCAGCATGTTTTCTTCCAGGATTCCCCTTTATTTAGCTCCATCCATCGTCTCATTGAATCAGACTTGCAGACCTGTCCCCAAAGCACGATGCTGCCACCACCGTGTTTCACACATTGGGGTTGTGTCCTGTGCTAAGGATGGCTACCCCTGTAATTTTCCCTTCTCTCTGCCCACGCATGTGAAATCCACTTACTAGATAGGGAAGTTTTGAAAGAACTAGGTTCCACTGGACCTAATCTAGGGGTATCTGAGTTAAGAACGCTGAAGACAAATGCACAACAAAGTTTTCAGACTTTCAATAGCCATGCATCAAGTTCCTTCCACGTTACAGTTATACACTACTTTGTGCTGGTTTTTCACATGAAATCCCAATAAAATACATCAGGGTTTTTGGTTTTAGTTGGACACAAAATGGGGAAAAAGTTCAGAAGGCGTCAATTATTTTGCAAGGCGCTGTACATTTTCTAAACATGAAATATGATGTGAAATATCACCTCAAAGGAACAGAGTCATTGCTCGGCTTGTGGCTGGCCTGAGTAACAAAAGAAACAAAAAACTTTGTCAGAGGGCTCAATTTCAGTTATATGATGACTGTGCGTCCGAGGTGAAAGTATACTGCGATGCTATGGGCCTGAGACTCTAGCAGATTGGCCCTGGGAAGGTCAGCAGTGTGTGACCATTGCTCTTTAGGATCAATACATCAACCTGTCGCCTTGTAAAACGAACTTCAATTGACGGAGGAAAAAAAAACACTGCTGCAGTCGTGGGCAGGAGGCTGTATAACACTTTGCTGGAGCACCTTTTAATTTAGCACTCCTGTGCAGTGATATTTACCCACTCTGACATGCAAAAGTTCTCAAAATTTGTCAGATTGTGATAACATCTCTGATCCCGCAGATTTTCTGTCATATTTAGTTCTGAAATCTTGTTCTTGGCGAATCTGAAAGTCTACTTTTCTCATGGTGAAGCCAGTCTTATGTTAATATCAGTGTATGTTTGGACCCACAGTGATGCTTGAAAGATAAAATCCCTTTTCAACTTAGAGCTTTGTATCAGACATTTAATGGTTTTGGGGCTGTTTATAATTGTATCCATCCCAGTTCCAACCGACAAAGATGGTTACCCAGACAGCATGATGCTGCCACCACCATGTTTCATGATGAACATATTGTCCTTTTGGCGATACCCAGTGGTGTTTTTTTGTAACAAACATACATGTTTGAATTGTGGTCCAAAGGTTTTGTCTTGGGTCTGTCAAATGTTTACACATAACCTGGTTTTGGAAGATTTGTGGCAGGTTTGGAAAAGTTTTGATAAAAAAAAAAAAACTATCTAAGTTTCCTAATTTTTCCTTCTATTTAACTTTCTATAGGTATGATTGGACACAGTACAAATCTCTCTTAATAATTTAGTTTTAAGCAAAAATGTATTTCTTGTATAACTGTAACCCCATAAAAACAAGAATCTAGATACTAACCAAGCTTGGACAAAAGCAGAACATGAAGAAGAAACACAACACCAGAGCTTGGCCTCTAAACAATACTTGGAAACTTTACTAGCTGTGAGTATTCACAGATGAAACGTTACAACACAAAGAAAATTTCTGGAAATTCTGAAACTGATGTTGAATAAATATCATATTTCCGACTCTACTGAGAATCATCCATTATCTATTTGATGAGCTCATTTTAAAACATGGTGGCCTTTCTTTCACTTGTCTTATATCTCTGATTTTTCTCTATTCTTTCCTGCTTCTGTCAATTTTTATAGAACCTGTATAGCTTTTTCAGATGTTGAGATTTAATTCATTTCCACCATTTGCATAGTGTGTGAGTCAGGTTGCTTAGAGTAAAACCAAATATTGTGGACTGTACAGTGCAATAGAGGCATGATGTAAGAACTCTGAACATCAGAATCAATCATATCACTCCGATTTCGGGGCTCAGCTGAGATGAGGCAAAATGTATTTTCTGGTGGAATATGCAGCCTTAATGCAGAATCCAAAGTGAAAGCAGCTTTCTATTGCAGAGCGTATTTTTACCATCTTTCCGATTTGACATGAATGTAGCATTAAACTGTCACCCTAGAGGCTTTTTACACACCCGTACTACAAGAACTTAGCGGTAGGCAAAATTCTCTTCTCATTAGAATCAACGTGCTGATGTGACCACACAGCGGGATAGGTGAAAATATTATCCACGACAAGATCAGCTCTTGCGTGAGAAAAAGAGAGGAAAAGGCAGCCTTCCTTGTTCACCTCTGGGTCAAAGTGTCTAACCAATGAACACATCACACCTGTTTCAGCCTTTGCCACCATTGCAACCTTTCCTGGAAAATAAAATCTCCAGTGGTGTATTTTGAGTTCACATCCTCAGTATGTAAAATCACCCCCCCCAAATGCAGTTACATATGTCATTGCATGTAACAGTAATATGATGTGCTAAACTACAGTTAAAACCATAGGTTTACATACATCTAATAAAAAGACACACCATTTTTTCTCACTGTCTGAAGTTAAATTTGACCACACTTCTCTTTTTTCAGTTCAGCTAGAATTACCAGTTATTTCTATTTGCTAAATGCCACAACAATGAGAGAAAGAATATGTCAGAGATTCTTTTACTAATGTCTTCAATATCTGAAGTTTTCATGAATGTCTTCACTATGTTGTTGCAGAGTCTTTGAACTGTTTGACTAGGGTCAGGTGTTTTTGGTTTCCTTCCAGAAACTGAATTTTGGCCTATTCCAGTTCCTCCAGCAGCAAAACAGCCCGACAACATGATGCTGCCACCCCTATACTTCACAGTTGGGATGGTGTTCTCAGGCTTAAAAGCGTCCCCCTTTTTTCTCTGAATGTAAAGATGGTCATTATGGTCAAACAGTTCCACTTTAGTTTCATCAGACCACCGGACATGTCTCCAGAAATTAAGGTATTTTTTACGATGTGCATTTGCAAACTGTAATCTGGCTTTTTTTATGATGATTTTGGAGTAATGGCCTTCCCTTCACTAATAGCCCTTTTCCATTGTAAAGAACTGAGAGCGTGTTCGGAGCTGGAGCTGGAGCTGGGGCTGGTGCTGGAGCCAGACCTTTCACAAAACCTCCTTCGTTTTCCATAACAAGGAGCCAACTTGGAGCATGAGCTACGGCGTTGCGTCATGGAAGCGTCACCTCAAAAATCACGCGGGAAGCCGCTCGCCAAAAATAAAGCAGACGCAGGTTGGACATTTCCATCGTGTCTATACTGGCATATTATTGTTTGAACAGATGGATGTGGCTCTAAGAAAGCAAGGTGTTGCAGGTGTGGCCTTAAAATACATCCACAGGTGTGCCTCCAAATGTGTCAGTTAACCTATCAGACGTTTCCAAAGCCATGTTTTAATCATCTGGGCGTTATCTAATTATTTAAAGAGATAGTAATCATTCTGTGTGTAAACTTCGGATTTTGAAGGCATTAATAAATAAATCACATATTTGTATCTCATTGTTGTAGCATTTACTGTAGCAAATCTCAATAATTTAGGGAATTCTAATTAACCTAATACAAGAGAAGTTTGAAAAAAAAGAAAAGAGAAAAGAAATGTATGTCTTTTTTGGGTGTATGTAAACTTTTCGTTTCAACTCTATATTAATGTACAAAAAGAATAATAATCTATCTCAATTAGTGCAGGATAAATTATTTCTTTCTCAGTCAACAATCTTGAGCACAAATTTAAAGAGCAAGGACATTCTCTTTATTTCACAGAATTTTGATTAATTTATCAGCTTTGAAATGATTAAACTTAAATCAAGAAATACACAAAAAATAACACTAGAAGCTATTACTTGATGTAATTAAAGATTATATTATTCATCAAACTAATGTCTGTTTTCTAATAAATATTTATAACAAAAAAAGGAGAAAAATCAAAACAAATATACACTGTAATTTAACATCTACAGTGTTATATAAGTTTAATAAATGTTTACCTTTAATTAAAAGTTATTAATCTCTCAGGAAGTTCAAGTTTCATTGACCAGAGTTCTAAGTTCTTATATCTAAGGGTAATTTGAAAGGAGAAAGGTTGGGATTCATTAAAAAAAAGATTTGGAACCCCATAATGAGATATCCGTTTTGCCAGCACCAAAAAACTGCCTCTGCAGAAGAAGCAGAAAGCCTTACTGTGGTTCAGCTGTATTGTGCCACCTCTCACTTAATACGATTTAATCTCTGGACCTGGCGTTTTTCCAGTCAAATTTCCCACCTTGGCTATGAGGGAAAAAATTCAGTACAACACTTATTCAAACCAAGCTGAAGGTCGCTTTGTGGCAGGTCAGAACAGCTTGTTCAGCTGGCTGACATCACTGGATGTTAAAATGGTTACCTACTTTAGACCTCTAAAAATTAATTAGAAACAAAGAAAAAAACTTTTAAACTTTTAAAGAAACTCTCTGAAAGACCGACAATGTCAGAGGGTAGATGAAAAAAACAAAACAAAAACTTAATCCTGCTTGGTATGACTTGGCTGGCCAAACCTCTTGCTTATAATAAGTTTTAGATTCTCTCTGTGTGTGGGTGTTGCAAAAACTCAGCTGCTTCAGTCTTGGCAGCTGGAATGTCCAGGGAAGGAGTTCTCACAAAGTTTTGATCAACCGAAAAGAGGAGGACCTTGGCAAAATCCAAGCCACTTCAAGGTTGACAACATGAAAAATTTCATTTTTTTCTCTCAAAATGTTATTTAGACTACAGTGACAGAGAGACTCAGAATGTAAACAACCATCCATGTAAATAAAATATCTGCTGGCTGAGACTTTGTCAAATTAATGTAATCCTTATAGTAAAATAAAAAGTCAGTTCACATTCAGAATAATTCATCGGCTGTCATTCAAAAATGCTTTCCTGAATTTTCAAATTAGAAAAATAAGATCAGTTTTCTTCTACACACATGGCATGATTTATCAATATTCCAAATAAAGAGCGCAAATTTGCGTGCGCTGCCAAAAATTAGCACGAAGGGGCCTGTTCTTGATTTGCGGTTAACAGGCGCAAAGAGCAGTAGTCAAATGAGGACTTTGCGTCCACTGCAGTGTGTGCCAGCCTTTCTGCCCCATGCACTGCGCCACAGCCAGACACTTGAGGAATAGACTCAATGGATTCATGATGCCTTTTGCAACAAAAAAGGATAACAATCGAAATAACTGTCAGATATATGGCCATTGGAGTATTGATTACTATTAGGTTAGAATGTGTGTGAATGATATTTTCCGTTTGCATGCATATTGCTGCGGGTTTAACAGGCGCAGTCCTCCCTGCGCCTGCTTAGTAAATCACCTGATGCATGTTTTGGCGCCGCTGTGAGGTTTGAGCACATTTTGACAAGTGTAAACCTTTGATAAATCAGGCCCATAGTTTTTTTTTTTACATGTAGACCAAAATGTCCAATTTTGATGTCATCTGACCAGAGCACATTTTGCCTTATGTTCTTTTCCCCTGGGGCTTAGAAATAGGGTGGTAAAAATGTCAATATGCTTTTCTTCTCTGTTGTGAAAAAAAATTCAAAAAACAATGGTTTTCTTCCATAAAGGTCAGATTTGTGGCCAGCACAACTAGCAGTTGTCAGATCAACAGATGTTACCACCTGAGCTGTGGATCTCCATGGTTCCAGATTTGTCATGGCCTATTTGACTGCTTCTTGTGATTAAAGCTTTCTTTGTTCAACCTGTCAGTTTAGATGGTCGGTCACATCTCCGTGGATTTTGGAGTTGTTCCATACTTTTTTCTGTTTTTGGATGATGAACGGAACAGCTGAGATGTTCAAAGCTTGGGATTTAATTTCAATAAACTAACCCCGGTTTTAAACTGCTCCATATCTTTATTCCTGACGTGTCTGGAGTGCTCCTTGGTCTTCATGATGCTGTTGGTTTGCTCATGTTCTCTAACCTATGAAACCTCTAAAGCCTTCACAGAACAGCTGTGAATATTTATTAATGAGGTGACTTCTGAAAACAATAACTACTAGACGTATTTTAGAGGTATCAGAGTAAAGGAGACAGACTATATTTGTAGATTTTCATATTTTTATTTGTAAAATACCTTTTAAAGATATTGAGATTTTTGTTTCACTTAACTATTACACTTTACTTTGTGTTATATTGCTTAAATTCTCCATAACATACAGTGAGGATTGTGGCTGTAACATGAAAAAGTTAAAAAGGTATGAGTATTTTTGCAAGGCACTGCGGTTATGAAAGGAGTTACTGTTCTCCCAGTGAGATGAATTGCAGCTGTTTATAAAACTGACTGCTCCATACATGATGAGGCAACATTCCTCCCCCGCTAATTGTTGCTATAAAACACACTTCTGTTAAACACCCTCATTACTTCATTAGTGTGTACGCATACATCCTGATCCAAGTGGACGTGACTGTCTGAGGAAACCATCAGCAGCTCTCCAGCAGATGGAAGCTGTCATCGCTGCGTCTCTCTATTTCACTTCCTCCATCTCTCTCCTCCTTTCTCATTCACACTCCATCTCCCACACTCACTGTTTTGCATGTTGTCTTCCTCTGGTTTCATGTTTGCGTGCGTCTTCGTCCTCACACGTTCGCCTTTGCTCATGAAACGAACCGGCGTATGTGTGAACACCCTTATTTTGCCTCTGAGAGAAAGGGAGTGAGTTGCACGTTGTCATGTATGTTTTGGGCTGCAGGTGGTTTCATCTCACATGGATCTGAACGCAGCATAATAAACATCTGTTGTGTAAGCCATTAACACCCTGCCATGAGGGTGCGCATTAAAAGGAAGAGGGATCAGAGTACTGCTGTGTATGTGCTAAACTGGACTGAGTCATTCTGAGCAGCAGCAGTTGTGGGCTGAGTTTTCTGTGCAGGGTGATTCGTATTCTGGTTTGTGACTGTGGTTTCACAGACAAGTCACTTTACATGCCTTTCATTTTGAAAGAATACACAGACTGTGAGCAAATGATCTATCTTGTCACAATTTGTTGTGATTTTTTTTTTAAGGCCAAAATGCAAAATTCAAGACGGCAAACAGAGCGCTTTCCTGATTAAATTTATTTTCAGCACTAGAGGCCTTTATTTAAAGGTGCTTAATAGGAGACTGGGAGAAAGAAGGGGGAGGATGCACAGCAAAGTTTCAAGAGTCAAACCTGGGACAGCCATGTCCCATGGAGCTCCTCTGCTCCACTACATGACACCGAGAAATTATATGTTTAAACAGGAATACACTGAATAGATCTGTGGCTGCTCATTGACAACACGAAAATGATGGAGTGATCCCTCCTGAGTTTCCCCAGATATCTTATTTGCAGGAAAAGTTGGGACGCTTCGTAAAAAAAAAAAAACAGGTCAAGAAGAAGGATTTCACATCACACTCCTGAAATAGTTTCTAAGCGTGAAACACTCCTTGTCTTGTCCCCCATATTAAGAAACAGTTCAAGCCTAAACTTTAAGCAAAGAAACATTTCAGGGTTTAGGGATGAAGACAGGACAAAGTTCAGACCACAGTCATGACGGACAACTTCAGCAGAGTCAGCTGCTGAGACATCTGTCAGTGTGGAGGAGCATTTAGCTGTTGATGTACAAAAACCTGTTTTACTTTGATTTGTCAAAATATATATCTATCATATGAGTTGGTCAATAAATCAAAGTTTTAATATACACTCTGTTCCTCCTGAGTGTTTACCAATGATAATTAATTCCAGCCATGACTCGTTTTTTCTCTGTGCCTGAGCCCAAATGAACAACAGACTGCATACTGACTTCCAACCACCAGATGTATAGCAATGGATGGAGGGGAATTTTTTGATGTTCTAAAAGCTATGATATTGTTGTGCAGTTCTACCTTCACAAGTGAAAAACAAAATGATCGTGTCCAGAAAGGTGAGACTTTTAGCTGCTTCCATTTAAGTAATTTTTTTACCCAACCACCACATGTTCACCAAAGCAGCAAATTAAACATGCAAGTGACCTAGGTTTCACAACAAATCAATTGCTGATGCATTCCCATTAACATCAGAGCAACAATGCTGATTAGAATCTGATCTGAAGTTTCGTTTTACCTGAATGCTGCAAAAGTTAAGTTTTTTAAATCAAAGGCTGTCATTCACCACTGTGGTGAATTACAGGCCGCCTGGGTTGTTTGCTGGTTTGTTAGGTCTCCAAGCTACTGCACTCAGATCAAATCAAATCAAACTTTATTTATAAAGCGCTTTTCATACAAGAAGTTGCATCACAAAGTGCTTTACAGATTAAAATGACCCCACATAAAACCAACTTCCCTTCCCCCCCCCCCAGATTTAAAATACCCCCCTCCCCCCAACCCAACTCCCATGCACACACACAGTTAAAAGAAAAAAGTAAAAAAGGACATTGGGCCGAGTGCAGATGAACCATGCAAGGAAACGCCATCAGAGGAGCCATCTGCCCCGACAGCGGTAGATTAAAAGCAGCAGCCGAGGCGCTGACACAGGGCACCCAGTGGAGGCAAGGCCAAGAACCCCACCTCCACCCAAGCTCCACCTGGAGAGCACCCAGGCAGCCACAGCCGACCACCGCTCCCGGGGCAGAGGGCTCCCACAGAGGAAACACTGGAACAGGGATTAAGATAAATTAAAGTAAAAAAATAAACAGTAAATTAATGTGCTAAGATTAAATAGTAAAACACTGATAAAAAGATAATCATATAAAACATTTAGAGCAAGTAAACAAACTGTAATAAATAATAATCAGTTAAAAGCTAGGCTATAAAGGTCAGTCTTGAGCCTGCTCTTAAAAACATGAACGTTCTCCACGGACCTGAGGTCCTCCGGCAGCCTGTTCCAGAGGTGAGGGCCATAAAACTGGAAAGATGCCTCGCCATGGTGTGTGTCCTGACATTTGGGGTGACAAGGAGACGGCTGCCAGCGGAGCGCCAGAGACCGCGAAGGTTTATATGGTAAAAGCAGTTCAGAGAGATAAGAAGGCCCAAGACCATTAAGAAACTTAAAAACCATTAAAAGAACCTTAAAGTCGATCCTGAAATCTAAATTGCTCTTCTTCAACAGGGGCCTCACTACCGCCCCTTTAAAGGCGGCAGGAAAGACCCCCGTCTGAAGGGAGCAATTCATCATGGTTAAAATCTCATCTTTAAAAGATCCATAAAATTGCTTAAAAAAGGAAGTGGGAATCGGGTCCAAAACACATGTGGTGGGCCTCACTGAGGAGAAAACTTTATCAAGAGTCCCAGCTTCTACCAGGACAAAACTGTCCAGCGTTTCCTCTGGTAAAGACACACGCTCAGATTTGTCTAAAACCATGTTATACTGAGAAGATAAAATATTACATCTGATGGTGTCTACCTTCCCTCTGAAGTGGTCTGCGAACTCCTCACAAAGAGTGTTTGAGGGGGTTTTAGGAAATGCAGTAGTAGCTCTGTTAAAAAGTTTATCAATGGTGGAAAAAAGGATTTTGGAATTATTTTTATGTTCCGAGATGATTTTGGAGAAGTATGAATTTCTTGAATTTCTTACTGCATTGTTGTATAATTTGAGAAGATCTGTGTATATTTGATGGTTTATTGTGGTTTTACTTTTCCTCCATTTTCTCTCTGCCGCCCTACAATTTCTCTTCATTTTTCAGAGGTTTTCATTTTTCCACGGCGGTGCAGCTTTAGATTTTAAACTTTTAACTTGTAGTGGAGCAAGCCGGTCAAGAGTGGACTGAAGTCTTCTGTTAAAATCATTGACAATAAAATCACAGGGGGCAGGTAAAACAATAGGAGGATTCTTTTTAAAAATTTCCAGAAAACCTGCAGCCACTTCAGGGGTTAGATGACGCTTCCTGACAGTTCTCAAAGAGGTCTCCTGCTGAATAAAACTGGTGATGTTAAAAAACACACAGTAGTGCTCAGAGACAGCCAAGTCAACAACAGAGGACACACGGGTGAACAGGCCATGCGTGATGACCAAGTCCAGGGTGTGCTTTGTTGTGAGTCGGCTGCATGACATGTTGGCTAAAATCCATATAAGTCAGAATGTTAAAAAAATCTGTTGATAAAGGGTCTAAAAGGTTATCCATATGTAGATTAAAATCACCAGCTAAAATGATCCTTTCAAAGGAGTTGTGTAAAATTGATAAAAACTCTGAAAATTCTTGAATAAAAAGTGCACTCTTTTTAGGAGGCCTATAAATTGTGACACATAAAATCTGAGGAGTGCTAAAAACAGTTGCATTATATTCAAAAGTAAAATAGTTATCAAATAAAACAGGTTTGGCGGAAAGTGTTGATGAACTTATAAAAGCAGTTCCGCTTCCCCTTTTGCTACTCCTCGTAGAATAAGTGAAGTTAAAATTAGGTGGAGAGGCCTCTGCAAGAACAACAGGGGCATCTGCACTCAGCCAAGTTTCTGTTAAAAATCAACAATGAAGATTATGGTCTAAAATCAGATGATTTATTATAAAAGTTTTGTTCAGCAGAGAGCGAACATTAAAAAGTGCCATATTAATAGTGATTGGAGATGGAGTGACTGTATGATTTGTAGATATTTCTCTTGACTTTGTCCACCTCACTGGATACATGACATATGAATGTTTCTCATATGAGCCCACATTTGAGCTGGATATCTCGCTATAACTACTGTCTTCTCAGGGGAACATTTGTAATGCACTAACTGAGTTTTGAATTTATGGTCATCACTTTACGGTAACTTTCGGCTGAGTTTTAGGCTGCCTTCTGTTTGATGTTCTTCTTTCATACTTTTGTACACATTTCTTGACTTTGGAAATAAAGTACTTTGTAAGGACAGGACCTGTGTATTGTGACAATACTAGCTCCATCACATTCATACTTCACTTTTTTCCAACTACTATTAATCATTTACAGTTTGCCCCAATAGGTAATTATCTTGTGTTGCCAGTGCTGCTCTTTTGCCTTTTCCAGAGATATATTATGATGGTTTATTCACTCTGTTAAAGCAAACATGGATCACTTTTACATTGATCCTCTTCTTTGAGACAAAAAATTTGAAATAGTAATCAGCAGTAAAATAGAGAGCCACACTGCACAAAAACACTTGCTAGTTTTGTGGGATTAGACAACCATGAAAAAAGGTATGAAGTCCAAATGGGCAGTTTTCTGGCAACATAAAAATATTCATTAGATGAGAGGAGCCAGAATTTTTGTGTTTTTAACCTTTAAGCTTAGTAAGCAGACTTATGACTGAATGTTATTGTTTATTTTTTATCTCACTCAGTAAAGGGTAGACTTGCTAAACGTTTTGTGTAACCCGGTAAGATTGTCTCTGTGTTGTCAGCTGAGACTGAGAAAGGCGGGAGGAGAAGCGGCTGAACTTGTTTGAGTTTCTTTAAGACATCTGAGTTTTCGTTTGAAACGCCTGAGGAAACCTTGGGAGTTGTGAAGAGAACTGAAGATTTTTTTTTTTGCAAAACTTTATAAATTCAAGTATGAAATACAAGAGAGACAAGGTAACTGAATCTGCTGAAACAATGTTTGCAATGCTTTGGGTTATTTATTTCTGGTCTTTTCACTTTATAAATAGTTAATCAGTTGTTTATTTTCAATAAGATTATAATAGTCATGATTATTAATAATCAGTTCCATTGGTTTTGATCAGCAGAGATGATCAGCTGTCTATTTGTGCTTGTTTTTTCCTAATTTCTTGTCATTCACATGGAATTGTACAAAAAAAACAACTTTTTAATTTGCTTGGTTTTATCACTGCAATGGAAAGAATAAAAGCTTGAGAAAAGTACAATGGGTGTTATTGTGCTGACTAATAAAAAAAGTATAGCATAGAACATCCACAACAGAGAAAGTTACAGATAAGCATCTATTCACAGCAGGCAGGACTCCTTTATGTGCCTTTATTATTAAATGAAAATGATTTCACTGTATTGTACTGGCAACCTCATATACTTTCCAGCACATATTTGTGCCACTGTTATTCATTCTGACAGTGCCGACCAATGTTGTGCTGAGTCTTTTGTTACTGCTGTGTTCACACAGAAGTCATAAACTCAAACATATTTTTAGAGGACAGGCCAACCATCTTGTCAGTGTTATTATAATTTGGGCAATCAAAACAGATAATAAACAGACACTAAATATATATTTTTAAATTTCTAAAATGTAGTCAAATTCATTCACATCAGCCTTCTAAATCTATTTATAAATATACAATAACAATAAGGAAGCCTGTACAATTCAAAGATTAGATTTCAACAATGCATCAGGTAGAGCTGAGAACAAAGGGAGAATGTTGTGGAAAACCAGGTCCTTCCACTGAATTTATCATCAGCAGATAAAGTGTCTGACATTTAGATATCCTATCAGTGGCTAGAAAAAGCTGGTCTGAGGAACAGAACAAAGGCTCTGATCTCTCCCCAAGCACACTCTAACCTATAGACAGGAGCCTGGGTATGTTTAAACAGACAGGATCAAACATATTAAGCCATAGTGTAAAAATCTATTTTTTTTTTACCTTTCAAAATATTAGTGAAAAGAATCTAGTCTTAAGATGATTTTTAAAATGAGGTAAATGCTTTGTGAAGTACAAGTCTTCATCATTGCATTGAAAACACAAATATTGGCAATCAAATCTACGTTGCTAAGTTTTTGGTAGCAAGTGTGGCATTCGCTATCAAAGTCTGAATTTTTGTAACTTCTCTTTTGGAAAGTTGGGAACCTCTAGGTGTGTGGTTGCACAATGACTGCGAGAAAAAAACAGAAGTAACTCTTTCAGACTATAAATCTAAGACCCCTATTTATTTTAGAGCTGTAGATGGGCATAACTAAACGAATGGGTGTGTCTGGTGTTAAAGTATCGTACTTTCATTATGTTTCTTACCTGAGCATGTACCTGGGCGTATCTAAAAATCCAAGTGCATATTTTTGGAAGAACAAGCGCTTAGATTTTAATGACCTTCGATACACCCCTGTTTTGTTTAGTGTGAGTGTATTACAATGAAAGATGAAATATTCTGTGTTCCACTGTGACAGAACAGGGTATGTTGCTTTTGCCATGATGTCACCATCTAGTTTCCTTTTTTCTAATATTTCATAATCTGGAGATAAAGGTTTCATTCCCTAGACGCAGGCTGAGTCCACCCAAAGCTTTCAAAATCGTGATTGACTTAGCAGGTCAGGTCAGGTCAAAGCTGACTTAATCAAGTGGGTTAGAGTGGATCTTTTTGATCCACTCCAATCATTCACATGTGGACGTAAATAAATCTTCATCAGGATAGAGTGTCTGCACAGTATAGTATTTTTGGATCGGTACATTGAAACGTGAGTAACAATTACATGTACGTATGCCACACATAGTGAATCAGACTAGGAAAGATCATGATACAGATTTTTTTTACATGTCAAATAAAATATTTAAGCTCGTCTTTGATAAAAATAAAATGATGTGTTCTACAGCCTCAAATGTGTAGGAAGGCAATGCTGCCATATTGTTTAGCATAAACAATATTCCGTATTCCTTTGAAACACATGCTAGACATGCAATAGTGTAACTGGGTTATAACAATTTTTCTCACCTTTAACCATAACGAGGTTGGTTTCCCTTGAGAAACTTGAACAAAATGGAGCTCAGTGTAGCAACATTAAATGGTAAATGGTAAACATTTGGGTTTTTTTTGTCATAGTGAACGGCTGTTGTAAACTGAGACAAGCTTTGGATAAATTATGGGAAAAAAGAGCTGATATTCTTTCTTTTAACAACAGAATCTGGTTGCCAGCTCTGTGTTTTTTGCATAGTTAGAGAGTTGCACAAAACTATGCACTCATATTTTTACTCTGCAACTTCTACAGCCGCTTTTCTTTATGAACTTGGTGGATGGAAGTACACCTAAAAAAACAACACAACAGACCTTGCGCCTCGATAAAAAAAACAGGATTTTACCACAGTAGAGCATCAAGTTCGCTGTGCTTTTGAAAATATAGACCGCCTAATGTTGCCATGTGTGTTACCTAAACATGGTTTTCACTGAGGCCATATGCTGGAGAAATAAAATGGATTATGTGAAACCTAAATCCTGTCACATATATGAAATGTATGTTGCATCGGGAGAAAGGGTTTAACATGTACACTGTTCTACTGCATCAAAACAGAGTTAATACATTTTTAATGATTGTGTCAGATTTATAAATTTTTTTGTATGTATTAAAGAATAATACAATACTACCTGGGCCTGAAAGTTTAATTCTTTATAGACAATGAATGAGTGTCCCCAACTGGTCACAGTACAATTAGCTAAGTTAATCAGAAAATTTGGTTTCAGGGTGTTAATGTTTATTGAACCAATAACATGCAGGCAGAGCGTTTACATAGCATAGTATGAGATTATGTTAAGCTACATTACTCATGGAAAGTTCATTATGTACATTTTTGAATAACAATTTCAAATTCTGTAGGACTAGCGTATTTATGCGATATATAGAGCATATTTTAGTTGATGAGGAAATTTCTGGTTTTGCTTTCTGACAACAACAACAAAAATATGTGTGAAAGAACTGACTGTTCTGCCCATTAACAGTGTGAATTCAACTAAAAAGTAACTTCTTAAGTTTGCACATTTTAGAGTCATCCCTACTGGGAATTTCCAAATGATCAAAAGCGAAAACAAAATTATTTTTCAAAGGCTACAATAAGATACTTTATAGTTTCAGCTACCTGTCAGAACATACTGACAGATTGCTTGCCTACAACTAAAAATAATATAAGAAACTAGCTCATGCTTTGGGAGTCTCCATTCCTGCATGCAACCTCTTTAACTACAAATAGAAATGTTCGCAATCTCTTTCATCCAAAAAATAGAAAGTCCAGGCACTGACAGAGAAAAAATTCTTTTTAGGTTAAGTTATATTTTCTATCTTAAATCTTTTCACCAGGTTCTGAAAAATTCAGAAAAACCCATCTGGCATCAATAACCATGTCAAGTTTATAGTTACTGAAATCTCCTTTCTTCCACATTATGTTTGGTTTGAACAACAAGTTGCTATTGCCATGTCCAGATGCCTAAATGCATTGAGCTACTGCCATATGATTGGCTGATTTGTTATTGTGGTAACAAATGAAGTACATTTAATAAAAGGGTCTGTGAGCGTTTATCACAGCGAAAACCACATAGTTTTCCTTATCTATTCTGCCTGGCAATTCTTAAATGATTGTTCTCATTAGTCAGAAATAAATTAATAAATAAATAATAAATAAATAATAATAAATAAATAAATAAATTCTAGAATTGCGCTGCTCTGGGTGGCTGCATGTTGGAGTGGCTCTGTTGGTTACATATTAAGTTATGTTTTTTTGTACATTGGTTCCTCTTTTTTCTTAAAGAAGTTTACATTTTTTTACCTGTATACTTTCTAGTTTTTGGTGCTGTGAAGCTGGAAGGATTTTTGCTGTAAATTTTTCCCTTTTTAACAATTTGTTATGATGCGTAACCATGGCAACAATGTGGTTTACAGCCGGGAGCAGCTGATTAACATCGCAAAAGCTGAAATAATACCTCAACTGAAGACACAAATCCCTGATGAGTTGATAAGGAGGAGACGTGGATGCAGATCAGGAGCGAAAAGGAGACAGAGAAAGAAGAAGTTCAAGCCATCTCTTCCATCGATCATAATGGGCAACGTAAGATCACTGGCTAACAAGATGGATGAACTCCAAGCCCTTACAAGGACTCAGCCAGAGTACCGTGAATGCAGTGTTATGTGTTTTACGGAGACGTGGCTACTGGATCATATCCCCGACTCCAACGTCTGTCTGCCAGGCTTCCTGACTGTACGAGCAGACAGAGATCTGAAGACGAGCAGAAAAAGGAAAGGTGGTGGAGTAGCAGTGCTTGTCAACAACAGATGGTGTCATCCAGGACATGTTACTGTGAAGTGCCGTCTCTGCTGCCCAGATGTCGAACTCTTGGCAGTGAGTTTTCGTCCATATTATTTACCAAGAGAGTTCACCAGTGTAATTTTGGCAGTTGTTTACATTCCACCTTCAGCCGTTGCCGACAATGCATGTGATGTCATCAGTTCCATTGTTGCTAAGCTACAGACACAGCACCCCAATGCATTTGTGGCAATATCTGGTGATTTTAATCATGCCTCCCTCTCTACTACACTTCCAACATTTCAACAGTTTGTCAGCTGCTCTACAAGAGAAAACAGGACCTTGGATTTGTTTTATGCAAATGTAAAGGATTCATACATGTCCAAACCAAGACCTCCTCTGGGACAATCAGATCACAATCTTGTTTTTCTCTGTTCAGAATATAAACCCCTTGTTCAGAGGCAACCTGTGACAAAACGAACTGTGAGAAAATGGTCACAGGAAGCTGAAGAAGCCCTGCAGGGTTGTTTTGCAACCACAGACTGGATGACTCTTTGCCAAGCACATGGAGAGGACATCAATGCCATGACTGAGTGTGTGACTGACTATATAAACTTCTGTGTGGACAACATCATCCCCACCAGAACAGTGAGATGCTTCCCTAATAACAAACCCTGGATCACCAGTGACCTGAAGGAACTGCTAAACAAGAAAAAAAGAGCCTTCAGGGAGGGAGACAGGGAATTATTGAGGAGTATACAGAAGCAACTTAGGGTCAAGATCAGAGACAGCAAGGAGGCATACAGGAAGAAGCTGGAGAACAAACTAGAGAGGAACAATATCCGAGATGTCTGGTCAGGAATGAGAAAGATCACAGGTTTTAAGGACAGGAAGGATTGGATAGATGGAAGTCTGGACAGAGCCAATGAACTGAACATATTCTTCAACAGGTTCAGTTCAGGAACTAGCTCAGCATCCACCTCTCCTGTTCCCAGCCAAACAGACATCCCACTCTCCTCTGATCAACAGTTTCCCTGTTACACCTCGGATGTTTTATCCTTCACCTCAGCCATGGACTCTTCTGATTCCACAAGTTTGACTTCAACAAAGTCAGGAGGTGCTGCTACCCCCTTTGCCTCCCCCTCCCACTTGTCTGTCTCCAAAAGTCAGGTGAAGAGGCAGCTGGAGAAACTGAACCGGAACAAGGCTGCAGGTCCAGATGGTGTCAGCCCCAGAGTCCTGAAGGCCTGTGCAGAGCAGCTCTGTGGGATTCTGCAGCACATCTTCAACCTTAGCCTAACTCAGGAGAAGGTCCCAGTGTTGTGGAAGACATCCTGCCTTGTTCCAGTACCCAAAAGAACTCACCCATCAGTCATCAATGACTATAGACCCGTTGCCCTGACATCCCACATCATGAAGGTCCTGGAGAGACTCCTGTTGGCCCCCCTGAGTAAGCAAACAAGAACATATCAGGACCCACTGCAGTTTGGTTATCGCTGTGGAGTTGGAGTTGAAGATGCCATCATCCACCTACTTCAACCAACCCACTGTCATCTGGACAAAGCAGGCAGCACTGTGAGGATCATGTTCTTTGATTTCTCCAGTGCATTTAACACAATTCAGCCTGATTTGCTTTGTCAGAAACTCCTGAAGACACAGGTGGAGCCCTCAACAATCGCCTGGATCAATGACTACCTGACAAACAGACCACAGTTTGTGAGACTGAAGAATTGTGTGTCAAACCAGGTGGTCAGTAGCACAGGAGCACCACAGGGGACCGTACTCTCACCATTCCTTTTCACTCTGTACACCTCAGACTTCCAGTACAAATCAGAGACGTGTCATCTGCAGAAATACTCAGATGACTCTGCAATTGTCGGGTGTATCAGAGATGGACAAGAAGCTGAATACAGAGAGTTGGTGGACCGCTTTGTGACATGGTGTGGAAACAATCAGCTCACCTTGAATGTGAACAAAACAAAGGAGATGATTGTAGATTTCAGAAGAAACAGGGATAAGTCAAACACTGTTTCCATCATGGGAGAAGAAGTGGAGGTGGTTGAGGAATATAAATACCTCGGAGTTCACCTTGACAACAGACTGGACTGGAGGCGCAACAGTGAAGCCGTCTACAAGAAGGGACAGAGCAGACTGTACTTCTTGAGGAAGCTTAGGTCCTTCAAGGTTTGCAGCAAGATGCTGCAAATCTTCTACAAGTCTGTTGTGGAGAGTGTAATCTCTTCAGCCGTCATCTGTTGGGGTAGCAGCATCAGAGCCAGGGATTTAAAAAGGCTAAACAACCTGATAAAGAAGGCTGGTTCTGTTCTTGGGACAACTGTGGAAAATCTGGAGATGATAATGCAAAGAAGGATTCTTCATAAAATCAAAAAAATTATGGACAACCCTGAGCATCCTCTTCATGAGACAGTCATACAACAACAGAGCGTCTTCAGTCGGAGGCTTCTTCAGTTTCGCTGCAATACAGACCGCTACAGGAAATCCTTCCTGCCCACAGCCATTATCATCTACAACAACTCCTTAAAGAATTAATTATATGAGCTATACCAACACTTAATTTCCCTCTGGGATCAATAAAGTATTTTTGAATTGAATTTGAATTGAATTGAATTTGAAATACTACTTTTAGTCGGGCTTACCTAGAGCAGGTATATTCATTTAGCATTGGGATGGATTTTTTACCAGCACCGGAAATTGACAATTTATCAAGAATTGGATTATTCCCTTCAAATTACTTCTTACAAAAAAACATTAAAAGTTTATGTAAAGTAAGTAAAATAAGCTTAAAATAATAGGTAACAATGTGGATAATTAAGCAACTTTGGGAGGAAATCATGTGCCTTGCCCCTTAACGCTTAATAGGATAGTCTTTGTTAGGTACCCAAAGAATAAGATTTCAGTATTAAATTTAGCGGAGAGATGTTGAGATGTCTGCCTCTCAGATTTATATTCTGGTTAGTGATTTGGTTTGGAAAAAGCACAAAAAACATATTTTAACATCGGAGCAGCTTTTACCTTAGGAAGACAGGATTTTAGTTGAAACATGCAGGAGGCATTACCTGCGTTTTCCAGCTCCCACTCACAGGTCTGTATGAGAAATCAAGTGATGCCCACTCACAGTCCAATCAGGGAGAATACTCCTGGGAAGATAAGTTTATTTTAGTCAATGCTTGTAAGTTTCAAATTCGGAAAATCCCTCAGTAGCCTAGTAAGAGACACTTGTCAATTCCTAGGTGAACACTATCTGTCACATATACAGGTAAATTAGATTTTTTTTTTTTTAAATATTGTCATAGGAGTGAAAACATTCTCCATAGAATGGAGTTAACAGGTTAGCTGAGGTTCAGGAGCAAGGCCACGCCTCAAACCCGCTTCATAAATCCTAATCAGCCTTAACTCGATTCACCCGGTACCACACGTCTGCTCTACATCTCTAATCCCACCAGGATACACATATAAACTCTGCCTGCCCTTCATCCCTCGTCTCTCGTTCGTTTTCACGCGATCAGTTCGGACTTCCGCGTGTGCTCGCTTACCTTGCTCGACGTTTTGCTCCGTTGTTCCCGGCACGGGCGTTCTCACGCTCGGCGTCGATCCGTCTGAGGAGTTGCTTGGCGGACGTCCCGCATCTCCCGGGCCATCTCCCCGCCTTTTCGTCCGCCAACTCTCCCACCGTGTCAGGCTGTTTTCGAGCCAGCGGGACTTCAATCTGCCCCAGACAGATCTGTCTTCCACGCCGTTGGCACTCGAATCTCTTACCGGCTGACCTCGCAGCCGCTCCGGCCGAATTCCTCCTCACCTGTTTCCCCCTCTCCACTCCGGGATTTCCCTCATGGGCTCGAGCCGTCACCTCGGTGCTCTCACCCCGCTGCTCCGGCCGGCCCAGCCCGGGCCCTTCCTTCTCCATCCCTCGCCGCCCGCACCGGTCTCCCGTACTTCGTTCTAGAGCCTCCCCTCGAGCTCGGCGCTCCCCGATCGCCGCTTTGGGCCTCCCTGACATGTCCGGCTGGACACTAGCAGGGCTCCAGCGCGCGCTCCGGGAAAGGGGTTTTCCCTTCAATCGCTCAGGGCCTTTAATCGAAACCTCTTTCGTGCTCAAAACGGCTCCAAAACAACACGGCCGATATCGATGAAGAGCGTTTTGCTGGTGTGTACGGCTTTTATTGGTATTAAATTAAACGAAGTACTGTTTTAACGGGAAGTAAGGGAGACGTCGCACTGTAGTGCTTAGCATTAATACTTAAATGAGCATTGTTACTAGCCTCGTGAAACTGACTGACTAACGTTAACACTGTCACGCCTGTGTGAAGATGCTTAAAACATGTCGTAAGCAAATGTTCAGCAACAATCACAGACATTAGGTAGGCTTATTGTTATCGGCACGTGTAATGCAGAATATTGAACTAATCTTACTAAAACTACAGTGGAGATAGTACAGGGATGCAAACAGCGCGCTTTTCGGCGCCTCTCGCTTTTCACGTCAGTTTGGGGTGACTTGGGTCTGAGAGGGTCTGATTATAATTTCACAACGTCTTCTGAAGCCATTCCGTAGCTTAATGTGAGGGACAAAAGTCTATTTACATCATTAAATTTAAGTTTACGGAAACTCGTTTTCCCTCCTCTTCGGCCGTCAATCATTCTCCATTCAGTATTCAAACAGCACGCGCGCCTCGTCCGGTTACAGCAGGATACACGGTAAAACTCCGTCCACTATGATATTATATGTTATATTATAATATGCTTTGAGCACATCATTCTGCACCCACGATGCGCATGCGCGCTTTGTGCGCTCTGTTTTTGAAGCGTTTCATATACTCCGTATATCGACCACCCCCAAAATAATACCTTGCCACCCCCGTTTTTTTAAAGCCTAGCTCTGCCACTGCCCCCCTCCCTTCATTCAGTCTTCCGGCGCTTCTCCAGCGTCCGTCGGAAGGGTCTCTACTACTTTGCGGTCCAGCTCACCTTCGGCTGCAGGAGTAGTCCCAGGATTTCCAGTTCTCTTTACGAGACCCCGTGATGGGTACGGTTTAATACTTAACACCTGCCTCACGTCCTTCACTCCCCCTCGGATGACTTCTTGGTCATCACCTCCACTTCTTCTCCACCTCGTTGAGGGCTTCGTGCCCTCACTGAGGCTGATCTGACGCCGCAGCTCTACAACCTCACCATCTTGCAGAACTTCATCGACAGCCTCTCACCCGGTACCCGCTCTGTTTACCTGTCCGGCTGGAACGCCTTCAAGGCCTTTCACGTAATGTATGGTCTCTTTCCCTTTTACTCCTTTGTTTATCTGCCAGTTCATCTCTCACTCGCATTCAATCCAAAAAATCCACATATCCACCATTAAATCTTATCTATCAGGAATCAGCTTCTTCATCAAGCTGGCAACAGGCAACCCCTGTCCAGCTCTCGACCATAGCCACGTTCTGATGTTTTTCGGAAAGGTCTTAAAAAGCTAGAACCTTCCGCCGCTCATCGCTTACCGCTCACCTCTGACCTCCTCACCCGTTGCAATCTCACGCTTCGTTCCGGTTACCTATCCCCCTTCATCGACCTAACTCTTCAGTCCATGCTCTTGCTCGCTTATTTCAGTTTCCCGATATGTTCTGAGTTGGCCCCTTCCTCTTCTACACACGATCCTTCCATTCACCCATGTCTCTCAGACATTTAAATCCTTAGTCAGGACACCCTCATTTACACCCTACGTAGAAGTAAAAATGACCAGCTCGGCACCTCCGTCCGAATTCACTTATTCCGCCTCAGTTCCAGCCTCAGCCCCTAGGAACCCGTCACCTGCTACATTCAGCCTCTATCATCTGCTAACGCCTCTCCATTCAACCCACTTCTCATTACCGAATCAGGTAGCTCCGCTACCCGGTTCTGGTTCATCAATCACTCCCACCAGATTACTCGCCGGTCCGGTATCTCCCCTGATTTTTACTCCGGCCATTCAATCTGCAGGGGTACAGCTACCTCAGCCGCCAGGTCAGGGATATCAGACGACATCATCCAAATCTTAGGTCGGTTGTCCTCTTCAGCATACCGAACCTACTTTCGTAATCTACACAATCTGCGACGCGCTCATTCTCTTCTCTGCTAATCTCTTCGACAAGACCTTTTGGGGGTCCTGAGCAGGCTCGGAAAGACGATTTCCCAAAGACTGCACCCCCACACTGAGTCTTCCTCCGGGTCTCCGGCATTGCCTCTCCCCAGACCATTCAATTCAACATGCCTTCAATAAAATGTTAAATTCTGAACCTGTAGCGTGGTCCTTGCTAGTGAAATGGAGCTAACAGGTTAGCTGAGGTTCAGGAGCAAGGCCACGCCTCAAACCCGCTTCATAAATCCTAATCAGCCTTAACTCGATTCACCCGGTACCATACGTCTGCTCTACATCTCTAATCCCACCAGGATACACATATAAACTCTGCCTGCCCTTCATCCCTCGTCTCTCGTTCGTTTTCACCCCTCCCTTCCCCTCCCTCTAGGTCCAGGGTCCTGCCGACTCGCCTCTTCTTTTCAGGGTTCCTGCCGACTCGCCTCTTCTTTTCAGGGTTCCTGCCGACTCGCCTCTTCTTTTCAGGGTTCTTGCCGACCCTCTCCTTTCCTTCGCAGGGTCCTGCCGACCCTATACTTTCCTTCGCAGGATCCTGCCGACCCTCTCCTTTCCTTCGCAGGGTCCTGCCGACCCTCTCCTTTCCTTCGCAGGGTCCTGCCGACCCTCTCCTTTCCTTCGCCAGGGTCCTGCCGACCCTCTCCTTTCCTTCGCCAGGGTCCTGCCGACCCTCTCCTTTCCTTTGCCAGGGTCCTGCCGACCCTCTCCTTTCCTTCGCAGGGTCCTGCCGACCCTCTCCTTTCCTTCGCAGGGTCCTGCCGACCCTCGCCTTTCCTTCGCAGGGTCCTGCCGACCCTCGCCTTTCCTTCGCAGGGTCCTGCCGACCCTCACCTTTTCTTCGCAGGGTCCTGCCGACCCTCACCTTTAACCCTCCCCTTTTTTCGCAGGGTCCTGCCGACCCTCGCCTTTAACCCTCCCCTTTTTTCGCTGGGTCCTGCCGACCCTCGCCTTTAACCCTCCCCTTTTTTCGCAGGGTCCTGCCGACCCTCGCCTTTAACCCTCCCCTTTTTTCGCAGCGTCCTGCCGACCCTCGCCTTTAACCCTCCCCTTTTTTCGCAGCGTCCTGCCGACCCTCGCCTTTAACCCTCCCCTTTTTTCGCAGCGTCCTGCCGACCCTCGCCTTTAACCCTCCCCTTTTTTCGCAGCATCAATCGGGCACAGCCTCCCCGTTCTGCGCTCCAGTTTACTCCCGTACCACCTCTTCTAACGTCTCTCTCTTTTAGGTTCCGTCTGGGGGGGTCCTGAGCAGGCTCGGAAAGACGATTTCCCGAAGACTGCACCCCCACACTGAGTCTTCCTCCGGGTCTCCGGCGTTGCCTCTCCCCAGACCATTCAATTCAACATGCCTTCAATAAAATGTTAAATTCTGAACCTGTAGCGTGGTCCTTGCTAGTGAAACTCCACTTTAAAAAAATCCAAGAAATTCTCTTTATTTTGTACAGTAACTGGCCAGAAATTGGGGTGATATCCACTGAAAGACACATTGTTAAAAACCGTACACTACAAAACTCTTAATATGCATGTTGTATTTTTATGCACAACTTAAGCATCAACTGTGAGCACTGAAAAATAACTACTTTACAAAGACCTTACGTAAAATGTACCCATAATATGGACATTTGTTGCAACTAGAGATACACGTGTATCTACAAATTCCATATGATAACCTATATGTACATCACCTAATGCTTCTCAATTAAAGGGGCTATATGCAATTTTCTGAAATTTAAACTCGCGACTGACACCTGTGGCCAAAAAACGGAACTGCTCTTCCTTTCTGTTCGCTCTCCAGAGCGAGCTCCTACGCCGGTCGCTCTCAATCTTCGATCTTTTTCATGCACTTGTCAGGGGTTTAACTTTTTTAGTCTTATGTGGAGTTACTGTTGGTGTCAAAGTTGTCCTTGGTCTCTTCTGTGTATTCGCACAATCCATTGAACTGCTTGCGAGTGCTGACTAGCGGTGGTGGCAGAGTGATCTGAAACATTTAACATGAACGCACTTGAGGTCACATCCGCAGACAGCGTGGGAAAATCCGACCTGACAGAAAATAAAAAAAATTGGGTACAGGCTTATAGGTGCACCCACTGTGAGCTGACAAGGTGTCAGTATGCTCATCGCGAGATGTTTGAGTCATAAATGGTCAAATAAAAAGGGTATTGTTACGTTTATTTTGGGGGAAAAGTTGAACATAGCCCCTTTAAGGCAAATTGGGAAAAGGGTAATTATGATCTGCACTCCTGAAATAGTTTCTGCTGTTTTCGGTGTCCTCAAGATGCCCTCCTCTCTCACGCTCCATCGCACAGCACCACAATCATATGAATGTGGCTCAGTGGTTCCAAATGCAAGTCGTGTTTCAGTAGAAAGGTTGTAGGTTGGATTCCAACTTCCCCCCTATTACATGTTGATGCGCCTCTGGCAAGGTCCCAAGTTTCTTATCGCGCTGCATATAAGTGTGTAAGTGAGTGCGAATGGGTAAAGCTCTTTGAGTGGTGACTGGAAAGATGCCAGTTATCAGTCCATTCACCATGTATGTCTACAATATTTTCCCATTATGACTCTCTCAGATCAGGTAAGACAACCACTCCACACTCAATATCAGCACGAAGTAAGTATAAATTTGAAACTCCTGCCATGGGCGTCACATCTAAACTAGCTTGTTTTCATGATCTTGTCATGATTTGCTAGGAGGTTTCTTGAATGTCACAATCAGTTTGAGATATGCTGTGGAGATTGAAACATCAAGAGTATTTTAATCAACTTATTACCTTTAGGGGAGCATGCAAGTAACTTTTATTTTTGCAAAACATCAAACAATTGATCCTTCAAACTTCAGCAACTCAAAGGGCTGATAATGAGGAGAGCAAGACTCTTGGTTTGCATCCAGAAGTAAACAGCTAAATGGGAGCATTATTTACTGGTATGTAGAGAGCATGATCATTTCTGCAGCATAATTCTTTGAAGACCTGATCTATCTTGTTGCAGGAGCAGTGGCAGGATGCAGTTTACCAAGTTTTATGCATGGTAAGATTAAGAAGCACGTTGCCTCTTTTAAATATTTAGGTATACACATAGCTAGCGATTTTAGCTGGCATACACAGGTGACAACTGTTTGTGTCAAAGTCTATCAACATCTTAATTTTTTATGATCACTACGACTGTTTGGTGCTTGTAAAAAATATTATGTCAATAGCCACTGGGGCAATAATTGGGTGTATCATTAGGTATGGTATTACTTGTTGATTTTGTAACCAGACTGTTACGGCTGGTACCAGATTCACAGTCTGGTAATAACAGATTCCCAGTCTCTGGTAAAGACAGTGAACAAGATAATGGGTACTACAATTCATTTGCTTTAGAGGAGCTGATTGAGCAGGCTATTATTAAGCAGGCTAACAATTGTGGTTATGTACAAAACATGTATTGTCCTCTGAGTATTCTTCATTAAAGTTAGAGGAAAGGTACAGGATTCCTTTTTGTATACACAATTGTATAAAATTAATTCCTCTCTCAATTAAATTGTTAAACGACCCGTTGTCAGGAGAAAATAAATAAAGATAATTGATGCTATGTGTTTTAAGACTCATCTCTCATACTCCATATAAACAACTCAAATGTTGTAGCAATGAATTGATGACACCACTACACTACACTATTAAGAGACTTTGTCCCCTCTGGTAAAGATTAATTCTTCTCTGCGTGTTGAATTATTGGAATGACTCTAACTGATTGCAGGCTGAACTATATTTTGCTTAATTCAGCTAAACAAACGTTTGACCTCTTGTTTGCATTGCAGTGTAGAGCATTGAGCTTTGAACCCAAGGTCGTAAGGTTTTCATTAAATATTAAACAAATTAAAACAAGATGGTATGTCAAAAAACAAGAGTTTTTTACATTCACCCACCTAAAACCGTTTTTTAGATGTGCCAACAACATGGGAAGATAAGAGAGTGTGATAGCACATATTTTGTTTAGTTTTCTAGAACAATTTTCAAAACAAATAATACAGAGAGAGGCTACATTTACAGTAGGATTCAGTAGGGGTTTTCTTTGTTGTTTTTTTTGCTAATAGTAAATGCAAACCTGAGTCATTAGATTTCCAAGTGTGGATCAACCATGATGAGTAGCTTTAATCCACCTCAAATACTGAGCCTCTTCACCCTCCATGTGGATATGGACTTGAGCCTATAGGAACATTTCAGTAATATAGCCTTGAGGTGCTGTTATTGTTATCCTTTTTTTTGCTTCATTAAATAAACTAATGAACAGTTAGCTACAGCAGTGCCATTTCATGCCAGCAGATAATGTTTGAACCAGAGGCAGGCTCTGCTAACTGAGTTTCCAGTTACGTAAAAGCCTCTTTTACTCACTGGGCTGATTTAGGTTATAATGGGTAGTCAATATTAGGACAAAGTGTGGGATGATCGGCAAGCAGCAACACTGATATGTTAAATCGAAATAGCTCAAACACTACACAGGTTACACAACATAAACCATCAACCCAAAAACAGAGTTATTTGCTCAGTGAACTTATGCTTCTTCGCACATGCTGCACACAAGATTAGTTTTACAGCTGGGTCCCCGTGCACTCAAATGAGCACATAATTGTTGTGTTGAACAATTGGATCAAAACTGGATTATTCAAAGAGAAATTCCAGGATGTTTGCAAATGTGTAACACAAACCAACTGCCAATGTTAGATCAAAATTTCCCCACAGACTTTAATCTGAAACGCTAAGGCAATCATTTCATGGTGCATGAAGGAAACATTGATATCCGCAAATCAGAATCAATTCAAAGCAGGAAACTGGACCTATTTTTACCTTAATTTTAAATACTATTAAAGAATTTCAAAAACTTTTTCTTCAGCTTTTTTTTGTCTAAGATGATTAAAATTGCTTGACATTATAGGAGGGACTTCTTGCAAGCAGGGTCTGAAAGTGAAGAGATAAAGGCATGAGTAAGCGCGAGCAGGGTGGCTGTCTGAGTGTGCATATGAGCCATCTTCACTGATATCCTGTCACCCAGGGCTGTGATACTCAACACTCCTCGCCAAGACTCTAGTGTCAAGCTGGACATTGAGTCTTCTTCTTTCTTATTAAATACAGACCCCTACACACACCCACACACACAGAAAAAAAAACACACTCTGCCATTGAAGTGAGCCAAATGCCTGGGGCCTCTCAACTATTTTCGGGGAAATGTCATATCTTTTCAATTCAAAGACAAAACCACAGATTTTTTTTCTGTGACAATGCAACCCACCCTCTGTTTTCAGAGTGGAAAAGAACTCTCCATGTTTTCACACTGTTCAGCAGATAACTCGCTAGAAGTTGTAAAAAGACAGATGGATTTTATTTTATTGTCAGGTAAAATGTAGGGAATGCAGAGAACAGAACTTTACACCTCTGTCTGGAATAACTGGTACCTACTTCATAAAAACAATGGATTCTGGTAGATACTGTTGTTTCCTTCTGTTTTCACACAGTTGCAGCCATGTCACAAAGATTTCTCACATCCCCACCTGCAAGGAAACAAGTTGATGCTGCCTCTGCAAGCCAAATTCAAGCATTGTGGTCTCTTAAAATTAAGCCCTTTTTTAAAAGGAATGTGTAATTAATCATAATTTCTTATTCAGCAGGAAAATTCTGAATTGGGTTAATTCTTTTTATGATTTTTAGGACCCTGATGACAAGAAATTCACCCAAGCATGTCATTGGGTCAGCAAAGCATCTTGGAGCTAACGTTGGCTGTAGAATATTGAGATAAACCAATGAAACACTAGGGACCTGATTTATCAAAGGTTTGTGCTTGTTAAAACGTGTGCAAACCTTACAGCAGGCGCAAAAACATGCAGCAGGTGATTTACTAAGCAGGCACAGGGAGGACTGCGCCTGTTAAACCCACAGCAAGATGTACAGTATTTGCAGATTCACCTATTTGAGGATCTATCTGTGTAACTTGAATCCAAATTATTTGCGGATTTTTTCGTAGGGCATATGTAAAATATTGGGGGGAAAAGGCAGCTTATGAACCTGGAACATCTAGGTGAAATGGCACTTGACTCGTTATGGACTGCTGTTTGCAGTCCATGTTCCCTGAGCATGTTAACGTGTACTAAGGTGTGTGTATATATATATATATATATATATATATATATGAGAGAGAGAGAGAGAGAGAGAGAGAGAGAGAGAGAGAGAGAGAGAGAACTAAACTATTAAATGTCTATATTTAAAAGTTTAGATTCTCTCTCTCTCTCAGGCAGTTGTGAGTATTTCTTAGAGAGAGTTTCAAGTATTTGCAGATTTTAACTATTTGCGGGCATCTGTGGTCCCTAACCCCTGCGAATACCGCCGTCCACTGTAGTAAGAGTTGTATTATTATTCGTTTAGATTATTCGTTGATGAGTTGTTGAACACAGGAAACATTTTAGCGTAAGTGAAGCAGCATGATAAATGGCAACAACATTCATATTAATCCCAGAACAGCCCTACAAAACCAACTAAGGACCTGTACATCGGAGTCTTAGGTAATATTATTAAAGTCCATAGTCATTAGTAATGTCTCTCCACCAGTGCATGTTCAGTCTCTATGGTGTCCAACTCCTACACAGGTTGGCAGGTGGTGGTAGCCTCCAATGCATTCATTACTTCATCAGGTTATAATACGGACATTCACCACAGCATCATAATATAAGGCGTTTTCAAAAGACACACCGTGGCAGCATATCAGGGTAATATTCCCGTCATGGTGTGTCTTGTGAATGCGCATGAGGCGTGAATATTGCAGCATTAGTGCTTGATAGTAATATTATCGCAATATTGCGCCAATTCTGGACTTATGAATGAAGATCACTCCTTGAAGCAAAAGAGGGTGATGTCATGATAATGTGTGGAATATGGGCTGAGCCCCGGCCGGGACCGGTATTTAAAATGCAAGTAAAGATAGGGATTTCCTTTAGCATTTATAAACTGTATCAGCTGAAATGGCAAACTGAACTGATGCAGAGGTCGGGGAGTTCACAGGGACTGTGAAGGACAGCCACCTTTTGGAGCGGCTCGCAAAAGAAATTGAGGAGCGGGGTTTCAATCGGGATAAAAACAAGTTACGTCCGAGCTGTTTTCTCTGTTTATCATGGAATCTTCCACCTCATGGTTCATACGCAACCCTGCGTATGAGCCCGGACAACACCCCCACCCCCCCATAATCCCGCCATTGCGTAATCTTTTGTGAAAAACACCTGATCATGCTACATTACAGCCACAGGCTGGCTACTTATGAATGACCAAAAGGCTCACTGATGGCTGCATTGTCTTTTGAAACAGCCTATAATGTAGACCTACGTAAAAGGTAGTGTTAGCAATATCATTTGTATGGAGGGAATAGTAGCTGCCATCCTACAATTTTATTCAGCTAAATTCTGAAATGTGTCTGTGGAGACGATAAAACAACACATTCCCAGTAGAAAGTAGCTTTGTAGCTGTTTCCTAACGGTCAGTCATAAGCCCTGCCCAACCAAGCCCGTGCCTCCGCACACACCGTGGTATATGCATTCTCACTCGGTCAGCACAGCCAGCTCAGTGAGCTGGGCCACCCCCTGATGTAGCTACTTTTTCACAACAAGCTGTCCAGCATTTCCTAATACCAGTAAGTTGGTTATCTGTGTCACCTTCAAAAACTGCTAACAATTCTCCATCATAATGTATGAAGCCAAAATAAACAGGTTTCTTGAAACAAAATAAGCCACTCCTAACACGCATGCAGCCCTTCTCGGACAAAAGTACAGGGTACATGCGTTAAAAAAGAAAATCATTCCAAGATACAATGCAATGAGTAGCAAGTAAACATTATTTATCATTTTAATTTCCGTGTGCGCTTAAGTAAAATCTCTAGTGTCAATTTATTTATAATCCAGGAATAAGCACACACATTGTATCTGAAATAACTGACAAAATGGTAAATGGCCTGCGTTTGTATAGCGCTTTTTTAGTCATAGGGCTACAAAGCGCTTTAGGCTACATTCAGTCATTCACCCATTCACGCACACGTTCACATACAAGGTGATAGTGGCAAGGATTGGCACATGATAAATCACCACAGTGCCCGTGTGTCACATGATTAGATTGTGGATGAAACATTAAATTAAGCTTGATTTGTTAATTGACTGGCTGTAAGACCATTATCTACTCTATGCGCATTCTGGCTTGAAACTGTTTCCAAACAAATAAAAATGACCACCTAAAAAAATCAGATCCAATTAAAACTCTGCTGCAAGACACAAGTTTCAAAGGCACTTTTTTATCCAATATATGACTGGAGGGACTTTTACAAGCTGCAGAACGGTTGTTTTTCGCCTCGTGCTGCTATGTCACTGCTGTATATTTGTTGAATCATACAAAAAGAGCTAGATAAATGAGGTTGAGCAACATCAGCAGAACAGGTTGACATGGGGGAGTTGGGGTGCAGTCATGTGAAATGAAAAGAGCTGACATTGAACAATTGCTCATTTTGGGTTAGAGGTGGGGGGCTAAATTCTGGTTAAGCACTATGTATTTTCCTGCCCCAGAGGATGACAGAATAGCCAGCCGTTAAGTTTAATGTAATATTTTGTTTTGAAACAATCATATAAATCAAATGAAATAGAATGCACCAAAACACATTAGTAAGGTCTTCACCATTTCAGCCTAATGTTTATTTTGCATAGATTGGTAAGAAAGTTAATCTAGGTCTTTTTTTTGACCTTTCAGTTTAACAGAGTTTAAAAGAATAAAACCACTCTGGTCTGTTAAATGTTAATGCCTGAGACTTCACTGACACGCTGTTATCAATGGAAATTTATTGAAGCACATTCAAGGACAATTGACTTGCTGCTTGAATCTCTCTCTTTAGTCCAGCAGAGGAGCTGTAATGATGAGAAATTCCTCAGTGAAGCACTGTCACCCCGTCAGTGCCTACCTGGAAGTACAGTGTGTGGGAACACTGGAGTCATCTCTATGGAAACAAGCACAACACTGTCAGAGAAGAGGCATATACTGGGTATAACTTAAAGCAGAAACTGTACCATAGAGAAAAGTGGGCTATAACTGATTGGTCAGTTGCTCTGACAGGAGCAAAACAAAATAGTAAATACTGTGTTCCATTTTCCCAGGTCATACATTTGATACCCAGTTTTCCTACAGGTAAGCAGAAAATAGTTGTTGCAACAAATGGCAACGGCGATGTTCGGGAGGAAACATAAATGTAGGGGTGGGAAGTAAACAAGCTTTGAGCTGAAGTCCAAATGCTCACAGCAGATTCAGCCCGGGCAGATGGGTCTCTTAATAGACTGATCCAGTTGTGTTATTTTGATGGAAATTAACCCTTCTAACAATGTAACATCAGTTCAACTGGGCACCTGCTATTGAAACTTGGGAAGACACTAAACTTAACGGAAGCATAGCTGTATACTGCGGAGTTTGTGTTTAGCATAAAGCGGGTGGGTAATACAAGCATCTCACTTCCACTTGAGAAATATAGCGTGATGACCAGCATGAACCTGAATGTCTTTTGATTTATACCAAGTCACTTCTCTGCCCCTGTGACTTATAAAAATACTCTCCCCTTTGTAGGCCAGTACCCATGGACCATTGGTGAAGCAAAACTTAGCCTTTAATTGAACTCAGAGTTGAATTGGTGGATTGTGGTCATTAAATATTAGGTTCCAAATGTGCCAAAAATGTTTGTCTATGTTCTTAGGCACACTGTTTATGTCAACTTAACAAGTAAGTTAGCATTTAGGTGTGTCTATGTAACTGGCAGCAGTACTTTTGCAGATACAAACTTGCAATTGATTACTACATTGTACATGTAAATGACTAACCTGACCAAACATTTATCCTTTTCAGGTTTATTTAATTCTGTAATTGAAGTAGTCTTGTCCTGTTGTTGAAACCTGTCTTCTCCCCCTGTTGTTGCAACTTGTTGTTACAACCTGTCATCTTCCCTGTTGTTGCAACTTGTTGTTGCAACCTGTCGTCTTCCCTGTTGTTGCAACCTGTCGTCTTCCCTGTTGTTGCAACCTGTCGTCTTCCCTGTTGTTGGATATGGAAACTGCTACATGCATTTAATATCTGTGAAACATGAACAGGAACTGGATTTAATGCTCATGCTATGGAATACGTACAGGAACGCCATTATTTGTAGTAAGTACGCTGCTACAAACACAGTAACATGCAGGGTTACTGTGTTGGGACACACACAGCCATTGGGTGGCGCTAACCCATATTCTAGCTCCAACAGGAGAAGAAGAGAACTAGAGGTTTTATAAGACCCCCCCGCCAACCTACTCGCTCTCTTCCTTTTGTGCTTTCGGCCAGACAGTGCAAGGAGAGACCCCATCCTTCCTTCGCTGGCGAGGGGAAAGGACGCGAGTTTCTGGGAGAAACTCACTCCAAGGACGACAAAGACTGCTGATCGATCAAGTGAATCGCAAACCCCACTGTTCTGCCCTGTTCTGCCCTGAGCCCTGCAGAAGCTTTCTGAACAGACGCTACCGTGTGGAAGGGACCGCTAACAAGCTACTGCATGCCAGAGTCATGTCCAGACTAGAGCCATTACCCCACCATGACAAAGCCTGGGATGAATGCTGTGCTGGAAAGCTGCGGAAAAGGTACTGTGTCAGCGAAGGAAGGTGGAGCTGATCTGTGTTTAGCCAAGCCGGAGAGGACGACACGCCATCCCAGCTAAAGGCTACTACCCGCGATCCAACCACCATAAGGCCTCCCACTGCTAACCGACCACAGCTATTGTTAGCCTGCCGGCTAACGTTGTTTAGCTTCCCTCATCATCCACGGAGCAAACTGGAGAACTTTAACCTTTCAATAAGGTCTGTCTGGGCAGAGGCGAGATTAGTTTAGGATAAACCAGATTTTAAGGGTTGTTTATTTTCACTGTTAATTTATACTTTGTGTAAGATTTCATTTATTGTTTGGGTACAAACAGGCTGGTCGGCCTGGAGGTTTAAACAGTGATTTTCCAGGTTTCAGATGGAAAGCTGTTTTATATCCTGCAACCTGAGTTACTCAATCCGAATGTTTTTCTTTGTTTGGTGTTTAGTAAATGAACCAGAGTGGCTTTAAGCAGCTCCACGTGAGTTAGCTGTAGCCTACATGCTCTAGCGAACCACGTGGGCCCGTCTTTGATTGCTTGGCTTCGTGAACAATAAAGAATGCCATTAATGGTATTCAAAATAGAGATCGACTTTAAAGCAGATAGTTTAAACACAAAAACTAATCTTTTAATTTATTTTTGAAACCGCCTTCTTGGTGAGTCGAAATACTGAATTAGATCAACATAATTGTGCCCCCGTGTGAGGCCGTTATCTTCAACTTAAGGTCTAAATATTAAATTAGATCTATCACTGCGGTGACCGATCCATAAAACATAATCAATTCTCTAAAAGTTATTGATTTCTAATTCAGTTAATGGTTTAATGAAACATTACTTCTTCCAAATAATGTTTTTCTTCACTTCTGCTTTTCATTGTGAATTGGTGGTTTGAAAATTTAGACCAGAAGGTGCTGGTTATTCTTAAACTAACCACAATTAGTTAAAACTAATTTAGCTTCATTCCCAAAACTCTTCAATACAAGCCTTGGTCTTTAAGCAAACATATTCATTCTGAACTGTGGCATTATTATCAATATATTGGTTATTGTTTCTATTTCTGTGCATATTTATCACTATTACTGTTTACTTTTGGGTCTGTTATTATGATTATTTCTTTCTTAGTGGTTTAATTGTGCGTTAGTAGTTTGGTGAGTTTGTTGATGAAAGCATGTTAACTGAAAGTTTAATTCTGTTTGTAATAAACTTGTATTTTGGAAAACCGTTGGTGTTATTTCACCTACATGTGTAGTAACTTGCTGTTCAAAGAACGTCAAGAACCTATTCCTTCATCTATTGTTTAATTATCTCAGCCTTATCATGCAGGTAATCATAAACATAAACTGAGACTAAACAATTTGGCTATTTATATGCCTGGAATCCAGGTGGTGCCCCTAAAGTTGGTAATTTTTACAAAAAAATATTAATCTTATTAATAATTGCCCTACGCAAATATTCATAATTATTCATAGCCAAAACCTACCTATCTGTGGCACAACAACTGTAAATATGGTTTCTGATTGATTGATTTTGACATTTATTTGGATTGTGCAAGGACCTAGACTGGTGTAAACATTCCTCATAAAAAGGCCTTTGTATAAATGTTTATGTTCATAAATGTGGTAGTTTTCACGGGTGCTCTTAAGGTGCACAAGTGGAAATAAAATGAACAGAATGATCTGCATGTGATTGTTTTATTCACATTCATTAAATACATTGCAGTAATTAACGCGGGGTGAACCAAGGAGCTGGTGGGTGATTTCTTCAGCCGCAGACCACACTGACTCCCACTATAAATACCTCGATGTTCACCTGCTTAACCACTGTACTGGAGACACAACAGTGACATTGTCTACAAGAAGGGACAGAGCTGACTGGATTTCCTGAGGAAGTTTAGGCCGATCGTCTATCTTAAAAATCTGCACCATTAGAAAAGGAGAACTTTTACTTTTGAACTCAAAACAAACTCAGTTTTAATTTTCAATTTCAATTTTAGGCCCAATGCTTTTTAACCTTTATATGCTCCTTCTTGGCAGTGTCATCAGAAGACACTGAGCTAATGGCAAATGGATGCACTTTTTAACTGCATAAAATCCTGGATGGCAGAAAACATTCTCCAACTAAACCAAGACAAAACTGAAGTTTTAGTTATTGGTCCTGAGGCTCAGAGAGGTAAACTTTTTCCAAAATTACAATCCCTGTCTTTTAATCCTTCTTTACAAGTAAAGAACCTGGGCGTGAGTTTTGATTCAGAGCTGACTTTTATCCCTCACTTTAAAAACATTACTAAAGTAGGTTTTTATCTTCTAAAGAACATTGCCAGAGTCCGCCCCATTCTCTCTCGGGCCAATACGGAGACACTGATGCATGCTTTTATCACCAGTAGAATTGATTACTGTAATGCCCTATTTTCTGGTCTTCCAAAAAAAGAGTATCTTAGGTTTACACCTTCTACAAAATTCATCAGTACGTGGCCTGACAAAGACCAGGAGGACGTTACACCCGTCTCAAATTCATTGCATTGGTTCCCTGTATTATATTAGGATCGATTTTAAGTTTCTTTTAATGGTTTTTAAGAGTCTTAATGGTCTTGGACCTTCCTATCTTTCAGAACTGGTTTTACCATATGAACCTTTGCGGTCTCTGCTTTCCTCTGACAGCCGTCTTCTTGTAATCCCTAAAGTCAGGACACAGTCTTTCAAGCGTCTATCCAGTACTATGGCCCTCACCTCTGGATCAGGCTGCCGGAGGACCTCAGGGGCGCAAATAAACATTCAGGTTTTTAAGAGCAGGTTCCTGACTCACCTTTTTAGCTTAGCTTTTAGCTGATTATTATATATTATAGTCTGTTTAATTGCTCTGCATGTTTTACTTGCCTATATTTGATCAGTGTTTTACAACTTGGTCTTATCATATTTATCCACTGTTTATTTTTATATTTTAACCTGTTATTTTAATCTCCCTTCCAGTGTTTCTTCTGTGGGAGCCCTCTGCTTCGGGAGCGGTGGTCGGCTGTGGCTGCCTGGGTGGTCTCCAGGTAGTGCTAGGGTGGAGGTGGGTGTCTTGGCCTTGCCTCCTCTGGGCGCCCTGGGTCAGTACCTATTCTGCTGCTGTGCTGCTCCCAGTTTAGACGGCTCCTTTGAGTGCGTTTCCTTACCTTACCTGGCTAATCTGTACTCGGCCTGATGTCCTTTTTAATGTTGCTCTTGAGTGTGTGTGCGCATGGGGTTTGGGTTGGGGGGAGGTGGGTATATTAAAGTATAAATGTCATCATGCTTTCAAATCTGTGGGGTAGGAATGGAAATAGCTGGTACTTGTGAAAAGTACTATATTGTTTGGTTGCTTTTAGCTGCGGGGCTCTGTATTTGGTAAAGACAGTGTGATTGTAATCCAGGTTCCAACTTTGAGCCCAGCTCATTCCACTTTTTTGATGTTTCTCATTCACAGCATAACAAATCTCATTTAGTCTTTAACACCTAGATTTATATATATTCTGCTCTTCCACTTTCAGACCAAATATGTGACAGTTTTAGCTTGGATGTCTATGAAATGTAGACATTGTTTCTTAGCTCACTGGGCTGGTCCTGCACTCATGACATCAAAACAGTGAACACAAACAATCCCACAAAACGTTGCCTTATTTTGCCGAATTGGCTTATGGCCATCCTAAACAATATCTTTCATAACTTTGTGTTGCAACTACCTGTGCTGCACTGCTAATGCTGGCTTGAGCGTCCCATAAAAAGGAACTTTTTAATATTAGTGCAACTACTTATCATCTGAGCGGAAAAAGTATATAGTTGTTTTGTGCTTTCTTAGATAAAGCAGCTATATTCTTTAGCCACAATACAAATGGCATTATCCTGCATTCTCCCTTATCCCTCACTCCTGAAAACTACATTTGTTCAAACAAAGGACAGCTTTTCAATGATTTTTAAACTAAGGGAGAAAGAATCATATTCTTTGTGTCTGCTACACAGGAACTGAGAGGATTGCAGAACATTTCTATGGATTTGTTCTTTGTGAACTCCTCTTTCTGAGCAGGTACACTAACTATAAAAGATGAACAAAAGTGAAGAGAAGAAGCCAAACATTACAAATTCTATCCAAAGATTTTCTTGATGTAAAACAACCTTTTTTCACAAAAACAGACAAAACCTAAACAGAGGTAAGGTTTATTAATTTTAATTGCAACACTTGACATTGGACTTCCGTTTTATCACTTGTCTACTGTCTATTAAATGTATTCAGGTACTTGACCTTTAAACTCTAATGGGTTTAATAGGTTGGTGTCTTCCACATAAGGCTATTTGGATTGAAGGGGCCTGTTTCTTTGAGTAATTATGGACTGTATCATCAGAATTAAGCACTTAAAGCTTTCAGAGTGGTGATGGGAGTTGCTAGCTTTTATGGAAATTCATATTTTACCCTAATAGAGGAATAAATATTGTATACACTTTTCAGTTCTCTTGAACTCAGTTTAATTGTTCAAGAAAGTTGAGCATCAAGCTTTTAAATCTCACATTAGAGAACACCTGAGAGTTGTTGGATTATTTGTTTCGATATAAAAAAAAATAGACCTATAGGACGTCTTCTTCATCAGAAGGTCTAGATCATTAAAGCTGACTTTACTAATTTCAACAATTTATCTATTTGTTATTTGGAGAGTTATGTTTGGCTCAAGAACTGTGCTGCAGTGGACCGTGAACTTTGTGCTGCAAACTTTTTGAAAACTTCCACTCTGAGGTGATCAGACAGAATCCGTTTACACAGTGTGAGAGGTTTGTCACTGAAACTAAATTATAGCAAAACAATGGCATTATTCCTCAGGCTGCTCTACTGGGATGGTATAAATCATTTTGCTGCTGAGCAATAAAAAAATGTCAGGCAATGGATTAAAGACACTCTGGCTATGGACCTTTCTTCCCTGGTTTCAGTCTAACCAAATATGACATTTGAAAATAACAGGACCCTTGAAGCAAAAGCAGCAATCATCTTTGTAACATAGCCGACCACACTATTGTATGCCTATTGGTTCCCAGGGGCTGGATAATTGTTTGTTTTGATAAGAGCGTATGTGCCACCAGCATTTACGAGACGCTTAACAGGTTTTGCTTGCTTTCATGTGAAATTCAAAAGATTCTGCAGAACATTCAAAATAATTTTCTCTTTTTTCTCATTCCACGTTTTGTCTTGTGGGTATTTGCAGATTTAGCTCACATTTCAGTGAAAGTGCAATCCAATAGAGGCATTTAAGGCAGTGTTATTTTTCTGATCTCATCATGTTTCCTCACCACCATGCCTGTTTTCTTCTTTGGTACATCTCCACCTCTCTCTGCTAAAGCTTTGCTGGAGAAATAGGGGGGTCACAGATCCAATGAGATTTGTCAAAAGCTCAAATCAGATTAGTTTAATCTGGTGTTAGGCAAGTGCCAAATGCACTTTCTCTCAATATGGAGCATCAGACCCAAGCAGTACAAAGGCTAAGTGTGTTGTGTTCAGTTTTAAGGCTACATCAACATGCACTGTACTGTTTCTCAAAGCTGCTCGAGAATTAGGTTTTGGAGCCCTACATTCTTAGAAACCCTTAAAGTTGCAGATCTAAAGACACAACTGACCTCCAGCATGTATCATGATTTTATTATAGGCTTTAATATCTAAAATATGCACAATGCAGAAAAAGAGTCTGCCACCATCCCCATACAATATAGCTATAGAAAGCTATAAAAGACACAGCCTTAATTAATCATTAAATCTTTTGCTTACCTTGAGCTCAGACCTCCCAGCATTTCAATGCACACTGACACTGTTCTAATCACCTTAAAATATGGCTTCAGTTCATTATCTTCTGTTTAAGCTCATTGCGTCTATTCTCTGGGGTCTTTGGCTTGTCCCCAAATCACTGGTTTAGGATCAACAGAGCAGGCCACTTCTGATAATAATGGTAAGATATTCATGAGCTGTAATGTTCATTCAGAGAGTATTAAAGCTTACTGCCTCACATGGCACGGGTCACTCACTGCTCCAATTGCAGCAATACGTTTATTTGAAAGATTTGGAACCCTGCTTTCACACACACCGGTATTTTATTAGTAAAAAAATGCAGAAGAAAAATAGAGCTGCTGTTCTTATTTGGAAAGCCTAAAGTGTTGCCATTAAGTATGAAGTGGGATGAGAGTCCTGTGGTATCATAACTTTGAGTAGGAATATCATCCATCCATCCATTATCTATACCTGTCCATCCTCTTCAAGGTTGTGGGGTAGCTGGTGCCTATCTCCAGCATTCATCGGGTTGTAAAAAAAGTTGTAAAAATATCAAATCAAATACATTTGTGTCAAACACACAAATATATAAACGAACCTGTTTGTTTAGTAAAAACAGAAATATTGCCTTATATAAATTAGAATAATTTTCATTTATGTTGTCTTTCATCTAACACAAATGAGAATTTGTATCAGTTTATCAGGTCTGGCAGATTTATAACCTGGTTTGGTCACTCCCTTCGAGAACAGAAGTGAAAATTTTGGTTTCACAAATGTTAAACTCTGCTTTAGGAAATCATTTTTCAGTCAAAAATAATTCAGTTCATGTTTGATCAGTCTAAATACTTTTGTTTTTGAAATTTGGATTATCAAATGCTGCCCAGATTCCTTGAATAAAACTGTGACATTGTCTATTTTTCTTTAGCACAAAACAGGAAACTGCAGTTTAGTTGCAAACTTCAGATTCAAACCACAAACCAGACTTTCTTTCAACACAAGGCATCTCTCGTTCTCGAGTGGCTGAAATGTATTCCTGCAAATAAGTAAAAGAAAACTTGTTTGGTGTGCTACTGCTGGTTTTTTTTGTGCTTGAGTTACCCATCAGGCAACAGCACCCAAGGAGGCAAACAACTGATCAATATTAAAAACCTCCGCTGTTGTTGGCTAGAAACTCTGAAGATCAGACTAAATGCAAAAACAAAAACAGCAAGGTCTCCATTAGGTAGCTGGACGAAATGAGCTGATAAGAAGTTTTAGTTTTGGGAGTTGGGTTTGACTTCGTTTATTATATATATATTATATATATACATATTATATATATTATACATATACATATATATATATATATATATATATATATATGGACTGATAGACTGAATCTACAGGAATGCGCCAGCAGCCTTTCCTGATCTGCCGCAGTGCAGCGGTGGTAAGTGTGGCAGAAACAGTCATTTTGTCCTTTTCCTCTCTGCCCCTGTCAGTTCAGGATAACCCAAGGACCTTAATTGTCTCCACACGGAGTCCATGATGGCAAAGATGGCAAACATAAGGTAATGATGCCCAGACAGGGTTTGGTAAGTGGTCAGATAGCTGCGAAGTGCAAAGCAGATGGAATGATGTACCCTTTACGGGAGCTGAATGTCATTGGCTGGCATTTCCCACCATGTTCATGGAGAAGACTACTGAAAAAGGCCTTGTGCTGAAAGGAAAGGCCCCCCTCACCCAGAAATTGAGCAGGAAAAAATATGCCCAAGGCTGTGAACTCGTACTTGATATTTGTATTAATTATAGCCTACAATAGTTCATAAAGAAAGCTTCTAATGGACAGATCATTTTGCCAGTTCAGCACAATGCCAACAGAGTAAATTAACAATGGCAGGACAAAATGAAGGTGTCAAAAAGGCATTCAGTAAATCAAATAATAATCACAGGGGACAAAGACTCCCAATCAGGTTAAATTGGGTTATTTATGCAACCTCAAAGGAATATCTGTTTTTCTTATTTTGTCTTATTTTGGTCTGATAATGAATGTTAGTTTATCTACATTAGGACTTATTAAATTAATTCTTATTTTAAAAAGCATTTCTAGGTTGTAAACACCCTTTGAAAACGTAACAGTTTTGGTCATTCTTGACGTGATACTGGCATGTATTCTGCAACACTGCCATATGCAAGTATACTGAACTAAAAAAAATCTCTGAAAGTAAGTAAAGAGAAGAAACGTATTTAAAGGAAAATGCTCAATAGATCCGATCATTTGTAAAGGGACAGCACTAAGGCAAATATGATTACAGAAGTGGCAACTGAATTTATCGCTTTAGAGGATCTTCCCATTAATGTAGTGTAGAACATGGGTATGTCGCCTTTCCCAGCTGGTGTAGAAAAAGCCCATCAACCTCTCTTGACAGTACTTGGCCAACAAAGCCCTTCCTGAGCTGGATATAAAAGTTTTCCATCATCCTAGATATATGGTCCAATGTGACACATAAAGATTGAAGGTTTTCTGAACAGATGGGAAATCAACAATAGAGTGTGTCCACGTCATTTACACGATAGTGCAATAAATACAAGGGGACTTCTTCCGTGGATGCAGAGAGAAAGACAGCTGGTTTTTCCAAACACTTCAAATTTCCGTAGAGCCATTCAGGGCATTTACATGCAGCAAGAGAAAGCCGAATTATTGCCTTAATCCCATTGAAATCCAACGGGAAAGGGGGCATGTTACCACCTAGCGTCGCAGTGGCGAATGCACTTCTTTCAATAGTTCAATTTTCTTAGTGACATGTAAACTGGGATTAAGGCTCCCATTCTGGTTAAGCTATTGGTCCGATTTTTGCCAAAAGCTCAATTTAGATGTGCATATAAACGTACAGACTGAGGTTCCAGTCGTATATAAAGCACTGAATTTAAAACCTTCACTGTACTGGTATGTAGTAAGCAAGGCTGTGCTATAAAAAAAGACTAGTTTTGACTTAACCTTTAATGACTCAACAAGTCGTTTTTGAACTTTTCTGGACTATGTTGTAGTGGCACTTTCTTTGGAGAACTAGAAACACTTAAAAGGAAATACCTTTTGAGAGATGAAGGAATATTCTGAAACAGTACAAATTGAGCACCAAGATTACCAAATGATTGCTGGTGTTGTTTTCACATTAGTATTTTATCAGCAAAATTTTGAAACTCCTGCAATAACATTAACTGTAGATTGGCAGTAGAGGGGATTTCTCTTGATAAGAGCCTATTTCCAATCTATAGTTCATGGGCTTTTATTGTTCTGCGCTTTTTACTTTTGTCCTAGAAGCAGATTTAACCTGTAAAGGGTCTGCAACCCGCACAAACAATAATAATATGGAAAACATAGGAGGGCCAAGGAACTGATTCAAACTCACAATTACATGTTCAGTAATGAGAGCTGAGCCAAAGGCTCTCTCTGATTTGAAGAAATATGACAGAAAACAGAAGGTTTTTTTCTTCAAAATGTTCAATGATTTCGCTTTTAATAAATTGATGAATACATTTTCAGTCACACTTTTGAAATTTAGAGTTGAATCCCTGTGAGAGAAAGCAAATGCTTTCCTTGCAACGTGTCCCAGTCTGCACAGACTTCAATAAAAATGTTTTGATGAAGCAAAGAAAAGACTAAAACATCTTGGCGGAGCATTAATCCTTAGCAGTATCTAGTTTTTGCAGGGATAAGGCTTCAAAATGTTTGTTTACCCTCAACTAACGAGTTCAATGAAGCCAATGTCAACAGCACCTAACTTTCTTTCGATTCAGAATTTTTAGTGAGTATTAGTGTAAGTGGTAGGGCTTCTGGCAACCCACAAAGGGTAACAAGTTGTAAAGAGATGATAAGGTCTAAATGTTTTTATCCCCCTCCCTTCCTCAATTTGGAGACTGCCGTTGGCAATAGCAATAACTGTAGATTAGCAGTAGGGGGATTTCTCTTGGGAGAGCGGCTACAGAGGAAATCGTTCCAGGCCGTTCCTCTGCAAATGTTGTTCTTTCTAAAGGCCAGCTCTCTCTGTTTCATTGTCTACGCAGCCCTCGTATTTTCCCCACTTTTACTGCTCTTCTGAGGGACAATTTGTGCGCTGGGCTCTAGTTTTATTTGTTGGTGCTCTGCGAAGGGTAAGAGAGGATGTCAAATGAAACCCATTAATCACCTCACAGGCTATAAGAGATAATTGTGAAGGGAGAATGAGAAAGACATCGAGAGAGGGCGATCAAGTGAGCAGGAAAGAAGAGGTAAGCGAGGGGCGGGGGGAGAGTTGAGGGAGAGCAAATAAAATAAATCAGGAAGTGGTGAGGGGATTCTAACATCTTACAGCCTTTACCTTCAATTTCTTCACTCATTGGTCCTCCCACCATGAGCTGACTGACCGAGTGGAGCAGAAAAGAGAAATATTGGAGTGAAAACATGACTTTTCAAGCCCCCGTGATGCTCAATTGACGGCGGCTTGGACCATTTGTTTAAATTACTCAGCTGCACTGGGCCTAAATTTAGAGGCGAGTGACGGGACACAGACACATGCTTTATGAATGAATTGTGAATCTGTGGTCGTACACTAAAACAAAGCAACAATAAACATGTCAGCTGCTGTGAATGATACCGTTTCTGTTTGAGATGGTCAATAATAAAAAATGGACACCAATATCTTTCTACAACACAACATCCTGTAACACAGTAAATGGGTCGGTTTCCTTCGTGTTGCTTGTTATTGTTTTAGACTGGAGTAAGACACTTGTAAGACACAAATGTATTATTGAAAAGAAATAAATCATGCGGGACATTAGAAATTAAATACAGAAAGCTAAATAATAGAGAGATGATTGATAAAAATACAAAATAAGTTAATTCTTCATTCAGTTTGTCCAATGTCACTAAACCTTTAATGAGGTAAAAACATCATTTGCATAATTAGTCAACAAAGATGCAATCTAGTTAATTCAGCCACAAGGTTTTTCTGTACTTTTACATCCAAAAATCACTGCAAAAGTTGAGAGCTTAATTAGATCTCGTTGCTTATTCCACATCTTGCAAATATACCAGGGACATGAGAATGGCATTACTTAGTAGAGAAAAAGGTATATATCCAGCTTGTATTACTTTTATTGGTAGCTATAATTTTAAAGTTTAAGAAATTACATCTGTCAAAATGCTTTTGGTGTCATATTTGAACAAGCGTTATCTATGAAAAACAATTGGATCACAGTTAATATGAAATTATTTATGTGACTATTTTTACAAGGACATCAAGGAATAACTGGATCTAGCTTTACAACTTTCTATCATCTTTCACATAATCCAACCCATTCCCAAAGTGTTTCCAGTTGAGAAGGGATATAAAGTCGATCTGGTTCTGGGTGACCAATGGGTTCTACTGCTAGTGGGACATGCCCTGAAATTCACCAAAGAGAGGTCCCCAGGAGCCATCCTGATCAGACTCCCGAACCACTTCAGCTGACTCCATTTGTTACAGAGGAGTACACCCAGCATGGACTCCCTTTACTCTATACCTAAGCTTGAGTCACCCCACTCCCCAACAGAGGAAGCACATTTCAGACCCTTGTGTTCAGAATCTTATTTTTTTGATCACGATCCCTATCTCATTACTTTAGGCAAGGGTCCGAATTTAGACAGATGGAGATTGAGACCCTAGTCCAGGTTCCAACCCTTCTATACTCATAAACAAGATCAGCCCCCACCCGCAGGAAGCAATACACCTTTTTCTGATTAGTTAAATTGATGCCATTTGAAATAAGTGACTTTCTGCAATTGGATTGGTTCCCTTAATTTGAATCTCCATATTCTGACTGTAAACTGGATCTGTTTGTTTTTCTAAAGGGCCTTGAGGTGGTAATTGCTGTGAATCAAACAAATTAAACTGCTGCAAATAAATGCCTTTTAAATGTATTTTGTCTGCTTTGAGCAACACTGTGAATCTTAGTGGACATTACATTCGACTGTAACATCAGTCTATAAACATCTGCATACACCAATGATACCTGTGTTCAAAATCTGACTGTCCATATGTTTCACGATACATATTCCAGTCTTGCAGGACTGTAAACTCATGAATTTGCTAGGTGGCTCTTTTCTTGGGAGCAAACAAATGTGCATATTTGTGGAGGACATCAGAGATGCTGACACTGTGACATCCACAGAATCCAATTTTTATGTCACAGTTCATAACAGATTTTTTTGACTTGCTAAAGGCACAGTTTTATTGTTTTTTTTTTAAATCACAGAGTACCTTGAATGAAAAAAAACAGAAAAAGGCAAGCAAAATTATCTCTAGTGTTGCAAAGCAATGCAATAGACAATGCTTTTTTAAAAGCTGGCCTTCAGACTAAGATGTGAACCAAAGAATCCAGCTGAGATCATTTCACCAGGGAGCTCAGTTTGGTTCATTTGTCTGTGAGAGAAAAGTGGACCATCCTCTGGTTTGTGAGGGGGAGTATGTTTTGATTTTTGCATAAGCACAAAACTATAAGTGAATCTGTGAATGCAGAGCATGAAGATGTAATGAAAGCACAGGCCTGATAAATGATGTATAGCAAACGTTTAGAAGGCAACCTTTTGTAACCATGGTAACGCATATTCACATCAGTGTGTCAAGGCAGTTATTGTTCCTGATAAAGCAGAGAGTGAGAAGCAGTTTAGCCAGAGCTGTGTTGACACTGTGTATTAGTTTCTTGTCAAAAAGTGAGGGAAATTACAGCGTTATAATCTTTTCATGTGTGCAAAAAAAAAGCACATTTTTGTCCCACTCGTGTTTTCTTTAGTAGGAACACAAACATACTGCTTAGCTGCACTAATTACATTCCTCTATTTGCTTTTAATTACTCTGGAGAACACACAAGCTTTAAAACATCTAAAGCACACCATAGTGTTGTTTAACTTGCTATAAATTAGAGATGCACCAATAGATTTGCTGGTGATTCGGAGTCTAAGGATTTTCTGCTTGGCTGACCCTGAACGGTGATTGGACAGTCACAAACTCCAAAAACCCATCTTAAAAGCACTAGGCGGTTCCTCCCACAGTCCCAAAACATGACCACTAGGTGAATTGATCCCTCTAAATTGCCCTTAGGTATGAGTGTGTGCATTGTTGTTTGTCCTGTGTTCCCCTGTGTAGACTGGCAACCTACAGTATGTGTACTCGCCTCTAGCATCCAAGATGGATGGATGGATGGATGGATGGATGGATGGATGGATGGATGGATGGATGGATGGATGGATGGATGGATGGATGGATGGATGGATGGATGGATGGATGGATGGATGGATGGATGGATGGATGGATGGACGGACGGATGATTTTCTACCTAAAGATAAGTATATGTATATATCAAAAGAATACATTTTACTTCAGTCAGAAGTAGTGAGAGAAGTTTAAAGTCAGTGTCAGCTAAAACGGTAGGCCATTGCATCACATTTTTCCACATCAGAACATAAAGTACAGTCTTTAAGCAACAGTTCCTTTTCATTTCAATAGATTGCAGATAACAATGTATTGATTCTTTATCACATATTATGAACCTGTAAACCGAAGATGAAGCAACCTTGTTTTCAACAAAAACATGTTACTTCATATTCAAGTATAAATGCAGTGCAGTGTCTGCCACTGTCCCCTTACAGACGGTTCTGGGTGGGAACCTGCTGGCTGGACAGGCTCTTTCTGTGTGGAGTTGGCATGTCCAGTGTCAGTTCGTGGGTGGTTTTGGTTTCATTCCACAAGAAGGGAAAAGTCCAAAAACATGCTAAAGTGATTCTCAACTGACTCGAATTATTCTAAGCATACACAATTCCTTCTCCTTTAGTTTCTGCTGTGGGGTATCAATCCACAAGGTTGTATCCTAACTTTTGACAAACAGCAGCACAGGTGTGACCCTGAACAGAAGAAAGCAGATTAAAAACGGTGGGTGGATGGATTTGCCTATCATGAACTTATTGCAAGAGACTTAAAAAAAAGACAGCAACAGAGTGTGAGGCAAATAGTTTTACAATTTTGGATTTTTTTAAATCTATGGTTAATTCCATTTTATTCAATTCAAAAATACTTTATTGATCCCAGAGGGATATTAGGTTTTATTGTTGCTCATACTATTCAGTTTTTCAATGAGTTGTTGTAGATGCTGATGGCAGTGGGCAGGAAGGATCTCCTGTAGCGGTCTGTGTTACAGCAAAACTGAAGAAGTCACCAACTGAAGACACTGTTGTTGTAGGATAGTCTCATGAAGAAGATGCTCAGGGTTCTCCATAATCTTCTTGATTCTATTGGGAATCTTTCCTTGCATCATCATCTCCTAATGTTCCACAGTCATCCCCAGAACAGAAACAGCCTTCTTTATCAGATTGTTCAGCCTTTTCATGTCCCTGGCTCTGATGCTGCTACCCAAACAGATGGTGGCCGAAGAGATTACACTCTTCACAACAGACTTGTAAAAGAAATTGCAGCATATTGCTGCAAACCTTGAAGGACCTAAGCTTCCTCAAGAACTACTGTCTGCTCTGTCCCTTCTTGTAGACGGCGTCACTGTTGAGTCTCCAGTCTAATCTGTTATCCAGTTGAACTGCAAGGTATTTATACTTCTCTAGATCATCCAGTTCTTCTTCCAATCTACAATCATCTCCTTTGTTCTGTTCACATTCAAGGTAAGAGGATTGCTTCCACACCATGCCACAAACCGGTCCACCAGCAAAACTATATTCAGCTTCTTGTCCATCTCTGAAACACCTGATGACTGAAGTAATCTGAGTATTTACGCAGATAACAGGTCTCTGAATTGTACTGGAAGTCTGAGGTGTACAGAGTGAAAAGGAGTGGTAAGTGTACAGTACCCTGTGGTGCTTCTGTGCTGCTGACCAGCTGGGTTGACACACAATTGTTCAATCTCACAAATCTCACAAACTGTGGTCTGTTGGTCAGATAGTCAGCACTTGGGCAATCCAGGTGATTGTTGAGGGTTCCACCTGTGTCTTCAGGAGTTTCTGACAAAGCAAATTAGGCTGAACTTTGCACTAGATAAATCAAATAACACAGTGCTGCCTGCTTTCTCCAGATGACAGTGGGTTGGTTGAAGCAGGTGGATAATGGCATCTTCAACTCCAACTACACGGTGATAAGCAAACTCCAGCTGGTCCTGATACGTTTTAGTTTGCTCACTGAGGTGGACCAACAGGAGTCTCTCCAAGACCTTAATGATGTGGGATATCAGGGCAACAGGATTGTTGTCTTTGATGACTTGATGGGTGAGTTTTCTTTAGTACCGGAAAAATGAAATTCTTTATGCAGCCAACTCCAACATGCAACAACCCTGAGTAACACAACTCTACAATTGTATCATAATGTCTAAAATATTTAAAGAATTACATGGAAAACTGTAAAAAAGAAAACCATTGATGAAAGAAAGCCACACAAAGTGCTGGCAGCTTCATGGTGTGGGGCTGCTTTTCTTAAGCAGCCACAGGGAATTTGGTCAGTATTGATGACAAAATGGATGGAGTTAATTACAAGGCAATCCTGTAAGAAAACTAGCTATATGTTTTGAACAGAGTGGATGTTCACCTTCCAACAGTGCTACAACTGTACAACACAGCCAGAGGTACCACAAATGCCACATTTTGGGCCACCTTGTGCACACACCCTTTCAATACGGTCCTCGAATTTTCTATAAAACTGATGTTTCTGATGACCACTTTGAAATAGTGAGTTTGTTGTCCTTAACTCACTTGTAACTGTGATAAGATTTGTACATTTGGAAGACCATTTTGTGCCCAAATGCTGACTTTGCTTTTGATATATTGTTTCAGTATTGCTAATAATTCTCTTTCCTCATGATTGCAGTGCATGATTTCTGAAGCTTAGGTTGTGGCTAAACACCCCACAACAAAATACACCCCGGTCTGTGAGGGACTCTGCTAGTGGGACTTTGGGATTTGAGAAGCGCCTGAGACAGCATCCATGGCTCACTGAAAACAGTAAGAATGATACAAGCTTTCATGAGTCCCCAAACGTCTCCAATAACACCAGAAAATGTGCTAGATTTGTTGCCAACTTCTCTTTTGACTAAGAGTGTTTGGAAGGATCTGAAAATTTGTTATATATAGCAACAAAGTTGCTGAGTATGCGACAGCGAGCCAGATGAGGAGTCTTTTTCAGCTGACTGTGTCAATACAACAGAGTAGCTTGATAACTGTTTATTTTATTCAAACATAAAAACAATAAACTGATCATGCTTTATGAGTTAATCGTTACATCTGTGAACTCATAATACTAGCTCACACATCTCCAGATGAAGACAGATTTTATATGAGAAATAGTGTTCCTTTTTAGGATTGCAACATTGTGGGACATAAGATCTTATTAAGCCCATACTCTTTTGATGACAACAACCTCATCAATCGACCATTTGCATTTTTGAACAACAGTGTATTTGCTTCATCAGATGTAGTTTTTTTTTTTTTTTTTTTTTTTTAGAAAGGCTCGACTGGTACTGATCGTGCTGTGTTAACACCAGTTGTATTTAGAGTCGCACATGGTGCCCTGCCAGATTCGGCATGCATTAAACACACACACACTCCCCCCCACACACACACACACACATGCACGCTTATTAATTCAGACATAGATGTTTCACAACAAAATTTATTGGCTGTCAGTGGGTGCCAAATTTCAGCAAATGATATGCAAATATGTTAATATGGTGAAGGAAGAGGGATGAAAATCATCTTGAAATACAACTCTCTGCAGCAAAATAAGTGTGAACTGTGACAGCTCGCTCCTTGAGTCCCTGTTCTCATGTTACTCCCATCATTCAAATTAGTTTAGCCTTGCTGTTCTCCGCTGCTTTTTATAGAGTCTATATATCGTTGGCTGTTGATTCACTTTACTTATCCAACCCTCAAGATATGTAGTTTTTATTCACTGCATTCCCTTTGATTTAAGGCTCAATTAACAAAAAAGCACCACAGCTGCCTGTCAATAACTCAAAGATGTGTAGACTTTAGAAGCCTTAGAATATATTTTTTACTGTGCATTTGTAACAGTGCTCATACAGTGAAGCAGCGTTCAGCATTCACAAAAAAAGACCACATTAGAAACCATATCCTATAATTGTATGTCTCATACCTCATAATTTCACTGTAGCATGTAAGGAATAAATTCCAAACCCTGAAATAAAATGACACGGGTTATTAATAATTCTCTGCTTGCAATTATGAAAAAAATTACTCATAATTACAAGATCCCTATCATGCAGTTATGACGATTAGATGGGCAACTGATTTTGCAATTAGTGTATCTTTTGTGCTGATCTCACAACTATGATGTTTGATAAGGGGTCTAATTCTTTTTTCTTGATTTCAGTAGCAAAGACAAAGCAGAAGAGGGCTCTTTCTTCTAAACTCCAACAATAACTGAATGACACACAGGGATATGGCAAACATTTATAGTAATAAACACAGTGAAATGTCCTACTGTATAACTATTTTTGAATAACTTCTAAAGGATCTTGATGATGTCTCGTTTAATGTACTTTATTTTTCCAAATTAAAAAATAAATTCCTTCTGCAAAAAATAAAAAAGATAGTGCTATATAAGTACCAGTAGTTAAAAAAGTATTTGGTGAATTATTCAGGAAGTACATCTGGTTGCTGCCCATTAGAGCTACTCTAAGCATTTAACATGTGGAGGCATAGCATGGGAAATAAGATTATTACTGATACATTGCAGCAACATTTGATTAGGCAAGGCAAGGCAAGACAAATGTATCTGTATTGCTCACTTTCAGCAAGGCAGGTTCAGCAAAGTGCTTTGGAGGATTAGGGGGAAAATAAAAGCAGCAAAAAAAACAGAAATCCCAACATCAGAAATATAAAGAACATTAAAACATACTACTGTTATAACATTCCATCTATTAATAATCAAATAATTAAAGGCAGCTATAAAAAGACGGGTTTTTAGCCTTGATTTAAAGTAACTCAGTGTTTCAGCTTTGCAGTGATCTGAAAAATTGCTTCAGATACAGTGGGGTAAAAAAGTATTTAGTCAGCCACCAATTGTGCAAGTTCTCCCACTTAAAAATATGAGAGACGCCTGTAATTTTCATCATAGGTATACCTCAACTATGAGAGACAAAATGAGAAAAATAAATCCAGAAAATCCCACGGTGTGATTTTTTAAAGAATTTATTCGCAAATTATGGTGGAAAATAAGTATTTGGTGACCTACAAAATGCAGGATTTCTGGCTCTCACAGACCTGTAACTTTTCCTATAATAGGCTTCTCTGTTCTCCACTTGTTATCTGTATTAATGGCACCTGTTTGAACCCGTTATCAGTATAAAAGACACCTGTCCACAACCTCAATCAGTTACAATCCACTATGACCAAGACCAAAGAGCTGTCAAAGGACACCAGACACAAAATTGTAGACCTGCACCAGGCTGGGATGACTGAATCTGCAATATGTAAGCAGCTTGGTGTGAAGAAATCAACTGTGGGAGCAATTATTAGACAATGGAAGGCATACACGACCACTGATAATCTCCCTCGATTTAGGGCTCCATACAAGATCTCAACTGGTGGCATTAAAATGATCACCTAAAAAGATTAGAGAGGGCTGTCATTTTCATCATAGGTATACCTCAACCATGAGAGACAAAATGAGAAACAAAATCCAGAAAATCACATGGTCTGATTTTTAAAGAGTATATGTATGTATTTGCACAATTGGTGGCTGACTAAATACTTTTTTTACCCCACTGTAAGAGGAGCATAGAAACTGAAAGCTTCTTTTTCATGTTTGGTTCTGATTCTAAGGATGCTGAGTAAACTGGAATTAAATTTAAATTCAAAAATACTGTACTGATCTCAAAGGGAAATTAAGTGTTGTTGTAGCTCATACAATTATTTCTTTAAGAAGTTGTTGTAAATCATGATCACTGTGGGCAGAAAGGATTTCCTGTAGTGGTCTGTGTTGCAGCAAAACTGAAGAAGCCTCCGACTGAAGACACTGTTGTTGTATGACAGTCTCACGAAGAGGATGCTCAGGGTTGTCCATTATTTTTTTTATTTTATGAAGAATCCTTCTTTGCATCATCATCTCCAGATGTTCCACAGTCGTCCCCAGAACAGAACCATCCTTCTTTATCAGGTTGTTGAGCCTTTTTAAGTCCCTGACCTGCTACCGCAAGAGATGGTGGCCGAAGAGATTACACTCTTCACAACAGACTTGTAAAAGAAATTGCAGCATATTGCTGCAAACCTTGAAGGACCTAAGCTTCCTCAAGAACTACAGTCTGCTCTGTCCCTTCTTGTAGACGGCTTCACTGTTGTGCCTCCAGTCCAGTCTGCTGTCCAGGTGAACGGCGAGGTATTTATACACTTCAACCACCTCCAACTCTTCACCCACTGTAAACAGTGTTTGACTTATCCCTGTTTCTTCTGAAATCTACAATCATCTCCTTTGTTTATTTCACATTTAAGGTAAGACGATTGTTTCCACACCATATCACAAAGTGGTCCACCAGCTCTCTGTATTCAGCTTCTTGTCCATCTCTGACACACCTGACAAATGCTGAGTCATCTGAGTATTTCTGAGGATGATAGGTCCCTGATTTGTACTGGAAGTCAGAGGTGTGACAACCTGGTTTCACACATAATCTTTAAGTCTCACAGACTGTGGTCTTCTTGGGTGGTAGTTGTTGATCCAGGCAATTGCTAAGGGCTCCACCGGTGTCTTCAGGAGTTTCTGACAAAGCAGTTGGGGATATGATCCTGCAGCCATGTCTCAGTGAAACACATAACACTGCATTCCCAATACTCTGGCTGAGTCCTTGTAAGGATTTGAAGTTCATCCATCTTGTTAGCCAGTGATCTCACATTGCCCATTATGATCGATGGAAGAGATGGTTTAAACTGGCTCCTTGTCTGTCTCCATTTGGTCCTGGTCTGTATCCACACCTCCTCCTTCACAACTTATTGGGGATTTGTGGCTTCAGTTAAGGTATTATTTCAGCTTTTGCAATGTTAATCAGCTGCTCCCAGCTGTAAACCACCTTGTTGCCATGGTTACGCATCATAACAAGTTATCAAAAAGTGAAAAATTAACACCAGAAATCCTTCCAGCTTCACAGCACCAAAGACTAGGATGTAAAGAGGTCCAAAGTATGCAATCTTTCTCAAGAAAGCAGAGGAATTAATGTCTGAAAATTAAATTAAAATTAGAATGACTTGAGTGGTCTGGGGGGTTGGTATAATGACAACAGATCTTCAAAATACTTTGCTGCTAAGCCATACAAGGATTTTTAAACCAGTAAAAGAATTTTAAAGTCTACTGTATTCTCTGAGCTACAGGGAGCCAGTGTAAGGAATTTAGAACTGGGGTGATGTGCTTTACTTTCCTGGTTCTAGTTGGTACGGAGCCCCCCTCATCCCACTTTGTCAAAACAATTAATTATAACTTTCTCGTGGCCTCAAGATAGTATCTCGTGGCCTCAAAATTGAGATACTATCTTGAGGCCACGAGATAGTATCTTGAGGCCACAAATTACTATCTTGAGGCCACGAAATAGTATCTTGAGGCCCGAGATACTATCTTGAGGCCACGAGATACTATCTTGAGGCCACGAGATACTACTTGAGGCCACGAGTTACTATCTTGAGGTCACGAGTTACTATCTTGAGGCCACGAGTTACTATCTTGAGGCCACGAGACAGTTAAAATAATTGTTTTTGACAAAGTGGGAATAGGGGGGCTCCTTATGTTAGTGCTTTAATCCTGGAAATGTTCTTAGGGTGATAGAAGGCTGACCTTGTGACTGCTTTTATGTGACCCTGGATTTTCGGACAATTTCGGACCTAATCAGTAGTTTCTAGCTGAAATAACAGAAGCTGTCTGCTATGTATGTAGCTCTAAATGTTTAACCTGAACGACTTGCTGTGATCCGAGGTTCGACTGGAGCGGTTCGCAGCCGAGTGTGAAGCGGATGGGATGAGAATCAGCACCTCCAAATCCGAGGCCATGGTCTTGAGCCGGAGAAGGGTAGAGTGCCTTCTCCTGGTCGGGGATGGGGTCCTTCCCCAAGTGGAGGAGTTTAAGTATTTGGGGGTCTTGTTCACGAATGGGGGAAAAATGGAGCGGGAGATCGATAGACGGATTGGTGGGGCATCTGCAGTTATGCGGGCGCTTTACCGGTCTGTCGTGGTGAAGAGAGAGCTGAGCCGAAAGGCGAAGCTCTCGATTTACCGGTCAATCTACGTTCCTACCCTCATCTATGGTCACAAACTCTGGGTGGTGACCGAAAGAACGAGATCACGGATACAAGCAGCTGAAATGAGTTTCCTCCGCAGAGTGTCTGGGCTCTCCCTTAGAGATAGGGTGAGAAGCTCAGTCATCCGGAGGGGGCTCAGAGTAGAGCCGCTGCTTCTCCACATCGAGAGGAGTCAGTTGAGTCCTGGACGCCTCCCTGGTGAGGTGTTTCAGGCACGTCTCACCGGGAGGAGGCCCAGGGGAAGGCCCAGGACACGCTGGAGGGACTATGTTTCTCGGCTGGCCTGGGAGCGCCTTGGGGTTCCTCCCGAGGAGCTGGAACAAGTGGCTGGGGAGAGGGAAGTCTGGGTCTCTTTGCTTAGGCTGCTGCCCCCGCGACCCGACCTCAGATAAGCGGAAGAAAATGGATGGATGGATGGAATAAGAAGTCTCTATCTGAGGGTGACAAAGTTGATCTCATGCAATGAGGTGACATCCAGTAGCGCAACTACATAAATTGGTATGTTCCACCAAGACACAATGATAAATGTAATAAAAATGCAACTCATCTCTTTTTCTAAGGGCTGCTTAACTCGTAATAAGACACATCTCTAAATCATGTTCTAATTTTTGATTCCTAAATGTTGCGACACTTAGGTTCAGTAGTTATGCTTACCGATATCAATGAAAAATAAGGGGGGAGGCAGGATATAATTTCTCCTTGCTTTGCGTTAGTGGTATCACACCACAGAACTCATGCCTCCTCCAGGGCTCTGGCTCATTTTTAGATGTCTGTCACATGTTTTGCAAGAGGCCGAAAGCTGTGATTAAATTTGCTCATTACCGCTCACCCTGTGACTGAGCACCACAACATTACTTTGTACAGGTCAAGTAGCCTTAGAGAAATATTCAAAATAGAATAATATCTGCAGCACACTCATTAAGAGGAAGGACGAACTTTGAACTTGGCCACTTATAGAAATGTAAAGACTTACTTGAGGGATCAAAAACATATTAGAAGGACACTTTGGCAGTGCCAACGTTTTTAAGTAATGGACAGGATTTTCAATGAAGACAGTGGAAGGCTATACTAGCTATTTTAGATGACTCTTACGGTTTTCAATTTCACTTGGCAACAGTGTTTCTATTTTCATATTTGTTTTGCTTTTATTGGGTATGCTTTCTATGATTGATGAAGATGCTTTCATCTTTTTATGCCTTCATTTTGGCAACAGCTGTTTCAGTTGTTTCAATAGTAAACACATTAACTAACTCTGGTCACAAACTAGCTTTCAGAATTATAATGAGAACCAGAAATTATGTTCATTGTAGTTCACATGAGTGTAACAGATTTAAACTTTTACCTGCTTTAACTACTCTTCTCTGAGGAGTGATTGGTTAATAAACACTAATATAGTTTGACATAGATTAATCACACTATATCATATTCAATTTATTTTAGGTATCCTGTATTGGCTTGTAGTATGCATGTTAAATTTTACTCTTTAATTTTAAGCCCTTTCCCAAAACATTTCAAACACATCCCTCCATTTACAACAGGTCTTTATAAGATCTAACATCCTTTTACTAAGGACTCCTTTCTATGTATGAATTATAAAAAAAAAACTGAGATGACAAAGCTTGTGGTGTGAGCGTGCCAGAGTCACATGAGCTACCTGGAGAGATTACATCAGGAGAGTCAGTGAACATCCATTCTATTTGAAATTAGTCCTTTAATAATACTTTTATCTGAGAGCCTTCGCTGATTCTGATTAGTTTTATTCTACTTTCATGTCTCCTGACTTTAATTTTATTGCTTGATTTCCTTCTGTTACCTGCTTGTGTTCTTTAGACATTTATTAAAGACTGAGTTTAGTTTGTGTTTTTGTTACTGCCACCCATATGTGTATGGATGTGTGTAAATAAATATGAAAAGAGAAAGAGACTTTCAGCTGCTTAGAAGTAAGTTCTTTTTCTCATTATGTGCCATTCATTCTAAACAATACAAGGACCTCTAGTAAAAAGTAGACTAGCTAAGATTACAGATATTGTCTATAAAAACACAGTGGTATACTACACATAAAAAGTGTGCAATATAAGGTCTGAAAATGTTTTGTTACAATGCCCACATATCATTGGGAAAAATAATATGTGCAAGTGTTTCATGTATCTTCAAAACTCTAATATTCAATTGGGCATTGGTCAGAGCTTCAGACATACTGCATGCAAGGCAGTTTCATCATGAACTCCAGACCTGGTGCCAGAGGAACTGTGCTGGGGGGACAGGGGAGCAGTAAAACAGTCTTTAAATTTAACCCCTTCGCAGTTTTTTTTTTGTCATGTTCTAATGTAACACTGGAATGGCACTGCATCTCAATGAGAGTATTGGTATTTGGTTGCTGCTGCTCGCGACCTCACTAGCACCAGGAAAGTAGACCCCATCACCCCACTTCTAGTGTCCTTACACTGGCTCCCTGTGAAAAGACTGCAAAATACCTTTACTAGTATAATAATAATATAATAATTGAATGGCTTAGCACCAAAGTATGTTGAAGACTTGTTGTCACTATACCAAACCCCTCAGGTCTTCCAACTTTAGTCTTCGAATCATCCCTAGAATTAGAACCAAACATGGAGAAGCAACTTTCAGTTTCTATCCTCCCCTTTTCTGGAACAAACTCCCAGACCTCCGCAATGCTTCTGAACCACTGAGTTCCTTTAAATCAAATCTAAAAACCCATCTGTTTAGAGCTGCCTTTTAGTACATGATTAATAATAGCTGGAATGTCATGTTTTAATGTGTCATATGTTATGTGTCTCTAATGTTGTGCTTTATGCTTTTTTTGCTGCTTTTATTAAATTTTATCCCCTAATGATATAAATCACCTGAAATTGCCTTGTTGTGGAGAGTGTGCTATACAAATAAAGTTGTCTTGACTTGCCTTGGTATACAACAATAAAAAAATAGCAATAAAATAAAATGCTTACATAAAGCCAAAATTCAAGAAACAGACTATTCTGACTACAAAACACAAAAAAACTATTTTTTTCTGTTGATCTGAGCTAATCCTTTTTTTCTCACTGTCTTAAGATTATTCAGTCCAAACTTTTCTAGTTTTAGGCCAGTTAGAATTACCAAAATTACGATTGGGCGATATGGCCTCAAATCTATATTGTGATATAATCAACAGCATGTAATGATAGCATGTGATGATATTTATTGCGATATATTCTTTTCATCTGTTTATATATGTCAAAATGACAGATACATCGCAGCAGAACAAGAACTTCAAACAAGTAGAGAATGCCATTTAAAGAACATTTATTGAGCAAAATGCATTAAAAACAATATTCAAATCCTTTTCCAAAAAGACACAAAAAAATTCACAAAATAATTAAAGATAAAGATATTTTAAATAAAAGAAAAGCTAAATGTCGTGAAAACAAAAACTTCAAAATGATCTACTTTCCTGGTTACTTATCTATATATTTAATATCATACACAAATAAAGCATCACATTTGATTTAAAAATGCTTCAAGTTCAATAGCTTTCTTTTCTGTTAAATAATAAACTTGCAATATTTACTGTAAAGGAAAACACTAAATATCCGTATTTATGCTCCTTTTTTATATTTATATAAATTTATATAATTTCTTCCTTTTACCATTTATACCACCCACTACGAACCAAAATTATTTATTTTTGCTAAATGCCACAATAGTGAGAGAAGGAATACACTACTCACAATAAGTTAGGGATATTGTGAGAGATTCCGTGAATGTCATACATATGGTGTCTGTTTCACTTAAGAGATTTTAGGGATAGGGAGGCAATTGTATTGGGGTGATACACACCTCATTTTGTGTTTTCCATGTAATGGTCTCACTGTGTACAGTGTGCCTTACATACGGGGGCCAACACCAAAAAATACTAAAGACAACCCTTTTCAATGTGGCATCAATTTCAACATTCCGTGGGTTTAAAAAGCTGGTATTGTCAGTAAGTCATTCCAACTTCATCCTTCAAACAGCCATGAACACACGATGTCACTTAACGGGTGGCATCACCAGTCGGCAAAACTGATTTGGTTATTGTAGATGGCTCAGTCACTGCACGTTCTTATCTCAGAGACATCATAGAACCCATCATCATCCCCCAATTCCGCCAGCACAGCCCCAACTTTCTGTTCATGGATGATGATGCTCCACCACATCGTGCCAGAATTGTCACAGCTCGACTTCAAGAAGTCAGAGTGCCTCATATGGTATGGCCAGCAATGTCCCCTGACCTGAACCCCATAGAGCACGTTTGGGACCAGCTGAAGCAGAGACTGGATGATTGTACCCCACCCCCACATAAACTGGCAGAACTGCATGTAGCACTTGTGGAGGAGTGGAACGCATTGCCTCAGGACAATATCATGAGGCTAGTGAGGAGCATGAGATGTCGCTGTCATTGCGGCAAATGGTGGAAACACCCACTACTGACATTGTTAATTTGTGTTATTTGGGGCTACCGTTGTTATTGTCTACATTTTTGGGGGAATAAATATTACTCTAATGAAAATTGTGTTTCTTCTCATTCATTATTAGTAATATCAAAGGACACTTTTACTTATTTCATTAAAATTCACACCAAATAGGAATAGCACTAATGTAAATAACAATATTCCTAACTTATTGTGAGTAGTGTATCTCTGAAATTTATTTACTAATGTCTTCAGAATCAGAAATTTACATACGTTTTGTCAGTATTTGGTTGCATTGTCTTTGAAACGTGTGACTTGGGTCAAACAAGGAAAAACATTCCTTTTTTAAGCTTCTCACAACAGTTTTCTGGAATTCTGGCCCAATCCTCCTGACAGAATTGGTGTAACTGAGTAAGGTTTTTTAGGCCGCCTCGTTCGCGCACACCTTTTCAGATCTGCCCACAAACTCTGTATAGGATTGAGATCGCGGTTTTGTGATGGGGGGGGGGGGGGGGTGTCTTACAGTATTTTGGGATCACAGTAAACAGTCTTTTTATTTAACCCCTTTGTGTTTTGTACTTATACATAATATACATCATTGAAAAGTTATGTTTCTTGAGATTCCAGTGATGTATGCCAATCAAGGAGCAAATCATAACTGTAGACACAGTACACACGTTTGCCAAACCACTCAGAAAGCAAGGTATTGTGCGAGTCACCATTAAAAGCCACATATCTTTTTACATCCACAATGGTCCAGTTAGTGTCCTCCACTAAAATAGCTAGTCCACAACAAGTCTTACGTCCACAATCCAACATAATCTGCCACTTAAAACCTCAATAATTCCCTTCCTTGTGTGTATTTCTCACAAAGTGTTCATCATAACTACCCTTAGTATGCTCATATTAGCCTTTCTTCTTCTTTGTGTGTATTTGCTGCTGGCAAGCAACAAATTAGGGCATTACTGCCTCAGACTGGTATGGAGTAAGGAACAGAATGTCACTCAAGGTTGCACTTGCCTCTCTCTAAGACTGGTGCTATATTAGCATTGTCCCTTCTTGTGCTAGCTTTGCTCTTGTTTTTATTGAGCCAAGCTCTAATGTTCATTTTGGCATACAACTGTATCAAGGTATCTTATTTACTGCCTTTACTGTGTGGTTTTCATAACAGCGTATTGTTAACTTAACCGTCTTTTTTTAGCCAACTCTGTCAACCCATCAGGGCAACTCAAGAATTATTAACTTTCCTACTTCAAGATAAAAGTCTCAAACATAGATCTCAAGCTGAAAGTACTCACTTTCATATCCAGGCTACTGTGAAAAGCTTACTTTACCAGGTGCAATCAAAAACTGACAGCAACTTGAAAGCCTTTTGCAAGACAGACTTCACTTTTGACAAGAAATATGGTGGCCTTTAAAGATTGCCACAAGGTCACTACACCACCAATTTCCAATGAATATGGAAAGAGAGATAAACCAAACACTGTTCCAAAGCCTGGAGACAGGAAAAAATATTAGAAGCATTAACAATATTCAGGTGAAAGATATAAACAACAGCATATCTTATTTAGAAATTCTGGCCTGCAGATTCATCACTGTTGTGACCTTGTGGTGCTACAAATCATGAGTACAAATCATGTGCACCAGTTGTAGGGGTGAAAGCACATAATTTATTGTGACAAGAAGCCATTAGATTTATTATGGTGGTGTCCTATTCCCAGCTAACATATAGGAGGGCAGCCCCGGTTTCCCTTTTAGTGCCATAACACACATACTGTACAACTACACCTCATCTAAATACAATAATCATTTTGCCACCATGCTCTATTAATCCATATCTTCTTTCTCATTTCTCCATTAACACTGAGGTTAAAGCCATTCGCTAGAAGTGTTTGACCCATAGAGAGAGGAGTGCAGTATGTCTTTGGCAAAAAAATCTATTTGCTACAGTGGCTTGCAAAAGTATTCGGCCCCCTTGAACTTTTCCACATTTTGTCACATTACAGCCACAAACATGAATCAATTTTATTGGAATTCCACGTAAAAGACCAATACAAAGTGGTGTACACGTAAGAAGTGGAATGAAAATCATACATATTCCAATTTTTTTTTACAAATAAATAAATGAAAAGTGGGGTGTGCGTAATTATTCAGCCCCCTGAGTCAAAACTTTGTAGAACCGCCTTTTGCTGCACTTACAGCTGCCAGTCTTTTAGGGTATGTCTCTACCAGCTTTGCACATCTACAGACTGAAATTCTTGCCCATTCTTCTTTGGAAAACAGCTCCAGCTCAGTCAGATTAGATGGAGAGCGTTTGTGAACAGCAGTTTTTAGATCTTGCCACAGATTCTCGATTGGATTTAGATCTGGACTTTGACTGGGCCATTCTAACACATGGATATGTTTTGTTTTGAACCATTCCATTGTTACCCTGGCTTTATGTTTAGGGTCGTTGTCCTGCTGGAAGGTGAACCTCCGCCCCAGTCTCAAGTCTTTTGCAGACACCAAGAGGTTTTCTTCCAAGATTGCCCTGTATTTGGCTCCATCCATCTTCCCATCAACTCTGACCAGCTTCCCTGTCCCTGCTGAAGAGAAGCACCCCCAGAGCATGATGCTGCCACCACCATATTTGACAGTGGGCATGGTGTGTTCAGAGTGATGTGCAGTGTTAGTTTTCCGCCAAACATAGCGTTTTGCATTTTGGCCAAAAAGTTCCATTTTGGTCTCATCTGACCAGAGCACCTTCTTCCACATGGCTTTTGGCAAACTGCAAACGGGACTTCTTATGGTTTTCCTTTAACAATGGCTTTCTTCTTGCCACTCTTCCATAAAGGCCAACTTTGTGCAGTGCCGGGGGCCCCTCGTCGGCCGGTCCCTTGTCGGGTCCCTGCTGGGGGCTGGGGTGCCCCTGGGCCCCGGCTCTCCCGGTCCATTGACCGGCCCGCCCTGGCGCGGCCGGTTGCCGGCGGGGCCCGTGGGCTTGTCACTGCTGCCCGTCAGGCCCCTGCATAGTAGCCGCTGGACGTTCCCCTGGGGTTCTCCTTTGCTCCACTCTTGGGGGATGCGGTCGGCCCCGCCCGGGTCCGCCTGGGGCTCTGGGGGTCCTTTAGACATCTTTGCTCCGATCTCCTTCGTTCAGACATAACCACATAAGTGCGTTGTTAAGCACATTCATAAACATGCCAAACCTGTAGGGAGCAGTAGTTCAACCAAATACTATGCATTCAGAGTATCTGTCTATGTTCTAACTTCTACATAAAACAGTAATTGAGCTTGTAAAAACAAGCAAGCATAAAGCTCTTGGAAAATCGATAATACAAACACAGCTCTGAAGGCATATAAATGCTGTTTCTGAGTGAAAGAACAGGTCGCACATCTGATGTCAGAGAATTGTTGTTGCGGAAAGTGAGCCTAAAGCTGGCTATTTCTGTCCACATGCAAATGCTTAAAATGGAAAAAAAACGCAAATCTTCACTTCGCCTGGAGTTTTTCGAAAGATCCTTTTTCGGTGCAGTAAATCTGCGTTTTCGTGTGGATAACAGGCCAAATCATAGAAAAATATCTTTGTTTTGTGAGATACCCCGCTACGTGTGAACAAGGCATAAAACTCACTCTACCGGCTGTGGAAAATCAGACTGGCTCTTATCTGTATTCTTACAAAACCAGTTGAAAACCAGTTAATTGGTTCCTAAGTGGTTTTCAACAAACGAGAACCAGAGAAGAAGAGAACCATGAAAAAAAAAAATGAATTCTGAAAGATTTTATATCTACTTTATATCATAGAACTGGTTCAGATTGTCAGATATTAAAAAATGTTAAACTACGCACCCCAGCTTTAAGGTTATTTAATAAACTAAACTGAGTTGGAAATACTAAATGAAATAGAATGAGTAACTCTAATATAAAGCTCCAATTATTAAACAATTTTGCAAGAAAATACATGAGAAAAACAATATATGGAAGATTCAAGATTTTCTTGTCAAATGTTTATGGGGGTAAGTTCCCACAAACTTTGACCCTCTTCTATGTCCATTGTATTTTGAAAAATAAATAGCTGAGGATCAGATTGGGTGGAGAATGACTATGAACCTTAATTTTCAAGTTTTAACACAGATTCTTAATTGTATTTAGGTTTGTGCTTTGAATGAATCATTCTAACATCTCATGATGCTTTGATCTAAAACACTGTATTGTTTTTTCTGGCTGTATGTTGGAGGTTCAGGTGAGTTTAAGTTTTTTTTGTTTTATTTTTGTAGGTTCCACAGGTTTTCCTCCAGGATTGCTCCAGGATTGTCCCTGGTGAAGAAAAGAATTACCGCAGCATAATCCTACCACCACCACCACCACATTTCATAATGGTGAATGGTGAGAATGGTGTCCTGTAACTCAAAAGGTGATTGTGTTTAGTAGTACAGGGTTATCAGATGAGTGGTTGCATTGGATTTTATTTGAAGGTTTTAGAGTAGAATAAATATTTCCAGTTTTCATTTGTTGAAATACGTTATATACTTTGTTTTGATTGATCACAAAAATTTAAAGCACATTGAATTTTGTGGTTTTAACCTGACAAAGTGTGAAAATGTGAAGATGTTTAGGTGCCTTTGCAAAACACAAAGTTATTCTTCATTCTAGCCTTTTATCAACACACATGTTTATATCCGTTTCCATGTTTATATCATGGAAACAATATTCATCTTGGACTCTGAAGTTTAACATACTTCAGAGAATGCCATGTTGAAAATGATTTACAGTCAGACAACATGAAAAAGCATAAACGTCTTTTTGATCTTGGATTCAAACAAAGTGCAATTTCTGAACTTCAGAACATGCTAAACATCCTGTAGGCAGTAGGCAGGAATCAAGGTAATATGGCTTAACACCCAAATACAACTAATGACACCATAAAGTTATAAAACATTACTGTAAAAATCTAAGTGTTGGGATTTGGATGTTACTACTGCAGTTTAAACCTCAAAGATTTTTCATGCTGAGCTAGAGACACTTGTGTTTTGCTGATGATTTGCCTAAAGCGGTGTATTTAATAAAAGATGATGACACATTCTGCATCATTCCTTTGGTTTTGAATTCCAAAGGCTAAAAAACGACTTTGGCTTCAGTACACCGAATCAGTGTACACAACTTTAGGGCAAACTGCTGAAACAAACAGGCTGATGAAGGCTAAATAAGGCGAGTTTTTTGCTGCATCATTGCTGTTTTTTAATAATTAGGTTGCAGTTTCTACATTAAAAAGCAGGTCTCTGTTTCAGACTAAAAAGTTCATTTTGAATTTTTCTGCCCTAAAAAAAAACCTCACCCCCACAATCTTAAAATAACCAGTGTGTTCAGTGTCCACTATGTTGCAGAAATATCATTATAATTTTCATAAAATGACTTATTAATGCAGATGTGTTTGATTCTAACAAGGTTAACAGCAGATCCTTAAATTGTTCCACTGCATTTTAACAACAGTAAGCATCAGGGAACAACCCGAAATCTGACACTAAACACTTTATATATCCATTTTTTTCCTTTATAAATGGAAAAGAAGGATCATTTCCGTGATGCAAAGCAGATTGTAGCCCAAAACATTGTGCTTTTATATCGTAGATCTATAAATCTAAACAACTGATAAATATGTAAAGGCTTAAATGTTTGGATTCATCAATATTTTTTTTACTTTTCAGCTATGAACACTAAAACTTGAAAGGCTCTAAACGTAAACCCTCAGAAGCAAAATATGCACCATGAACCTGAGGTGAACCTCACTGCTTTCATGTTTTGTTGTTTTTGTTTTGTTTTTTTTGCACGCTATTAGTAATACCATCATATATGTGATTCTAGCCTATTTAAATCAGTGTTATGTCAATAATCATTTTCTATTATCAAGCTGTTTTCTCACATAGAATCTTTCTGCATGTGGTTAAGTTAAATATTTTATTTATAATAGGTAGACTGTATCATGCTGTCTAACAGACTTTTTTCAGACGAGAATACAAAAAGCTTTTTACATCAAGTTGGGATTTTTGGCTTGTTTTTAAATCACCAAAAAACGCCCAGCAATTTTATGATTACTGTCATCAGAACTCGCCTTTGAAGTGTCTCCAGTTTGTTGGAAAGGCTATGATGAAAAAACATCTGTGCATTAAGGAATTTAAGTACAGATACCTTTCAGCTATTTTATCATACATACTGTAGCTGATATACTTCGCTGACAAAACAATTGCAATAACTGACTGTGAGGTTTTATTTTTGTCTCACTCTCCTTTGTTCCTGAATGAGTGATGTCGCGGATAATCTTTGCCGAGTGTTCCTGATAAGAAAAGTCAGATCTGGGGAAAGATCGTTGGAAAACCTCTCAGTAACCCCGCTGGAATATTCATGAGTGTGGAGGTAATTGCTTTTGCTGTGTAGGCATGTAATATTAACACTGGCTTAATGGGCAGAAATGGAAACAAAGCAAAAACAACCCCCCCTCTAAAACATTACTAAATAGGTTACATGAGTGTGATGAATGAAAGCGAATTGATTAGAAAATCTAAACATGGTGGGTTTAATACTTTCTTTTTTAGTTTTATATCATACTTTATTCTCTATTCTCAAATTCAGTTTCTACTGTGTTCTGGTTATGCAAAAATGCAACAATTATAAATGCAAAGTTTGAAAATGTCCTATTTTAGTTTAATGTATTTTTGCATAGCAATAAGATGTTATGTACACTGTGCTATTTGTTGGTGATAGAGAAGGCACAGAGTGTGAGCAATTTAATGTCTGGTTTCATTCAACATCAACTGTTATGACTAATAACTTAATATTAATATAACTTTTGATGAGATTCAATAATTTAATGTAATATTGGGAGAATTTCAGACTCTCAGTGTCCTCTGAAGTATGTGAGCTCAAATGCTGTGAACCGTAACTGCATGCACACGCTGAAATAAAATGGAGACGCTTCTCTTTAAAATATAGCAGGGCTTAATAACACAAAAGATTAACTTTACAGCCAACTCACTGTGTCGACAATCCCATCTATTCTAATGCATCTACAACCTACCAATGATCTTAGAAAAATGTGTAAATGGTGGACAGTCAGCAGGGCATCACTTCAAAGATGCTGTTATCACCTCTGTGTGTGTGCGTGCGTGTGCGAGAGAGAGCAAGAAAGAAGAGTGTGTGTGGGGTGACGATTATAAAGTCTTTGCTCTTATTGGTCCGTGCTCCAATCTGTGAAGCATTAAAACACAGGCTGGAAAGCATGGGCTTCAAAGGCCAGACTAACCCCATGGTGGAGATGATGTGGAACAAAGAGACAAATCGCACTAGTTTTAGCAGACGATGGACACCACGCGACCTGGTCTAGGGCGGGCAGCCGGCCCAGACAGGTGGCGGTATGGCTACAATCGACTGACGTTAACAGAGTAAAAGGAAACGTAAGAAAGAAGAGATATAGCACTGCTTCTAGCGATAACTAGTTTACAACACAGAGCATACAACACTCAAGGCCAGCGTGTGGCGACTCTAATTGGCGATGAGTAAACAGTGGGTTACAAGTTCACAAACTTACAACAACCAACAGAAGGATGGGATCTAACCCGTCGGACCTAACTCCTTTACCCAGACTCAGCAGAAATAAACCAGGTTTATCCTACTTGGCAATGATTCTCTTCCGTCCAACCCAGTCCAAGACAAATTATGGAGAAAAGAGAAAGAAACTGTTCAAACGGTGGTAGAAGCGGCCGTGCACAGCTGAGGTCAGAGATGGACGCGTCCAAATGCAGGCAATGATCGGAATCGGGCCTGTCTTTAGATAGCTATCTTGGTATTGCTTAGCTGCCAGCAGACTTCCTAGATACACAAATGGGAAGCCGGATAGCTTGGCAAGTAATACTTCGAAGTTTTAAGGGGAGTTCTTTCCTGGTCCAGCAGTTCGGAACAAAAGAGGGAAAGTTGCTAGAGATTCAATTGAGCGTCTCCATCCAGCCCAGTGATGAGAAGGGAAAAAGACAATGATTTCATGTTTCGCTTCCTTTTATCAGCTCTGTGATGTCATTCCTAGCCACTGTTGAGGCTATGGCCTTTACTGGACGAATTGGATCTCCCATCATCCTTTCACTGAACGAACTGCATCTCCCAGCATCGTTCCACTGAATGAACTGCATCTCCCAGCACCCATTGCACTGCCCTCAACCCTTTCTCATTGGTCTGTGGCCAGTGATGACATCACAGAGTTGATAAAAGCAGCGCAAATATTGAAATAAGCGTCTCTATTGGTCTCTCTTGGTCCCAGAGCGGTGCCTGTGAGGAGACGCTTTAATCCACTGCTAGCATTTTCCCCTTTTTCCGTTCAAACCTCCTGGACCAGGAAGAACTTCCCTTTTAAACTTTGAAGTGAATCGGCCGAGCAAACAGACTTTCCTGTACCAGGTAGTCCGCTGGCCATCTGAGCTCTATTGAAATCAGCCCTGAGTCCCTCAGCGCCTAAAGTCGGACGTCCGTTTTTCCGACCTCGGTTTTACGCAAAACCGCTCCTTTAAACTGGACACTTTCTACGTTCTTCGTCGTGGACTGTGGAGAGCTGACCCCACCAAGTAGGATTAAACTGGTTCATATATTTGGTCTGGGTAGAGGAGAAGGTCTTGACGATTAATATCTGTTTTCTGTTGGTTAAAATAAGTTAGTGAACTGTTTAACCACTGTTATTCTTGGTCGTCTGTCGCCGTACACCGACCCTGAATGTGCATGCTTTTTGTGTTTTATTATGTGACTTTGGTTGCAACCAGAAGCAGTATATTATATTGTATTATTTCCTTGTTTGTGTAATGTCTGCTGCGCTCGGCGCGTGTCTGTTTAGACAGGTCGCGTGGCCTCAGTTGATCCCCTTTCTCCGTTGCCCTCGTTTCCTTTGTCCAAGCCACCATTGCTAATGAAACTAGCCTTTGTTGAATCGCCACGCGGTCTTCCTTTGTCTTCCTTTGTGAACCGATCGTGCCAATTGATAAGACTTGAGTTATTTATCGCATTGAGTGTGCTAAACTGAACCCCCCTCATCCGCTCGCTGTCTCACACACACACACACACACACACACACACAGCGCTGCACACACACACACAGCCGCATACACACGCCCCCTTCCCTCGACGTTAACTTTGTTCTATAGTTTTGCATGCGTTAGAATAGATGGAAATTATGAATGAAATGTAATCTGTAAGGTTGACCTATTTCATTAATAAATTCCCTTAAGTAACGAGAAGTTTCCTGTGCTATTTCAGTGTGTACTGTAAAGTTTGTTTTAACCCCGCGGACGAACTCTACACCTCTTCAGAGAGACTGACAGTCTGGTTTAATTAAAATTATCTCATTTATGAGATTGGTGCCCCGAAATCTTTAATAAACAGGTAAAACTCGAACGTCATCAATAATTGTATTAATATAAAATTATTGATTATAATTATTGATGCTCAGAAAACCAGACAACAAATATTTATTATTAGTAGTTACAACACCACAGACCAATGACAATGCTTTGAGGGCGGCGCAAGGGATGCTGGGAGATCCAGTCAATTCAGTTGGTGGAAAATGAATCCCAACTTACACTCCTTGGCCACTTTATTAGTCAACCAAGAATCAGAATGTGGAAGAAAGGTGATTTTAGTGACTTTGAACGTGGCATGGTTGTTGGTACCAGACGGGCTGGTCTATTTCAGAAACTGCTGATCTACTTGGATTTCCACGCACAACCATCTCTAGGGTTTACACAGAATGGTCCGAAAAAGGGAAAATATCCAGTGAGCGGCAGTTCTGTGGGCAAAAATGGCTTGTTGATGCTCGAGGTCAGAGGAGAATGGCCAGACTGTTTTGAGCTGATAGAAAGGCAATAGTAACTCAAATAACCACTTGTTACAACCAAGGTATGCAGAAGAGCATCTCTGAATGCAAAACATGTCGAACCTTGAGGCAGATGGGCTACAGCAGCCGAACACCACACCGGGTGCAATTCCTGTCAGCTAAGAACAGGAAACTGAGGCAACAATTCGCACAGGCTCACCAAAATTGGACACTAGAAGATTGGAAAAATGTTGCCCAGTCTGATGAGTCTTGATATCTGCTGCGATATTTGGATGTTAGGGTCAGAATTTGGTGTCAACAACATGAAAGTATGGATCCGTCCTGCCTTGTATGAACAGTTCAGGCTGGTGGTGGTGGTGTAATGGTGTTGGGGACATTTTCTTGGCACTCTTTCGGCACCTTAGTACCAATTGAGCATTGTTGCAACACCACAGCCTACCAGAGTATTGTTGCTGACCAATTCCATCCCTTTATAACCACAGTGTACCCATCTTCTGATGGCTACTTCCAGCAGGATAATGTGCAATGTCACAAAGCTCGAATCATCTCAGACTGGTTTCTTGAACATGACAATGAGTTCACTGTACTCAAATGGCCTCCACAGTCACCAAAATCTCTGAGGAGTTTCCAGTACCTTTTTGAATCTGTGCCACGAATGATTAAGGCAGTTCTTGAGGCAAAAGGGGGTCCAACCTGGTATTAGCAAGGTGAACCTAATAAAGTGGCCAGTGGGTGTATTTGATCACTTATCCTGCTCGGCCTCACAAAAGTTAAATTCATTTCAATTATATTCCCAAAGATAAAATATATATTTAAAAAACCAAAAGGATCAAAGAAAAAAACCAAAAAGAAGACAGGTAAGCACATAGCCAGAAGTTGCAGATGAGATCAAAGTAAGACATATTGATTAACCTGGATTAAAGCAATGAGGCAGTCTCAAACTGAAATGTGATTTGATTTTAATGGTGATTTGTCCAGCAAAGAAGGGAAGGCAGGAGACCTGGAGACCTAACAATCTTTCACCTCATCCAGAGATGTAATATGTGCTTTGTGCCAAGACCAGTGGGAGTGTAATTATCATTAGTTGTAAATAACTGCTTGTGTGAAAATCTGATTATGTCTGGAAAAGTGATACTTTCAGCTGCTTCCATTCACTAGTGCAATTTAGGCTCTTTTTGTATACAAAAATTGTGATTTAACAATACCGATCTGGAAAAGCTGATTGATATTTATTAATATTTCATAATTTTGAGATTTTTAGGTTAGATAAGACAGTTGCAGACAACCATATCCAGAAGAGAATATTTCTGTTGTACCTGTATTCACAATACGTTTAATGGAGAAAGGGCTAGAGCTCAGCTGTTCACTTAGGAGGAGGGGTCTAAAAATGAATCTTGTGACTTTTAAGCAGAGCATGATTATTAAAAGAGCCGCTTACCTTTTTAATGCATTTTGTATTTACTCTGGTTATTTTTTGTGACATTGAACATTTTTGAGACCTGAAACAGGTAGGTTGAGATGCGTAGTTGTGCTACATACTAAAACTAAAGGTGACAGGGCATTCTGAACAGTATAGCCGTGGACTATGTTGAGCTTTTAAAAAAGAAGCTAAAACTCATCTTTAAAATGACTTCTGATTAACTTTTTTGATGTACTGATGTTTTAGTTTTTTTTAAGGTTTTTTGCTGCCAGCACTTTGTGATCTATGTCTTGAAAGGTGTTATATGTATAAAGTTACTTATGAAATGTGACAAAAACAAGCAAAAAGAAAAGAAATCTGATAGGGACAAATCCATATGTTTAAATGTATATGTTTAGGTTTTATCAAGTTAGTTATTGAAAATGAAGGAGGAAAAATTACTTTAGCAAGTTTATTGAATTGGATTTAGTAAGTTTATTGGATTCTTATAAAAGGATTTGTAACAACCAAGAAGAGTCTGCAAACCTGTGATGTGAAAGTGCATTTGAGGTGATAAACAAACCTCAAGACATGCATATTCAAAGTGTTTTTCATTCAACTCAGTTTCTTCACATTTGGGAGTTTGATGTGTTTCCTGTTGCATTTCTAATCAGGAAGTTTATAAAGTTTATTTTTGTTCTTTGAAATGATAACACCGACTGTCAGACCGACTGTCAACTCTTTAACAATACTTGATTTTTTTTAGATGCATCTGTTCATACAGATCCATTCAATTAGTTAGGGAATTATTGAAAAGGTCAATTATTGCAACAACTTCCTCATCCTTGAGGCTTTGTCAGTGATACAAGTAAACACAATGTCAAAGTTCTGTGTACACAGTGTTTCCCCTGGCAGCTGAGTACTGAAAACTCAACAAACCGGGGGTCGTGCTAATACACTGCAAGTGTTATCCCTCATTTTTCTGCTGAGTTGAAATTCTCTGTTTGCAGAGAAGCTGTGGGCCCATCAGCAAGTTGACAGCTACTAAAATTACATTTGTCAAGTTTGTAGTTCCTTTCTGCTCATTTCAGAGATTTCTCCTTTGTTATCGCCCCAAAACCAGGAGACAGTTATAGAATGTCTGAGAAAAAAAAAAAAAACTTTGCTAATGTGGTAATAACATTGCTGTGTTTTGGGATAGAAAGGGGTGGGGGAAAAAACAACCTCTAATTAGCCAGTACAAATCCACATCAGGCTCAAATGCTGTAGTAATGTCACCTGCTACCAGAGTGATCAAACAAAGACAGGAGCAGCAGTATGGAGCCAGCACTCTTTCTCAAATTAATAAGGGAAATTTGTTTTCCCTAAATGAGCTCCACTAATAAGATGAGTTGACAGGCTAATTCAGGGGGGTGCAAGGATCGAGTTAGAACAATAATTGATTATAGCTAGTTTTTTTTTAGATGTTTGGAAAAGTTTAAGAAAATTGTCATAAAAAACTTTCAAACACCTTTGAGTACATCCATCCATCCATTATCTGTACCCGTCCATTCTATGCAGGGTTGCGGGGGATGGGAGGGCTGGTGCCTATCTCCAGCAGTCACGGGGCGACAGGCAGGGTACACCCTGGAAGGGTCGCCGGTCGATCGCAGGGCACCTTTGAGTACAATGAAAGTAAAAAGTGGACCTTGTTATGTTCAGTTTGCTTTGTACATTGTGTCTCATAACTGAAAAAGTAGAAAATAATAAACAAAATAAAGATTTTTTGCCTTTGTACAAATGAAGACCCCTCATCTTGGTTGCTATACCCTCCATGCTATATTTCCTGATCATGCATAAAGAGCTTGGAACCTGTAGCTACACCTCTAGGAATTTTTTTAATAATAAAATTTTTTCCTAAATTTTTTTTAGCAGTTCTGCATCTATATCTTTGTGAATGGCTGTGACTCGGTGGGTAGAGTAGTTGCCTTGTAATTTGAGGGTTGTAGGTTTGATTCCAGCTTCCACATGTTGATGTGTCACTGAGCAAAGCACTTAATTCCAAGTTGCCTACCAATTGGTGTATAAATGTATGAGCTTTTGTGAGTGCGAATGGGTGAATGTGGCTCCAGTGTAAAGCGCTTTGAGTGGTCAGTATGACTAGAAACATGCTATACAGGTTCAGTCCAGCTACCAATTACCATAAGGTCTGTGGGATTCTGCTAAAAAATGCTGTTCTTACTCTATCCCGTTGCAGCAGGTGGTAATGATGACACAATAAGCTTTCCATATGAATGAGAAGTCCAAGTGCAATAGAAAGTCTGTGTTTTGAAAAATACCCGTGCCAGTGTGCATGGGGCCTAAACATTTCTTTTTGAGGTTTTGCGCCTCTAATTTAAAAGAAGACTTTATTGTCCTTCTCCTTTGGATGAAGTTGTCATGTTAGTGTGGTTGCAGGCGGGGTCCTGAGTGTGCTGATTCCTATCATCATAATGAGGCATTTAGGATATAGATCATGAATAAAAGATTAGGGTATCAGCTAGGAGCAGCTGAAATAAGACTCCTCTATATTAGGGCTGTCCAACTCCACTCCTAAAGGGCTGCTATCCTGTGGGTTTTAGATGTATCTTTTAGGGATGTAAGAAAATATTGATACGCCGATATATCGCAATATTTTATGTCAGGCATTGTATTGATATTCAAAAGCAATGTATTTAATTTTATTTTAATGGAATTTTTTTTAGAATTTGAATGGAACCATTAATGATGACAGTAATCTCTGTAGCAAAATAAAAAGTACGGCTAGTAGTTGGTGCCTGTTTTCACCTTCTACGTTCCAGTGAATAAACTAGATCTTATAATAAAACTGGATGTGTTAAGTATGAAACAGGTAGGAGTGTTTAGAATGCTGTGATAGTTTTTCTACAGTTAAATTCAGTTTTAAAAATCACAATACATAGTCTTACTCATAGTATTGCAATATATCGCAATATATCTTATTGCCCCCCCTGTATTGTGATATATATCGTATCACCAGATTCTTACCAATACACATCCCTACTGTCCTTGTTCCAACACAGTCAAATGGCCAAATTACCTCCTCAGCTTGTCTTGAAGTTCTCCTCAGGCCTCATAGCTCAACCTTATAGATAAGAGACAGTCTAAAGAAGAGCATTTGTTCCTTTATATCAAAAGAACTCAGCTGAGGTGGTTCGGTCATCTCTCCAGGAGCCCTCCTGTGCACCTTTCATTGGAGGTTTACTAACAATGTTCTACTGGGAGAAGACACCAGGAAAGACCCAGAACTCACAGGATGAACTATACATCCCACCTGGTCTATCAACACTTGGGGATCCCCCAAAATGACCCAGAGAATCTCATTGGGGAGAGGGATATCTGAGTTTCCAACCTAGACCTGTGAAAATCTATCAACCGATCTTGAATAAACAGAATGCAATTAATAGATTAATGTTTCAATCATCCTGAGAATTATTGGTGATCTTTTTATTCATTATTAGTTGATAGGAGAATTTTATCTGACCATAACAAGTGAAGTAACAAGTGAAGTAAACAGTAAAGGTTCAACGATATTTTATTTTTTATTTATTTCTTGTTTGCACAAAATACCACAGCAATTTCCTAATGTTGTGAACCTGTCAACACATATTGCAATAAAACCTTTCTGATTCTGATGCTTTGCATGATTAGAGGATTCAAGTACATCAGATTTGAGCAAACCTTGCCAATGAGTAGAAGACGTATTTTAAGCACAAAATGCCACTATCCCTGCTTTCTTTATTGAGGGGTAAACAACTTAACTGTTGGGCTACTGTAAGAAAACAATCAAATATTTAACCAGAAGCTAATTTGGCAGGGGTCTCCAACTCCAGTCCCTGAGAGCCATTGCAACTTTTTTGTAACTCTGCGTTAAAACATTCCTGAGTCAGTGTTTGATTTTCTTCCCCAGGATCTCATCATGTTCTGCAGAGGCCTGGTAATGAACTGATCAATTGATTCTGGTGTATCGGAAGACAATGCATCTAAAGGTTGCAGGGCTGTGGGTCTTAATGTTTGGAGCTGGAGACTCATTTATTAGGGGGAGTTCAAGGCTGTGATCCAACAAAACATCAACATGCACCCTACCTTCTGCATTTTTCAGTAGTAAGGGGGTAAGTAAATTGTATTTACATAGCATTTTTTACTTGTCCAACACCCCCCCCGAAATAAAAAGCTGACAAAGTGCCTAACAATTGAAACTGGCATAAAAATAAAAACAACGGATGAAACATAAACGCATAAAAGTAGAGCTAAAACATTTTCTAATTATTTTTCGTTCAGCTGGAACTCTTTAAAAGCCAGTCTGAGCTGATTTCAACAGAATCAAGATAGCGCAGAGATGGAAGCAACAATTCAACAAACGTTGGGCTGTCACTCTAAACAATTTATCCACTATCATTTTAAATTGTGTTCATGGAACCAACAACACTTGACATTACAATTGGTCCTGAGTAGCATGATTTCAGTTAATCAAGGTCCAACGTTACCCGTGGTTGCTTGTTGTTGTTTGTGGGCAGATAGGTGAATACTGTTAAGATGGAGAAGTAGCACCAGTTGTGGACTCCTGTGGAATTAGGTGTGTCACCCAGGTGGGAATTGTCATGGTCTGCACCAGGAAGTGACGTAAGGATTCAAGGGAGGCTCTGGTTAAGTGTCCCTTGATACTAAGTTGGACAATCTGTCAGCGCTATTAAATTTCATTGGCTCTTGTAAGATGTGGCTTCATGAGTTGATTAGAAGTTGCCCACAGAGTAAGACTGTAGGAGAGCGTGGTGATATTTACTACTGCCTGGCTGAGTGGTTCATTTCTCAGGTTTTTCCCCAGTGAGCCAGACGAAGCCTCTTTGTGGCTACAAGTGGCAAAATGGAAGATATTGACTTATTTCAAGTATGCACCAAACAGCAGGTCAGATTTCTTTGCCTTCTTAGAGTCTCTGGATGGGGTGCCATTTGGGAATTCTGCTGTGCTCCTTGGGAAATTGATTGCCCGGTGATCCTGACTGAAGGAAACAATAAATAAATAAAAACACAAGTTAGCATGCAACACCCAGGTTAATAATGTTAGCTCCCCTTAGCAATGTTTTGACTTCCTGGTTTAGCTGAACTACAAATCATTTGTTTGTAATGTATAAGGAAAGACCATCCATGCATCACTTCCGGCATTTTGGACAATCGCTTTCCGTCAAGGGATTTTTTTATTTTGCTTTAGGACTTGCATTTGTGTTTTTGCATGTCTTGATGTGTGTTTTGAATTATTATTTTAAAAAATGTAATTCAGTTTTTTAATTTGTAAATTTGTTTTTTGAAATGTAATTTTCTTTTTCAATTTGATAATGTGTTTTTTAAATGTATTTGTGTTTTGTAAATTGTCTTTTTATGTAAATGTGTTTTGCACTTCTTAGCCACCGTAGAATAAAAATCAAGTATTTATTTGAAGAAAATAACAAAATATAGATTTAACCGCCAACCCTCATGATAAAAAAAAATGTAAAAGAATCATAACTACAAAATGATGACAGCCAATTTAATGTATATAACATCAATATTTATCAATTTTGAATGTACCTTTTTCCTTTCATATAATTCTTCAATATTTTTGTTCTTTGTTTACTTGTTTACTTGTCTGTTTTGTAGAAGTTTGGTTTGTAGTGCTGTTTTCCAGCAAGCTAACTGATTAATGCACTGGCGTTAGAGCCCCAACTATGTGTTTGCTTGTTTGTTTGTTTTTGCTTTTAATCCGAAAAAAACAGGCTGTATTAGAGCAACATCGTCTCGAGAAGGGGGCACATATTGCAAAACTATGCATTCAATAATGAGCAAATAAAACTATTGTGACAAGCAAATACCCTTATTAGCTGAAGATTATCTTCAAGCAGACAACATTCAAATAGTTTCCTGCGCTGTGTTCAAAGTGCTGCAACAATAACCACAGGCAAGCTATTAAAAACACTGATACAGTTTAGCTGCATGAATGCTATCAGGCAAGGGATACAGAAAATTAATTTTCTTTTTATTGCAAAATTATTCAAATGAGAAAACCATCAATAATCCAATTCCCACAGAGAAAATCCCCTGTTACAGGTTTAACTGGAAGAGAGATCTGATAAGAGGGCCTGTCCTGCTGGTGAAAATTAATAAAAGGATTTTTAAACCTAACCGCTTCTTGCGTCGTTGATGCCTGAGAAAATGACAGATGCAGAATAGCAAACATGGAAAAGGCAGATATTTTCTCCTTCAAATTTGAGCTTTTATGTTTTGACATAATTAAAAATCATCTGGTCATTTAACAGCAGCAAATGGCATACTATACTGTCATCATTCATTTAACGAGCGCAAATCCCACAAAACGGAATCAATCCAGCTGTCTTTTGGCATTAAATAGGCTTCTCAACAAACAACTTTTTCTAAATCTAGTTCTGTTCTCTCATTAACATTAATATGTACTATTTGTACCGAGTCCTTTAGAGTCGACCATGTGCAGTGCTTTGCACAAACGTTAATCTAATTAACCTTTTCCTGATTTCATTTGAAAAAAAACACAAATTTAAACATATTGTATAGCATAGACTAACATAAAGCAAACATCATTGTGAAATGGAAGGAATGTGAAGAAAGGTTTTTAAAAAATCTTACAGTTGTGCATGCATGTGTTTTCCGCCCCTTGCTTAGTACAACCTTTCTGTGTAATTACAGTTGCAAGTCATTTGGGTACTATTTGTGCTTTAGCTTTGAACATCTACATCCTGGTATTTTGTCCTTTCTTGTCTTTAAAACAGCTTAAACAGTGTAAGATTGGGTAGAGAACATCTTTAAAAGTCCATTTTAAAGTCCTACCTCAGAATTTCAATTGAATTTTGGTCTGAACCTCAACAGGGCTACTAAAGCACATACATTTGTTGTCATCTAAAATTCATCACACAATGTGTAATTTCAAAAACCAACCAGGACTTTAACATATCACACTGCAATTGTGTCATTTTTAAACCCTGAAGGTAACTTCTGTTGGAGGATATCAGACTATATTATTTGCTGCTGTTGCATAATCGTGTCATAAATGTTCACCAGAGATATCCATGCAACAACATATGAACAGCAAGTTATGGGTGTTAATACTTTTATCATTATAGATGTAGTTCATGGAACGACAAAAGAAGATGATAATCAAAGACCTTCGAACTCACAGGTCTGGGAGTTTCCATGGATATTAGGGACATGAAGTCTGAATCAGTCATGTTCTAGGCTTCCATTGCATATGTGGCTGTGTAATGAAAGTCACTGGTTTCCTTTTAAGGAGGCAAACTGAGAACCCATTGGTAAACTCTAGTGGTGATGGGAACCAGCAAGCTGCAGAAGGAAGCCCTTCATGCATGAATGCTTTAAGCATTTCCACAATTTTCTTCCTGACCTTTCTGCTTTGCTCCTTGGTCTTCCTGGTGCTATTTGTTCCCTAATATCCTCTAAGGAACTTCTTATCAGCCTTCAAAGAACAGTTGGATTTACATTGAAATTTACTTAAACACAAGTGGAGTATGTTTACAAATTAGGTGACTTATGAAAAATGTGTTCACAAATAAAAGTGCGAGAGATGTGAAAACCTCTATTAGGCAATGTAATGTTAAGTGTTTTAGGATCTCAGGCAGAACATTTTCGATATCCACATTTAAAAAATAAGATTAAACTTGTGTACTGTTCATGTTGTTAATTATCTTTCTGATTATTATGCATTTGTCCCTCTGCTGATATGTAATCCAAATAAATTTTAAAATCAGCACGTATCTGTTATTTACTTTTTTTATTGTGAGAAAATCAAGAATATACTTCTTGTGCACTTTGTAGTAGTTTAGGGAAATCAATACTATTATTTTAATTCATATATGTGACTCTTTTCCTCATTGATATTAAACCAAATTGGTAACTAAAACACAGTGGGTGGAAACAGGTGCTATACAGCTTTAATTATCTCAGTGAGACAATTTACTGTTAGTATTTTGAATGTACTTCCCTCTGCACAAGAACACTCTATTCTATTGACACGTCTCAAAACATGCATTTCCCTTCTCTAAATTCTGATCCTTTCCATTATGCAACTTCTTTTCATGAAAAAATGACATAGCTGTTATGATCATCATACTTAGCTAACGACAGAACTCGTATCACGTTGTCAAGGCTGCAGGCTGCTCTGCAAAACTGGATTGCATATTCTGTTGTTGCAGCTTTTAATTGGTGTGAAATTGCTTTTTCAGTGGAAGCGTTAGTATCTTACTTTGCAGGGAGAAACTGAGTTCGGTATGCTGACAGGCAGTGAGCGAAAGATGTGTGCACTTTGACTGCAGCCTGACACAAACAAACAAATGTCAGCGGATCAAGGCAGACAGGACAAAAGTTGCTCGTCTAGTTGTGTGTTTGATGATATGTAAAGAAAATGTGCCAAACTGGTCATCGTGTTGGTGTTGTTATAAATACTTTATTACTTTAGCTTTTGAGTTCAAAAGAGAAGATGTTGCTTTTGATTCATCCACGTGTCTCTTTTTGTCACAAAGAAATCTGGCCTTTCTGCTGTTAGATGACAACAGTCAGATGTCTACTGGCAGCTGCTTTCGGATAGCAAAGGCAGCAATAAATGAATTCATATGACCTTTTAACACACATACACTGACCCATACCTAAACCTTGCTCATCTTGTTTCAAGTTTAGAAGATGACATCTAATTTACACTAGATTATAGGCAGCACTTGAACTAGATTAGTGAATCATGATGCAAATTAACCTGATACTCAATTTAGACTTTCTTTTCAGAATATTTCATACCTTTGTTTTGTGATTTTCAAGGTTTGATGGTTCAAAAGCCTTAATGAATGAATGAATGAATGAATGAATGAATGAATGAAAGAGTAGTTTATTAAAACTTTATTAATCCCACAAGGAGAAAATAGAAGATAGTTCCAGGCTTTTAAATATTTGCATAGTCATTGAGAATTGAATAGCATAAAAAAGATTAGGAGGAATGACCATTAAATTCTTAAAATCTGTGATACTCGTATGGGCAACCTGTCCAGTGCCCAATAATGCTTGGTTGGCGGTTTTTAACAAGTATCTATTGCATTACTTCTACCACAAGCTGCTCATAATGCAGTAAGTTGTCTACTAAGTAGAAGACAACTCCCCAATCTTTAAAATTTAATAAAGCGCTTTTCATACAAAGATTGCAACTCAAACTGCTTTACAGATTAAAAATTGCTCCTCATAAACCACATTCCCATCCCTCCCCCACAGATTTAAAAGCATGATCACATGTATACACAGAACAAAAGAATAAAATGACGCAAAAAACAGGGCAATATTTAATCATTCATTGTATCAAGTGAGCCACAGGGCCACACTGCTGGATGCAGATCCCTGATATAGCAGATGAAAACTGTGATCTTATCTAAATACGTCTGAAGCTAAAGGGCAACACCTTCATTTTTAATTTATTGGTAATTTATTGTGAAGATAAAAATGTAATTGGTCCAAGGGACCTACTAGTTAGACTTTTTGTGCTAGGGCACATCATCATAAGAAATTGATTTTGGAATTATTTCTTCAGTACAGGGACCATGACAGAGGCTAGGACCAGTTCTACAGGGGTACTGGCCCCCGTTGACCCCTGTCTAGAACTGCCTGTGCCACATGGTGAAAACCTTTGTGGTACCAAAACTGTTGACCTCTCTGGGTTCTCCTCACTTTTTAGTATTACTGACCTCTGAAAGCATCTTAGATAATAACCATGTTAAATCAGCCTAATCAAGGCAAATGTCTAAATTAGGGTGAATCAATAGGAAGAGTAATCATCCTGCACTCAGAAAGTGTCGGTTTGAATCCCTCTTCCTCCTTTAGCACGTCGTTGTGTCCCCAGACAAGGCCCTTAACCCCACATTGCCTACCGAGGTGAGTGAATGTGTTTGTGAGAGCGACTGGCCAAGTGTGGCTCTAGTGTAAAATGCTTTCAGAGGTCAGTAATACTAAAAACTTCAGTCCATTTTTGACCAGCCAAAAGACCTCTAATCTTGCTAAATAATTGTTCTTAAAGTGAAAGTTGTTTTTGATGTGATTTATAACATTTAATGGAAATCTGAATGTAGATATGTTAAGCTGAGCTTGTCAAGCATAAGAATGACCTGACGTCTGAGTTACAAAGAAAGCATTTTTATTAAACAAGCTACACTCCCCATTCAAAGGGTTGCCGACTTCTGAGACAAGGATCAAGACAAACTCAACTCATCACATGTGGCTTGATATATTATATAGCTTGACTTTACCTAACAACTAAAATTTACAGTGATTCGCCATTTAACTCTGATTAACTTTACCTCTGAAAAGGGCTTTATAAAGAACAGAAGGAAGCTACATTTAAGTTGTTTTAAAAAGAAATCTAATCCCAGAAAACTAAAAAAAAAGTAAGAGAAGAAAACTAACACCCGCTAAACCCATTTATTTATCGGTTTGTTTTGGCTTTTAATTTAAATTAATAATTAAAATCAGCACAAAAAGTAAGAAAAACATGTGTTTGGTATGTGTTTGTAACAATGACTTTTGTCAATAAATCTTGGAAACCCTCTTTATTTCCCCTTAAAGGGTGACACATTTGTAAGGAAGTTTCACCTGTGTGTTGAGCAGCAAGGTAGAGCATGTGGGGTGCGTACCCATCAAGAACTTCCAAATCCTGTCATTCAAGTTTTAGTGCATTATTTTTAGTTTAGCTATTAACAATTTTCGCAAGTATGCGATCTATTTAATCATACCATTCCAACCAGATACCATTTATTTATTAGTGCTTACCATTGGTGTTTTAATCTAGAATTGTTATGCTTGGTGTATAAATAATTCAATGAAGCTATGTCTAAGCCACGGCTGTCGTTGCATGGTTGAACCATGTTTTACATCTTCATGATATTTGTCTGCAATATAATGACTTTGCTATCTAAAACACTGCTGTTATTTTAATCCAGTGTTGATGACTCTGAACAAGAAGCCACTGTACAAAACAGACCTGGCACATACCCATTTAGCAAAGCCTTTTATCTGAATCCAATCAGAAATAATTGCCTCCTCCTTCCTAGATCAAACCACCTATATAGAGAAAAGAGCCTTAAAACACCCCATCAGCTGGAAGGATATATATATTTATTCATGAATATGAATATATTTACGTTAAATTGCTGCCAGAGTTTAAACACTAAGCACACACACACACACACACACACACACAAACAAAGAGGTCCACCTCCTCACACCCACTGCCACATAGAATCTTTTATAAACAACATGAGTCAGTCAGTTTGGCTCTTTATTGATGCTGTAACTCTTCAAAACCCTGTCCTTGGACTAGGGTTAGCCAATCGCGCCTGCAGGAGGGAGAAAGATAGAAACAAGTCACAGTCATCAACAGCTAACCAGAAAAAGGCTGAGGAAGACTGACCATGGGCTGTGTTTTTCTCTCATAATTGGCTCAGTTTTAGATCCTAATACTTTCCACAGATGTTTGCCGGAGCCCTGAGTCATGAAACCACAAACTGTGGAGGAATCTGCCCTCTGTAGTGCTGTGGCCTTGTTTTCAGCGGCTTTAGGGTCTGTGTTGCTGTTTGTCTTGATTGCAGAGCTCAGAATATTATGTGAGTCCAGGCTTACTTCAACTGTATGTAAAATGGAAGTTTAAAAAGCACTGGCTTTCTAAGTAGGGTCCTATCTTGTGTAAGCTCATTTTTGTGACTATTTGTTTTACTGGCTGCACAGTGGAACAGTTGTTAGTACTTAAATCCCAGCATGGAGTTCAGATGCTCTCCCTTGCATGGATGTGTTCTCCCCAGGTACCCCAGCTTCCCCCTGCAGTCCAAGAATAAGATGCTGAAGTTCGGTGGTCTTTCAAAATTGCCTTAGGTGTGGGTGTGTGCATGCATGATTGTTTGTCCTGTGTTGTTCAGTACTGGAATGGTGACCTGTCCAGGGTGTACCCTGCCTTTTACTCAACAACCATTGGAGATATGCACCAGCTTCCCCATGACCATGCAGTGACAAGCAGGTATAGACAATGGATGGATGCCATTCTTGTCATATTAAAAATATACTAAATTGCTAATGCAGATACAAACATACCTGTCAGTATAATACAAATTTACCCAATAATATCACAAGTTCCTTCAAATGTCTCCTCAGTCATTGAGCCAATTAAAAGGACACAAATATGTGGTTTGGTATCATTGTCACAACCAACTGAATATGGATCAAGCTAAGCAAAAGGGAGAGCTTTCTGAGGACCTCAGACAGAAGACTATGGATATCATATGTTATGATATGTGAAAGGTATGGAAATATCATCAATTATACTTTCATTGGGATGTTATTATTATAGCTGGAAAAGTATTCATTTTCCAATATGTCCAAGCATAAAAGGACATGCTTATGATTATCGAAACAGATAAAAAATAAGAGATTTAGCTTAACAGCAAATTAGTCTCTTCAGAAAAATACAGCTCCCTAGACCCAATTAGACATAAAAAACACTTCAATGCAGCTTTTGCTATCTTTTGAGGAGTTGCAAACAAAATCAGTCTCATACGAATACCACCAGAAATAAGCTGGATAGGTTCATGGAACTATGGCCAAGCTCCCAGAATGAAAATCAAAGAGGATCAACTCCAAATTGATCTCCAGACACAGTGTGGATGGTTGAAAAAGAAGCGAAAGAAACCATCATAAAATGTTAAAGATAAACTCTAATGTGGAGGTATGTTCCTTTCTGATCGTTTCATCCAACACATTTTGAACTAACCTTGGAGGATTCCACTGCTGATGGAAAAACACAAAAAGTAAGACTACAGTTCACCAAGATACATGTTGACAAGCCCCGAAGTTTCTGTGAAAATGTCTTTTGGAGTGATGAGACTAAAATTGGAGCTTTTAGGGCAACCGTGTTAGCTCTTTGTTCCTAGAAGAAAAAAGTTTTGAAATACAAGAGCATTATCTCTATGAAGCAAAAAGAGATTCTGTTTTATTATGAGGCTGCTCTGCTGTATGTGGAACATGAAATTTTGAATCTGTGCCGTGCACAATGAAGACTCAAGACAACCATGGCACCCCTACGATGGTTTGCTTTTTTTTAGAATGAAGTTGTTTTAGGATGGTAAAAGTCCACTTTGGTCTTGACCCCTCTCAGACTAGCTGGTAACTTAATCTTATAAAACCAAATAAACTAGATTAATACTAAATGAGGAAATTTAGAGAGTTACAGTATCTGCCACAGGTAAGATATCAACTCCGTATAATCATTGACCTAATCCCAAACTGTCCCTTTAAACAGAGATTGAGATTATAGAACCTAAATAAAAGACAGCAATGTTAGCTGATAATGTGATTTTCAATCTTTATAAAGTCAACTGATATCTTAATGCTGCAAAAATAAGATTGTGACTGCCTGATAGCACATTGGAAGCTCCAAGTTGCCAGTAAAACAGCACATGATGGTGTTCCTCTGCCCACTGTGTGGGTGGAGGGATTACCTGGTCCGGTGGCATGCTCTGGCGGGGGAATGTGACCTGCATCGTGCAGTTAGTTACTGGGTTGAATTAGTTGGGCCCTGGCGGTCAGGAGTGTTGGGGATTCCTGGAGATGCGGAGCTGTCCCTGCGTGTGCAGCATGGGTGGGTTGCCTTGTTCCTGTTCTGTGGTCTGATCATAGTAGTTTGGTTTGTGATCTCTGGGCAGATTGTTAATGGGGGAGGCCCCAGAGAGGATGCACTGGTGGATGATTTTGGTGCACCGCTGTGCTGCGTTTGTGGTGTAGTGGTTCAGGTGTGTCTGGGGTGTTCATTGTTCTTATCGTGGGCTGGGGTGGGGATGGATGTGCTGCAGGGACACTGGGGGTTAATTGTTTGGTGGTAGCTGTCGGATGGCTCAACGGTGGTTGGGTCCAGCCAGGCATCTCCACTTGGTCTGCTGTTCTGTGTGTTTCATGCTTGATCGGTTCATTGGTGGGTTTGATTGGTCTTGGTTGGATGCTTGGTCTTGGTCCTCTGCAGTGTGCCGGATTGAGATTTAGGAGCTGGTTGAGCTTGGTGTCCAGGTACTGGCTGGGCTTTGCCTGAGGATGCCGTCCGTCTGTTGTAGCTATTGGTTTGGCGCCATGACATGGGGCGGAGGGGCATTGGGATGTCGGCTGTGGGGATTGACCCAGGGTGATGGTGGCAACCGCCCTGGTGCAGCCAACTGCCAGCAGTGCCCATGGGCTCGTTGCTTCAGACCTCTGGGGTTCCTACATTGTAGCTGCTGAATGTTCCCCTGAGGCTCTCCTCTGCTCCTTTCTTGGGGGAAGCGGTCAGCCCTGCGTTGGTCCGCCTGAGGCTCCTGTGCTCTGGAGGTCCTTTGGATCTCTATGGCTCCGATCTCCTTAATGTCTATGCCGACTCCTGGGAGATGAATCGATGGCTTCTCACTCCACTTATTGTATACATGGAGAAACCTTATATGCACTAGCATACTCATACACACACACACACACACACACACACACAGACAGGTGTGGGGATTCTGGTGTTTACGGATGCATTCTTGGGCGGAGGTTACCACAAATACGTATTGTAGTAATCAGTACCATGAGCTTTTCAGTGACGCTGTTGTTGTATTTTATGTATCTGTTTGTGAGTTGTGGTTAGTAATTCTCAGTTTGCATTGTTTGTTTTGTTTTATCATTGTTCTTTTTTTCCCTCCCTCAGCCGTCCTGCTGGTGTAGAAGCAGACTAGGATGGTTTCTTGTATTTTGTTAATCGCCTTCCTCTCTTACATCTTCAACTAACCCTCTCGCTCTTAACTTTTTTTTCCTACCTGTCTTCATCTTCCTTCTTTTTTCCCCTTTATTTTCCTTCTCCGTGTCCATAATATCTGGAAAAAACCACAGCAATTTCTAATAAAGATTTCTTACACATATATCAAGTGCAGTTCTATAGCAAAAGCTGCAGTGCTCCACTTGTGAACGTAAATCTGTTGGGCTTCTACTTAGTACTCAGACATCAATTATGAGTGCCACACTGCCCAGACAAGACACATTAAAAAATCCAAAAACAGCACAGTCTCTCCCAATCAAGGAATCTTTTTTTCAGTGTGCAGGGCAGCTGGTGATAAGTGGCAAGCCCTTATTTAGCTGAGCTGATGTTTAAAGGTGCCTCTTTGAAAGGCCTGTAAACATTGTCCGGAGACAGAATGACTAGCTTTTTGATGGTTTATTTTTCTCCCTCCATCTCTGTTTCTAACAGCCTGAAGCTAAATGTGCTAATTAATTCTTTGTGAACTTCACACATTTTATCAGTGTCACAGAAGCCATTAAACAGGACCACATGAACTGAGTTCTCTTATCAACAATGCGTGCTTATGATTTGGCATTCAATTGCATTTTAATGACAAGCAATTATATTCCACTCCCTGCATGGGGGTTCACCTTGATAATCTCCGATTCCTTTCAAGTCTACTTAGTTACATCTGCCTTTCACTCCCTCTTCGGGCATTTTACCTAATGTTCTTGTGTAACCTTGAAGAACGCATTTCCATCTATCAGCATATTCCACATCTCCTTATCGCTTCATGATGCTCAGGTATGACCATAACAATTGTGTTTCTTTATAATTGCTTCAAGGACGCCAACCTGCTCTATTAATGGAGGCTCGATTTCCACTGAAGCCAGTCTCCGAGGGTTTATGTTATTGAATTGTCTGCTTGAATCTGTCTCTTCTAAATGGAAATACATTCAGCTTATTCCATTTATCATAAGCCTATAGTCTCCAGCAGTCTACATTCCCTCCCAGTGCTCATAAAGAATTGAACAAATCACTTTGCCCACAGTGGAGGGTTTTTGTTGGCTGACAGAGGGGAGGGCTATAGTTAAGCAGAATTATTGAAAACACATTTAAATACATGTGATATAGGGTTTAAATAAGAGAGCTCTTTATGATGCTAACAATTAGCTTATTCAAGAATCTACTGGTTTAAGAAACCAGTAGAACAGTTTATTTTAGAAAGAAACATCACATATAATGCAGCTTTTAGTCTTTTCTTTTGACCCAGTCAGTATTCAAAATCCTATTTTGGGGCATAATTGTATTATTCCCCTTTTTCATTTATGTTATTGAAAACAAAACAGCTTTTCCCTTGAAAATTAATTTATCCCACCAGTGTGGGGGTTTATGACAGTAGACCCTGGGGCTGCAGCAGAAGTAGAATAAGACAACAAAAAAAACTCCTAATTCAGATATCAAAGCACTCTCTTCATTATATTTTGTTCCTTTGTATTAGTTGTGGAAACTGGAAGCGATTATTCTTTGCTCTCAAGAAGTTATAAATGAAAACATCTCTGCAAAATACTAGTTAACCTTCAGAATTACTTAAATTCACAACATTTCCATTACATCAGCCAGTTAGTAGCAGATTTTACATATGAAGTAGACCTTTTCTGTATGTGGTTGGTCATTGTTTGTTTTCCGTCAAGAACATAGTGCACTGGCAGCATACGCAAAGCTTTATTGTAAAGGCAGGAGAGGTCATCAACACCTACCTTGTGCACTCTGAAGCATGTGTTAATGATAACAGCTCAGTAAGAAAAAATATTGATCCATGTGCTTTAATCTGTTGGTCGTGGTTTTCATTTCAGTAAATTGGAATAAGAACATTATTAACTTTATGGTCAGTAATTAAAAAATTCAGTTCAAAATGTTAAACCAAATATATAGCATCATTACATTCATAGGGATGTATTTTAATTGTTTACATATTTTAATTTTGATGAGTTTGGCTAATGACAACAAAAATCGAGTCATCCAAAAGAAATTATTATTATATAGAACTAATACTGAATATTTTTTTCATACAAATTAACTATGTTTGGCCAAAGCAGACATGGAAAAGACTGCTGACTTGACAGCTGTCCAGGAGACAGGGAGGATAAGTCAAACAAATCATGGCCAAAGAAGCTGACAGCACACCGTCCGGTATCCAAGCTTATTATTGGATTGCTGAGTGGAAGGAAAACGTCTGGCAGAAAAATCTGCATGAGCAACAGGGACAACAGCAGCCTCAAGAGAATGTTAAAGGAACCATAGAAGAGTTTGGGCAAGATCCACAAGACATTGACTGCAGGTGGAGTCAGACCTACCACACACAGACGTGTCCAATGCAAGTTAACATACGGTCTTGGCTGGGCTAAAGATAAAAGGACAGGACTGTCGCCTACTGTAGTTGGCCAAAGTCTTCTTTTCAGCTCAAAGTAAATTTTGCATTACATTTGAAAATCAACCTTCCAGAGTTGTGACGAAGAGTAGAGAGACACATGATCCAAGATGTTGGAGATCCAGTGTGAAGTTTCAGTCATTGATGATTTGGGAAGCCCTATCATCTGCTGGTGTTGGTCCACTATGTTTCACCAAGCCCAGAGTCAGCACAGCTATCTAATTTTAGAGCACTTCATGCTTCTCTCTGCTGAGAAGCTTTATAGATGTGTTAAATTCAATTACCCAGCAGAACTCAGCATCTGCTTACACTGCCAAAAGTGCCAATAACATGCTCATGAATTAATGACCATGGCATTGCTGTACTTAGCTGGTCAGCAACCTGGCCTGACCTAAACCCCATTGAGAAACTATGGAGTATTGTTAAGAGGAAGATGAGAGACACCAGAGCCAACAACGCAGACAGGCAGAAGGCCGCTATTAAAGCAAGCTAGGCTTTCTGAACACTTCAGCAGGATCAGGGACTGATCGCCTCCATACCACAGTGTTTTGATGCAGCAATTTATTCGGAAGGAGCCCTGACCATGTAAAAATGGCATATACTGTACCCTACACACATGTACATATCAGTAGGCCCACGTTTCTGTTTGAAATTGTTATGTGTCAGTGTTATGTAATATTTATATTTTTGAAAAACAAATTTTGGGATTTTTATTAGCAATAATCACCTACATTACCAGAAACAGTAATTAAAATATAACAACTCTGTGTGATTCGTAAATATAAGTTACACTTTTTGAACCGAAGTGTAGAAATAGAATTATCTTGATAGTCCAACTTATTGAGATGAGATAAAACAAACTGCAACCATAGAAGAAAAATATGACAAAAACATTTTATTCTCTGTGCAGTGCTCTGCTCAAGTAAGATCTTGAAAGTGTCAAGCCTTCCTTGTGCCGGTGGTACCGTATCCATCTCTCCAAACATTTATTGAAGTTTGCAGTGTGTGTGTGAGTGTTGGTGTATATGTTTACTGTGACTGTATGCTTCTGAGACAGAACCATCTTCTGGCTGATGTTCTTGCACACCTGGAAGCAGTGTGACAATCACTCACCTGTGTGCAAGCTGATGAACCCTTTACTTGAAGTTGCCAGATCCGTCTACTTTCTTTGATGCTTGCTTCGTTTCCTGC